>OY776276.1:99206330-100406330 GCA_963675445.1 Linnaemya vulpina | reverse complement strand
AGGTTTTGTTGGCGCTTTTTTGGAATCAGTTTGTTTTTTTCATGAATGTTTTTCTTTTTCAACTGCATGTTTGTATGGGTTAAACAAAGTAAAGTAATTTCTTTGAGTAAACATTGAGTCTTTTCACAACTCACACATACAACATACATTCACATTCACATTCACATTCACTATTAACACATACCACATACCTCAAGGTGTATTTAAAGAATAAGAGCATTTGTCTACAACAAACCAGCAAAACGAAATGAGTTAAAGCAAATAGAGAAACAAAACCTCCAAGCTGGAAATGACTTTTATTTTTCAACTCTTGTTTCCCTTTGCTGCTAGTCTAGTACATTGTTTTATTAATATCTGTACAAACACTGTACACATGCAGAGTGATAAGATTGGCTACAATGCAGCAGATAAAAAGAATGAATTGATATAAAATCGGAAGTCAAGCATAGCTCTTGGTATAAACGTTATATCATGATTTAATTGGAACTTGGCATTTGTATCATTCGCAAAGAATAATTTTATTATTATATCTATTAATAGGTATGATCAATTTTATTTTACTTCTAAAATATTATTCTCAAATTTTGTGGGAATTAAGGTTGTTAAAAAAGCCTGCAGCATAAAACTTGCTTTATATTGTATTTTTTCAAGGTTTAATTGTATCATTGGAAAACGAACAAAAAAATGCTTCTGCATAAACGTAAATAACTATATTTATTAATATCTCACTTTATATTAGTTTTTTATATCGTAGATTACGCACACTTTTTACTAGAGATACGCAACTTATTTTTAGAGACGTTTCTTAAACTCTTATTACTTGAGACTTTAAATGAATAATTTTAAAACTTTATTAAAATAAAATAGCACTTGACATTGAATAAAGAAACTATTTCTGTTATCCATTGAATACTTATTTAAATAACATTTCCCGATTGTTGCACAACAGTTTTGCTCCAGTTTTCATTAATATGTATCATTCATTCTGTTACTGTTGGTATTTGTGTATATAGAAACATCATTCTCACAATTTTTTATCTCATTGAAACCTAATTAAGGATGGGCAAATATATTAGGAAATATACTGGCTTAAAAACACGCTACTTTTTGATAAGTGCCGTTGAATGCAACCTAAATTATAATTAAGAGAGTTATTGATATCATACGTTGTAAATATCTACCTCTGGCCACATTTTCCAAGAAAATTTAAGAAACGTCAGTTTGAAAAGTTTATATTTACATCGATCTTCACAAAAATTTATTGTATCGATATATGTATTTTAGATTTCATAATCTTTTCAATGTTTTTAAAACAATAAAATTTGATTTCTATGTAAGTTAAGTCGTAAAATAATTTCGATTAGAATCAAAGATAAAATATTCTATTGTTGACGCTTAAAAATTTTAACAAAATCGTTGTGTCAGCATCCATTTCCCTTTTTCACATTTTTACACCACGTATGTGTAACCGACGTGCTGAAGCACTTTTAACAATAATGAATACAAATTTGTTCTAGAAAGTATATTTTTACTAATCCTGCAATAAGATTTGTCCGTCAGAGCATACACAGCTAAAATGTATATATTTGCTTATTGTTTTTGTTTAAATTGCATACAAATTGCAGCATGTAACAACAAACGACAATAAACGTTACATGCTCCCTTTATAACAAAACAAACATTTTAGTAAATCCTGCACAAACACATACAGATAACTGAATGTGAAATAAAAAATAGCAGCAAAAAAGAAAAGAAGATAACAAAAAAAAAACACAACTGCTAGAAGAAAAGCAGATTAAACATACAAAAATAGAACTCCACCACTTTTGCTTGACTAGAAAACGTGAGCTTGCATACCTTAAAAGTTTAAAGGTAAGCATATTTGTGGTTGCATTTCCTTGCACTCAAGTACCTGCATGGCTGCAAATGTAAATTTGCTGAATATTCCTTGACATGTGTGACTTGAGAGCACCGTATGTAGGGCTAGCGGCATATCTATGTTAAGATTTGATGTCTGCGAAGAGGATGCCGGAGCATGTTCCGATTGAATTAATTGTCTTATTTTTAAACAAATATTTTTTAAAAGAAAAAAACGGGACTTAAATCCCCGCAACAAGGATATGTGTTCGCTATAAGCGTTATTTGAAATGCATTTTGAAAATTGGTTAGGTAAAATAATTGTATTCTTATTGTTTAATTTCTGTTGAACCACAAGTCGAGCCTATTTATTAAGTTGAATTAAAATATATAATTATATTCCCTCCATCAGAGCAAATATTTTATCTTTGGCTACGCACCTGCTCTCATAAAAAACTGTATTTGATGTAAGTTTCTCCAGGGATTTTTCTATTTGTTTTACCAAAAAAGCAAAAAAATATATGTACCCACACACATGATTTAAAAAGAAAAAAGTCTAGTTAGTGCCTTGACTTTATTTGCTTGAAAAAAAAAGAACTTCTATTTATTTGTTTTATTTTAATTATTTTCCTACATATACAACAGCAGATAAGGGTTTTTGTACCAAAAATGTCTGCAAAGTTGCAAAAGACGTTGTTGTTTTTCTGAGGGTTTCTAAACTTTTGTCGTCTTTGGGTAGAGTGAAGAATATGATAAACTTTGCACTCATTTAATTGTTAAATTATTCTGACTTTAATTCATTGAAAAGCTTCCATGGAACATGTGTTTAGATTTTGTATGTTATCTTAGATGAAAGTTTTGAGACTAAATAAGTTAATAAAATTTGACAGCAACAAAAACAAAATATATTAAAGATGAAAAAAAGAGTTAAAGACAGAATGTTTGTGTTCTGAAAGACATGTTATTTTTTGCTTCGCCGAAAAGTGTTGGATACAATACCGAGTACGCAGAGTCGGAACGTCAATCTTAAGTGTATGATAAGTGATATGACTTTAAAACCATCCAGATCAGAATAATTTATCCCATACCCCCTGAGAGGGTACTACCTCAACTACTTCAGCCAAAAACACCAAATAGTTTCACAGAGTTTTATTGCTCATTTGATATTCTTTTCAAGTTTCATGTCACTTTTTTAACCGTTTTTTCTACTAAAATTTTTGAAAAATAATTAATATTATTCTACTAAACAATATTCAGATTGTTAATCAATCACTCTTTAACCATTATTACGATTTTATCAGCAATCATGATTTTAATTAATACGTTAAGTTTCTACAATAGCTACTGCACGTATTTGGACTTAAACATTTTAATTCCATTGCGATAGCTTTTAATTAAAATAAAATTAATTCCGTTTCAAAAAAAAGCACACATCCTTCAACATTGTTTTGTTAACCAAATAAAATTTCCATTAAAAAATACTTTCCAAAAAATAGCCAACAATATATTAAACAATAATAATAAATATAAAAAAAGAAAATAAAATAAAAGCAACGGCACACTTACCATCTTCTAAAGTCCTGGCCACACGTGAATTTGATGGCTTACCCTCGACCGATTTATAAAAGGGCACAATGAAAAATTCATACAGAGTAAATTGCAAAAGGCCGGTCATGGTACAAGATGAAGCGCCACCACCATTTAATATGGTCAACATGCGATACGACGTGCTGCCAATATATGAAGCGGTCGATTGCAAAACCGTGGAAGGGGTTGTAGATGAGGTCATTACATACGATGTACCATCACGTCTGCCAATATTTGGTTTCGAAGCTGAAATCAATGCAGATGAAGAGGCATCTGTTGAGCGGGTATTACTGCTGCTGCTACGTGCAGCGGCTACTAATGGATTAGTGTTGGCTGAAGAGCCAGTTGATGTTTCCAAAAGTTGACGTGCGTAAATATAAAAACCCTCAACATATTTGCCGTTGATGATCTATAGATAAAGAAGAAAGCCAGGAAATTAAACACACATATTAAAGAAAAACTTTGAAAAACATAAACAAAAAAAGTCTACAACAAAGCAAAATAAGCAAATCATACTGACCTGCCAAGATAATTTCATACTAGTAGAATCAACTACACTGGCATTGATAAGTTCAACTACATCTCCGGATAATAAACTGGCACGAGCTTCACTCAAATCCAAGCCGCTATTAAAGTATTTCTGAGAATAATAAACATAAACAAAAAGAAATTAAAAATAATATAATAAAACCTTTTTATTTGAACAACTGTTGTAGTGGTTGTACATACTAAAGTTTTACAGATATTTTGAAAACATTTCTTATACTCTCCCTAAAATATTAGAGATACACAAGTTCTGCCCAGCACAAATCAATTACATTCTATTTGACTTTATGTTCTTTAAAGTACGCAAATGGCTCGCAAATGTGGCCTTATTATTAATAGGTACAACCCATACAACACGCACTACCGCCTTGTAAATTAATTGTTATTATTTGAAACCACGCTTACCGTTCCCACTGTTATTGGTTCTGATATAGGTGAGGGCAGCGACACGCCATGGCTGTTCTCGGCTCTTATCAAAAAGAAATAGTTAATACCCGGCAATAAGCCCACTTGCGTATACGTGGTGTTTTGCACTCGCGAAGCCACTTGTAACCAGCCATCTGTTTCATTTTTGGCAAACATTTCAACTATATATCCTATCGGATTAGAGGCTCCCACTTTATTGCTACGGGTCCACGTTAAACTAATAGAATCTTCAGTTTTATCTGCTACTTGGGGCTTTCCTGGCGGTCCTGGATATGTCGATAATTCCGGTGCTCTAAAGAATTTAATATTAGGATTTGTGGGATTATCCAAACGCAAGTAACCACTCCAGGATGATTTCCCATTACGATTAGTAGCCACACAAGTGTACAAGCCTTCATCTTCATTCTTTACCAAATCGACAATAGTTAAGGCGCCAAATTCAGACATATTACGGCGATCATGATCCATTACATCGATTGGTATACCATTCAAATACCATTGCACTTGAGGTATTGGCGAACCAAGAGTTCGGCAGGGCAAAGTAACAAAAGATTTCAAGGGCAATGTTTGATTCACTGGCCCCTGTTCTATAATCGGTGGTGGCATATCATATTGCGTATCAACGGTGACCACTATGCGACTGCTGACACTGCCTACGGCATTGAGAGCATTGCAGACAATAACTTTGCCAGAATCTTCACGTGCAAAACGAAATATGGAAAGTACACATCGTCCTTCGGGAGTTACACTCACTTCCATGCGTTTATCTTTGTAGCCCGGAAAAAGTAAAGAGCTATTGCCTTCCAAAGACCAGTAAATAGAAGGCTTAGGATAACCATTTGCCTGGCATTCGAATAACACTTCATCGCCTACTTCGACAAATTGATTTTTTGGCCGAATAGTGAATTTGGGAGGAGCTACAAATAAAAAAGTTAAAAAACAATTATAAAATTTATTATTAGGAATTTTTTTTAGCGTTTTAAATTGATTGACTTCTTAAACATACCGTGCACTATTAACGTTCCTGTAGCTGTTATGGATCCCACAGCATTATCTGCCTCGCAGGTATATTCGCCCATATCCTCCAGCGTTATTTCATCGAGCTTCAAGCTGCGATCTTCCAAAACAGTAACACGTCCTTTTATTTAAAATAAAAATAAACACTTCATTAAATATTTAATTCAGTAGAAAATTTTTAAAAACAATTTATTAATAGTAAGATCTACGGCTAACTTTGTTGTTAATTTGCTGATGATTATTCCCCTTATTCATATATATATAATATGTATTTAAAATATTTTTGAGATTAAAGAAAATTTTTAGTAAAATTTATATCAAACAGATTTTTTCCTTCATCTTGATACCTCCCAACTACTATTATTCTGTATGCACCTGAACCTTGTAAAAGTTAATGTTCCTCTTAAAACTTCAGAGCAATCAAAACTAGTTTAATCCTGTTAAGAGGATGTGCTTATAAATCAGATATTATAAAATTTATTTCTCTTTACTATGTTATTAACGGCAGGATTTGTTTTGTTAGGCCGGCAGGGAACATAAACTGTTAGTTTTGTGTGGCTTTTAAAGTACACCCTGCAACACGGATGCTTGCAACAGACAGCAAATTTTTTAATTAAATGTCTTGACTGATAAAACTTTTATTATATTTAGGCAATCAATTATAGTTAGTATATTTTCCGGGAAATGTAAAGGCGAAATTTTCTAAGTGTTTTTAATTTAGAGAGATGTGATTATTATTCAGAACAGAAAGTCTACATCAATTTGTGTTATGACAGTTTGGATTTGCGACAAGTTTCTTTAAAAAAGCATACAAGAACTGCATGGTATGATGCCATTTAATTTTCCTCATGTCACATTTTCTATATTTCTTGTTCGATATTTCTTGAGCCAACCTGCACGATCACAAAAATATAGCAACTAAATATTAATGGGAAACATTTCAGGAACATGTTTAGTGGAAGCTACATCGCTGGCTATCATTTATTTATTAAACTCTTTTACTTAACAAACAAATATCAAAACCAAAATATGTATTAAGCACTATACGTTACGCTTTTTGGTCAAGTATTTGTCTAAAATTTACACTAACTTTAAACATCTGAAACCTTTTAAAAGTCCAATTTTATTGTTCTATATTGAGTATTACATGGTACACCAAATATCTGAATCAACTTAGCGTTATACACACAAAAAATTACAAAACCTCAGTCCTCGTAACTCGTATAGATATAATAGGCGGTCTTTAACACACATTTTCTAACACTAAGCTTAGTTTTCGCTCTGGAATGCACTTTTCTATAATACGCATTTAAGTTTACGTACACCTTTAAATTCCATTTATTTGGAAACTCATATCTTTCGACTTTCAAATCAACAACTCAATACGTAAAAAGTGTAATAAGCTACAAACCATTAGCATTTCAACCCAGAAAAAACACAATTTCATATTAAAAATCATCTACTCTTTATAGAACCCCCAACAGTTTTCAACTACATCGAATGGAAACAGAATGCCGAAATTTAATTCCTTTAAGTAGAAGTTGTAAATTGCTAAAAGAAAACTCTGAAATAACAAAGAAATAAAAGGTAAAGCTTCAATTTGGAAAACCATTGCCTCAGTTCGCAGAGAGAATAAATTGCAAATTTCATTTCAAATTGAAAAAAAAATAGGAAAAGTTGAAAGCAAACTTTGTTTATACCTCAATAAAATTAAGAGCAAAAATAACATGACATTTGCATCTGGAATTGGAAAAGTGAATGAATGTATGGCATTCAGATATGGTTGATGTAAAAGTTTTCCAGTTAGTTAGACGAATATTTAGCAATATACGAGTATATACCAGTGCCTAGTATGTGGCTATGTGTATGTATGTGTAAAGGTATCATATACGTAGATGACCGCTTACTGTGTTATGTGGTTTCCGGCTAATTGACAATAAGAGAAGGGTTAAACAAACAGTGAACGACCACAAACGTTTTATACACATTCAACAAAAACACAAAATAATAACAACAGACAAACACATACATTAAACTAATTGCACACATACAAACAAAAATAAAGCTACAATTTCCCGGAAAGTTATGTTTGATGTGTTCTTTCCTAAATGATAAACAATCAGACTCTACTGGTCACTGTTTTGCCAGCCAGGTAAATTACCAATAAGTTTAAATGTACTGAAGCTAAACAAAATTGCCGAAATTATAAATTTATAAAAACTACAAAAATAGATATAAACAAAATAATATAAACAAATAATATTAAATAAACTTACGTAGTGGCATATTACCACCAGAGGCTGAACGACGCCACAGGACATCCGGCAATGGATCGCCACCAATGCGACATTGAAATACCACCGAACTACCCACTACGGCTGTTTGATTTTGTGGGCCACGTATTAAAAATGGACGAGCTAAATTTTTAAAGTAATAACAACATTTCAATCAATTAAATTGATTTAGTTTTATATTTAAACTATTAAAAATACATATTTATGTACTTTTACTTACTGTGAACTTTAAGAAAAGCAGTTGAAGATTCTCTAGTGCCCACAACGTTTTTTACCACACACTGATAACGGCCATCATCGGACTGTCTAACATCTTGTATGGCCAAGTTACCACCATCAACTATGCGTATGCGCTTATTTCCATTAAGACTTAAAGTTTGGCCATTTTTACGCCACGAAACCTGGGGTTCGGGTGAACCTCTGGGTGGGCCACATTCCATAAGCGCCACTTCTCCTTGTGCTACACGGGTGTTTTGTGGCTCTAAACGGAATTCATCTCGCAGAACTGATGGAATACAAAAGAAGTCATTTGTGATATTGTAAATTATATAATTCAATTGATTAACACTTTTTGCACTAGTAAAACTTAAATTTATTTGGAAAACCTTCATTACAAAAATTATATCATTATATTTAAATAACATCGTATTTTCTTTTGATAGATTCATATTCATTTTCGTAATGAATTGAATGGTATGTGTTGTAGCAACAACACTTCAGGCACGATCCTTTCTCATGCCAGCATATTGATAGTGTCCATTACGTGGTAGATATAAATTTAATTATTTATAGTACTGACTATCACGCCGAATGCTATGAGTTCGGGTAGATTTTTAGCACAGAATATCTTACTCAAAAATATATTAAGCTATTTTAAAATCATAACTGATTAAGTAGTAATTGCATTGTAGTTTAATTAATGTTAAGGCTACCGGGTTTATTAAGAGAGTAAGTTATTTTATTAATATTTAAAATTTATCTACTTACATGCCACTTGCAAGGTTGCATTACGCGATCTTGCCACACCAAACTCATTTTTTGCCTGGCACCAATAAGTACCAGCATCAGTCTCACGGCGTGAATGAATAACCTGAAAGAAAAAATTTAATTTAATGAAAACTTGGAACTATTTTCTGAACTCTTTAAGAAATAGTTACGATGAAGTCCTTCAAGGATTCTTAACATTAATTTTTATAATTATAAATAATTTATTGTATTTAGTACTACATTTATTTTACTTTAAATGGCTTAAATTTAATGTTACAAAACATTTAAGTGCAGGCTAAATTATTGCATTAACAATATTTGATTAATATTAAATTTGTTTATGATATTTTACAATGCAACATTTTTTATGGTTGAATACATTTGAAATGCAATATGTCGAAAGGGAAACGGAAATTTATGTTATGCAGTAAAAAATACTATTTAATAAAAGCAAAGATTTAAACAAATAATTGTTGTATAGAAAACAAGTCCATGCGTGAATAATTTGTGGCAAGTGCTGATTTTTTATGAAGTTGTTTTCTTTTGCTTAAAAAAATAGCAATTAAATATAAATAAATTTAATGAATCTAGTTTTTTTAAGTATAAAATATATTCCATTAGCACATACTTAGCTCTGGTGTTTCTTAAAGATATTTGTACGCGGAGTGTAGTTGTATGAAATAGCAATAATTTTTATGGATTATCTTAAGCATGAAACAGATAAGTGCTTAACTAAGTGTAATCGAAGATAACAGGTTAATAGGACTACTTAATTTAGATTTACAATTAATTTTCTCAATATATTTTTGTTAACATTAAAACACATGAAACGATTTTCTTCTTTAATTAAGAATATTTAGGTTGAGTACACAAGATCACAGGACTAATAGGATATCATATGCAAGAGATATATTTAGAAAACTACAGAAAATAATAACGTAAGTCAACAACATAGACGTACTTAACGGGCAACAAACAAAGGATTTCATTTGGTAAAGTATCAATGAAATGCATATAAGAAATTATTTCATATATTTAATACATAAAAACTTAAAAAATTCCATATTTTTCAAAGCGATTTTTCTATAATAAAAAAAATATATTTAAAAAAAAATTATTTATAACGAATGAAAAATGTTTGCATTCCCCTCTTATTACAATAAAATTCGAATAATTTTTTTTTTCATTATGAGTACTTGCCTTTAGAAAAAACAAATCACCGGCCGGCATAAAAATACGATGTGACCCACTATCTGTTTTCAGCTCATAGCCATCCTTAAACCACTGTATTGAAGGATTTGGACTGCCTTCAGCTTTACAATTAAATGTAAAAGGATCATTTTTGGGTACCACCATATCCATGGGATGTTCAATAATTCGAGGATTTTGAGCTGGAAAATAGTTAAATACAAGGATGTTTCATTAACATAAATTACACTTAAACTTCAAATATAAATTATCTTAATATGATATAGAAATAATAAAAAAATTTTTGTTTAAATTTGTCATGCCTTAAACGAACATTTTATAACAAGAGAAATAATATCTGGTGTAGCAAAATTATCTTAAGTTAACCGACAAAAGGCCTTAATAACATTATTGTTGACTTAAATACTTTTTATAACCCAACAAAACCATAAAGAACCTCTCTTCCTTCTTGGCTACCAACAACAGCTCTTTGCTAGCACTGGCCACCATTCATTTAAAGTCCTTTTTTCGTTAACATTTTTCTAAAAAGAATTCACTTCATTTTACTTTTCTTTCTACATCTATTTTGTATGCCTTAAGCACCTATTCATTGGTTTTTTATAAGTAAAAAAATTATTGGATTACTTTTTGATATTTATGATAATTTGCTTTTTGTATTCTCGTTAACAAAAGGTGTATTTATTTGTAATCGCCTGCTGGACTGTCTTTTACTCACACACACAGGCATGCACACGTACAGTCTGCCCAGCTGTATGGAAGTCCATTAAAATTTACTTTATATTGATGATAATTTTATTTAAAAGGTTCAATTGTGTTTAATCACCGTAAAACTGATGTTAATGAATCTGAGATAATTTTTCACAAAATTAAAATTTCTCTTACCAAAATGCTAGAGATAAATTGAAAGCGTTATTTGATCACTATTAAGGCCTTTCTTATTATTATTCTTAGTGGAGTTTAACTAAAAATTATGGCATAAAATTGTAATTATGTCTGGAGGGCATTTTTTATATATTTTAAATAAAAAAGTATTTTCTTGCCTTAATGGCTTTTTCTAATGTCACCTCTTTATTTGTGTATTTTCTATATTTTACTTTGTCTTTGCTCTTCCATTTTCGGCACTACGTTTAATATCTCTGGTTGTAGTGTGTTTTAAGCGGAAATTAAATTTTGTGCAAAATTTATTGAAAACGGATAAATGAAGCTATCAATTGTGTTAGTTGAGCACAGCAGCAAGTGCCGCTTAAAGGATGCCATTTGAAATTTATAAGATAAAAGAAACAGAGAATAGAAAACATTGGGAGAAGTGAAGCATTTTGGCTTGCCGTAACGAAAAAGCAACCATATAAAAATAAAGTAATTAACTTTTGAGATAATTTGATAACTTTCAACTGTGACTTACTTGCTGTCTAAAGCTTTAGATTATTTGCTTGGTACAGCAATACAACATTTAACAGTCACGTTGGAGAAATAAAATTTATGTTGACATTAGTAAAATTATATTATTATATGAGTGCAATATATATTATACGATTAGCGAAGTATAGCAGCTCTAGTGTTCTGTTGTGATAGATTTTTTAACCATTCAAGAACCATAATCACTGTCAGTATTATCAGTCACCGTCATTTAATCAGGCCAAACATAGGCAAACAGCAGATCAGAATAGTTTGAATATATATTTTTGAATTGGCTGATTATAGTACCAAACTAACAACACAGTCAGTCACAGTCAATACACAAACCACGTGAGCCAAATATATATTCGCAAAATACTTCTTATGGTTCACAGAAACACCGAGCCGTACCGCTTCATTATTTATTATTAATATTTTTCTTGGACCAACACTCAGGAGATGACCCCTACATGGTTAGTGCATTGTGCCTGAAGTCGAACAGGGTGGATACTGTTATCAGGATAAATGAAGACAGACTAGAAGCATTTTTTGTAGCTATTTTTACTTTGCTGGTGCATTTTTCGCTACAGGTAGCGACGAAGGGTTGTGCTGTATTCTGCTCATTAGCACATACTAGTTGCATTAGCTGTCGATAACACTGAAACACTCAGTGTCTTTATCTTTGCAATAAGGGGAAAATAATTAACTCAACCATTCACTGATAATTCAGAACAAGAACATTCGACTTTCCACTCGGAGTCGAAGACTCGTGTAGAGTTGAACTCAGTGACAAAGGCATCGTAGTTTTATGTTCACTACTTCAGGTATATTTATTTATTTGCAACGTTAAACAATTTTCACTGTATTATTACATTATTATTTTATATATTTGCATTAATGAAAATTCCTAGGAAAGAGTTCTCACAAATTATTATAAAAAATATTTCTTGATATTAAAATCAAAATTTGTATGAAATTCACAAAGACTAAGACATGACTCCTTTCCCTTTGGTTCAAATTCGGTCAGAGCATCTCTATCGTTCTACTTTGTAATTAACTAATAACAAAAAAAGTTTGATATATTATTTTCCAAAGTTATGCACTCTTTTATAATATGCAGAATTAGTGCAGTTTATGTTTTGAGTGCCTTAAATACCATCTCCTACAAAAAAAGATTTTTATGTCATTTAAAAGTATCTAATACTTTGGGCTACTAAATATAAAGCAAAAATTATTATTTTGTGGAAAAATGTTATATCTACAAAATTTTGATTTATAAAAGCTTGCACTAGTCAAAGAATGTGTATATATTTTTGCTAAATTTGTTTAGTACAGAACTAATTACTGCTTGAAGACCTAGAAACATTAAAGAATATGTTATTTTTTTTAATTTTTATAATGTTTTTATTTATAATTTTTATTTTTAAATTAATCGTAGCCCCCTTAAAACTAAAAACTAAAAACCATCTCTCTCTCATCCAAAAATTAGTATATATCTTAAATTTTACATAATTGCTAGACATCATGAATATTAGGCCACAAATTCCAGCTCATTTGTCTTCATAAAACATGGAACTACCCCAGGGTGTAAATGTAAATACATAAACCAAAATACATACATTCTATATATATATATAAATTTATGTAAAACTTTTAAAGTGATGCATTAGCTGTCATGTCACAACATGCATGTCGGAAAGTTCATTAATAACTTGTGATAAGAATTTTTGGGAAATAGTTGAAATATAAGACGATATTTTAAAACAAAATAGAAAATTTGTTGCTTCCTCAGTTTGTATGTTTTCAACATCTTCGTTTGCTGTCTGTCTTATTTTTTTTTTTTTTAAATTAAAGTATAAAAACATTTTTTTGTAATCAACATATTTTCTTTACTAATACACTTCCTGTTGTCGTTTGCGTAGCATCCCTCCTCTATGTTTTCCTATATTTCATCACTTTACCTGAAAATACTCAGTAAATACAAGAAAACTTTAAATCATTTAGAAACGAACTTGGAATAATAATAATTATAAGAATAAAGACTGAAAAATATTTGCCTGTAGTGATGGACAAACGGTCTGTTTGCTGCTCTTTAATGCTGTTAATGTTATCACATATTTCAGTATTCCAGAAATTTCCTTCTTTTTCATTATCAGCTGCTCGGTAGCTATTTATTATTTTTGTTTTTAGTTTTAGTTTTTTCTTATTTGTTATTTGTATTTATAATTTTTGTAGTTTCTTAAACTTTTGTTGGTCAAATACTCCGCACTGGAGCGTACATTTGCGTTGGAAGGAACAAGTTTAATAAAACAAAAACTATTATTTTATTTTTTTTTGTCTTTCTGTCTGTTTGTTTACTTCTAATCAGGCGTTTGCCACACTAAGATTGTTGTTTTTCTGTTTTTATTTCTTAAAGTTTTTGTACTTAATTTTGAAGAAAAATTTATGAGTTATAAACAACATCATGTGGCAGGTATTTGTTTTATTCCCTGTTGGTTTTTCAATTGCGATTTTTCTTTTTTTTTTTTTTGTTTTAGAAAAGCTTTTCGAGTAGTTTCTGTTATATATATTTTAGTCTTGTTTATTGTGAAAATAAATTAAAATTTTTGTATCCAATAGAAATTTTTGGTTTGCAGTTTTTTATATAAAATTATTTACTTTCCTTGAAATAACATGATCCTTATACGGAACGTAATAGAGTTCCAGCTTCTAATTGTTTCTAAGTTTTATTTGATTCAAATACACCTTGCACATTAATAAGGCCCTCTTCCAGTTGCGGGGTAACTTATTGGTATTTTATAATTTTTTAGGCTATTTTATATCGATCATTTTAATATTCTTTCATTTTTCCCCTTCTTAGTAGTGAGTTTGTGGCAACATTTGTCAAGTATTTTTGAATATTTGTAATTTATTTTCAAACAATACTTCATTTGAACATGATGCCACAAAATTTCAATAAACGTGTTACTTTGTGACATTGTATTTGTACTCTCTATCAAGGAAAGTTCACACTTGTCAAATATTTTCCCAAATATATATAACCATTAAATACTTAAGGAAACCACTTAAATCTGTCAGTGTTTATTGATTTAAATAGTATCCAATAATATTGCATTTTTTGAAACTGTTTATGAGTTGTATTTGATACTATTTCTTATTCTCTAAGCTCGTATCTGAATCAGCAATATATTTTTCCCTAGTGGTTACTCTTTTTTGGAAAAATGTGAACGTACCTTTAGAAATTTATAGTGTGATATATGATGCTACAAAAAAAAATATAGTTAAACAACGAACGTTACCACTGGTAAAAACTACTGTGGATGCTTGCAATGTCATCACCTACCTTAAGAAGTGGTAACACTTGGAATTTATTTGCCCAAACAAGCGTAACTACTAAGAGCAAAAAAAATATATTACTAAATATATAGTAACAAATTTTTTAAGTAAAAGAGTCTTATAAAAAACTAATAGCCAGAGACGTATTATCCAATATTACAGAAACTGTTTAACTCAATAAACCTTCTTTTCTTTAACATTCAGTGGTTATGCTTTTTTTTGCCAAATCCTTGACAAGTGTAACCGTACCTTTAACTATAACCGTACTATTAACTATAGTGTAAGTCTAAGAGGAGATAATTCCCCTTGTAATAAATATTTTTAGAGAAAACTTTTTGCTTGAATTTCTTGTATTCGATGGTATCAGTGCTTCTTCTTAAGTGTATCTATAAATTAATATCTGGCCACTAACAATTGTTGTCAATTAATTAAACGCTAACTTTTTCAAAAACTTTTAAGACTTTTACTGTATATTTATAATTTTCATAATAATAATTTTTTTGTCTTTAATATTTTCTAACTGGAGGCTGTTTGTCTCATTAGCAGCCATTTACAATGTTTGTGTTTCTCTGTGATTAAATTCAGCAGTTTACGATTTGCACACTGTAACAACAAACAATAAGAATAGAATCTTTTTTTAAAAAGAAAAAGAGAATTATTCATGTTATAATTTCTTTCATAAACACCTTGAGGGCTGACATTGGCCAATGTGCTTACAACAATGAACGTGTTGTAAGTAGACGTAAGTTTATTGTGTTGGGTTTTGCGTGTTTTATGATCTTTTGTTATAGTAGACAAATATTGTAAGAAACAATGAAATAAAATGAAGCCATGAATTAATTTCTTCTTATACTTTACACAGCGAAATTCTAAAATCTAGAGAAGTGTACTTGTTAGTGGTGTAGAATGTTTCCTTACAGTATTAAACTGGTAGTATGATTGCGGCTTAAGGGTATTTTAATATCTTGAAGAAGGCTTAACAGAGTGACATGCAACATCAGAAGTTTAACAAGGCTCTCTGATAGGCGTAGGAAAGGGCCAAAGCTTCACTATAATATGGCAATTAAACGTTAGAGAATAACACGTATTTTCGTTTATTATATTGTTTAAGTTCAATACATCAAATTTAATAACATAAGATTTGCCAGCACATTTTTGATGAATTAAACAGTTTTTACATATTTTTGGGCAAATGCTTGACTGGAACAATTATTAGTTTTTTAATATCTTTGTTTTAAGAAACTAAAGCCATTTCCAGAAATCGCAAAGGAAATGGTTTAAATTATAATTATATGAATTAATCCCGAGGGACTACAAATTTTATTCATTTAACGTTTAATGTTATGCATTTTAAATAAAATCTTTGAAACATTTCATCATTTAAAAAATGCGCAACTAAAAAATTCAATTTTATTAAGGACAAGAACAGAAAGAGGAATATATCAAGCAACCCTGTTATTATAATAATAAAATTTTTTAGTTTTTTATTTTTCATACGTTCAAATGTGTAGATGTGCAGAGATATGGTCGTTAGTTTTCGACGGAGAAGTCATAATTCCCGAATATGTCAAACAACAAACTAAAGAACCTGAGCAAATTTACAAACAACATGTACGCGTACATGTGAGTGTGTGTGAGTGGCTGTGTACATAATGGCAATATTTTATAACCATGCATTTAGTTAAGCCAGACAACATTTAGCAGACCACTCACTCACTGGCTAGTGAGTGGTGTCTTCGAGTTTTTGCAATGAACAGAAAAGTTAAGTCATTTGGCTTAAACTTTTATTCTTGTTATGGCTTCTGATGGAAATCTTTTTGGCATGAAATCAATCATCATTCACTAAAACGTATAAATTTATTTATTTATTTCTCTCATTCCTCCTACTGCAATCGCAAATAAAATATCTAAATTGTCCCTGGCAAACGCTTTTGATATACAGATCAAATCTATAAAATGCATACAGCTTTAACATAAACAAAATAAGCCCTTAAGAATAGACATTTCAAAGCCACCAATTATTTATGCATTCTTAATTCTATATGTTACTGAAGTCATATGACATTGAAAATGTACACTTGATTAGTATTTCTATATGCTTATCTAACGGACCAACGACGATGAAATGTTGTCAGCAAAATGTTGTCATAAATTGTATATTTTCCAGGAGTTATTTCGCTACTGCCGTTTGTTAATTGAATTTAGTTTTTGTATTCAAATGCTTGGATACTTTATGCCCTGGTCGTAGATTTTATGTTAGTTTGATGCCTTCTATTGTTTATGGTATGGGTGTTTGCAAAAGGCTTTGAAGTTCTAATGTTTTATTTTTGTGCATGAATCAATAATCAATACAAACACATCTGTGCGGATTTTTATGGGCTTTAATAAAAATAAAAAAACAGTGGTGGATGAAATTATAGGGGTGCTGGGAAATAATTTACTTTTTAATTTGTATACAATAAGCCGATATGCAATTAAAATTATAAAACTTTATGGAATTTCCAAAAAATAAAAAAAACATTCATCTTTTAACAATAAAATACTGCTCGCGCTTTGCTCTCCACCATTCTTATAAGTATGTACGTTTATGTGCATATATTATGTCAATTTAATAGCCTGTTTTTATGTTTTTTGGGGTAACATTATTATGTGTACGTTGTATATATTTGATAATAATCTCAATTTTTATTCTTGCAAACATTTGATTATATTATATTGAGCATCTTTTGTGTGCATGTTTATAGTGTTTGTGTTGTTGTCTGTTTTCTCTTGTATTAATTTGCAGCATCACATTCATTTCATGCATCTTTGCATCATTTAACATAAAAGAAGAATTTCATAAAAATAATTTGTACTCTTTCGTGGCTGACTTTATGTTGGACTGTTTGCTATTTTGTATGTGAACTTTTTTTTCAGTTCACATTTTTATATCTTTAGAAGATTAATACTAATGAAATCAAATTCTGTGAGAAAGGAACTACAGATCGAAAGTTGCGAGGTTGAGCCAATAAGTCACTAGAAATTAATATGAATTTTAAAATATATCTTTTGAATATTTAATTATTATGAATAAAATTAAAAAACTTTTTAGCGCTAAAAATTAACGTACTGGAACTATTCAATTCAAGTGATTTGAGCTGCAGACAAAAATTTTTGACATAAATGAATCAGCACATAATTAAAATAAAAAGTTTAAAAACTGTTTTATATTTAATTTCATCATGGAAAGATATATCAAATAAATTATAGTATTTTGCAAAAACATATATAGGAGCTGACCACAACTGTAACCGATTAATGAAGAAAAATATGACCCACCTTCGCACTATCCTTATGCCAATAAAATATAATCCTTCCGCAGCGTTTTCAATAAAACTAATAAAAGCTATCAAAAGTATTTGCAGTTTTGATTGAAACTATTTTCTAGATAAAATACATATTTAAGATATGCAATCTTTTAACTGATATAACCTATTCAATTTAATATCGAAACAATAATGTCGTTCTCATTTTTAGGGGTTGACTATTATAGTGTTCAATGTCACAAACATTTTGATACCTTTTGGTACATGAGTTCTGATAATCGAATTATAGTATCAGCCGAAAACAGCTGTACATGAGATGGATAATTAATATGATTTTTAATGTCCCTTATTCCTTTGAATATTTAGCACATCCTTTTGAGTTTTACTACTACGTCTTTCAGCCTAAAATACTCAATTGAATTTAATATAATATAGTACCAAAGGAATATATTCAGTTATGCATCATTAAATACTTATATTAATCTTTCTTTGAAATATCAAAATAAAAAATTTTTAAATTTTGGTTTTTGTTTATAATATAAATTCCTTTTGGGCAAATATTGTATTAAAACCATTGAAATTTCTACTGTAGCTGGCTTCACTAATCAAAATTGTATTCCCTTAATTTTAATTTTGTGCTGATTCTTTTATTCCAAAATCTTACTAAAAAATTCAAAGTGATCAATTGAGGGGTCTTAGCTAGTTCCTAATACTAATAGGAATAATACAGATCATCGGGAAACCTTTAGCCAACATTTCTTGAAATAACTAAAAATGTTTATTTCAAACTTCCACTTTGATAAGTGAGAAGCGTAAAGCAAAAATCAAAGTCATAACAAGAACTCCATGATCACTTTTCCTTTTTATTTTCTTACGTTTTTGTTCTATTTTTTTTAGGTAAGACGAAGGCAAGAAATTCGTCGTGAATATAGCAACTATAACTCCTATATCATATCGATAATATATGTTTTTTTCAAAAACTGGACATTCACTGGCTTTAGTGATATTAAAAACCGACATTGAAATATCTATACAATAATTCGCTTTGCCTTAGCTCATTAATAACTCACGCTGATCGCATGGCAAATTAATTTCTCATGCAGTTTATGTTCCATTTTATGTAAAAGTAATGATTTTTTAAATTAAAAAATGTTCTTGTATTCAGGCAAAATTAATCTTGAATACAATTTCCTTTGACCATTTCCACAAATAAACGTGCAACTTGAAAAGTGCAATGAACATCTAGAAAATACTCTTCATAATAAATAAAGTTATTTGCTTTCATTTCACAATCATAATTCATTTCATCTAAAGATCAATTTCAATTTAATAAATTAATTTCTCCCCTCCCCAAAGTATCGACGTTTGTTGTTAAGCCAGCATATAAATTTCTATGAAAAAAGCGCAAATTATCCACTCCCACTTAAAATATTCTTCGAGCAGCATTTTATTTTATACACACTAACAATAAAAAACAAAGAAAACTGTTTCTATAACAACAACAAAAAAATCTACCGCAAAACCTAAATTATAATCAAATTTAACCGAAAAAAAATTATTTAATATGAAATGATATTAAGAATACATGCAACATTTCAAAAATTATACGCAAAAGCTTGTGGATTCCCATTAAAAGGCAGAAAATAGGCAGGATGGGTTAATCATAATGGCTTTGAGTGTTATTCATACGAATATTATTTGATTTCTACTAAATCAATTTAAGCACACAACAGTGAAGTTGATTATTATTATTGTTATTGTTGTTCTTCTTAGAAATAAATTTTCTTATTAGTGTGGTGAGATTGAAGAATTATAGTGTAAATACAAGGCATAATATATGGCAAGAATATACAGTTTTAAAATGAAATTAATTTCAACTACTGATTTTACATTGTCGATTTAATAAAGCATTTTGATGTGATGCAATTTTTGGAACTTGAAAACAGCTCCATAAAATTTTTCATGAACTTTATAAAACTATGAATTAATTTGTTTTTTAATTTATAATTTTTTTAAAATTTCTGAATTTTAATGGTTGCATAATACTTTTTCTTACTGCTTAGTGGTTACGCTTATTTGGGCAAATGTTTGACAAGTGTGACCGTACCTTAAGACTCATTTTAGGCTTTGATTTGATTATCCAGTTAGAAGGGCAAGTCATAAGCTCAGCGATGAATTTAATATGGAAAAACATTACAAAACCAGCATTGCGGTCTTTTAGTACATCCATACAACCAAATAATAGCAAAGCAAAGGAAATATTATTTCATATTTGGTTTGATTTAAGGCCTAAAACCGCAAAAATTAAACAAAATAAATACAAAGGAAAGCATATAGGAGCCGCTAGGCAAAATCAATGCAATAACAGAAATGCACTGCCAAGAAGTACGTATTCCCAACATTTATGGCAAATGTGTATCATAGCAATGCCATAACCGCAGTAAAGCATCATTAGCAATATGACATGGCCGTCGACATACAGATGGAGAAGGAAAAATAAATATATTTTTAATGTATACAATACAACAATAAGCATAATATAGATCCTCGAGTGCTAAGACAAAACATACATTTCATATTTTCGAATATTTACAGAGGAACTTGAAATAAATGTCACAAAATGATGATTTGGGTACAATAAAATCATAATAATAGAGAATCTGCAGGTATTTTAAAGATATTTTGTATAAGAATAGGATACTTTATCCGGTATTGTGGGGTACATATACGATTCTTTTTCTCGGGATAATTAACTGAATATATTCACGTTCACCCAAGGTCTGAAATCAAAATTATAGATGTGCTGAATTTCTTATGCATTCTTTAAACGTTATCAGATGTTTCCAATATATAACTTGGCAGCACTCAACTTAGCCCAGACAAAAACAGACTAAAAAAAGTTTGCATTTTATGAAACCTACTCAAACCAAACTTCAACATTTATTTTGAGAAAATCATTTTATATTTTAAAACCAGGTTTTATTAGTTAGTTTTAACGTTAATGCCCGAATTTATAAAAACTATGTTAGTATGAAATCAGTGTAAGATCTGTAACAGAGGATCAATCATTTGCTTATGAGGATCAACAACTGACTAAAAGTCCCAAGAGGCTCTGTACAGAAAAATATATATCTGCATCAATAATAATTATAAGATACAAATATTGAAGTTATATAAATTATAACACTAAAAAATGTCTTGTAGTTTGAGGCATTTGTTTTTCCTGATAAAATATATTTATTATATATTAAAATTATATTTTGCATTATTATTTTAATGATATTTATCTTGACAATAACACCGAACATAAGAATTTGAGAACGTCTGTATCAAACAAAGTTGTTGTTTTGACAAATAATATTATTATTCATATCAGTTGCTTTTAACATTAAAACCAGAATTGATAAAAACCATGTCAATGTGAAATCGTTATAAAATCACTAAAAGGAGATCAATCATTTGCGACCAACACTCCTGAGAGTTATCTAAATTATAACACAAAAATGTGTTGTGGTTTAAGGCATTTGTTTTTCTTTTTATAATATAATACACAAATATTAAATATATGTTACGTAAAGCAATTATTTTCTGCACTACATTTTATAATATATATATTTTTACAATAATTCCGATGGTAAGACTATGAAAATGTCTGTTTGAAACCAAAGTTTTCAAAAAGTTGTTTTGACAAATATTATTATTATTCATATCCGAATTGTTAAGAAAAATAATGTTTTGATAACTGTCACTCTGTTTTTGAAAAAAAAAATATCGTCTTTTGAAAAAGTTATTCAGCATTAAGAATATGTTTCAGAAAGTAAAATAATGCATTGTTTTATTGTTTGTTTGTTTGTTGTTGTTTTCGAAAAAAAACATGCAGCCTTAACCTTAACAACAAGAGAGTTGGCTGCTGTTTCTGTTAAGTTGATAATCATGTAAAAATAAATCACATTTTCGCTTCCCTTTTGTTTTATGCAGCCGGAGTTTTCAAAAAGCAAAAGAAAAACACATACAAAACAAACACAAAAGGCGGTAGATTTTTTGAAGAAAATTTTAAAAGGGCTTTATTTCTTAACACAATGTGCACTAAATATTAGAGTTGTATGCCACAATAATAGCAGAATTTTTTTTGTGTAGATATTTTATTGTTTTTGGGCTTAAAAGATGATCTACAATAAAAAAGCATAAAGTTTTTAGATTAAATGCACAAGCCAAAAATTATCAGTAAATATTCAGCATTCTTAAAGTTTTATAGAAAACTAAGAAACCACCACACACGTGCAGTTTGAGAAAAAAAGAAAGAAAAAAGACATGCATTATGCACTCATGCATATTTTCAATTAGTGTTATTTGCTTAGGCCAACAAAGAGGACTCTGTTCCGAAACAAACACCACCTACAGGCAGGCACCTCTACATGTGGCAGGCGAACAAAAATATGCTCCAATGCAACAGCAGTATTCAGCAGCATGGAAAACAGTACTGCTCCTTATATGGAGCCTTTCGCAATGTTTAGACAGTGAATTGATGTTGCCATAATATTTTTTGTGGGCTTATATAAGCGTGTGGGGTTGCACAGACATACATTTAAGACTTAATAACAGCTTTAGAGTCAATTGTTATATGCGTAGCAGTTACTTGCTCGTATGTAAGCTGTGGGACTTTTCGTTTGTTGTTATTGAACATTGAGTTTCAAGTATTTTGCATTTGTTAGCCCGATCCGTTCATATGCATTTTCCTTTCTTATCTGTGCTGCCTATACAGGTAGTGATTTTTAATGATTTGCTTTAAATTCATGTACAATATCTCTTTTCATTTGTGCTTTAAACAATATTTGCTAGTGGCTAAAATGATATATAAACAGTCAACATTGTTTGTGTTGTGTTCTTTTCAAATCTAAATTGTTCATTATGTTAACCTAAATAAATACATTTTACCACGTACTTGCAACATATAAAACGTAAAGAAACGTACGTTTATGCGTTCGGGTATGAATATTTTGACTTGTTGTCATTAAAATTGTAGGGGAAAAAATTTACAAAAGTAAAATAAAATTCCCATAAATTCATTAAAAATGTTTAAATGTCAGTTTGTTTGTTGTATCTCTTTAACCAGTTTTTTTTTTCTTCTAATTTCAACAAAAGCTCAACCCAGCAAATAAATTTAACAACAAAATAAAATTTATACGTTTAAAAAATAAACTACAAAAAACTGTGTAGGTAAATTTAGCATCCCAGCTGGCCACGACTTTAAGACATCGTTAAGGAAGGGTACAATCGTACGTCGTAGAAAATATACTGAAGACACCTCCATTAAAATCTTTCACAATAAAGAAAAGTTTCATTGAAGGCAAATCGTGCGCTATTATTGTTCAAGCTAAAGTTGTACCAGACTTTTTCTTGAATTTTTCCCAATAAAGAAAAATTTCATTGAAGATAAATAGTACGCTGTTATGAACAGATAATTATGAACGAATATATCGTTTCAATTGTCGTTCAGAAAACCTAATCGACAATGTTATCTACGACAATTTGGCCAACTGGGATATACTCGGGCATCTCTTTGTGTGTATAAATAATTTTGTTAAGAAGTCTTTTGTCTACAAATGCCTTTGGAAAAAAGATTGATGTTTAAATTTTATTGTTTAAGAAAATTTGAAATACACTAATAAAAAAGAAAAAAAAACTCTGGTGTCTAGCGTGTCATGTTAAAATGGTTTTAAATTAATAATAGAGAGAGGGTGCTATTTTGTCTCCACTTGAATAAAATATTCTTTATTTAATTTAGTTTTATGTAAATGATTCGTTGAATGATGAAGTGTTACTAATTTTTTATGGTAAAGTTTTATTAACACTTTTAAGTGTTTTAGTTTTTCTTCTCTCGAAAGCATTTATTATTTGATTTTGTGATTACAAAAAATTATTAATAAGCTGCTGTTTTAATAGGAATTGCGTGACAGTATTTATTATTTGTAGAGTTTAGAAACGACAAAGCTTAGTAAAAAGACAATGAAGCATTTAAATGACTTGAAACTGACAAATAGATTTTTTTATTTTTATAAATAATATCTGAAATGGCACAAAGATCAGAACATTAAAATACTACTTGACGTCATACAGTGCACATTGGGATAGAATAAGTAATTCCAAGGGTTTGGCATGTGTGTCATAATATTAATTGGCAGAGAAATATTCGAGTATATCTGTTGGAACAGCTCTATGAATATCTTAAAAGCTGCGCGGACATTTCTGAAATTTTCCACAGTGTTTTGCATTAATATGAATACTTACGAGTTTATAATTGAATATTAGCTGAATACAAAACTGTTGTCAATCTTACCTGTAATGAAATAGAAATAAGAAATATTTATTAAGAAATATTTAAATTAAGTTTGAATAGTTTTAATAACATTTTTATTAACTGAAATCCAATATAGCTGAAAATTTTTTTAAATAAGACAATAACTACGACAGTTTGATATATTATTCAACAAATCGATTATTGATTAAACAATTTTCTTTTCAAATTTATCTATTTCGTTTTATTGTTAAATTATTAGTTGTCATTAAAAGATGTGCAGGTGAATATATAAATATTCACCTGAACACTTTTAACTAAAAACTAGAAAAATAATAATTTTTTTTCTTGAAAATCGTAAAAAAAATAATAATAATAAAGATAATAAAAATAATAATAATAATAATAATAATAATAATAATAATAATAATAATAATAATAATAATAATAATAGTTTATAACGACATAATAAATATTTCAAAGCACAAAGGAAAGTCAAAATTAATTTTTATATATTCAATTTACACAGCAGAGCAGAACAGCTGTTTTTGAAATTCGATACACCTTCATCACCAACAAAACTTTAGGCATACAGTCTTTTATAAATCCGGTACATAACAAAAATGTATAACTTACTAAGAAAATAATTTTGATTGATTAAATTGAACGAGCATATATCAATTGACTCGCGTTACTCAATCATACAATTATTTTTTTTTTGTAAAAATTTATTATTAAAAAACATTTTCTGTTGAATATTAAATTAAATAAAATGCATGTGGTACAAATGTGTTAGCTGGCAATAATAATAAAAAGTAAGATTAGCTTTTGAATAATTTCCAACGTCATATAAACCCTTTAAAATATATTTTAATAGTTACATCTTTCAACCATTTTTAAATGCGTTGCTTTTAACTGCAGGCAAAACTTTTGGCATAAAAAAAATTGTGTAGGAGGTCTTTACGAACCTATTCACTGTTACAATTGTAAGCCGTTAAAAGCCTGTAGGCTTCTATGAAATTTATTTTAAGCAAATCAGCAGCAACATACCAAAATTCATTAACAGTTAAACCCAGTCTTAGCATAGAAACAGTTGGCATGAAGCTAAAGAACAAACCCCTAAGGAGACTAGATTTTATTCCTGACATATATAGAAACCTCCCTGAAAAAAAAATGTTATGAAGAACAACAATAATTTCGGCCTGAAGCTAAAAAAAACAAATTACAGATAAAGAAAAATAATATTTACACCGCATGCAGCAGCGTCTAAATACAATATGAAAAGTTCACACTTTTAATACCGCGAGGCAGTGAAATAAAATGCAGCATTTATTAAATATTTTCAAAGACGTATCGTGCATGCCACACAAACTGATGCTGCAAGCTAACACTCAATAATGGTGTAAAATAAGTAAATAAAAATAGCTGAGAATTGACTATGGTCAAGGAAGCGTAACAGTGGAGTAAATATGTTTGTTTTTATTTATATGTATTGGGCAGTGTCTTAGAAAAGTCCCAGAGCCGCGCATACAAGATGAAAGTACGTACATTTTCATATTTACAAAAAGGTCATTGTTATTATTGAGTTTAACAGCTAAAATTTAAAGCAAACAATAAGTTTACGTTAAACAACTAAAAGTTGGCTGGTGTTTTTGATTGAGAATATAATTGTATATGAATATTCGTATATATACATATACGACCATGTACAAAAAAGAAATCCCTTCAAACTAACCCATACATTGAGTTCAAAATGAACAAAGACAAGGAAAAGAAACACTCGTACATAAAGGAAACAAGAACCAAAGAATACATCATTTTACAAGCATAACAATTGCTCAAAGGTGGTCTCATAATTTTTAGTTTCAACATAAAAAAGAAACAAGAAACTACTTCAAGAAATATGTATGCATTCGTTTTTTCTTAACAAAAATAAGAGTAAAAAATACATAAAAAGTTCGTAGTCTAACATGAAAAAATCAGTAAAAAAAATATTACTGCATACAACAGAAATTGTATCTATGAAATATTATTGATGCGGCCAGCTACTAGTGGCTGGTTGCAACTCAAACTTCAATAGCATCAACGAAAAACAATATCGTAGTAAAATATTGCTTTTTTACTGTTGTTATTCTAAACATTTTTCTTTAACGAAAAATTCTATAGAAAAACTATCGACAATTGATTTTGTAGTCGTTCTGTGTTTCCGAAAAGCAATAAAAAGAATGAATTCTTTATTCTACAGAACGTAGTCATGCTTATAATATTCCTTTATATATTTTTATTAAGAGAAATGATTTGTTAATAAAAACAGAAAATTTTATATGTTAAATTGGTCAAAGAAATATTACTTTGGATAGGGAAACTTATGTCCACGGTTATATAAAAATATTAGTTGGATAAGTTACTCAAAATTATTTGATAAACAGTTTCTGCCACAGTACCGAACAAAAAGGGTGATGTATATTGGTATTTAGTACATGACAGCGTCAGTCCTTGTCGGCTTCCGGCGCTACGCCATCATTATTAAGACAATACGACAACAATCACCACGTTTAATCAGCTCAGGAAAAATAACGAGTGGAACTCGAATGGTGTTTTCTTTTCTAGAAAACATGTAACATATTTTCAGTTATTTTCAAGAAGTGGCGGTTTGAAAATTTTTAAAACTGAAATTATTTTTCTTGAGGGATGTTGGATTCATTTCAAATAAATTCCTTATTTTGATATGACAAAATGTTGCCATTTTCTCTTAAAAAGTCTGAAAAATGTTGCACTATTTTCTAGAAAAGAAATCGACATAAGGGTTCATACTCTTGTGTTAACTACTTCAGCCAACATTACCCTCAAAGGATATCTTGCTTGCTACAGAAACTTTGCTTGTGAAGAGGAAGATGGAATGGTGTTTTATTTTCTAGGCTAGTACCCAACACAATTCTCCTCCGAATACATTGACACAAGACCGTAATTTTTGACAGGACAGCCTTAAAAATGCAACCACCACCCCAGTGCATCACATATGAAACGAGTAAGCAAACCCATGTGGATAATTCTTTCAACCAAACATATATAACTTATCCCCAATATTTACATGATTACATTCTTTTACATATGAATTTTCTTGCGTTGAAGCTATTCAACATGTTAAATCAAAAACGTATAACAAAAAAAATTACATGCAACTCAGAAGCTTAAAAGCTTATAAAAAGATACATGATACGGATGTTTGTTATGTTGTGAGTCTGTGGATGATCTTTCTAAGGATATCGGTGTGTATATATTCTTTTAACATGCCAACAATAAGGCAAGTGTACCTTGTAGATGTTATTTATTTTTTATTTTTGTTTTGTTTGTTATCGAAATCGCATTCTAGGTCTGTTTAAATAAATAATGGCCTGTATGCTTTTAAGGTCAGTGTTTAGTTAAGAAATTGCATTGATTTGTATAATGGCATCAATATAATAGTTATTCAATTCCTTAGATGTTGGAGGTACAAACGTTAGTTGGAAGGCAAGTAATATCTAGTAGTAGTGCTCACTGCAATAGTGGTAGTTCTTGTTGATATTGTTAGCATTTGTTGGTTGTTAGTTGATGCTTTGATTGCAGTTCAATGTTTAGGTAAAAGACATTCTTTCCTTACAATACAATTTATTAATTTTTTCTTGCATATTTTATTTAGCATATTTTTGCTTTTTTCTTTCGCAAACAGACATTCTGTGACAGAAAAAATCATAACATTATTTTACTTTTTGTTGGAGACAATAGCAAAGAAATGCTTTGCTTTGACTTAAATATGATATTGATTTAAATAATAGATAAAATGCATATTTTATTTGAGTTTATTTACAATTTTCTAAGGAATTGCAAATTGAAAAAAAGTAATTTACAAAGGATTAAGAAAACTTAAGGATATATGATCGATAGAGGAATTTTTAATGGGAAAAAAATTTATTTCTATAAGTAATCTGAATTTAATATTTAATTAAGTTGTCATATATTATGAACATAGTTTAGAAGTTAATTATAATCTAGCAAGTGAAAATGTGTCAATAATTTTTGTTTATAAAAAAGTATGCCACCTCCTCTGACTATCTGATTATTGATTCATTCATCATTAAAAGTCATAATTGATTATGTATTTTCATCTAAAGCGTAGCTACAACGACTGCAGCTAGTATTTCACTTAATTTTCTTATATTCATTTGGAAATAGTAATTATTCAATCTATTGATAATAAAGACAGTTGTCTAAACATCATATAACAAAACGCCTTGCAGAAATTATTGAAGTACATGATGCATTTTATGTAAAAAGGAGTAGTAACAACATGGTCCGATGTAATGCAAATATGGACCATGATAACTTTAAAAAGAATATTTGGCACAAGATTAAAAAAAATACCGCTGGGTAATAGCATAAAATGGTTTCCAAACTAGCTTTCTGTGGTAATCCATGGAGTAGTGACATGAAGTAATCTCAAGAGTAGTTTTGGATTACTCTGACGTAACATCTTTTTTAATTAAATGTTTCTCCTTCCTAGGATATTGTAATGTAAAAAAAACTTTTGTATTACTACTCTTTACACGCATGTAAGAAGTAGTCTCGATTTCTGCAGGGCCTTGAATTTAATTCATATCAGTGTTATACATCTAATAAAATTGGATCTCATATGCTAATAGCGATTTGCACTTACAATGTTTGAATGGGACATGGTTTCATATATAGTATTTTTGCAGAAAAGTATTATATTTTAAAACATTCATTAAATATCTGTCCTCTACGGAAAGCGACTCTGTGAAACAGATGGGTACATCTAAGAGCCATGAAAGGTCTTAAATGGTGAGCCTCGTGTTTTACTTCTTTAAAAATAAAACTTTTTTACCCGGGTACTACAGTTCTCTGATGACTTTGGGGATATTCAAATATCTCCTTATGTTATACTCCAGCAAAGATAACAACATGGTCCTGTTAAATTAAATATTTGGAAATTTGTTTTTAATTGTAATTTTAAATGTAATTGTGCATATAAAATAATTCATTATTCCATTTCGTTATAATACTTAGGATTTACAAAGAGAAAATATTTTTTGTGGACAGGTTTTAGTCGCCCTTAAGATCGTTTTCTGTTTGATATATCAAAAAGTGTAACCACTCTTAAAATATTTCTTAAGACCTTCTTTTGTAAGAATGATAAAAAAATATTGGGAGTATGCTCATATATCTTTTCTTTTTTTTCTCTTTATAAAATGTATGGACAAAATGGGCAGATATATATTTAATTGCATGTTTTTAATAAATGCAGTTAATATTTTAATTAAAAATTAAATAGCTCGATAGCTTCTTCAACATTCCAGTAGTTGTATTGCCTTAAAACATTTTTCGATCGGCAAGATTGAATTATATATTGACCAAAATACTACAACAAAGACTCATTAACCGATATAAGGTTTCACGCAACCAAAATATAATCATTTAATTGTAAATTTTTATGAATACGTCCACCTTCTTTTCTGTAATTATTATCAGCAAAATAATATAAATCTTCTCACACACTGAAATATATCAAACTAAAATACTTGCAGACCGACAGAGAGAAAATGTAAAAATATATTTAAAACAAAAAAATATATAACTATATAAATTGTATGTATATCTGCAGTAATTAATATTTTTTTTCTGTACATTTTTGCTTGCCATAATTTATTTGCAATAATTTGTTGCACATTCTGCATTAACAGACAAAACTTTTACACTCAGTTACAAATAAAGACACTTGAACAACTGCAGCATGATTCTGATGATGTATGCAAAATTACAACAACGGCAAAATTACAGAAAACTGCAACAACAACAAAAAAGAAAGATGACAAAAAAAGAAAAAACTCTGTTGAATACTTTATTGAAATTTATATATAAAAACAAGAAACAAACATCTCCATGTACACATTTACAAATTTGTATGAATATTAAAGTCATTTATATTACAGATACATTTACAAATGATACATGATGCTTTAAACGATTAAGACTTTAGTGCAGTTGGAAAAAAAAAGATATAAACAAAAATAAAACAAAAACTCCATGTGTTGAAGATATACAAAAGCATATAAATTAAAAGTATAAACACGACTCAATTTTATTTTGCTTTATTTTATGTTGGCAGAAAATATGAATGATATCGCTGGTTATTAGTGTAGCGTGTCTACTCTTTTTAATTCTTATTTTTACTTGATTTCCCTCCGAAAGAGGATAGAAGTTGTGGATGTTCTTTAAATTAAAATATGTAAGAAGAGAATATAATAATAAAGGCGTTACTTAAGGCTTCATATAAAGCCTTGCATTGTAATTTATAATATAAAATTTTATTTATTTATTTATCTGTTTGCATTATTACTTGTGGATTTGTAGTTGAATTGTTGGCAATTGAGTTATTGTGTGAGCGTATGTGCAACAGCTGGCTTTAACACAAGTTTACGTTGGGTTTCCAACTGCAATATGTAGTTTTGCTGCTTCTACTGGCATTCGAAAATTCAATTTAAAAATATTGCCGCACTTTGCTAACTTTATCGCACTACAAATTGCAAAGAGGAATATACTGACTTAGCAGAACGCTACAGGAGTAAAATTTTGTTTATTAAATTACTTTACTTAAAAGGAACAGCTCGAGGAAGCAGACTAGAGGCTTTATTAGCAAGAAAAATAGTGTACCTGAAGTTCTAGGCAATACGTTTTACAGGTGCAGCTGGAACATACATCGCTTTAGGTACAAATATACGGAAATGTTTTTAGAGGTTAAAGCACTGATGCTCACCAGTAAGAACAGCCCCGTTGCATCTATTGACAAAAATATATGTTACAATTAAGGCAATGAGTGTAATATGGAGGATTTTTTTTTCTTCCTCAACATAAAGTTCTGGTCGAATATTGATGAAGTCTTGTAGAGATATCAGATACGAACTGATGTTCTCTAAGTGTGGGTGACTGGTAGTAGCGATTTTTATATTTTATTGCAACTGCAACAAAAATTACGAAGAAGGCGATACAATGTTGGGAATTTCTGTATATCTGTATTCTGCTAGTTAATAATTCGAAGCCTATCATACCGGGTTCAATTCTAAATTCAGTCACATCGACTTTTAACTTTTATTAGCCCATAATTGTGTTGTTGTTGCCAGCTTTTTGCAATAAAGTAGGCGTAGCACTTGTCACTGAACATTAACGATAACGGTTAATACTTTCATTAGTAGAGAGCTCATCACAGCAAAATAGAAAACGGCTGCTACAAATACTCTTCTCATTCACTTCTTTCGTATATCCAGCATAACGCACTTCATCAGCAACATTCATATCTGAAGTGGATCGGCCCTTTTTTTGTTTATTATCGTCAAGTCGTGAATACACTGTAGATGGTGTCGAAGATCTGAAAGAAGATCTTCTGAAAGGAGCTTGTCCATGGGAGACCATGAACAAGAAGCTGGTAGGTAAGTGTACTTGATTTCACTGGTGTGGCCTACAGCTGCAGTCAACGATATATTTTCAAATAACCCTTATAGAAGTAGCTAATAATAGCCTCGCATTTATATATATATATATATTTATAGAGTTTCTTTCTAAAAATGAAAGCAGAATAAAAAGAAGGTATACATTATAAGCTTTGAGGGTGCTGTTGGCTGAAGTAGTGAACACTAGACTACAATGCTGTGAAATTTTTCTGAGCTGCTTTTTTGCATGATTGTTCAAATTGTTGTCGGCTAGTCCCAATGCCGAAGGCATAGGATCTGAGCCCAAATTCCGTCATTAATTGTTGACCGAAATTTCCTCTTAAATTGTATTCAAATTTCTATCGACATCCATTGAAGTTATTTGACCTGTTGTCGCTGAACATTACCGAGAGTGGTTAACACATCCCTGTATGAAGAATTAAATACAATAGCCTACTTCGTCGGTAAGTAAAGAAAAAAAATCCCCAGTGAAGTAGAACAAATATTATTTATATGTCCTCTTAAACTAGCTCCCCTTTTCTAGTTCTGTCCCAATGTGCTTCATATGTAGGGGTCATATTCCTAAGTGGTGGGTCGGGACAAAAAAAAAGACTTATCGATAGGCAGAAAAGTCATACATATGCATCAGAACTATTGATATAATGTCAAGGCTTAACTTAAAAAAATTCTTAAACATTTTATTTTTTTCGGTGTTCTGATACAATATGAAAACATTTTCGGAATTCCCTACCCGAGAATTTTGCAGGCTTGTAAGGATCGTTTGCTTATATACAAATTTATATGATTATATCTCGATAAAAAATATTTTAACTGATATGTTTTGTTAGTTTTGTTGGTATTAAATAATATTCTCTTTGGCTTCTTGTTGTAAACGTTCTGCTGCTACGTTTACAACATGCCACTAATATGACGCGGCATCACATTCTTTATACTGCCGTTTAGGATGCTAAAGTAAAGTAAAAACGATGTTTGTTGCTGTTCTGTTTTTAACAAATAATCGTACAATATAAGGAAAGTACAACTTTAATGCATTTCTCAATATGTTTCTCGGTGTGTTGCATGACTGTCCGTCCGTCTGTTTGTCTGTGCATCTGTCTGTCTCTGCGTATGGCTTTGTTTTTTTGTGCAAGAAAATCTTGTTCTTGGATTTGTACGTAAGTCAGTGAGAGTATGCCTGCCTGTGCTTTTGTAATTTATGAGCGAAACTTAGACTTTTTCAGTTTGTATCAGGTACTCACAAGCGTCGTTACTAGTTTTGCGTTGTTACTGCTAATAATGCTGCTGAGTTATGCTGTTTTTATTTGCGTTATTTTGAGTTTTCCGCTGGTTTAACCTTAACATTTATATGCCGCGTATAACATATGACTCTATTTGGCGGTTAATATCTAAAGGAATTTGTGAATAACAAATTTTTATTTTATTACTAGAAAATAAATTTTCTTTCCTATCCATATGCATTTCCTTAAGTTTATGATTATTTATCGAAAAACTTTTTAAATTTACTAATTGCATTTAAATGTTCAAACTTTATACGCTGCCAAGCATAAGCATTGGCAGTAACATACATAAGGATTAGCAGATATGCGATTTCTTTTTTTGTCCTTAACATATTTTTATGCTTTGGCAAGAGATATGAACGGCGAATGTATTCAGGTGTTTTCTGTCGGTTGCAGTTTATGCATAATGCATGATGTATGCAATATTATGCATTTCTTCCAAAATGCGCTGCTAAATCGATCGCATTCTTTTTAACAGTTTCGCTTCTTGTTACTTTTGGTTCAAGCGAAGTATGTACAATTTTATTTATTCATTTTATTTTATTTGTTATGTGTATGTTAAAGCTATACTTCTCTGGGTTTAGCCATCTACAAGCTTCTGCTTTTAGGTCTTACCTGATTATATGGGCACGTATGAATTTGTGTTTGTTGTATTGTGATTGTATCGGTATAATAAGGCTCGTTTAGCGTATATTAAACATCAGGCACCAAAATTTATGTAAATACACCGCCTCGATAATCAACGTTTAAACTCTTCTTCCTTGTTTTTATTCATATATCCCTATATCTGCAAAATCATAGCCATATGTAGTTATACATAAGATACAAACGGTACGCACGATTGGTTTTCAAAATATTTTTTCCGGTGTCTTTTCTTCAAAGCCATTGAATTTTCTTTTAGACAGTTCGAATAAAAAATGAAAAAAAAACACGGTTGCTGCTTAATATTGTATTTGTGTGTATGTCTTTTTAAAATTTTTTGTCATTCTTGTTGCTTGTTTTTGTTTGTTTTTTTCTGTGTCGATGCTAAAAAATGAGATAAATTGTTACACTAATGAGCTATTTTACATAATGTGTCTTTGGCTTCATTTTTTAAACAAACGTTTTTTCATCTTCAGTTTGTATGGTTTTAATCATGCAGCCTTTCAAGATGTTATTGATACAAGACGGTGCACACAATATTTGCAGATATAGAAGAACATTTTCGGTTTATGCTTTGGCATTGTTAGGACAAGCTAACAACATGGCATATTTTAAGCAAATTTATGAAAATTTAATAAGCCAACCAATTGTCTAAAATTCCATTAAAACAATAATAAAAAAATTTTAAGAAAAAGAAAAAAAACTTAGACACAAAAGACAGACAGAAAAATATTTTTTAGGCTTTAACAAAAAATCTGAGTTTTTGCATAAACGTTAAAAAAGGAAGTTGCAGTTGTGCATTATTAATATTTTTCGGGGAAAAGCTTCATAAAAATGTACCACAATTCTGTCGAAATTATTAACGCCTGAAAACATTTTTCAAAATATTAGTACTACCCAGTCAAAAGAAGAAGGCCCATAATTTACATAAAACCGCCATAAGTTTTGTAATAACAAAAAAAAAATATCCAACTGCTATTTTTAAACGTTAAAAAGTAGCAGCTCAAACTGATGTTTATCTCGAAACATGAGTAATGGCCGAATGCCCGCAAAACAAGCTGACAAAATGGTAAATATATTTGATGACCCCCCTACTGACAGGCATGTTTAAACTTGCTGAGCATAAAAAGTTGATGTTATAATCAATAAGTATGAAATTTTTTTTTTCTTTTTTTTTGATACTTTTGGTTTATTGAACTTTACCTGAGACACCACCGATTTGATATCATTTATTACACGCTGTTAACTGTCAATAAAAATTATTTCCATTCTTAATTAAATTAACAGAAAATATTTTAATTTTATTATAAAGTTAAGGTGCAGCATTTAAATTTATGTCAGTAACATCACGAAATGTGTGTGAAATGCTTTAGAGATGATAGCAAAGCAGATTTCAGAAACTGTGAGTTTCGCCCTCCAAGTGAGATTTTATGACGTCATTAGATGGTGAGAAATGGTTAACAAAAAAAATTTTCAATATGGATATTAATTATTACAGTTAAGAATGTTTGAATATAAAATGTTTTTTGTTTAAATAACATGATTTTTATAAAAAGATAGTTGATTGATTTTAAGTTGTATGAAAAAACCTATTGTTTTCATTAATTCTGCGGTATTGTTATAATCTTCATAACATTTTCCACTGCTGGTCGGGGTGTATTGTTTTCTGTTATGGCTTTTATACTATTTTGTGACTTTAACTTTTTACCATTTAACGTTGATGCGAAGATATCAGGCCGCCCGCTGTTGAAAATGGTTTTGACTCAAATAACTGATAAATATCATATTTTAACTGTTTATTTTGGATATAAGATATGAGAAAACTAGTGATCAACGATTTGCATATTAGCTAGATAATATGAGAATCTTATAAAAATAATTATTAGAAGAGCGCAGAATAAAATCGAGAAGGTTTAGCAAACTGTTTTAGTGTGTTCATGAGCACTGCTGTTTATTATATGATTAGAACTTGTTTTTAATTCTAAAATAGGGTGAAATTCCAGAGGGAAAATTGTGTATGTTTTGTCCTGGACGTACCTGTCATATGACTGGTGAAAATGAGAATCGCACAGAAAGTTCCTGGGGAGTGAGTGAATAGTGTGAGAAGGGCATATGATAAAACTAGAGCAAAATTGCTAACGATGTTCCCTTAATCACCATAACATGGTAAGAAATATTATTTTTGTCAGACTACTCTAGGATACTATGACCGGTTTTCATGAAATCATAATTGGGTTTGGTACTGACGGTACCACGACACGTTAATTACATGTTGTGATCTAGAATCTCTCAACGATTATCCTAAATATGACAATTGACCGTCCCCAATGACAACGATATGCCCAATGACAATGGTATCTCTTCTTATATAAAGTTCCGGAATTCGAACCATTTGCTAGTTCCTGGGAACCTGTCAAATAAGATGTTCTGTGACAGGTCCTTTTAACTCTAGGGAGACTTTTATGTGCACAACATATTTCATTTACTACACACTTCTGCGCTTTCTTGGCAAAAAATGGTATGGTGTGGTTTCGGCTCAATGAATATTTATAGCACTGATCTTCAAGAACAATATGTGGCTACGAAGTCATAATAATTAAAAGAAAACAGTTTTTTTCCCACTGTTCTTTCAAAACAAATACTTTAATAAAAAAATTACAATAAGAGGAAAAACTATTGAATATTAAAGAAAAGGCCTGTTTTACGATGTTGAAAGAATCATTTCTTTTCAATCATTATATTTCAAAGAAAAACAAAATTGTATAAAATGCTTTTGTTTTAAACGTAGTTATGCGAAAAAAAACCTTTGAAATTATGAAACCGGCTGTTTATTTTGCGAAATTCTGCATTGAGCTATAAAATATATGCAAAAGAATCCCCAATTAATTCTTTAATAATACACAAAAATTATAAAACGCTTGAAACAATATTATTCTGTTGGTATAAAACAACAGAAATAAACAATATCGAATTCAAGTTGCGGGATAAATAAGAGAAGAAAAAAAAAACAAATCACACACAATTGAAATGACACAGATACTCAAGACTATCTCTGAGGATACCACAAGTAGATACACATGCAAGACAAACAGACTTTTTACCAGTCACGAATCTGAAAACATTAATAAAAGCACAATGTTTATTTTAAAATTTCATTTGGTAAAGATATAAAACATAAATATGAAATATTGACAATCAACAGCAGTGTCCTCCTCATCATCTTTGTCATCATCATTTTAATGATGGGGCTACAAAAATGTATGTACGTCTGAAGTATGTTTGAGTTAAGGCTTGCAGATGATGATAAATAAATATGTTGGGAATTTTTCTCCAAACAAATGTTGCATATATTGTCGTCTTTTGCTTTTAATTATTTTTTAATACAAACAACAGTTTCCTTTGTTAAACGCTATAACGAATCATAAAATCTAGAAAATTTCAAAATTTTTTTCCACGTCTCCTTTTACCATCATTTTTTTTTTGTCTTTAAAACTTAAGAAATCATATTTCCAAAGCGGTATTTTTTATGTCTTTGGAAAATATTTAAAAAGGTGTTTCTCCTTTTTTATCACAAATTAAAAGCTAAATAAAATAAAATGCAAACCTTTTAAACATAAAAACTACAATTCATTAAAATATTAAACAACAGGTTCTTCTTTTTCTGCTCAGTTACACTCAACTTTTGCCGCTTGCTGCTTTACAAACAAACATGTTATTTAGTGTAGATTGCCAAAGAACAAAGTGGTATTTCAAGACTGGAAGCCTACACTGTGAGTAAGTCATAAAAATTATTATGTTACTCTTGTCTGACTGTTTGCTATACAAATATGAGCCAACAAGGAGGCGCAAAAAAAGGCTGTACAATCAACAGTCTTTTAAAATTGAACCCAAATGTCATAAAATTAAATAATATGAAATTAAATGGAAAAACCTTTTAGGCATGAAATAAACAAATTATTTTTATAGCGACCACATATTAACGGCGCTGAATTAATGACTTTTGGCAAAATGATATACGAAGTGCTAAAAAGGATAAGGAAAATCGCTTTCTCATATATATCACATTTCCTATTGTTTTGGGTAAATTTTCTCGCAAACTGCATTATGTTGATTTGAAAATTAATACTGAAAAATAGAAGACTAGAATTTAAAATTTGACTTGATTAATTTTTAAATGTTATTTGTGCGATTAACTGATAGCTTGCATTATAATCGAAACAAATATATAATGATTCAATGATTCCATTTGCAATGACTGATGGCACTTCGGGCCAAGAACTAGTCCCTCTATCAAAGTCAACATAAATTACCCAAACCGAACTGTGATGTTGGGTCCTGGTAAAGGAAAGTTCTTTTTCATATTTAACTCTCATGAAATTGTCATAGTGTTACTATAAATGAAATTTATTTGTTTGGTGGTTAAGCAATGGCTATGTAAATTTCATTGGTGATTTTAACAAATCATCACTAGACTTCTCAGATAGTTTACATATAAAAGCCTTTGCATAAGACCAGATGTTTGAAACTTTTGAAAACAGTGGTTGAATACAGTATTCTTGGATTAGAAAATAGTGTAATTGAAAGAGCGAAGATGTGGATTATGACATATAATTCAAATTTTATTTCGAAATAGCGAACAGCCATGAGAAAACTTGAAAGATTGTGTAGGAATTACATATATACCAGAAGTTGGCTCTTTAATCTAATTTTCTATATTGAAAATACATGTTCGCTAAGAAGCAAAATATATTTGCGTTCATCAATTTAGGGTCATCATTACAACTTCCTGTTAACTAAAAAGGATTTTATGGGATGTGTAAAAAGGATTGCATTTATTACAATTTTACTTAAACCTACAGTCAACCGTAAATTGCAGGCAGACACTTTGAGACAAACTTCTTACACGTTCAATAAAACCCTATTGTTAACTAACATGCACTTTTAATAACGACCCCTAAAGTTTTTGAATTTTAAAATTTATATTAACTACTTTAAGAATATCTCAAAACATTTTTCAAAAAATCTAATTTTATAAAACCTGGTTTTTAATTAAAATAAAAACTGGTACTGAGTACATCGCATTTTAATATTTAACATTTAACACATATAATTTTAACCGATATAATTTTAGGTACGTGTACTTCAGGAGTGAATTAAGTCACTATTAAAATTTCATAGCTTTCAAAAACAATTCATAACAATTCTCATTTTCTTATAAACTAATTAAACAACCAACATGTTGAGCAGGGACTCTGATTCAAATCGTCTTCCAAATCCACAACCTTCCATTCATTCTTATTCTCTTTTTCTGGCTGTTTATTGCATTTAATTAAGTTGCCTACTTCGTGTTTTGTATTAGTTCTTTTTCCAGTTTTACATAAATTATTTTCTATTTAAATTTAAAAGCAAATCATGATCTAACAATTAGTAATCAAGTCAGTCAAAGTTGAAGATTCCTTTTACTAATAAACGTCTGTACAACACACATTTTCAATATGCATTCAGTATAAGAGTACATAAGAAACTTACAAGAAACTCTTGACGTGTATGTGTGTGTTATGAATTTGAACATATACATACAAGGGGACAGACAAGTGTTCTTCAAGCAGTCCATATTTGTATGTAAGCGTATAAGTCTTATATATAAACGCAGCATGATTTAACAAAAATCCCAACCAATATTTCACCATAATGCCTCACTTCTTATTTTCTATTTGGAGTGTGTTCTATTCATGTTTATTATTTTATTTCATTTTTTTTTGTTGTTGTCCGAACTTCAAACGGAAAGCTATAAAATCTATTAAAGTAAACCTACATGAAAAGCATGTTGATTATTTAAAGAAAATCTCTTAAAAAAAACAACTGAAAAAAAGGTTGAATCTTTTCGTCGCCACTACCGCACCGAATTGATTTGACTTTTATTCAAATGAGAGACGAGATCCCCTATAAAATGACTTGTATATATTTTCTAGTTTTTCAGATTTTTATTTGTTCTTTCTGCTGCGTCTTGTGAACATGACTTGAATTTGTCACTTGTATTTTTAAGGAAATTCTTCTGTAGCGTCTGTCTGATTTATTTTGGGTTTATTTTTGCTGGTCAAAACCATTTTCTTTTATCGATAGATATTGTTCATGCTGTTTTGAAATATTTTTTTTAAACACGATTTGTATAAATATTCTAATGGTATTTAAAACTTGCTGAGAATTTTAATGAAAGATATGAGTTGAAACATAAAGAATTAAATAAAAAATTGATCATGTTCTTCCCTTAAATTACTTTCCAAAATCTGGCCAACTTCTGTTTATGTATTCATTTTTCTTGGATATGACTTAAGTAGTTTTCGAGATTATTTTTTTTAATTAAAAAATAAAGTCCATGTTTTACCCCGTTTTGAGAAGAACTGTTCTGGTTAATTCTAAGAGTCTGTCAATATACGTATATGTCTTTGTTTGTAAGTGACCTGCTTATAATTTTTGAACGACTTAACTTAATTGCAATAGACAGATATCGAGGAGTTAAGAAATTAAATAAGAGAATATGTTTAAGTATTTTTTGGATTAACTATTTTTTTGACAAGTCTGTTGATTGATTCAACCATCAGCTCCTAAGAATATAGAACCACGTCCCATGAAAACATGAACACAGAAATTCAAAAATCAGTTAATAAATACATATAATCAGTTAGTTTTTGCGATTATTTTGTTATAATCAAATCTATATCGAACACGGCTTTTCAGGTGGATATCATTAAACCAACTCAAAGATTATAGTTGTATTAAAATCACTATAATAGTCCTTGGCTCGAAAAACTCAAAAGCGTAAAATATCATAACAAATATCACGTTATGATAGCTTTGGGGCAAATATCAGATCAAATATCAGGGATTGTCTCTATTGTTAAGCATTTTTTATATCTTTATTGGTTCTTAGAAACAAAAATCAAACACTTTATATAACAAATATTTCCCAAATATGCCTTGGGAAAACTACAAATACATCTCTCATTAGCCGCCATCATATAATTATTAAACAGAGGCCCGCATTTTCTTAAAATCCTTCCATTTGAAGTTTATCATTTGCAAATTTCTTATACGCATCACCAAATACTAAATCTTTTCTACGAGACCTTTTATTAGCGAAAACCCTAGAGGTTACATTTATATTAATTAGACCATAAAAGATACTACAATATCATATACACCGAGATGAATATTATGGACAGCAGCAGCTGCTGCTGTAAAACAATTTACTAAAACAAATACACACAACAACATTAAAACAATTGGTTTTTTATAATTCTCTTTCTCTCAGTATTCTTTAAGATATCTTTCCGAATTTAAGATGTGCATACAAGCAACACAGCCAATACAAAAATGTATACCAAAATCATCATCTTTAATATGCTACAATTTCAAGATCATTTACAAAAGAATATGTGTAAAAACAAAAAATTTAAGATACAAATACCTACACCTACCCCCCTTAAGCATTTTATTTTGAATTACAGAAAACAACAACAAAAAAGAGATAAATAAAGAAAGATATTGTTGGGTCTTTTACACAACGTTTATATACACGTTGCTTATCCTGCGTGTAAATGTGTTTGTGCTTTGTGTTTATAAGGAGCAGCTGTAAATGTGGCCTTTTTGTGTGAGTGTAGAGTAGCATGAAAATGTCCTTCAATTTTAAACGTAAATTATGTATTCCATGTTAGTGCAATATGTTTTTAAGTACGAGTATATACGCTTGAGGAGATTATCCTCATCTTTTTTTTCCTGTTAAACAATAGTTTGTTACCAATATTGTATTTTAGCTAAAAAATATTTTGTTAAAAGTTACATTTTCGGTGTAACGAAATCTGACTGTCCGTAGGAGCATTTAAGCGTAACCAAATGGCTTAAATGCCAGTAAAAATTGTTACTAACGAATTGTTCTGTAGGTAGTAAGAGATTTACTTGGATTGTTCGAAACCATTTGTTTTCTTATTTTATTGTAGTGAAGGTCGGGTAAAGCAAATGTAATGCTTACTTCTTCTTATTTTAATAAAATTAAATTAAATGGTATTTTTTGTTTTTGCTTGTATTAGAAATATCTTGTATATATTAGAGATACACATATTTATTTTAATATTACTTGGCCACAAATCAGATGTCATAGCTTGGGGTACGCGCAATTCCCACGACAATTTAAAGTTGTAAATATACCAAAACACATACAGCGCTAATTGAAATTTATATTTTCTTTATGTCATCGAGCATATTTCACTTGCAATATTTATTTAAGGGTGTTGGAGGTCCCCTCATATAATTACATCACTAGATAGTTTATTAACGTTCACTAATAAAAATCTATTTGATGCATTTCAAATCAGCAAGATTTATTTTATTCTCAAAATGCACAACAATGTTGGCATATTAAATAATATTAAACTACTAGTCATTTAGCTGCCGCTAAAGTGATAGCGGTTATTTTCAACACCAACAGTTTGCCTAATAGCAATTTAGCTATTATGGCTATTGAGGAAGATGTATTCAATGCAGTACTGCAAAATATCTGCATATCTAAATGCAAATTTTATAAAATTACCAAAAAATGTCAACCTAATAATATAATTTAAAGTTGCAGTTTTTGATTACCAGTTGTTTATGTGACCAGGTAAAAGATAATTATGTTTGGACAAAAAAAACTTCTTCAATCATGGAACTTTTACTTGATTTTCAGTAAAAATATAAATAACTGATTCTAAAGATAGCTGGTTAAAATATATTTATATATAACTATAAGCCAGCATTTAATTGTTTCTTAAACTAAATCATCAGTAGACAAAATGCATAGCAGGTCTTGAAGATTTTGAAAAATATTAAAAATTATATAGACATACTCAACCTATAACAAATAAAATAATTTCTATTGACAAATTATATCAGATATTATGATGAATATATAATTTTTTTCTAGAATCAGTACCCAGGGGATGACCCCTACAAATGCAATACATCGTGCCATAACTAGACAAGAAGGGATGGTATAACAGGAGAGATGAAGACAGACTAGAAGAACGTGTTTGTAGCTATTTTTACTTCGCCGGTGAATTTTTGCTAAATGTACGGAAGAAGGAGAGAGCTGTGTGCATGCTCTTTAACGCATGATGGTGTTAACCGCTATCGATGTTGAGGGATCATGATCGAACATGGGATCTAAGACTTTGCTTTAACAACTTCAGTCAACAGGAGCCACTAGTTTGAGGATGCATGGAAGTCTGGAGCGATCGGGGATATACGCGTCTATAAAGAGATGAAGCACTAACACGTTCAGACATGCTTTAAAGCGAGCGTCGTATTTTAACCCCCCAAGAAAACTTATCATGTATGAGGCATGGCGAAATTTTAAAAGGTTTAATTTCCATTGACTGTGAAGATGAGAAAAATCCTAGTTAAATTGCCGGCTTCGTCTAGGTTACTGTAAATAAAAATACCTCGTTTTAAATCTTTTAAGGACCTCCGGTGATCTGTTGTGTCAGAGATCAGTTACTAAACTGATATAAATAAAGATCAAGAAAATATGAGTTCCCAAACCGCACTGAGAAGTATATTTAAAACGGACTGAAAAATTGATTTCTTTCCCCAGCTCTTTTCCGTTAGCCGTTTATCGAACAAATTAGTAGCTTCTCTTTATAATAAAACGAAGCATTTTTAATCCCGGATTGTCTTATAATATATTACAGATTGTGTGAAACTGCCTTTAGCAGTGGAGGAGTTCTTTAGATTCCCATTTCATTATACCAACCGACACGACGACCTTCATGAGATCTTTAATTGCTCAGCCAACATTCCCCACTAGCGGTGAAAGTCATGACATCAAATATGATTTAATTTCTATTCACTCTTTAGGATTCCTGTTTAACAAAATATTATTGTTCTTGTAACTCCAGCTTTGTGAATTTTTCAAACCATATATATTTTTGCTCTCATCCATTATATTCTGAAGCCCAAAAATAAGAATCCATCATTAATTTCTGGAAAAATATTAGACAACAATAAACTATTGTTCTCTTGTTATATAGGCAAACTTAAGACTAAAACCATTTTCTTCGTCCTCTTCATTAAATTTACGAGAGCTGTAAATTCGTCTATTCTTATTTTTTATGCGTACACACATACTCTCATATTTGCGTGTGTGTATGTTTTTTAAATTTTAAAAACAAAAACATATGTTTCGTTGTACTTTCTATTCTCTTTCGCTGTTTGTATGAAATTTACTTCAAACCATAACATGCCATCATCCAATTCACTGTTTAACATTCATATTCGTTGCTGATAGAACATGAGAGTGTATATGTGTATCAGTGTATGTGTTTATGTGTCTATGTATGTATGTATGCATAAAAATGTATATATTTCCTTCTGTAACAACTATAATTTCGTTTAAGGGAGTTTTTTTTAACAGTTTTATTTGGGTTTTATGCAGGCGTAACAAATTTTACATTGACCTTCCCTGATTCATTTCTAGAGGCGGCTTTCGTTTATAGATGCTCTGCTTTTAGTTTTACACTTCGCAGTCTTTATGTTTATCTATTCTATTTATTTTTATTTTGTTGCATTGCATCTATCAAAAAATATAGCTGCAAATAGAATTTTTTATTATACAAATTAGAATGTTGGTTTACTAGCAAAGTTGAATTCCATTGACTGGAACTTGTATATTGTATTATTGTGACATCTTAGAGCCTTAAGATATATTTATGTTATTATATTATGTTATGTTAAATATATTATATGATATACCAAAACTTTGCAATTGTGCGAGCCGCCGCGAGAATACTCTAAGTCCATAAGACCCCGTGTGATGCCCAGAAAACTTTATACTACACATTCTGTCGAATTATACCAGTTCCTGGCAACTTCATAAAACTTTTCAGAATGCCCAATGTGGCAGCAAATAGTGTGTCTTTGATCCCGCAAAGTATGAATGCATAAGTGTCTAATCCAGTGCTGCTGCAGGTTTGGACTGTCATAGAGAAGTACTTGTACTGCCGCCTCTTTTTCATCGTTCAGCCAGTTGCTGAAACGACCATCGTAAGGAAATTCTAGACGTTCCCACTTATGATTGATGCCCTCAAAGAGAAGAGCTAGGGATTTCTTTCCAAATATTGGAACAAGTCTTCAGATGGTAATTTTAAGCCACCTGAATGATGGCTACTTCCTCTGTTCCCAATCCTTAATGACGTTTAACAGCTCAACTAAGTTAGCATTTTGCAATGGCAATCCTTTGCAAAACACATTAGAAATGATTCAGACATGCATTACTCTAGAAGCAAGATATTATTGACCTCTTCGGAAACTCTTCATATCTGAGATCTTACTAAATAAAATCTATTAGTTATACTGCTTTCATATATTGTTTAGGAAACATTTTTAACATTATAAAAATGGCACGCAATATCGATTTGAAAATATGGCACGAATGTAGCAAACTTTTGTTATAAAATCTTAATTTAATGAATAGAATAGGGCCATTCTATTTGCACTTACAATCCTATAGAAGTACCTTAACTTGCATCTTATAAAAAAACAAAAATCCTATGAATTATGATCGTATCTTTTATTTTGCACATGTATAAATATTAATAATTTCCTGCAAACTTAAACTTGCGTTTCTCTTTGAGCATTCTGTTAGTTTTTCATTTACTTTTCAACATGACTTAAAGAAAATTGTTTCAGGAAATTTGTCTTTTGTCATGTTATTAAAGCCTACGCATGTTTATGGCCAGTTTTTTTTCCTAAGAAAAAACTCTTTTTTAAAGAAACAGGCATTTAAAACATGTTTTTTTCTTGCTTGATGACATGCAAATTTTTCAACAGGAAAAAAATCTTAACAAAAAGCATTTTCTACGGCAAATTATTACACCTCAAGATGAAGAAATAGCAAGAAAAAAAGAAATATCTTACAGCCTTAAAAGGCAAAAAATATGCAGCATATTTTACAAAATTTCACATTTTTAAGGCATAATTTAAGCCTACACATAAGATTAAGTAACTAAGAGATGGAAACATTTTGTATGTACATTTTTTAAAGTTTTCTTCCATAAACAGAGAAATTAAAATCCATAAACCTTAAAACATGTCGGAAAAATTTGCGAACTTGTAAGCGTATCCAAGATTTTTTTTATGTTTCCCTTAGCAGCTGTTTTAAATAGCCACGCAATTTAATATCAAACGCTTTGGCTACGTTGTTTTAAAGTTTAACAACTTTAAGGTAACACAACAGCAACAGCAAAAATCAGTGATATAATGATCTTGACTTCAACACTTTTTTGATTTTTTTCTTTACCAGTAAATAAATGCAATTGCAAAGCATTTTTTATACATCATTTTTCTCGTTATATAAAATAATTTAAAGTAAATATGTGTCTTGCGTATGTTTAAAAGTTGTTATTATCTTTGCTTGACATCTAATATCACGCTTTAAGAATTAAATTTAAATATGGCAACATCTAGATACAAAGCAAACAGTTCTCCACCATAAAAATCAAACTACAAGGTGTACGTATGCATTGAAAACAGGATATGGCACAGTAGTGTTCGTATGCTGTTTGGTAGGAACCTAATAAGGAGGGGGAAATTTGTTGCTTTAGTCTGTTGTCAGGTTAAGAGCACCTGTGTGCGTTTGTTATACAAACAATAAACTAATGAAATAAGCGCTGAAATAAGAAAGAGGAAAACAAGAAGTATTCGCACCAAAAGTGGCAAATATGTTGACGTGAAAATAATAAAATTACTCGTATAATAAAAAAAGAAGTAGAAAAATAATGATTATTTTACAAATATATTGTAGAAAATGGGACTACGGATGCAGACTGATGGAGGGAGAACTGCAAAAGCACTGAAGACTACACTCGAAGGGAATAGCACCGATTAGATTAGAACTATAATCACCAATATATTGCATGCAGAAAACTTTTTTGTACGTTTACAGATTTGACGAAGCAGTCGTCTTCACTTAATACTTCAAACGAAAAGGACTTTAAACCGGAAGCACTTTAAACTGGGAGCACTTTAAACGGGAATAGATGAAATCACCAAAAAAAAAATTAGTAAGAATTGCGATCCAACTTTTAAGAGCATTTTCCTCGGCAGTAACTTCTGAAACTTCTTGCAATTAAAGTATTTTATTCTATACTTTTATAATCAAAAAGAGCTCTTCACAAACTGCCAAGAGCACCCATATAACTCTTATCTCAGTATTCCTGCTCCTCTTATCAAAGCCTCACTATTGTATTCATAAAAAAACAGTGTGATACTAAGGAGAGCTTTAAAAAAAAATATTTAAGAATTATGTGCTGATTATTTTTCCCAAAAACTTACTAAAAAAATTCAAAGTGATCTCTTACAACTACAATTAGAGTCGTAAAAAAGCCAACCCATTGTGGAGTGAAAAGGTAAGATAATAAAAAGAAAAAGTGATCAGTGAGTTCTTGCTATGACTTTGATATTTGTTTTAAGCTTCTCACTTATTAAGGCGGAAGTTTTAAATAAATGTCTTTAGTAACTCTAAGAAATGTTGGGTAAAGGTTCCCTGATGATCTGCCTTAGCCCCAGTGAAATGCGCACAGGAACTGGCTAAAAGCCCCTCAACTGATCACTTTGAATTTTTTAGCACGATTTTGGGAAAAAGAATCAGCACATAATTAAAATAAAAGAGTTCTGAAAAACAAAAATTCCCTAATATATGTATTAACATAAAATTTAAAAATTATGTTCCAAAGAACACTTTTCACACACATAATTTTTTAAGAACACGATCGTAATTATATAGCCACCAGGGCAGCCTGAGATAGTCCAGGTTCCGCAGAAAGCCATTCCTTAGATGTGTAAGTTTCTTTTTCTTATAAACAAAACTTCTTAAAAAATTGTAAACAACTTTTTAATTAACTAACCCAATACTTTTGGTACTCTCATTTGGAGATATCTGGCATTTAACTGTCTTTATGAGTCATGTTCAATGGCGTCGAAATTTTTTCTCGAGTGTAAACTACATCATCCGTTCGTACTGCATGTTGTCATTTCGTTAGCTTGTGCTAAATTAAAATTTTTACGGTCTTTTTCGTTTATTTACGCTTTTCTACTGGGTTGTTTATTCTGCTACATTCTGTTTTCCAACTTCGTTTTTTTTTTCTTCTTATATTATTTTTAATGTTTTTTCCTTCCTCTACTGTTGCTGTTATTATTGTGTGTCTGTGTGTGTGTGTTTGAAAACATCTTGTAAAATAGTTAAACTATAAATCTAAATAAATGTCAACCTGTAGCATATAGCAATTGCTGCTTGTTTTCAACATGGTTTAGTTTAGTTGAAGAGGTTTTCTCTGTCTTTAGTCCACCTAACAAACGCATGCATACTCGTACATAAACAAATCCCATTTGCTTAAGACTGGCTTTTAAGAGTTAAATGTTGAAGAGTACAAAAATATATAAAAGAAACTGATAAGAGTTAAAAAGCATTGAATTACCAATTTTATATTACTTAGAGCAGCAGTAAAAGGTTCGGTATATTGTTACCACAAATTCGTTGATGTATAAAATATGTTTTTTTTTTTTGGAACTCCTTTATCATTATGGCTTAAACCATAAATTTGTTAGTGTGCAGTCGTATGTATTGCAAGTAGCTTGCAGTGTGTTGTGTTTTTGTTTTTAGTTTATTTGGAAATTTAAGCCTCTTTGTTGTACGTAGTTTACAGCCATATTTAGAGTTTATTTGCATCAAGTGCAATTTAATTTTTTCAGATGCTTTTTCGAAGTGTTCTTAAGATACCAAATGATTTGTCTGCTTTTTGTATGTTGTAATTTTCTGGGTGGGTTATCTTTAATCTTAACGCATCTTAAGTGCTTTTTTTATTTTATTGTCAAAGTTCTAGAATAAAACAACATGTTGTCGTCATATTGCCTTCCTTCGATATGATGCTGATAAACAAACGTCAACAAAAAAAAAAATATTAATGGAAGTTCTATGGATTTCAAAAACAAAAGTGTTTAATTGTCAAATTTATTGGATCTATTTGAACATATATTGCGGATAACGTCTTTAATTGGTAGATATGTTTTAATGTCTACACAATTTAATGATATTTTAAGTATTACAGATTAATTTTGAAAGTAGTTTTTTATGGTTTCCATCAAATAATTTCTAAATGATAAGAGCATAACTGTTGCATTGTAAAATGTATATGAAACATAAAAAAAAAAATTAAAAGAATTTTAGCAACTACTTTTTGTAATAAACATAAGAGATATCGACCCGTTCATGTAAGTATAAATGAAATATTTTTAAAGTTTTCTTCGCTTTAAATTTTATTGAATATTAAAATACCAAAATTAAATTAAACAGCCTGTTTTAAAATAACCTTAAAAGTGTTATTTGAAGTGCTATTTTTAGGCTGTTTAAAAGCAGGACATGTACGATGGAGGGTGCTGTACAAATAATTGTGTTGGCAGCTGTCGGTGCTATTTACTGACCAGTATTTTGCATCGGTCATTTAGTAACAATTAAGATAAGTATGTGGATCAGCAAAATGCGATTCCATATTTATGACTTTTTTGAATACGGAGCTTCACCTTATAGTCAACGGATTAACTACTGAAGCTTATAGTACCAACCAACAATAACAATATTGAGTAGTGTATCTACAGCTGAGCAGTGGCAATGAAAGTATAGACACTAAATTTAAATAAATATATATATATATATATATATATATATCTGTATATATATATATATATATATATATATATATATATATAAATATATATATATATATATATATATATATATATATATGTGTATATATATATATATATATATATATATATATATATATATAAATATATATATATATATATATATATATGTATATATATATATATATATATATATATATATATATATCTGTTTTATTACGCCTAAGTTATTTGTTTTTCTAATTTAATCTTAAATTATACGGTCTTGCAACACAACTTGCGATAAAGTTTAATTTATATGAAAACCACTACCACCATTTTACAAAAACAACACATTTTAAGATAAAAATCTTGAAAAAAGCATTGTGCTCCAAATACATTTGAACTTTTATGCACGTGAAATAAATTTCAACAAATTCGGTGTGCATGCAGCACCCGTGCCACAGTCAACATGCATGAAATCCTTTAAAAATGTAACAAATTCATGTTGTTAAACTACATGAAAAATTAGCCGAAAATAACAAAATGTCAACAGCATTGAACAAAAGTTGCAATCGAGAACAATGAAAGCGAAGAGCATTCTTGTTATAAGGGTTGTTCCCACCAGCTCTTCTTAAGCTAAGAAGGGTGTTAAGCATGCAAACATGTTGGTTACGATTTGCAACTTCAAGAGAATTTATTTCGTTAATATGTGTTGTGTAAAATAATTATGAAAGTTAGAAAAATATATTTTAACAAATGTTACACTTTATTTCCTAAGTTCTCCCTTTGATTTTGGCTTGGGAGAGGATATTATAACAGGGGTTAAAGAATTAAGATTTACTCTGATGCACAGAAGTAGACAACTTTAATGTTACCCAAGGGACCATTTAAATTTTTTAGTTTTCTTTTAATGTTTTCAATGTTAGACATCCCTTTAAGTGTTGGTGTGTGTTATTTATTTTTTTTTTGGTAATAAATCTTTTAGGTTTTGCAGGTTAAAAAAAAAAATATCTTTAAGGACTTTAAAATCATTAGGAGATTTTGAAATGTTTTGCTTTTAAATCGTAGCCATTTTAAGATGATTTATTTTATATGTTAAATCAGCCAGCGATATTATATGTACTTTTATTATATCTAAGGAACAATGAAAAAGTTATCCATTGGCCAAATCATTCGAACAGATAACTGTGGAATAGGTGCACATCAAAAACACATCTCACATTTGTAGGCAATAAAACACTTGCGTCTTGCAGAATCGCTTCGCTGAAGGACTTTATTAAGTGATGCTGTTCATGGAATCCAGAAATCATACACAACTTTCTTTTTTTTTAAATACATGGTGCTTCCTATCTCGCTTAGGAGGATGTAGTTACTTCAATAATTGAAATATTTTTGAAGAGAAAAAAAGCTACCAACTGTGTCATTGGGAATTGAAATCGTGAGAAACAAAAGAAATTTACTAAGCGAGATTTGGCTATAGAGTGCTTAAAAAGATTTTTCCAGGTTCACTGTAAATGAAACCCATTGGTTTGATCAGAGATCAAAAACGAGTGTTGCAGAGAGTTCGAAGCCACTCATAGTTTCTAATGGAAATAAGTGCTTGGTACATCTACATTTATATATTAACTTCCTAATTTATTAAAAATATTTCACATTTATGACACACTAATTAAAATATTTTCATACAAAAATGTGTGCTATAAGTGTCTTATAAATCCAAAATATGTTTTTTTAATTCAGTCCATAATATATTATTTTTTTCTGTACTTTGGAAAGGAATAATTGAAAGGAAGTTTCATATGAATCCAGACCTTCTGTGAGGTCGTCTAAAGTAGTTACACAAAAATAGTTATAACATTAATAATATGGTCCAGGCCCTATTTTATTAACAACCGTTTTTGGTTATGTTCACAATACCTTCAAGTGCATTTTTACTTACTTCAATTTTCGTTTTTATGTAGATTTAAATTTCATTAACGCAAAGTGATTTACAAAACTGGAGACATAATTTCAAACAAAAAATAATAATTAAAAATATAGGAACTTAATTTGCCAGCTAAATAAAATAATTTTAGCAATTGGAAAAAAATACACCCATTCATGTTTTGAGCAATACAAAGGTCATAACATTGCTTTTTTACTCCCATCCTGTAAATCTTCCATTTGCTGAAATGGTTTTCGAATGGCAAACATTTCTAACAAAATTTCTGAAACTTGACACCAAAATAGAAATTAAAACCTGCTAATAAAACATCTAGAGTGTCATGTTTTGTTTGTCTGTATTTATTCTATATAATAATAATTCATAACAAAAACCATTCATATTCTACTTCGCATTATAATGCTGTTATAACTACAAGAGTAATGACAGAATGTAAGCTAATCTAAAATGTTTGTAGTCTAAAAACATTCAAAAACATTTCTTTTAAATTTCTTTATTATATTAAAATATGCGATTTCAAGAGTTGTTTTTTCTATATTATTTTTTTATTTAAAAAAATATTTGTAGTATTCATTTTACCAGAGGAAATAAAATTTCATTGTTTTCTTGAATAACGTTTTCTCTACATTGTTTTAATATTTTAGGTCATAAGACAGCCTTTAGAGTTTTTGTAGTTGCTGCTTTAAAACATATTTCTTTTTAGGAAATTTGACTCCTATTTTAATACTTGGCTATGCTCTAGTTAGATGAAGAAAAATATATACATACATTTTTTTCTTGCTCTAAAAAATTTCCTACAAGTGTCTATAGTCTATAAAAACTGCCAACTTTTAGTTGAATATGTTTTCTTAGGCAATTTTATAGCAACTACTTAATAATACCTTTTTATAGTTTCAAGTATGCTTGAGAAGAAAAAAAATCTTTGAAAATTACAATAGTTTTTGGATTTCCTTGTAAATAAGCTGGAGAACAAAGATTTCTTTAACTACGTACCTTAAAGACATTTCGTATGTGCATATGAAATTTTGTTCAGCGTATTGAATTTGAATGTAAAATAGGGTCAATAGATAATACATTTGATCTGATGAATTTCTTACTTAACGAGTATAACAACAAAAGTAGGTTGGCGTCTAGCAGGCAAAATTACAAAACTCAAAAATAATGTTAGATAAATAATTTGATAATGGAGGTGTTGTAAACAAAACAAAGTAACTTAAATCGGTAAAGGCAAGATATTCTAAAGCGATAGAAATGGTTAAAACTTAAGCTCATACAACTGCATGCTTTCAAACGTGCTTGCCTTTTATTGTAATTCCATAATCACATATTGTTTGTTTTTCGCATATCTCATAGAGAATGATATATTTTTATTTAATTTTAGCTTATGAAAAAATGCAGCTGCTTTAAAAATGTATAAATCTGATCTGTTCCAATTAAGTTTTTAAAGGTTTTCTTAGGAACTTCCTCTTGTTGTTTATATATGAACAAATAAATTTATATTCATCCTCTTAAATTTTCTTTAGCACTAAAGATTTGAAAACAAAAATTTAAGCAAATAATTATAATTGTTTAATATATAGCAGGTAGTTTATTTATCTTTCTAATGTTTTTTCTGCCTAATATCCCGTCGTGCTAATGACTAAGGAATTTATTTGTATTTACCCCACTCTTTCTACAACTACAGATTCAGTTTGTTTTTACTGTACAATGTTTTTTTAGTTAATGTAAATGTATGTGTGTATGTGTACATACATTTTTCAGCAGGATAGGCATCCCAGGGCTTTTTACAATAAGATCATATTACAAATTTCAAAGAGCACAGATTGTTTTTGTAGGAAAACGAAAAGAAAAAAAGTGCATAACGGCGATAAAACAATCAATGGATAGGAAATAACTATATGGCTGCGTTCAGTAATAAATGATTTCAAGGGTGAATATATTTTTCTTTGTTTCTAGATATTGAAAATTTTTAGAGAATTACTTTTATTTTTGATTTCAGATAATATAGAATAACTAGGAAAATAATTTGAGAGAAAATAATCTATAGACAAAATATATAACAAAATATATATATAACAAAAATTTCCATGTTTTAATAACAATTACTGTGGAACATGGTTATAATGAATTTAAATAGGAATGTGTTGGAAAACGTGTTAAAAAATATTTAGAGAAAAAGTTTTGCAGTTGATAATTGTAGTTAAAGTTAAGTAAAATGTTGAATCCTTTACACATTTATCTAATTTGCTTAGCACATAAACTTTTTATTTTTCTTTGTAAAAACAAAATTTTTCGATAGAAATTCATGTTATTTCCTTTACGATCTTCGTACACTTAAGGTACGGTCACACATGGCAGACGTTTGTTGGAAAAAGTGTAACCCCTGTACACTAATTGAATATATATTTCGATTCAAATACGTGTTTACTAAGTAAAACACTCTCACCAATAGCAGACTGTGTCGTAGAACTGAATATTATTGAAAAATCTTATGCTCAATTTACATTTGTGTGCTTTATTACACTTGTGCGCCTTAAATGTTTTCTTTCAGTATATAAAAGTTAAACTTTTTCGGCAAATATTTGACAGGTGTGAACGTTTTTTGAGTTGAGTTTTTCATTATTATATGAAATTTGTAATTGAATAAAGACTGTAAAGAAAATAAAATAGACTCATACATTTGGAGGTTCTTGATATTTTCAAAGCCTACTCTACTTCTACTTTGCGATTCTAGGTTATTTTCAGAGCATTCGCACATAAGCTAAACGTTTTTTTAATTCTTAAACTAGTCGAAAATCTACTGATCATTGGAATTGGATTCTAATGATATGCACCTTACAGACGAACTGAACCTATTCCAAACAAAGTAGTAAATGATATGGATAACTTAGTTCTGGATTCAATTATTTACGAACACTGTAGTCCATAAATCTTAGCTGAATTATTTATAAGACTTTGTTAATTTTGAAAAAAAGTTACAGTTTTCTTATTATTATAGGGGTATATCCCACGGGCTTTGTGGTCAATAATATCTCTAATCAAATATGAATATAAACTATATCATATTTACTTTTACCCAGTTTTTCTTTTAGAGTTTTCAATTATGAAACAATTATATATTTCAAATAATCATACGAGTACTTTAAACTAGTTTAGAAACTACTTAGATAATAAGCGTGATTAATATCAACGTACTTTCTTATTCTCAATATATTATTACCAGTTCACATAAAAACCAAAAGTTTCTCCGCCGCAGCGGCATTCGGCAAATAAATTATACATTTCATTACATGAATATATATAAAACTCGATTTGAGATCATAAAAACCTCTCTCCTACATACGAAACAGCTTATAAGAATCTGAATTTTATTTCAATATATTCAAAACTTTCCAAAGGTTTGTAGATATGGAAATATAAGAAATTAAATGGGCGTTCACAGAGATAATTATATTTTAAATGAGTTCCCAAGTCTTATTATTGACTACATATTTTTCTGTTATTAAATAGTCCCCACGGAATTTATCAATCCTAAAGAATCAATATAGTAATTAATGCATATATAAATATATTTAACAAACTAATTACAGAATTTACTTTACAATGACCCTGACATGTTTCCTAAAAGACCCCTAAGAAGCAAATTGTCATACAAACAATAATGGCTAGTCCAAGAAAAACTGCAATTGGCTATTCATTTCATGCTAAATATTATAAAGTTATAGTGAAGTCTAAATTGACTCTGAATACATGCATGATTACAGGACAGGATCATGTTGTTAAAGAAGTAGCGACAACTATCGATGGCTGTATAGTTTTACAGACCGGCGGAAAATTATAAAATTTGTTTCTGTGACTTTTAGTTACTAATTAGAAAATATGCAGTCATCTGATGGTCTTAAATATTTACTGCTTTATTGGTCTTAAAATCGTACTGCTTAGAAGAACAAACAAAAACTTCTCAATCTTAATATATCTTATATAAACATCTCGACGCATGTTTAGAAATGATGGGGAATATCATACGACACAATTTATGCTAATTTATTAAAAATAATTATTTCAACACTTTGTGTTTAATATTATTAGAAATATCTATATTAAACATATTTACTATATGTAATATGAAGACACTGATCATATTAAAGGTTTTTATTATTATTATTTTATTATTTTATTATTATATTATATATTTCAGTCATTCTCTTAAGGTTCCCAAGTGTTGAAGTTAATAAAGATAATATCGCATCGTTAATAATATAATTAAAATTCTTATTATTTTTTGATGGTCTTGTATTTTCTGTACTTTGAAGAATAAAAGAAAACTTCTCAAAGTATATTTGAATTAGGTTTCAACAAATTGAGTGTATTTCGTCTTAAGGCACCGGTTTCATATGGAGATTTTATTTGCTTGTAACAATTATGTGATAAACAACTTCTTGTAACACGAACCACAAAATCTAATTTCTACATCAAACACCAATTACAAATGCATTTTCTTTAGTTCTTTGCATGGATGCCAAGTAACGTTAATCAGTACTAACATATAGTGCTGTTAATCAGGTTGACTTAGAGTCAAATATACGCAGTCTTTTTCTTATGAATCTTTTAAAATAATATTAGAGGCAAGTGACAACTTTTTCTCTAAACTTTTATAAGCATGTTTTGCTTTGTGTAAAAAAGCAATATATAATCGTCCATCATGCTTTCCAAGGTAATCCCCAAGATAAAGTATCTTTTATGGGGTAGCCCAAAATTAAGTAGAATATACTTCTAACAATCATATAAGCCAAAAAAAGCATATCGATCATTTACCCACTGCCCTCACACATTTCGGTTCTTTAAATTCAAAACAATACTTACCCTTAAGAGCTGTTACAATTTTTAATCCATTTAATCCACTATCGGCTAATAAAAATGCCAACAAAACTGCCAGCAACTGCATTGACATCAAGCCAAAACGTTTTGGTGCCGATGCTGCTGTAGAATATTTTGGGTTTATTCCATATGTTGCTGTTTTAGTTCTTAACATGTTGGCGACATGAGTATTTTGTATGTAGTTGTTGTTATTTCTGTTATATTTAGAACTATTTTTATAACTAAACAAATACTTCAACATATGCATTCTGGATGTGATTTGGAAATCTATTTCTTTTTATTTTATTATATATTTTCTTTCCAGGAAAATTAGCTTTAAACTTTAAAACGAAATGTCTATTTCTTTTGTAAGTTATTTTTATAGTTTTAAATTTAAAAAGACATTAATTATAATGATGTCGTTTTTCAATATAATTTTTTAAAAGATCTTAATTTTCTTCTTCTTTATCACAAGCATTTTGATATTATTTTGTTTAGTATTCCAGAAATTTTACTTCACATCATGTCTGAGTTTTATTTATAAACATTTTGTGGGGTTCATTCGATAATCGTAATATGGAAAACTAATTTATTTTAGAATTGCTTTAAATATTATATATTTTATTCACTATCAATAACATCTCTTTTAAATATAACTTATCACAATCAACTTAGAAATCCTTCCATAAAAGCACATTTTGTTATTGTATTTGAAAGGCGGCTTAATTTAGTGTAAAATACATTTTTGCTTAGGCCGCTTCAAAAATTCATTTGTTTTTATAACTCTGTGTGCAACTGCACAGATTTAAAAAAAAATGTGTTTTCAATCCCAAAGCCGAACGCCCGTTATTGCGCTCTATCCTTGCAGATGTCAACCAAACCGCCCGGCAATCGTATTACAACTAAATCCATGGACGATTGCACAGTTCGGTAAACATACAAAACGCACCATGAAACACTCAAGCACACAACAAGAAACACAAATCCCCCAAGAAATAAATCATACGAACACAAGCAAGTCAGTTTGGTTTCTGACTACGAAGCGTCATCAGCACGTTCCACTTTCCGTTTCGTATCTGTGTTAGCAAGAGTGTGTCTGTGTAGGAGCAAATTGTGGATTTTGTTTTGGAATGTTTCGTTTCCATATATTTAGCCTGCTGTTGCATGTCTTTTGTTTGTTTATATCATAAACGAATATGTTAAGCCAGTCATGTGGTGGATTATAAAATTTCCTGACCTTGTTTGTCTATGTTTGTTTTATAAAAATGTGGAAACTACACTTTGTTTATACGAAGAGATGGTTTCAAATGCCACAATGTTTCTAGCGAGAGCAAGTGAAAATATGAATGAACGGTTCCATGTGATATGAACAGTTCGGTTTGTAAGATGTGTATATGAAAAATATGTTTGTGGTTACATATTTACAGTAGGGCCATAACTTAATGTGTATTGGAATAGCATTTTCGAATTATATATTAAATTAATACAATTTTAAACTCTTTTTCCAAAAAATCTTCATTATATGCTACGGCAGTTTCAACAATTTTAATATTGTCACAGTGTTCTCACCGATTAGTGGTATTCTTTGAGGTTTCTTGCTATTCAGTCACCCGACACCTGCACATTTATATGTATATAAAACTGATGTTGACTTTCCTTGTATTTTGATATATTTATATATATATATATATATATATATATATATAAGGTCTTACCGAATCAAAAACAGTATTTCAACTACAAGCTTATCAACATTTTATTTTAGTGGGACCAGCACTCAAGGGGGAATCCCCTGTATATGATATGTGTTCGTGATTACATATTTATAGTAGGGCCATAACTTAATATGTATTGGAAAATAATTTTGGAATAAACTAATACAATTTTAAACTCTTTTTCCAAAAAATTTTGATCATATAATACGGCAGTTTCAACAATTTTAATATTGTCACAGTGTTGTCACAGATTAGTGGTATTCTTTGAGGTTCCTTGCTATTCAGTCACCCGACACCTAAACATTTATGCGTAGGTAAAACTGATGTTGACTTTCCTTGTATTTTGAAATATTTATCAAGTCTTTCTGAGTCAAAAACAGTATTTGAACAACAAGCTTATCAAAATTTTTTTTTGTGAAACCAGCACTCAGGGGAGAATTCCCTGTATATCAAATGTGTTCGCGGTTACGTATATACAGTAGGGCCATCACTTAATATGCATTGCAATAACATTTTGATATTAAAACTTAAACTATTATAATTTTGAATTACTTGTCCAACAAAATCCAGATCTTATAATACGGCATTTCACAAAATTTTAATATTGTCGCAGTTAACAGATTAGAGGTATTCTTTGAGGTTCCTTATTGTTCGGTCCCCCGACACCTGCACATTTATACGTATGTAAAACATTAAGAAGATGTGATATCTTACAGAACTGTTTCGTCAAGGAGCATGATGACCTTAAACTATATATAAAGTGTTTTTAACGGGCATGCAATTATTTCAATGAGTAACTTTTTTCTATAGAGACCTACCAAATGGAACATTGCGAATAAATATCATGTGGTCCAAAATTGGTTCGTGAGGGAGAGTGTGTCATGTTTCGCTTACAAAAATACTTCCCGATGGACCGTAAATGTTACTTTGAATAAACAATTTATGCACAAAAATATTTTAAGCGGTCCATTTATTTATTGGAATATAACTGTGCAATTTTTGGTATTTCACAATCATATCGACAATGTGTATGTCATATTCAAAAGTGCCACTATAAACCGTACTCTTTATATTTAATAAAGTATCTAATATGAACATCTAGATGAATGTTTAGAAATTAATCACACGACAAAATTTATGCTAATTTTATTAATAATTATTAATTTAACACTTTATGTTTAATATTATCAAAAATATATATATATATATATATTAAAGACATTAACTATTTGTAATCAGATGACACTAATCACATCAAAAATTTTTATTATTATTATTTTATTATCTTCTTATTGTATACTTCCATCATTCTCTTAAGGTCGTCAAGTGTTGAAGTTAATAAAGATAATATCGCATCATTGATAATATTATTAAAATTCTTTTGATACTTTGATGATTTCAATATCTTCTTCAATAATATAAAATGTGTTTTTCATTGCTGTGTTGGCTGCGTGTTGAAGCAAAAGTGCTTAATTTCTTCAGTAGTTATTTTTATATATGTAGTTATAAAGAAAGCGAAGAAAATGTATTATAACTTGTCGTTTTTTATTGAAGTATTTATGTATAAATCGTTTATATATTCTTGTTTTACTTTAGCTTTTTATAACTCTTTTATTTCTATTAAATTCGTTATTTTAATTAATAAAATACGTTGATGATGGATGAAGAACTGTATTAATGTTACGGCAGAAATGTAATAAATAAAATATGAATAAAATAATAATGCAACACTGCTCTCTTATTAACTATGACTCATTTTATACTGATGTCTTTTCATATTTCCATTAGTCTTAATTATTAATTAAAGACAGCCAAAAAAATCGAATTTTTCTGATCTACGTTAGTTGGATTTTTTGTTTTTTACTTATTTATTGCTGACAGTGAGTGACACTAATATATCCTAGAGTATAAAAGAGCTCTTTTTTCATATGGAGTATAAAGAAAAGTCAGCACCATTCGCACGTATCCAAAGTTTCAGCATAACCATGATTCAATAATACTTTTCAATTACATAAAGCAAGCTAACGACCTATAAATGACTTGAAACTTGCCCCGATTACATGTTTAACAAATTCCTTTAAGCTGCTATAAGAGGAATCCGAAAATATTTAAAGCATAATACCATTTTAAAATAACGGCAAAAGAAATACCCTTCTCGTATAGCGTATCATGTAATTAAAAACTATTTCAGAATTATTTCCATTTTCTATTGATCGAAGTGTTAAATCTTCACGGGTCGTATATTATTCTTCAGTTTATTATCGTTTCCTTTTTATTGTTTTAACAAAATTAAGGAAACCTAAATCTTTGTTGTGTGCATCATAAAAGAGAAGCGCTAAAATAAGGAGGGAAATTTTGTTGGTTATTTACTGAAATCACTTTTGGAAAAAAGGAAAACTGTTGAAAATGTATACACACTAACTTCTTTGCTTTAGTTTTAATACTTCTTTTCTCCTCCTTCTTTCACATTTTCAATTTCTTCAAATGGGAAACCTTAATTTTACTTAACAAATGCCAGTAGTTTTAACTTCTTTCTTTTGTATTATTATTTAGGTTTTTTCTTTTTGGGAAAAATTTTTAAATTAGGTTCTTGCTAAAGCAGGTGTTAAAACTAGAATTTCTCATCATTTTCTATTTCACTGTTTCTGTGTTTTTATTTTTCTTGTATAGTCGTACACATATTATTCTGTTCTTTTTTTTCAAGGTTGTGGAATGTGTTCCTTTTTTAATTGTTTTCTTTACATTTTAACTTTATCTGTATTGTAAACAGGTAGTAGCGACAATTACTTATATTCTGAATAGAAACAGGTAACAAGAGAATTTATATTGAGGTATGAAGAAGGAAATTCTTATTGAATTATGTGCCCATAAGAAATGTTTGTGTGTATGTGTAAATGGCTGTAATAATTGGCCAATCTTCACCCATAAGGATATGTGATATGGCTTGGCACTATATAAAATTCACTATTCGACTTCATTGCTGATTGGTATTACAATAGTGTATTATTATAAGACATACAACCTTAGAAAAGTTGAAGTACATTAAGAGAAACTATTTATTGATTGAATTCACTTAACATTTTTGTAGCTCTTTATTAAGCGATATATCTATTAATTTACTTGTAGGTTTATTCATATTATTGGAAGACCTCTCCGAATAATATGATTTTATAGTTACGGTGGCAACCACGTGGAATATTTAATGTTACAAGAAAATATATTTTTATGTCCTAAACGCGTTCATGTTGGCTTACGGTATGTCAATCAAAAATTCATTTGTATTGTTGCTTTTCGCCTCATGTTAGGTGGTTTAGCTGAATATAGAAGTAGTATACGAGAGCTGTTTCAATAATAATGTGATATCAATGCAAAATGAACTCCTGTGTGGCCGTTTAATTATTTTCTTCACGATCTACTACTGAAACTTTTGTAACAATTTTATCTAAGGCGAACTATTTTAACTTATATTTAAAACTAAGTAAAACAATAGTATATAAGTCAAAAGATCAGTTAATTTGAAAATTATTAATGCTTCTCTTTAATTCTGGCGGTCTTATATTAAACTAAAACAATGACAGTTTTTCGATCCTATAATTCGTTCCTCATTCTATATTAATTCTTAATCAAACACAATTTTACGTTTAATTATTTTCCTATTATTGTATGAATTTACAATCAAAAAACTTTATTACATGTTATTTTCTTCCTCTCTCTTTGTGTAGGACCATATAACATATAAATTTTATATGCAATTGTAAATATGAAACAACAACAAAAATCAAATGTATATGGTTTTCTATTATTTTATACACTCGCGCTTCAGTTCATTATAAGCGGCTCCTTTTTATTATGATTTATTACTTTTTTGGATCAAAATTCAAAACACATAAATATATTTAATGTTAACGTATTTTTTTTTCTTTTATTATAAAAAACGCTACAATGTAGGCATGCCTCCAGCAACAATTTCTTAACAAAATTATACTCATATGATGTAGACGTATGATTTGGAAACAACTACAGCCTGATTGTTCCCCCACATGCTGACTAGAATGAAATGTATTCAATTATAATTTCAAACAAACTGAAATTAATACAATTATTACGATTAAAACTGCCCACAATATGTTATGAAATGAACTGAAATTTTTAGAAATAGAAAACTAAAGCTCAGCCCAAACAGTTGTAAATTGCCAGACGTTTAAGGTGAATCATCAGAATTTTAATAAATGCTGAAATAAAAAAACAACAAACCCATATCAAGAGTCAAACAATTGTGTTTAATATGAAAAATATACTGGGTGTAGCAAATGCAATTGTTAACATATCAATAAAATATTATTTACATAATATATTTTTATGCCTTTTTGAAGATCACACGATAGTTTACTTCCAAAATGTTTTTGATATTGGGGCAGGGCTTTGACTGTTTCCTTTCTTGGAATTTCATTAAAAGTTTAATGTCGAGAGACACGTAATCTTTAAAATAAATAATTATTTCATAGGAATTGAAATCGGTTGCCAACAAAGTTGAATATATTATAACTCCTGGTCTTAAACTACATTCCTTTTGCGTTAAAAATATGCCACCAATTTGCACTTCATTCAAGTTTTATTCTTTTAATTATTAAATATTTAGAACTTTAATTAAATGTTATTATAATTATCAAACCGGCAGGACGCATTGGTACTAAACCCGGATCCGCTACGCCATCTCATCAGCGTTGTTTGTTCAATATTCGAAATTATTTTCTTATTAAAACACGTCTGCTACTCTCAGAACACATTAAAACGAAGCTAAATCTTCTCCTCTCCAATAAAAGTAACAAATTGTAAATGTAAAAGTGATAGCAGCATGTAGACTACAACTAACATATTTTTCTATAACCAACATATTTTCTTATTGTTTAACTTTTAACCAGCAACAAACATATGCATTTTGTAAAACATACAAAAGAATATGCCAAATCATCACCACATACATTACCAACAACAACAACAACAACAACAAGACGTTTATAGATATTTTCAACATTTCGTTGCATGCTCTATACCTTTCATTATTCTTCTGAAAGTCGGTAAGACACCTCAACGAAAAATATCGTTAAAATGACAATAAACTTCAAAAAAAAAGAAGGAACATAAAAACACAAAAACCGAAATATACAAAACAAACTCTTGTATCTATAAAAGTAGGAATGTTTTAAAACTAATTCGATTGCTTACTTTTACTATTAGAAAAGTGTCAGTCAGCCAACCATTGAACCATCGTTAGAGCTGTTTGTAACTGGTATCCGTATAGACCTCATGGGTTACACACCTTGAATTTTGTACCTGTCCTAAGTGTTTTATACACATTTACACATATTCCTTTTCCTGCAGTTTAAGTAAGTGTTTGGTTGCTTCTATTATATTGTTGGTTTCTAGTTTTTTTTTGTTATTTTTAAACAAATTCGTTTGAAATATGTAACAGCAGAAAGCAAATGAGTAAATATTTAAAAGGACCGTTAGTGTTGTTTTTAAATTTGTAGTCGGTAATATGGAGGCAGGCTAGAAAATGTCTTCTCGGTAAAAAAATAAAAGTGAATATTAAAGTTATTTTAATGTTGTAGTTTTATTTTAGTAGGAGATGTACTTAAGCTGTAGTCTTAAACAGAAATTTGTTTAAATTCTGATTCGTCTAGATCGGCAAAAATTATAAACATAATTCGTTGTATTTGAGGTTGCCAAGCAGAAACTGAGAAACTGCAACACGATATCGAAGCTATAGACGTTTCATATTCACGTGATTTTGAGCGTATTTTCTTAACCATATAACCATAAGCTATTTATATTATTAAACAAAATAAAAAATCAAAAAATTTAACATAAAGAATATAGTCAACTGGCAACCCAGGGATCGTGTTCTACTAAACTGGTGTAGTACTGATACAGTTCTTTTACACTATTTCTTAACAAATTTTTATTAATTAAAACTGTTAACACATTCAACTCAAATAGCTAATAATTGGTAATAATCCAACATACTCATGAGTACTGATGATGCAGTTGTAGCAACTTTCGATATTATCTGTGCTGCTTCGCTGTGTCTGTTGGACAAAAAAAAATGTATGCCGAATTTTCTACTTACTACTTCTAAGATAATAATAAGTCCTAATCCTAAAATAACTTTTGTAATTGCCTTCGCAACATGTTGTGGTATAAAATTTGCTGCATGAAGGTTTGATATCCGTTTATAGTAGAAATTGAAAAATTTCACATGATTGCAACACACCACCAGATTCTTTGAGCTTCTTCCCGCTGTCATGAATATATTTTTTCTTTGGAAGTGAGTCCGAAAATAGTGTTAACAAATTTTATTATTCCTCAAATATTCAAAGGAGATTTTGTAAGTTAACAGCACGTCACCAAGATGATTTTTTCAAGGAAATTAGTTTCATAAACCTACTTAGCAAAAGTATATCTTGAGGGAATGTTTGGTTGCTTGTGATTGTTTTTATATTTTGCATTCACTTGCATTTGCATTAAGAACTTCTACTACTCACGATCAGATGTAAAAATCTACTCACTATCCCATCTCGCATAAAGTTAAAAGGCAATAGCATGCACAAAACTGCAGCCTACTCAAATGGGTTTGGTTGATGTGGAAGGACGTAAATTGAATATATCCACATAATTTTTTTCATTAACAAACATACGTGGCTAAATGCAGAAATAACAACGTGTTCAGTAAGAAGAAAATCAATTTAAGAAAACTGAATGTGCGTAACATGTGAGAAATGTCTAACCTTGTCACTGAAGGTGGGCGAGTGTGCCACCAAATTTGTTCGTATTGCAACGCTAAACTTAACTATTGTGTCATATTAAGATCCTTTGGATTATTCTCACTGTTTTAAAGTCAGATATCGAAAACAAAGAAGTAAATAAATTTAAGCATGACTTTAATGTGAGTAGGAGTTTTAGGATCAATAGTGCGTTTTATTACCTTCATGTCGTATCAAATTTATCGATAAAATAGCAAATAATGAAACATGTAAGAGTTTGCAGTACTTTGCAGGCGCAGAAAAATTAAAACTTTGTGCTTATGTTTTATTGCAAATACAACTAAAATATTAATTTTAAAAAAACTATGAAGCATTGCCAAAGTTTTCTAAGAAATGTTATGCGACACAATGAGGCATCCGGTATTAAACTTTTGAAACCTTTCCAATTCATTCAACCCCAAAGATTTTATTTGTTTATAAAGTACAACAATAAACAAATTTTGTTTAATAGGTTTTGCTAATATAAAGAAAAAGAAGGCGTTCAGAATTACTATTTTTTTCATTATCGCAATCGTACCTCGTATACCTATTTCTCCATTCGGTTCTGCTTCATAATAGTTTTAAAGTTCTTTTACACACAATTAATTTACTCTGTGTTCTTCGTCAGACTTGAAACTCATAAAAACACTGAACAATATGATTTTGCATAAAAATATATTTCTTTACACAAACAATAAACGTACTTGTATTTTTAGAATTATTAATATAAAAAATATTTTTTATTTAAATTAAAATTAAGGCTTATGATTCTTTTACAGTTCAAAAGCCACTACATTGAAATTCATATCCATACAAATACATATACATGCGCGTAAACAAACATACATAAGACTGTAGCCAAGAAAATTTTTATTTGAATTTATTTATTGATCTCAAGACACAGATAACTTTGAAGCTCTTTCGACCGCCTGCTGTCATTATCAACGCCTCTGTTCAGCAACAACGGCAGCAACCAAACAAAGTAATAAAACAAAAGTACACATACAAACAAACATGTGTAAATATGTATGTATGCATACAAAAATATTATTGAATTTTAGATTTTTTTTAAATTTATATGAATAAAAAAAATTGTATTTGTTTATTTATATATTGCACATTGGGGCAAAGTGATGTGATACATGCCAGTTGTTAAATAGTAGCACATGATTAACCATTTCGTGTGCTTAAGAATATGATCTTCCAATTGTTTGTGCGATTTACTTTTAAAGTTATAAAATGCATTATATGGATTTATAAAAAGAAAACTTTAAAATCAGCATTTATACACAATCGAAAAGTGTCTACTTTAGGACTCCAGTAGGTTTATTCGACCGACTAGTTTCATATAATCCATTATTGTTGCGGTGCTGTTGGCTGAAGTAGTGAACACAAGATGATGATTCCGTAGAAAACGAGTCCGACTCTGCACTCAGTTATGAATATGGTGTTGAATTTTTCTAATTTCCTTGAGTGTATGGTTGTGCTAATTGCAGTAGATCTGTCTCGGTAAGGAAGACATAACACTGGGCGCTGATCATTACCGATAGCGATGAACAACGTCATATATTAAAGAGCACAACACTGCACCTCCGTTCGTTGATAGCTGTTGCATAAAATTTACCAGCAAAGAAAAAAGTAAATATACTTACAACGAATTCTCTATCTATTAATTTGTCCTCTTAACACTATCCCCTCCTGTCCAGGTGTGACGCAATGGACTGTATATGAGGGGTCATGCCCGGAGTGCTGGTCTAAGACGAAAAAAAATATTATTAGAAATTCAATCAACATTTTTCTGATCTATAAAGTTTGTTCTTAGTATTTAAAGACTTCGCGAGACGAACAAATTTGTGACAATTGTTAACGTGCTTTAATAAATATCTTAATATTTTTAAGAAAATAAATTTATATTGTTTCCTATAGCTGGGTAATGCCAATTTATATTGTTGAGTGGTATCAATATATGTTGACACTAAACTGCTTTCTGAGTAAAGATTTATGATCCAGATATCCCATGAAAATAGGAGATTTAAAGAGATTTTTATTTGATATCTTATGTAATCTGTCCCATTGTGCTGTTTACAACAATGACTAACAAGGAGTTTCCTTACGTTTTTAAATGTTTTCTAAAGTCTGATATATTTGAAAGTTATATTAATTTTTCATTTATATATGTTGAAATCAAATTAATTACGAATTTTATAAGACAATTTTCACATCTTCAAAAGACATCTCGCTTGTTATTGTGCACATTCCATTAAAATAGGCTCCTAAATAATGAAAACAAACAACTTAAGTCACTTTTGTTTATTTAAAATCTAATTTAGTGTATTTATTGTTCTCTAAATAAATTTTGTTTATAATCTATTAGTATGCATGTTGTTGATATACGCAAACTTTTGGTGGTAGTGGATAAGTTAGAGGTCGATCGATAAATTTATTATTCAGTTGCATGCTGATTGAACAACTGTTACAATTTGTTAATTAAATGAATATGCAATTATATAACAAATTAAAAGAATCTTAAGTGATGCTAATTATCCCTGGTTGTTCGAAATATTGATCACATACAGTTGCTTCGAGTAACACCTTTTAAAATCGTATAGAAGATGCTAATTTTTTTTAGGCCATTACAGTTTTATATTGTAATATTAAATACAGAGTTTTTAATAAAAAAAACAATTGTTGCTGATGTTTTCTAAAAGATGTCAAAGAGGTATGCCAGAAGTCGCAAAATTGAATCCTATTGCCGTGCGCAGTTCTTTATATGAAATAACAGCTCCCTGCTTTATCGGTTAGCAAAAACTAAAATTGCTACAAGAAATGTTCTATCCTCTCATCTTCCTTTAATTGAAATATTAATATCACAAAAATGATACATTAATATCACAATAATGAAAAACACCCGAAATTAAGTGTATCAATAAACAGCAATATTTTTATTATATATAAAAATTGTAGACCGACGGTCCCTTAAAGCTGTCTTGAGAAATGCACGATATGTCTTTTCAAATATCGAAATCTAAATGCAAGTGCTAAATTTTAGACAGCTGAAATGTAAAAATATTTAGACACAATACGAAATGAAAGATCATGGCGTCAACCGCAAATCACTAGGCACTTACGACCACAGACAGAAAATAATGAAAAAAATTATTTCGAATTATATTATTAGGACTAGACTACACAACAGCTTCCGTTTTATGTTGTCTTTATTTATTTGAAAATATACTTAGAAAGTTTTTTCTAAATACTTCGTTTATGTACTTCATTTTATTTACACACAAGAGCTCGTCATCAGCATCTTGTGGATTTATGTTGGAATGGTTACACGCCAACCAACAAAAATATTGTTTTAAAAACCGCCGCCAACAATGAATAAATAGTTTTGACAGAAAAATTTTAACGAAAATATTAAGAAAACGCGTGCATGTATATATATTTTCCTCAAATCCCAAGAAAATTTATTTAATTTATTTGATTTAGACATACAAACCGAAATAGCACAAAAAGAAGATGAAGAAAATTACATCTTGGCCTGTTGTCATATTTTGCCTGCCTTTAAAATCTTTGGACATTAATGACACATTCGTCAGCTAAGTGCCTTGATTTTGTTGATAATTTTATTTTTCAGTTAATGCTATTTTAAGCAGTTTCTACTATTAAGTTCGAGGGATTCATCGGTAATGAAATGTATTTTAATATACCTTTTTATTTAATAGCAGATATATACCGCTTTCTCACAAATATTTGCATATTTGAATTTTCAATATATATGACTTTCTATTGCTGTTATAGGTAAAGCTTGAGACTGAATGTAGCGTATGCTCCAATCAGTTGAAAAACTATTACATAATAGAAAACCATTTTGTAACCCTCTCATATATAAATGCAATTTAGTGTTCTAATATGATTAATATACTCTTTAATAAAAAAAATATACATATATATTTATATCGTATATCTTCAAATGCAAATGTCGAAAAAAGTATTTAAAAGCTCAGAATGTGGCCGCAATAGTGATTTCCAGCAACCTCCCTTCAGATATTTACATCAACAGCAGACACATAATCATCATTATAATTATCGTTTCCTACAGAAGTCAAAGTGTTGAGTAATGAGTTAATCTATGCTGATTAAATGTGTGTTTAAAATACGTCGCTTTTGTCATTAAAATTCTTTCTCAACTAATTTAGTGTTTGTTTTTCCTATTTCTGTCAAAAATCACAATATATATTAAACAAATGTTACTTGTCTCGTGCATGTGTAATACGTTTTCTTAAAATATCAATTTTAAATTAACCAAATGGAATTATTTTTAAGACTGAAATTTAACATGATTGATGACAAGACTTTTGTTAAATAGTTTTTAATATCTTAGATTAAATTTAAACTATTGTGGGTGTACACAAATACTTAATTCGATATATAGTTTTTACATTTATTTGAGCTAATAAATATTGTTATCTGAATAGGAATCAAATGTTATTGTTATTGCTTTATTAAAACGCAGTTATATTCATTTTATAAACTAATAAACTGTTTTATGAAATTCGCCTTAAACGTTTCTAAGATCGATCTAAAATTCGATCGATCCAAGTTAAGAGAGTGTATTTTAATTTTTTAATTTACTTACAAAATATAATCTAGTGTCGCTAAATGGAACTATTTTGGAGGCCCATGCACGGTTAGTCGAGTTAAATGATCTAATTGGACGATTCGCCAATTAAAAAATTGTTGTCCAATTTAATATTTTGTATCTTTATAAAAATACACCATGTATAGAGGATTCCCCACTATGTAACACTTTGGTGAAGACCAAATTTAAATGGGTAAAATTATTAGCCGAAGAGTTAAACCTGCGACTTTTTTAAACAGCTCTAACCTAAAGCTGTTAGAAGGTCAAAATATCTGAGTTTTATTTCCACTTGTGCCACTGGCACCTAAACTCATACAGAAGAACTTCTTGCCAAACATGTTTGTTATCTTATCCCTAAAATGAGAAATAATTCATATGCCACTTGCTGCAGTTAAGATGTTCTTAGCCAGGACAACTGTAGGATCATGCAGTTAATTATATGTATTACTACTCCTATTCAGAAAAAAGCACAATATGATAAATATTTCTTTATGATAGCTTATTGGGAATAATAAATGTACCTCTAGTATATATCTGTAATAATCTGAGATTAATGCTCTATTGCTCAGAAAAAAACTATTTAGAGATCCTTGGCAAAGTGTTTGTGCCAGTTTTCCATTTGTTTTCAAGCAGTCGAGAGGTGGGTTGGTAAAGTTTTAAATACAACAGCCAACTTCCTATTCCTCATTGAGGATTTATCTCTACATGAGTTTCTCAATAAAATATCTTTTACTGAATATAAAGAATCTAAGCAGCATAGGAAAACATAACTCAAAATCAAGTGATATCAGTGTGTACCAAGCCAACACGTTCAATAAAACTAGACAAGAAATACTCATAAGCAAATTAATATCATTCTTCATTAAAACAACTAAAAGCTAAAAAGAATTAAATAAAATATGTGTGACAACTGACCTGCAACATACTTTTTAATAATTAGCGGCGCTCTAAAAAATACTATTGAAATCAAACAAATAAACAGATTTTACAAACAAATAAAAAAAAACTGATTTCTAAGATTTCAAGAAATTTTTTTTCTATGCAGTTGATTATTCACTTTTGAGTTGCGTGCAGCTAAACGAATGATTATCATCTTAAATTAGTTTAGCACATTTCGCTAAAATGTGAAGTCTGTATTGTCGGAAAACTGCCAATTACTTTTGTTTGCTTTTGCCATTATCTCTAAAGTACGAGTGCGATGATTATTTGTAAGAATATTTTGTTTTATTTAAATACCATTCAGAACATGTGAAGTCTATTTTTACTTGAATAGAAATTAGTGTTTCAGAAAATGACACAATGCTCTTTGTAGTAAATTGTTTTCCCTTTCATTTTCTTTTTGGGTTTGCCAATTTTGTTGTTTGTGTTTTCTGTTTTAAAATGTCTGTCCATCTGTCTTGTTGTTGCACGCATAAGTTATTTTGCACTTGCACTTTTGTTCCTCTTTTTTCTCTGTGTGTTAATGCAAATAGTTCGCCGAGTTTGCTTAATTTAATTTGCATTAAGTTTTGTTTGTCGTTAGTTGGCAGGCTCTACAGAGTGAAAATGCAATGATTCACTGTTTTATTATTTCAAGCAAAGAATATAATAAACAATTAAAAAGTTAAGTATATATAAAATTTAGTTCAAAGAGATTCATCATCAGTATAATGAAATGAGTTAAAGTTTATTTTTGCTACGCTTTTATAAGAATAATATTTTTGCTAAATTTAATTAACAGATTATTATATAATACATATTTCATAAGGAAGTGTAGATACGATAATGGATTTAAGAAAACTTCTCCTTTTGTTGCGTTTCCTATTTATAGGCGATCAGGGGCTCGTTTCTCCAAACTAAAGCTTTCAAGTCTGCTATAGAAATTCCCATAAAACATCACTCAGGTGAAGACCCCTACTTTAGCCCGAATTACAGTTGTCGGGAATGTGTTAAGAAGACAGATGGAGTTAAATTAAAGGATTAAGAATGTTGTTTGATGGAGAAGCCCAATATAAAACTATATGCAATATGTTGGGAGAAACAAGGTATCCTACGGTGAGTCTGATTCAATTCTGACCTCGTTGTATGAAAAATAATTCGATCACAAAAAAACCTTATATAAATAAAAATAAAACTTTGGGCTGCGGAACAACAGCGTATATACTTGAAGACTAAAATTATCACCTCATACGGAGGTCATATTGGAAGGCTGTAAATTTTATTCAAAAACATTTCAACTAGCTGAAACCCTTCATGCTGTATCCAATATAAGAGCATCTTGGCATTGAATTAATAAGTTAGTGCCTATTTAATTCTATCCGGCTTTGCATGCCTTCTAAGTTTATAATTTTTATTCAACAACTGACAAACTTTGCAACTGAATTGTACATTCCAAAATACACGCATAAAGTAAAATTGATAAAAATTTTAATATGGAAGTCCATTAAGCCCTTAACAAATAAGACTGGTTAACTCTTGCGAAACATTTTTATAGCCTACAATTTCATTTGCAACTTTTGCTTTTATAGTCATATTAATTAAACTTAATTAATATCGTTTCGTATATTTTACATGTGCCGTTTGTATTTCTTTGTAAATAAATATGCAAATGAGATCATTCGGTGGCTTTACACGTTTAAGTTTTATTTTATTGCCCAATAATTAAGAATTAATATTTTTACGACTGAATTTAACTTAATTCTGATGTTTGGCATCTTACTTAAAACAGGCGACAATAAAACTCCGTAAGTTGAAAGAAAAAATGTGACGCATAAATAATATAAATATTTTTTATATGTATAAGTATTTTAATTAGTTATTAATATTTTAAGGTATTTATTCGAAGAATATCAAGTTATTTTATTTCCGTGAAAAATCGTTAAAATTTATTGTTCATAATAAAAATAATTTTAACAACAAAATAATGTGAGCAGATTAAGATTTTAATGTTTTCATAAGTTTTCCTTGAGATGTAAAATTTGTCCTAAATATGTTTAATAATTCGTTGTGAAATTTAAATATTTATTAAACAATTTTTTTTTATATGACAACTTTCCTGCAATTGGATATAAGCAATTGCTTGATAAACATCTTTTAAAGTAAATCAAACCAACTTATTTGTAAACGAATTCCCGTGGTATATCTCTTCATTATTTCAGATCCCTTCATACTTTTTAACACAATTTGTTTTACACAGTTTAACCATTAATCCGTATCTATTAAAAATCCTATTAATTGAAAATTTTTCATCTTACTATTTCAATAAAATAGTCGGCCATAACTCTGCTATATTTTTCATGGTTTTGCATTTTTATCTACTTCGTAATGATTGAATTTTTTCAAAGTAATTTTATTGCCCAGAATGACTTTCCATAAAAATGTTATTATTGTCACCAGCATAAACAATTTTTTTAATCAGGCTGCATGACATTTCCATGGTACTAAAGGTCAAAACAATACCAAGCCCAATTGCATACATAAAGACTATAAAAAAGTATCAAAAATAAATTTTAACATTGAAAAATGACAGGAAAAAATAACATAAAAAGGAAATACAAAAGAGTCCCTGGCAAATGCGTGTAACAAAAAAAATACAGACTCAAGAGATACGCATTTTATCTGTAACTATTTTCAGTACGTCTTTTTCTTTTTATTTATTAAAACATATATAACTTTCGTTAGTCTAAAGCGAGTAGGATCTCTTTGAGTAGTTTTTATATTCTTTATGTAGATGACGATGGTGAAAAAAGAAAATAAAAGTTTTTACTGTGCAGCAAAAGATCATCAGAATCATCATCGATAAAACCATGGGGTGTCGTTTAATCCACACCATTCAGATGACTTGTTTATTATAAAACTAAACCAGATGATACACAAACAGCAAGAGGAATCGGAATTATTGTGTGAAGACGTTGGCAGTGTCACCGATGGGAACAATAACGTTGAATGAATTCTCTCTCAAAAAAAAAGCCAAACAATTATTTGTTTTCAATTTTCAGTCTCTAAGGACTGTTTAAATAAACAAGTCCTATTTTATATACACTCGTACATGTTTATATGAAATATTTTTCAATATTTCTTACATAAAATGCAACCGTCAGACTTTATGGTTTTGTTAAGATTTAACCTTTTTCACTCAGCACTATGCTGTCGTGATAATATTGTTTAAAACAAATAAGTTCCACAGTCCCGAATTGACTCTTGCACAGATAAGCTTGACATATTATATTCTTGTTGCGCAGCAATACTCGTTGCACATAAATACACATATTCATATATAGATATATATATAAAATTCTTTATTAATAATATTTGGTTTGTTTATTTTATTAAATGCTATAATTTATTGGGCACTACTTTTATTGAGTGCATTGTGATTTCTATTGTTATCTGTGCTGTGCTATTTGCTTTATTACTTTTTTATAATAAACAATTATGATTTTATGTTTTAGGCTAAGATTTTTCACAAAAGCCGGCTTTGAAATGAAACTGAGCAAAGCTAATGAACTGCACTTAAGAATTTTAAAAAGTTTAACTCAAAAGTATATATAAATCATTCACTGACACTTACATGAACACATGACCAATTTTGAATAAAAGTTTGTAAAACTTATAACGATCTGTTTTATTTATTAAAAGTTCAGACAGCTGGACACTCTACCAGAATATGCTGAAATAGCGCTTATATTAATATATAGTATAGAAACTTTTCACAAAGTAACTCTTCAATAGGTCGAAGAGTACACCAACGTTTTCCCAGTATGACCACGATCGTTTACAATCGATAGCACGCTATTGTCTCCAGTTACTACATTTGATTTATTAAAAAATATCTAATGATAATATGTTTTACGGTAATTTTTCATATTTTGGGCAGGAACGAAATGTTTGCTCAGTAAAAGAGCATTTTGAAATATATTCATTCACTAATTAAATTTTTAAGGTTCTAGTAGCTTCAAAAGCTTTTTATTATTTTATGTAATAATATAATATGAGTCAAAATCGACTGTGAGTTTTACTTCCAACGAAAAAAAATTGCATCAGATTCCTGAATATCTTATTAACAAAAATTATAAAAAAAATCCCTTTTGGCACTATCAAAGAAGACAAAGTTTTGGCTTGGCAATAAATGTGTTTTTGCTACACAGATTATCAGCCATTGAAATTCTACTCGATATTTATGATTCCTGTTATCTGCAAAAAGAATGTACAGAAAATAATAAATAAAAGTGATTTTAATTAAGCAGGGCATGATTAATATTTTTAGGGAAAGACAACACCAGTTTTATATATTCAACTTACCCAAAGTTTCAGACGTAATAAACCATTCCATAAAACTGCATTTCTCTTGAATCTTTACTAATCTAAAGATGTTGTAACAGGTCCCGGTTAAAGTATTTCAAATTGTTTCTGTGTCGTGTAGTATTCATAACTAAATTGATGTTGGTTTTCCATTGTTGTCGGCTAAAATAAGACTACGATGCTTTAGATCCATAATTCCATTCCACGCTCAGTCATTAATATAGAGTGCAAGATTGTGTTAATTGTTGGCGGCTTAGCACTATTTTCTCAAATTTCTGGCAACAATTTACAACGTCATTTGCTAAAATAGGACAATTCATCAACCTTCTTCGTTGGTAACTGTAGCCAAAAATTCACCGGCAATTTAAAATATAAATTCGATGCAACAAAATTCTCTATCTTTTAATCTGCCTTCATCTGTCCTCATAAACTATCCCCTACTTTCTAGCTCTGGCACAATGCACTGCATGTGTAGGAGTCATCCCCTGTCCAAGACAAAATGAAAAGTTATTTATTATTCCATAAATTTTAATGGAATCAAATTTTTATTTACTATTGAGTAACTGCGCGTTTAGTAATAGGAAAGAAAACATTTTTTACAATCGAACAGTTAGTGTATGGATCAAAAACTTATTTACTAGGCTGCTAAACGTTTAAGCGCCTGTACATGCTAATAGTTAGGCAAAGTTGAGAATAGGAAATAGACATAATTGCCTAACCTAGCAGAACTGTTATTATCTGCAAAGCAAATTGCCAAATAGTGCTCATTATAATTGATTTATATGTTGCTTCGAGCTATAATAGTAATTTTCTAGTATTGAAAATGTTGGTATATTTAATGTTTAATTTTTCTACATTTTATATTCCATTGTGTTGTTTATTTAGCTGATAAACAAGAACTCAAACTGTCACTACATATCCATTGAATAGAAAAATGTAAGCTGTTTATAAATCAATTGCACGAGTGTTAAAGAAATTTAGAGCAACAAAACAGAACACATACACAGTGAAGGGCTTAAACAAAGTGTCAAAATTAACCTAAATATTATTTTACGACGCAAACAAAGCGAAAGTAAACAGAAATATGCTAACAGATCGGAAGGTGCGTACCTCTGAAAAACAATAAAAATAGTATGCGATAAAATCCTAAACAAATGATTAATTGCCGCATAATATTTATAATAAGATGGTAAAAAAAATAAATAAATCCAAATAAATTCAAAATACTCATAAAATAAATCTGAGATATATTTATAAATTTTCTTCCTCTGGTTAGACTATATCGAGTACATAATTGAAACTTCGGTGTTAGATTCGATAATATGAGATTTACACATTCAATAAAACTTCTGATAATGGAAATCCGAGAACTTACGAGTTGGTTGACAACATATTTTGTGAGGTGCATGTTGATGATATAAATTATAAACACTATCGATTGAAATATTCGTTCAGTTAAAACATTTATCGAAATTTTACCCTTTTATGTAGACATAAATTTAAAAATAAATAACAACATCGTAGATTTCTTGTTAACATATACAGAAATTTATTTCGAAAATGATGCCAAATTAACATGAAAAGTTAAGACTTCATTTATTAGTTATTAATTTATTTAGTGACATAAGAAAGAAATAGATTTCTATAAAGTTTTGTTGGAAGTCTTATATTGACTGCTTTGTTTAAAAAAAAAACCTGGTTTTTTTTTTTTTAATTAATCAAGTCGAAAGAACTTTGTCGGAAGCCTTAGAACTTCACTACAAATACGGTAACATCCTGCTCTTGTAAGGAGATTAATTTTAATGAAATTTATATATAAGCGTGTCAGTCATCCGGAATAAACCTCAAATACTAACGATTATCGTTGATATAATTTATTATTGCGGCATGAAATATATTTTGAAAACATGCTGAAATGAAATTCAATCAAAGATATCAATGAATAGAAATTTTTTTCTGAAACATGATCTACAGCTTTGCTCTCCAAAATATACTGTTAATAAAATATTAGGTTGCCAATATCGGTATCATAGTTTTATTTATGTAGTGTTACTTATTCTGTTACCTGATATAATCTACTTAAAAGATGGTGCGAAAAATTAAATCGCATTTGTATTGAATATCCTGTGCTATGACACACAGGCTTAAATAATAGAAAATAGAGAGAGAAAAAAATCACGAAACAAATTTTAATGGCCGAATAAAATAAATCCCGAAATAAATGTGATGTGTGTTGATTGTAAATTATCGCACAAATATACGCTTGAGTGGAGTCCTTGAATGTTTTCAAAATTAATGACGATCGTTTTTAATGATGCTTTTGTTTTTTTTTATTTCAAATGTGACTATATTTTCAATGCTCATCTGGCTGCAATTTGAAGAGTATAACAATTACATGCTGCTATACTGAGCAAAAATTGTCTCAAACAACCCAACACATCTTCTCGAACGGACAAGCCAAAATATCGTTATTATTATTGAAAACATATCGGAAACATGCACGATTTTCACAAACTTTACACAATGTTTCAACTGGGATACAACAAAAATTTATGTAATTATATATTTTAAATTAATGTAGCAAAATGGTTAACAAAACCAGAGCAATATTTTGTCTTTGTTGTTGTAAATCTGTAGTAAAATAAAACAAAACAATTTACCATCTGCATAGAAAAGGAATTTGAACACTTTGAATAGCAGCTCTCTGAAAGGTGTCTTTGAGCTGGAAAGAATCCATTTTCTACATCGTTCAAGTATCCCAAACTAATTAATGGTTACGCTTCATTGTTTTTTTTTTCAAGATAAAAACGAAATAAGATTTCTTGATATTTCTAAATAATTTTATAGTTTTGATTGTTTATTTTGTTGTACCACTTGAACATCGCTGCTTTCGGGTAGACTTGTCAATATATATTCAAGCCAAATATATTCTTACTTTTTTTTGTTTATAAAACATTTTTGAAATTTGTGAGAGCATTTCTTCTTTAGGTCTGGCGCTATTTTTAGTGTTTGTTAGTCATCGATTTAATACAATATCTATTTATTTGTTTTAGTTTTTTTTCTTATTCCATTATTTAACATGTTAAAGTAGACCCATATGCGTGTTAAGGTTCAACATGCTTGACTTATACGTTTCAAAACACCAAAGGATTTGTGTTCCATTCACAGATGTTGGATAGCAAGGACATGTGCAGCATGAAAATCTTTTTAAATTGGAAAAGGAAACTGGAATACGACATATGCCTTTCGGTTTACAAGCTAAAGTGGCTAAGGAAGAAAGTTTCCTACTTAATATTACAAATTTTCTAGATTCTTTCTTGTGTTTTTTAATAAATCTCTATACGAATTTGTTATTCTATAAAGCAAATTTTAGAATTGCTTTAATAAAATTTAACAAACAGCTTTAATTAAACGTTTTCTATACAATAAAATAACTTGTTTATCATTGATATGTTTTTCAAAGTTGAATTTGCCTTTTTCAGTCTCAGTAAGGGCGCATATCAATGCGGGATTATAGTGTTTATGTTAAATGTTTTTATATATTTAATAAAATACTCGAACTTGTGAAGAACAAAGAAAACAAATGCAAACTGGCAAACAGACCAGCAATGAAATAATATCGAGACCACACTGAGAGTTCTGTCTTTCTTTCATACTTCTTCAATAATATAACAACTACTATAGAGTTGTATATTTTATATAGATTTTAATAACACACTTACACACATACAGGCAAAGCAAATAAAAGAGAAATAATAAAACTTGTAGTCTTACCGCCTCAGATGACGAGTATTTATGCACTAAAACTACTCAGCATTGGTAGATTTCAAAGTATTAAGATTTCTTATCGTTGACACCTGAAAATGTGAAATGTGATCCCCTTGAAATGCTTTAACAATAATAACAAGTGCTTACGAGGGTTATGCCTTAAGTATTATGGTTAAGGAAATTATGCTTAAGTAACCATGAATTAAGTTTTAATTACTATTTATTTTTAGTAAAAAGTCAACTACCTTTTATAGCGTTTTAATAATATGGGAGTAAAATTTGGATAAATGAATTATATATTCAATTATGAATTTAAAAAAACAACGATATGATTCAAAATTATGGTTCGAATTAAGCTTTACGAAAATTAAAACTAAATAAGTATAAGCAGGGAAGGAATACTAGAGTACTCTATTTCTATTAAGGATATTCTTTAGAAAAGCAATCAAGCTACAATTATGAAGAGCTGTTGCATTGTCTTGTTATAAAAGTCTTGTTGCATTTTGAGCATATTTACTTGTACTCTAGCAACTGATCGCATAAACACCTCTTAGGGAATGACGCCTACTTTTGCAGTGCACTGTGCCGGAAGTAAAAAGGAGGTGATAACTTAAGACCACAGATGAAGACAAATTAGAAGATAGAAAATGTTGCTCCAGCTGTTTTTAATTTTGAAATCGCCAGGTCATTTTTTTGGTTCAAGAACCAACGATAATGTTATTTTGCTACATGACGTTGTTAATCGTTGCCGTTTATTTTCAGAAAACAGTGCCAAGCCGACAACAATTAATACAATCTTGCACTAACATTGATTTGAAAAACTCCTCACCATATTCATGATAGAGTGTGCAGTCGAACTCGGTATATTATCCATAGTAAGATTGTGTTTGTTATAACATGTCAACTCCATTAACGGCAACAATATATATCACAGAATTTTATCATTTTATCTTGTCAGCGAGCATTTCCTAATTAGAAAGCCAGTTCCTTTGCACCGTTTTAATATTGAGCTATTGTATCTTTAATTAACTCTTGTTAAATGCTTTCCTATTTTTCTATTATATATAAGAAATAAATAAAATAGTTTATGCCTATAAGCTTCTTGTGAGACGAATTTCCTATAGAAAACTTATCTTATATACATATTACAAGTATAAAGTACTATTTTTGAATAAAGCCTAGAATATATTATTCGATAAAGATTATTAGATTTACCTTAAAAAAACTAAAAACTGCCAACTAGTGACTGTCTGAAGTTAAAGATTCTACCTACAAGAAAAAAAAAACAGAAAAAAGTAAAATGAAACTACTCAACCAACCCTCGTGTAATGTGTACGAATATACTACTTTTATTTACATTATTTTAAATTTTTATTAGTTTCTTTAAAAACCAGGTGATGTTGTTATATAATTTTTCAGAAATAATAATGCCGCTGATGATGTCAATGAGACATTTGGCTTGTTGTTTAGCTTAATTTATATTTTCATATTCGAAATAATATATTTTATTAGCTATAATATTTTTTATACAGTCTTAAACAAAATAAACTTATAAAATATGTGTGCTACCTTCGTTTGTTAATGTTTTTATATGCCACTTCCTTTTCCGCATGTTTTCCTTTTAAGTGTGCCGTTTCATTTTGTTTGTGATTTTTATGGCGCACAGGATCATTTGATATTATCATGGTCGTGCTAAACATATGATATAATCTGAACGTATTAGTTTATGGCAGTTGGATAAGCAATAGAAATTTATTATCAAAGGAAATGCAATAAAAGCAAAGATAGACGATAGAAATAAAAGTCCTTAGACATGTCGCTTGAAATAACAAACATACTTATGAATGAAGTGAAAAATTAAAATGATATCAAGAAAAGAGAATATCGTAATTAAAAACTTTCTCACAGAAATATATACACACACGTGCGTACGTATTTGTATGTCATTTACCCAACTGTTGTCATTATGTTACGTTGTTTTATTTTATATTCTTTTAAAACAATTCAGCTCTTACACGTGATTACACCTCAGAAATAAAGTCACTTAAACATACACGAACACTTATACAAATATAGAGATACATATCTACAAGAAGTAGCATCACAAGAATATCCTTTTAATGCTGTACATCGTTTAATGCGTCTCTTAAAACAGTACAAACTGATGGCAATCGTTCCTTTAGTTTTCTTTGCAAGTGTCACTCAAGTGCATTTGTTTTCGGCCATCACAACTGCAAACAGACTCCTGAAGACAGCAATTGATGGCCTGACACAACAGCATTTTTTTCTTTTTTCATTCCCGGATATTTTAAATATCGTTGGTAGTGCAGTATGACGCCATTGATAAGATATCAATTGGCGCCACCACATTAACTTTGTGTGACACTATTTTTAAGATTTTTTATTTTGTCATTACTGTTCCTTAAATCACGTTGTGAACGGGAGATGGAATTTTATAAATTTTATTTAATATAACAGACACTTTTATTTGTAGAAGGTGTTTAATAAGATTGTAATTTTTAAAGACCCGAATTAAGAAGCACTTTTTTGTTGGTTTATATCAAATCATCAGATTGATATCATTTTAAAACTACGAAAAAAAGGAATTAACGCACAAGAGACAATCTCGAAATTCATAGTTCCAAATTCACATCGGAATATGGCCTTGAATTATTCTGAATTACCTTAGTGCTTGATTGTGATAATTTTAGTCCTACATAAATGCGGACCTAGCAGTTGCTATTGGCCAGTACTAACAACGATTAACGTTAACATGAAGACGAGAAAATTCTTACCAAATAATAAATTATATGTTCACCATAATGAAAATATCGCATGAAACACCGTTTACACACTATTTTTTTAAATGTGTTTTAATTATCCGCATTAAGTTCAGTTTCAAATAAACCCCATAAAGTTAGTGAATGAAAATGCTGAACATATAATTATTATTCTAACATTCCAAATCTATTTAATTGTCTTGCAGCGATTATTTAAGATTCTCAAAGTGTTTATTGCGCTATTGGTTATTTTTAAATAATTATACAATATAACTTTTCTGTTGTATTTATTACGAGCATAAACTTTAAGCCGAAATCCTTAATATCAACGTTTCTAAAAACAGTCGTTTTCTGTAAATTTTATTGAATTTTTAAATATTTCTTTCCTACTTGCAAAGTTTCTTCAAGACATGAAATTTGTTTTATAAGAAATATTTTTGTATTGATAAAATACTGTCTCAGGTTGTATGCAGGGGTCATCATAAAAAAGAGAAGAAAAAATCAACAGAATAAAATTTCAAGCCAAATTTGCTTACACGAAAAAACTTTTAATTTTAATCTGTTGAAATTTTTACAAAGGCGTTGACTCGCTTTTAAAACTCATAAATTAATCAATTGCTTGCCATTTCTTCTTTCTTTAGACTTTTTGCTTTTGTTGTTATAAATTGAGACAATCTTCATTAATTCCAAGCAGAATAAAAAAAAAACTTTTCTTAAAATAAAGTGTATACATTTTGTAAGTTTTTGAATTTAGTAAGCCAAATTGTCTAGAAGGTTCTTTTTTGCGTTCCAGTCTTATGTTAAGATTTATAGAAGTGATATATTCTTAAAGTGAAACAAAAACAAAGTGAGTAATAATTGCAGAGTGGTGCAATTAATTAAAGCATTAAAGCGCTAATTTTCTTACGTTTTGATTCATTTGCGTTTACTTGTGTACGGTTGTATCCATCAGAAGCAAATATATATACTAGCACAATAACTAAATAAAATTATATTTGTTTTTATAAGAAGCAATTTTATTTGAATGGAATATGTTAAGGGCATAAAAGTTGGTACACATTTTCCAAGACTTTAACTTGATGCCTAATAAACTATTCTTTCACACAACAGATTGTTAGACAACATGTGATAGAAAAGAATTAATAGACTTTGTATATAATTCCAATATAATATCTTCATTTCTATACTTCGCAAATATATTATTTAAATTTATTTCATTAGCTTTATGTTTTATTAAAAATTTTATATATTCCCAAGAAATTAACAGCTTGTCTCACTTATAGCCGTAACCCTAAATCAATTTTTAATCAGGTATAAATAAACATTATGGCTATTGGGATAATTTCAAGGAACTTGTTCATTAAATGGAACCTCATAAATAAAACAAAACCAACATCAGCTACTTAAGAATATAAAAAGTGAAGCACATAAAACAACCTCATAAACTCTAACAAGACGGAATAACAACAAAAATAAAATAAGATTGACAAAAATACCGAAAAAAAAAAATTTATAAATAAAACAAACAAATAAATGAGGTGAAAAACACATAAAAGCAAAGCCAACGAAATTTAAAGTTATTAAGGAATTCTGTGAACATATACAAAAATTCGTTAATTAATGTGTGTCATTAAATAATTCAAAATGAATCAATGTTGTCGGGGGAATTAACGCAGAAAAACATTTCTGACACCTTCTTTTTATTTTTGGCAAAAAACAACAACCAAATATATAAATGAAGCGACAAAAATTACCATATTTTTGTTTATGTGTGTATGCATATATTTTGCTTTCGCTGTTCGAACAGCAAATGCATGCCATTAATTAAATAACATTAAGGGTAATCGTGACATACAGCAAATGAAAAGGTAATGTTCGCAACGGACATGGGAAAAAAATTTATGTTGCAGACAAAATGTGAAGTTGGATGACTTGGGTTAAGGCAGTCGTTACTGATGACATAACAACACCCTCAATTTGTTTTCAATCAGAGGAGTAAAATTAAAATGGTATCAACCAATTTTCTTAAATTTTTCTCTCAGTACTATCTCAGTAAATAAATACATTCCAAAGAAGTCAAAATCTTCTTTTCTAATGCTTTTTACTATCGCTTGTCGTTGCAAGAGGTTCTCTTTGTTTTCACCTATTCAGTGATTCAAAAGTCATGTTTCTAACGTTAATTGGAACTGATTTTTGCATGTGATTTATAAAAATTAAAAGCCCGGGGACGTAATAGGCATATCGGTGTCATATGCCAGAGTATTTGTCATATTTGAAATCAGTTGAAGACCTGTGCCAAGTGGCTCTCATCTGTATGAATAATTATTAAAATTTATATCAATCAATTTATTTTATATAAATCTTTTATTAATCTCTCTCATTTTAATTTTATTTCTATATATGAAAATATTTGTTTATTAATAAATATGTAATACTTGCCAGAACTACTTATAACTTCCAACTTTGTGTAAATGGAATATTTCTTAATTATCTGGATATTGCTAATACAATATACACTTTTATTAAATTTTGAAAGTGAAAGAAAAAGTACTTCCGCGAAATAAATTAAAAGTTTCTACTTCAATCAGATGTTTTTCATAGATCCGGCACAATATATTGCTTGAATACCTGTCATCCTCTTGACTCCGATTATAGTTAAACAAACAATTCTTATACAATTAAATCTATGTGTTACCTCTCTGTTTCAACTAACAAGTAAAATATAAAGCGAACTTAATGTCAAATTATTATTTAATACAATCCTAATTTCAGTATAATTTACAACTAAAAGTGAGCATGACTGTTTTCCTTTTTTATTAGCTTTCCCATGGAATTAAGCACTACATAATTTTTATACTTATACATTTTATATGTTTTTATTTTCTTTCATTTTAATGCCATTTTAAAAGGTTAATAATTATAAATAACCAAATTATATGAGTCATATGCTTTGGAGAATAAAGATTTTATACTGCGTCGCAATAAAGTAGGATTAGCAATCCCGATATGAATATGACCACTTGATGTGTTAATACTTTATTTTGTACAATTATTGAATCAATTTTTATAAATCGGATAATAATTTAGAGAACCATTCAATGTAATTATACAGCTTTCTATGGTACATAAATTAACTTGTGCAAATAAGACTTAAAACTCTCGAAATAGAATTAATGATCAAGGCCTGGCTGTTCTTAAAAAAATAATTAACAACCAGGTTTGTTGTTGACTGACTCAGGGCGACTTTGAGGCTGAACTAAAATATTGTTTACCAAGTTTAAAATAATTCTTCTGATTACAGCAGGCTTAATGATATATTAATTAATAATACCTTTTTTTCACTTAAAACAAATTGTGTGGAAATTATTTCATCAAGTTGTCTCTAATAATTATTGAATTTTTACAAGCATCTTTCTAACTTAACTTTTCAACGCACATGAAAATTTGCAGCATTTGAAAAGTCTTGAAAAAAACGTGCATACTCCGTATAAAAATTTAGTATGAACATAAATAAATGACGCATCTTGAAAAATTCCCAAAGAGACAAACATCTCTAAACAAATCCACTTTAATTAAAAATTCAAAAGTCAACAATTGTGTCATCTGAAAGAAAACATTTGAAACGTTTTTTTCGACAACTTCCACAGACTTATTGCCTTTCAAATTCAATTTAATTAAAACTATGAAAGACATTTTCTAAAATTATTTCAGCGTTAAGTGTTTGTTTCTCACATAATAGAAATGACAACAACATCACTTTATCTCCTCCACTCCAAAGTGATTGTTACCACATTCTCTATGGTACGAACTACATAGATTGTGGTTATTTAAAATTGATAAAAGTGCTAATTTCAAACATAAATAATCTAAGAAAGCTTTTTAAGTTAAATGCCACACAAAATTACAAATAAGAGTTTTAAAAATGGAAAACATATTGTCAACCAGAAGCATAAATTACAATATAAATAAGAACGATATTTAGAAAAGGAGGGACAAACTAATCTGGTTTTTTCTTGGCCGATGACACCAAGTGACCACACATGCACATACTTTAGATTTATTTGTATTATATACAAGGCCAAGCAGAAGTTTTAGAACCTGTTTATATTGTAAAAAATCCCTATAAATATTTTCTATATTTATTTAATGATTCTTATTTCCAACAGCAATAAATTGGCTAAAACAATTTGTTTATTTTACAAACTGTTACCATTAATAATATCTCCAAAATAAAAATCGATCAGTAAAAATTGTTAGAATAGAAAACCACTTTTGAAGCACCAACTACTTCCATGATATATTGACGGAGCAGAATATATTATTTTATTCTGAAAGCTTTTCAAGAGAACAATCTGACCTGATACTCGTTTTTTTGCTAGCCTCAAGACTTAACAAATGGTTCTGCTATTCGTTTATATAACTTTCCACAATGAAATCATTCCTTTATATTGAGCATGTGTTTACAAATGCATTGATCTATGACCGAGTGATGCAAAAGATTCTTTTTATGCTATAGAAATATCATAAATTACATTTTTATAGAGTGTTTGAAAAAAAGCATCATTTACACGATATGATTGACTCCCCCTCATTTGAATTAATTACAAATTAACCCATTAGTTTTGTAAATTTCTTTTTTTTTCATATTCTTTTCTATTAAATTTGTTTATTTTTATTGGCTGCATTTGACTTCTTTAATCACATAAAGAGTGGAAAGAGAAGAGGGTGCTAAAATATTTATTTGTTACTAATAAACACAATTTTTAGTTGTTCAAGTCTATTAATCAAATAAAATATGTGAATGTATTTTTAGTTTTTCGTAAACCATATGTGTGATTTTCGATATGCTCCTAGAAATTGCCTAAGTTTATCCATGATTCGTTTTTATGGATATACACATATCTGTGTATGTGTTGGTTTGGCTGTGTGTGTGTACGATATAAAGTGTTAATTGAAAATGGCAATTAAAAGATATGACACAACAACTGCTCGATATTTTTACACTTGAATTGCTACAAATACTTTTGCTATCCCATATTTTTCGAACGATTTTTAGTGTTCGCCACCATAATTGTGGCTGTAGATAGTTGAAGTAAAAATTTTAATTATGCATAACGAAAGTGGAATGGATATGATGTTGATGACGCTGGTGTTGATGTTGCATATTTTATTTGATTTTTTTCTTTGACATTTTTGTTTACTGTAATTGATGTACCACTGTTTGTTGTAGAATTTTGATTGTAAAAATATATCCACACACATTTTTATATTATGGATGTGTTGTGCACTCGTTGAGAATATTGTAAAATTTGTTTTAAGTGTATTATGACAAGGCATATAACGTATACAGTGCCTAACATATATGTTCTTTTCTAAACTTTGATAGCCGAAACATTTGGAGGTCAAACGAAAATTGTCTTAATATAAATTAATCAATATACATCAGAAATTTCTGAATAGTTCTTCTCAATTTAGATCTCTAACAGAGTCTGGACGGGAGATATTTTAATTCGATCTGATGCATTTAATAGCTTTACGTAAGTCTTTACAATAAAAAGTTTTTTAATGAATCCATAATAAAAAGTTGCACATTATTTCAGCTGTAATTTCATATTATAGCTGAAAATGCAAAAGTTATATACCGACTAGTCTCTGAAATCCATAATAGAGACAATTTTGCAGACATTCGTAATAAGAGCTCTTGGCTGAAGTGCTTAAGACATAAAGCTATCGCAACGTGTTATGTTGAGCCGTTCTATGCTTTTGGCTCTTCGATCCAAAATATTTTTATTTTTTTTAATCTGCTAAAACTTTTTAATAAAGCAGCCGATTCCTAAAAAATAAGCGGTGATTGTAGCAGTTTTATAATCCTATAAAAGAGTCCTAAGCATTAACTGGTCAGCTATATAATTTCAGATTTCTTTTAAAAAATCATTTGTTTGCGAAATGTAAAAATAACTTTTGAAAAAATATTTTTTCTTATATGTTTCCCCGAAACCTAAAAGTCCGCAATGCTTCCAATTCACATGAAATCCTCACCAGTTTAGTTTTCATTCCGTCAAAGCAGTTAAAAAGTTATAAATGGGTAACATACCTTCACATTCAAATACATACACACAGAGTGACGCACTCTCAATATATGCCAGAAACACTTTCTGAGGGCTCAAAAGGTCGAGACCTGACGACTTTTACAAAACGCTTTAAAGCAAGATATATGAAATTTAAAATTTTCTAGCGTGAATTAAAAAAAAAACATTTAAGATTGTGATATCGAATTCTGTAGTTACTTGCTTCCAGTCTCGGTATGATAATATACGTGATGCTATAAAAATTTCGGATTCCAAACATGCAGGGCAAATAATTTTCTGACGAATGTGCTGGAGCAGTCTCAATAGCAGGTGTAACGACATCAAGAATGGTTTTTGCTATTGATAATATTTTACTTGAACTGACAAATGGGATCATAAAGTGGAATCTAGGATTAAGTCATACTTCTATAAAGCAAAGTAGTCCTTATAAATATACTGGTTTAATACGTTTTATTAATCGAAATTGATCAATTTGCTGCATTAAATTATGTGTTGTAAATTAGGTAAGGACGAGTTGCTCTAGAATTCAGAATCCTGCAATCAGCCAAACTATGACATGGGTGCTAATAAAGTGTGGTAGTAAGGACTCAAAATTTGACTGCGTCAGAGAATTTTTAAAGGAAAGTTTATGACAATTCCTTTGAAATGATAACTTCCATGACAATACTTCCATCAGAATATTTTTATGAATTTTGTTGGCGTCCAGAAAAATTTCAATAATATTTTAGTTTTTTTTTATTTGTTAGTATTTTATGGACGCTTCTATTTTATACACCACTAAATCGAAGTGATTTTATTTGATATGTTCATGATAGCATATGATATACAAAACAAATGCCATTTGCAGCATTTTTTTAAAGTCTGTCAGACTTCCGCAAAATTCTGCTGTGCTGGCGTTGTGTAGGTTAGTGAATTATGGCCTTTAATACTAGATAAAAGAATGGTAACAAAAAACCATCCCTTAGCCTTTTTAAATAACATATTACCTGTGAATAAAAACACAGAAGTTACATATATTTTCTAGGTCACTACATTTTAAATAATTTATTTCCACCAGTAAAACCACAAAAATGTATTTTGCAAATATTTTTTATACAAAACATTTAGCAAAAAACCTCATACAGCTGGCTACGGAAAAAATAAGATTTTTGTTCTCAAAATGAACGATCACATTTGTATTCATTGGAGTTTGTTAAAACCATGTCACATACTCAATCAGTGTGGACAGACAAACCACCACGAGAACCAATAAGTAGTTGAAATTAAAATAAATGATCGCTTGTTGGATATATTCGATTTGCATACGTCCAAACTCAGTGGACGGTCTATTGATAAAAAAAACTGAAATAACAAAAAGTACGTTAATGTGTAACAAAAGAATACGTAAATTATCGTTGTTGTTTTTCTTCATTCATTAAATGATGTTGTTCGGGAAGTTCAGGGAACTCATTATATTGACTGTAACGAGGGTATATTTATGTGTGACTTTTCATGATTTCGTTGCTGTGGCATGTAAAAGAACAATTTGATTAGCATAAATATATAAAAAATAAACTTATTTGTGAATATCATGACTTCCACAGCAAATGATAGTTTTGTTTTTTGTTGTTAAGGATAATACATAATGAAAAAAAAGACTGTTTATTAACATCTGAAATAAATATTAATGCTGCCTTCATAAACTAAAAACTGTTTTTGTTTTATGAATAGCTACACTGTTTTATGACATAAGATGTTGTTTGTTTTTTAATATACTGGAACTATTTACATTTTTATAACACATGGAACCCCATCAAAATATTTATCTTCATGTAGTTTCCTGCTCTTTAGTTTTTCTCACCAAACAACACAGAGAAATTGGAAAAACGCAAATCTCCTGTGACAACATAAATAAAAACAAGATTTAATAAAGTGTCAAGGATCAACGGTAAGGGATCAGCAAAAGATTTACAATAGGGATTACATACGTTTCGTACTTTTTACTCAATCTGTTAAATGCACCCCGTTATATACATCCAAAATGGATCGCTTGCAAGGATAAAAAAAGTATTTATATTATAAAAAAACAATGCCATGGCACGAGCATCATATTTATACTGCGAGAAAAGTTTAAGTAACATTTATTTCTAACTAACATCGTTATGCACAAATAACTGTTAAAGTTAATAAACAAAACTGATGAGGAAAGAGTAGTGGCTATTGAAAACAGCTTTTCTGCTCTGCTGAGTAAGTTAAACATATAAAACTGCAGTTGCATTTGCGTTGTGCTTTGGAATATTTATAAAGTTTTTCTAAAATAAAATTACTTTTCAAACAATTAGCCTATAAAAACTTAATTGAATAGGTTTAGTAATAAATAGTTCGACAAAACTTAAAATTATTTTTTGTATGATTTTAAATTCAGATGTGCCTTATTGTAGTAAAAAAAAACGTATATATTCTCAGTGTAAGAAAGAGTTTACATTTGTACTTTAATACCACGTTTTTAATTTATATAACTTTTTCCTATTTTAGTTCTCCTCCTTTTTGTTCTTCAAAATGGGAGGGTTCGCTAAATGAACAAAAGGAACAAACTTCATAATTGATGATTAGCCTAATGTAAACACAGCGGAAGTGGGTTGTTGTTATATATCGTCTACTTTATAGAAACGCAGTAGACATTTTTTAATAATAATTTTTGTTACAGTTATTGTTTCTTTCTTTTTTTATTTATTGTTACACAAATTTCTATTGTTTGTAGTTTTTGATTGTTTTACTTAATAAAACTGAGGGCTGAACTAATCACCAAGAGATTTAATTTTTGTCCTCAGCTGTGCAGCCCATTTCGTATTGTAAAAAATTGCGGCTTCAATGGCCTATTAGAAATGGTTTGATCTATTGTAAAATATATATTTTGGCAGCATATTAAAGATTTAGAAAATATTATTAATGTGGAAAATAAAACATGGATTTACTCCATTCTGTTCTCTTTTTCAAGCTGGTAAATGTTAGATTGAGTTAAGCAATACAAAATTATTTTTCGTCTTAATGAATTTTATATAACAACACTGTTTAAAAAGAGATCAAGACAGAACGTTTCGTTGAGATAATCCAACTGGTTTTGTTTGCTCGGTCACTTTTTGGTGTCCTGTAACAGTGAACATCCTAAGACTTATTCTCCGTCTCTTCAATCCGATAGCCTTTAAGAAGAATGGTAGTTTTATAAGTCCTATATTCGTAACGCTGTCCATGTCTGGCAGAATTTTAGAGTTGATATCTTTCAGTCCTACAAAACTCATTACTGGTTCGATTTATTTTTAGTAAATATTGGAACGTGTGAACGTGAGCAGAACATCATTATGAACAATTCACTATTTGTATTTGTACCACTTAAAAAGTTTATATTGAAAGTACAATAAGAAATTAATAGTTTTTTATAAAAGAGGCAGCTTTTAGTAAATATAAACTTTTTGCAATTTTAAATTAAAATAAACTAAGAAAAGTGCACAGAAATCATCGTGGCAGAAAACTTCAATAAATTTGTTCTGAAAAATTTTCTTATGTATATATATTTAGTTTGATCGTTGACCTGTTGTATTATAATAATCTTCTTGTTTTATCGTTCGGCTATAGGTCAGGTTTTTAAAAAATCAATAAACACTAAATATTTTTTGATTATTTAATCTTTATTTAATGTTATTTTTCCCAATATTTCGAATAGCTTCGCTATTCATCTTCAGGGGAACACTGTTGGGTACAAAACAATATATGATAAACATTAAAATTAAGTTTTGATTATTTCTAATAAATTTACAATTACATACATGTAAATTAAAAATTAAATAAAATTGTATTGAATTAACATATTTTCAATATGTCGATCGTCTGTAGTCCTTAGCTGCGAAAACTGATTTGTTTATGTTGTTTTTTGTGTTTGTTTAACACACTTCTGTAAATTTGAGCGCATTTCTCTGTGTCTTGTTTATAGTTAAGTCTTTTCTCTGCAGGAACGTCAATTATGTGTAACATCTCTAAAGTAAATCTCCTGGAATAATGGTTTTCTTGTTGTAATATTTTTACATTCTCAAAATTTGGCACATGATTTTCCTTTGCACAGTGGGCCGCAAGTGCAGTTTTTTGTTCCATGGGTTTGTTTTTCATTCTTATATCTGATTTATGAGATGTTAGTCTGGTCTTCAGTTTATTTTTAGTTGTTCCTACGTATTTCTTATTGCATGTGCCTGAGCCGTCACCGTTGCAGTTAATACTATATATAACGTTGCATTTGTCCTCTTTCTTTAATTTAGTCTTTGTGTTACTATATAGGCTGTGCATAGTATTATTCGTCTTAAATGCCAGTTGATATTTTTCAATGTCATATAGATCTGAGTTTTTTAACCTTTCAGAAAAACCTTTTATATATGTTAGTCCTTTATAATACTTTGTATTAGTCTCTCTTCTTATTGTTGTGTCCTTCTTTTTATATGTTAAATTGTTTATAATTGTTTTCGGAAAATCGTTCATGTCTAAGATTTCTTTTATTTTCCGTAAATTTTCTTCATGATACCTATCGTCACTAATGGTGAGTACTCGTCTGATGAAATTACTTGCTGTGTTTATTATAATTCTTCTGGGATGTTTTGAATGGAAATTAATCAGACGACCGGATGCCGTGGGTTTTTGATACCAGTTGACTGTCATCATATTTTGGTGTCTACTAACAATTGCATCTAAATATGGTAATTTACTATCTTTTTCCGTTTCCACTGTAAATTGTATTTGTGGGTTAAACGTATTTAAAACATTTAGAACTTCATCTGCCGTATCCTTATTTATGATAGCAAATATGTCATCTACGTATTTTGTTAATAATCTGGGTTTTATTTTTAATTTTGTAAGGGATTGATCCAGTAACTCCTCCATAACAATATCGGAAACAACTGGTGATACTGGTGATCCCATCGGCATTCCCTTACATTGTCCGTAAATTCGTTCCTCATATTTAAAATAACGGCTGTCTTTGATGCAAAACTTTAGTAACTCCATGAAAAGGTATTTTGGTATTTTTGTGTGTTGTTGTAATATGTCCCACTTATTTTCTATTATTTGTAGTGCTAAATTTATAGGTATGCTCGGAAATAGCGATACTACGTCATATGATACCATAATTTCATTATTGTCTAATCTCTTATTATTTACTTTTGATTTAAATTCTACTGCGTCTCTTACATTGTAAGTTGAGTTTCTGGTTAAATTTTTTAAAATATGAACTAAATATTTGCAAAGTTCATATGATGGTGCATTTTGTGACGAACAAATTGGTCTTAAAGGCATTCCTATTTTGTGTACTTTCGGTAACCCATATATTCTGGGTGCTATAGACGTACTTGTTTTTAATTTATTTTTCTCCGTAGATGTTATGATATTTAAATTATATAATTTGTCTACTAAAGTATTATTTTTTGTCTGTAATTTTGATGTTGGATCTCTTTTTAGACGTCTATAAGTACACATGTCATTTAAAATTCGAGTCATTTTTTCTTTATAATCATTTCTTGTCATTACAACAGTTTTGTTTCCTTTGTCAGAATTTAATACTAACAAATCTTCATTTTCCTTTAAAAATTGACGCGTCTGACCCACTGTATTCAATATATATTGAATACAGTGGGTCAGACGCGTCAATTTTTAAAGGAAAATGAAGATTTGTTAGTATTAAATTCTGACAAAGGAAACAAAACTGTTGTAATGACAAGAAATGATTATAAAGAAAAAATGACTCGAATTTTAAATGACATGTGTACTTATAGACGTCTAAAAAGAGATCCAACATCAAAATTACAGACAAAAAATAATACTTTAGTAGACAAATTATATAATTTAAATATCATAACATCTACGGAGAAAAATAAATTAAAAACAAGTACGTCTATAGCACCCAGAATATATGGGTTACCGAAAGTACACAAAATAGGAATGCCTTTAAGACCAATTTGTTCGTCACAAAATGCACCATCATATGAACTTTGCAAATATTTAGTTCATATTTTAAAAAATTTAACCAGAAACTCAACTTACAATGTAAGAGACGCAGTAGAATTTAAATCAAAAGTAAATAATAAGAGATTAGACAATAATGAAATTATGGTATCATATGACGTAGTATCGCTATTTCCGAGCATACCTATAAATTTAGCACTACAAATAATAGAAAATAAGTGGGACATATTACAACAACACACAAAAATACCAAAATACCTTTTCATGGAGTTACTAAAGTTTTGCATCAAAGACAGCCGTTATTTTAAATATGAGGAACGAATTTACGGACAATGTAAGGGAATGCCGATGGGATCACCAGTATCACCAGTTGTTTCCGATATTGTTATGGAGGAGTTACTGGATCAATCCCTTACAAAATTAAAAATAAAACCCAGATTATTAACAAAATACGTAGATGACATATTTGCTATCATAAATAAGGATACGGCAGATGAAGTTCTAAATGTTTTAAATACGTTTAACCCACAAATACAATTTACAGTGGAAACGGAAAAAGATAGTAAATTACCATATTTAGATGCAATTGTTAGTAGACACCAAAATATGATGACAGTCAACTGGTATCAAAAACCCACGGCATCCGGTCGTCTGATTAATTTCCATTCAAAACATCCCAGAAGAATTATAATAAACACAGCAAGTAATTTCATCAGACGAGTACTCACCATTAGTGACGATAGGTATCATGAAGAAAATTTACGGAAAATAAAAGAAATCTTAGACATGAACGATTTTCCGAAAACAATTATAAACAATTTAACATATAAAAAGAAGGACACAACAATAAGAAGAGAGACTAATACAAAGTATTATAAAGGACTAACATATATAAAAGGTTTTTCTGAAAGGTTAAAAAACTCAGATCTATATGACATTGAAAAATATCAACTGGCATTTAAGACGAATAATACTATGCACAGCCTATATAGTAACACAAAGACTAAATTAAAGAAAGAGGACAAATGCAACGTTATATATAGTATTAACTGCAACGGTGACGGCTCAGGCACATGCAATAAGAAATACGTAGGAACAACTAAAAATAAACTGAAGACCAGACTAACATCTCATAAATCAGATATAAGAATGAAAAACAAACCCATGGAACAAAAAACTGCACTTGCGGCCCACTGTGCAAAGGAAAATCATGTGCCAAATTTTGAGAATGTAAAAATATTACAACAAGAAAACCATTATTCCAGGAGATTTACTTTAGAGATGTTACACATAATTGACGTTCCTGCAGAGAAAAGACTTAACTATAAACAAGACACAGAGAAATGCGCTCAAATTTACAGAAGTGTGTTAAACAAACACAAAAAACAACATAAACAAATCAGTTTTCGCAGCTAAGGACTACAGACGATCGACATATTGAAAATATGTTAATTCAATACAATTTTATTTAATTTTTAATTTACATGTATGTAATTGTAAATTTATTAGAAATAATCAAAACTTAATTTTAATGTTTATCATATATTGTTTTGTACCCAACAGTGTTCCCCTGAAGATGAATAGCGAAGCTATTCGAAATATTGGGAAAAATAACATTAAATAAAGATTAAATAATCAAAAAATATTTAGTGTTTATTGATTTTTTAAAAACCTGACCTATAGCCGAACGATAAAACAAGAAGATTAAAAATTTTCTTAAAATAATTTTCAAAATACCTCACAGTCAGAATTTTTTCTGTTTTCTTAATGCTTTTACTGGAATGGTTTAAATTTCAAGGGGTCCCACATAATGAAAGGAAGCATATTTTTATGATATCTTTAATATGTATTCATAACAACATTCCAAAAATCAAAGTAATAATAATCTCTACAAACAACAATCTAATATGTGTGACCATAAAAAATCTGTCAATAATGGCTGCATAAATGAAAAGGAAAATCGACTTACAGAGAATGTACAGATTTTTCCATACGGATTTCGCAGAATATAAATAAAAAGAAGCGAACTACAATAATTATGGAAACTTAACATTGACCTTTAATGGCTTTAACTAAGCAGCAGAATTATGTTCAGCGTGGGAATACATGAATCCAAGGGATTTGCAAAATTGTTTGTATGCTTTAAATTACCATAAGTTTTCCATTTTAGTTCTTTAACTTATAATTTTTCATTTTATTATGCGAAACAATTTAAAAGCCATAAGCTTTTAAATTGCCATAAGTTTATATTACAGATCAAATGATATTGAATATTTATTTCATGCATAATAAATTTTTCATGGTTCTAATAGATTATACCCTTAGGGCAGATTTTTTAATATGAATTTTTATTATAAATACTTTTTACTTCAGAATATTATCGCAACAGCTTAGAACTGTATAATGGGAATTTAATTTTTTGTTTAATTTTAAAATTCTTAAGAAAAGTTACAACAGTCAGGGTTTACATTTCAGATTATTAAAATTAAAAAAGAAGACTTAAGTCAACTCACTATAAATAGATAACAGTTTGATAAGCGAGCACACAACAACAAAACGATTATTTTATGTTGAGAAAAAATCATACAAATTTAGAAACAACTTCTATGTGAATTCATTTAGCCGTGAGTGTGTAACATGAGCCTCAAGTTTGAACTTTGTGGCCGTTAAATATTCTGTAGTTATATCAACATTAATATTATTTATCAATTTTGAATTTCATTCACTGTCAGTTCATGTACATGTCGTTACTGTCACTTGAAAAGGAGCTAAGACCACAAGTCTTGAAGAAGCAATTGTTTGAGCAGAGAGATAAAATAATTAACAGTGTATAGTTTAAAAGAGAAAAATCTTTACTAATCGATTTTGAAACTTGACTTATAAAATCTTATATCATACAGACTTTTGGTACATAATATTGTTCGGTGTTCTTGAACATTGAAAGAATTCTTATCTATTCTCTGCTTATTATGCAAAGTGAGTGATTGTTTACAGTGAATTGAAATTGCTGTGCAGTTTCTAAGCTCTTAGACTGGTTGCAATATAATTTCATACATCATCTGATTTTGAAATATTTTCTATTTATCAGTCATTTATGTGCAGCATTCAATGTTGCTCCCACTAAATGTATATTCGAGCCTTATTTGCACAGATCATAAACTATGGCAAAATTAGTCTTTGTTTCAATGGAAATTGAATTGCCTATTGCCGATAGGTGAAAATTTACAATCACTAGAAACATTATATAAAGATATGGTTTCGCAAATATTTGTGGTGAAGTTATTTTTTGTGGTGAAGCATTTTCATAAGCCCCCATTTTATTCCTTCTTGTAGCAAATCATCAGTAGATGTCAATCTAATTCGTAAAGAATTACAACTCTTTTTCTCATGCACGAACTTTCTAACTTTTCAACTTCCCGCTAAGAAAGCTTGAAATCGAGAAGTTTTTGCTTAACTACGTTTCAAAAAAATCCACTTCTCATCAGATCCTCGAATATTGAGATTCTAGGAAACTTCCGTGTTAATTCTGAAAGGACCCACAATTCGTTTTCATGTGTGTGTGCTCTTTTGGCCTGCTTTTATACCTTTCAATGGTTTGATCTAACTAAACCCAACTGGTGACGTTCCAAAGGGTTTTCCTAAAATAAGATTACCATTGATATTCAACCAATTCGAGCTGGTAGATTTTAATATACTTCAAAAAACTTGGAAATAAATATTAGTTTAATATTTTTTCTGAATAAGTTCTTACCAGCTCCACTGACCAATGCCAGAAACTCATAACCTAAAAGATTAAAAAATTAGCAAAAAATTAGCAAAAAGCATAGAGAAAATTTTTAATTATTTTGAATAACTCACAAAAAGCTCTAACGATTGATTCCAGAAACTAACCAGCTTTTAGAATTAAAACACCATGACGATCACAGCAAACGGGCTTAAATAAGTTAATCTGTCCACAAGATATCGTTAACGAATAGATTTTCAAAACTTTACGTTATAAAAACCTCTGAAATTTATATATCTGATCAGTTATTATTTTCAAATATTTTAAAATAATTGCTAACGCAAAATATAACACCTTCTTACCGGAAGTGCTCAACAGCATTATAAACCAGGTTATTAAAGCTTTGCGATTAAAATTAGCGGGAATTTACGGAGACATTCTAAAGATATCAACCGTTTCCCATATTTGTTTAGTGCTCAGGAGTTCTTGAAAGAAATTTTTAAATGTTGTATTTAAGAAAAAGATTTGAGAGCAACGTACGACGTGTGTGTCTTTAGTATTATTAACGAAAAATATATATTGTTGAGATTAAACATAAAGTTTTTATAAATATCCTTTAATACGAGGATGCCATGATGTGGATTATGCTCGCTAGAATGTTGTAACTATACAGAAAATTTAAGAAATTAATTACTTTATGTATGAGATAACAGATTTTGCTATATATTATAAAAAAACGATATATTCCTAAAGATTCGAAATTGCTGAACAGCTAACATTTATGAACAATAAATGTTTGCATATATTATTTTTTAACTCTTTGCCTTTTTGTGCCCTTTACTCCAAAGCTTGTCTCATTCCATTTCTATTCTATTTGATTTTTCCAAACAATGTCTTTCTATACTTTTATATTCTAAAACAATGCAAACATACTTTACTGGCAATTAAGTCCTCCATAGGACAATATTTTGTCTATTGTTATCAACAGCAAACATTGAACACGTAGAAGTTAAATATTTGAGCCTCTTTCAACTTCGTCATCTTTCATACTGAAGAACGGGATATTTGTGACATTGATTTATTTAACAATTAAGCATTTCATGATGCAGCAATAACAAATCTAAAATGTTCAAGTTCTAAGCAAAAAAATTCTTCCTCACACGCATACATCAAGCCAAATAAAAGAAAAGTAAAATAATTATTATTATTGCACATGTAAACATAATATATAATGGGGAGGACATGCAACCAATGCAGTCTTCAAAGTTGTTTCTTTTAATTGTTTGACGAGATGTGGTGAAGAGTACCCATTGTTTGTTGGTGGAAAAGGTATAGAAGAGTATGGCACCCAAAAACAATTACAAAAATATATATACGCAAAGGGAAAAGGGATAAAACTAGCAGATAAAAGGGCATGCATTCAGTATGCTTGTGTACCAACGAAGGTAACAAAGTGAGCTAATAGTCAGGCACGTTATTGAGTTGAGAAGCAAAAATTGAGATATGAAAATTCCGAATAAAAATTTAACAGCTGTTGGTCGCACAAGCAAAACAACAGAATAAGGAGAAACTGGAAAGAGGTAGGAAACAACATGGCAGTCATAGTCAAAATATATAGGAGCGAAATGATATGAAAGTAATGAGAAAGAAATAATCAAGTAGCAAACAGCCAACAAATGACATAAAGGACGATCCCCTTTCTTTGTTTTCAAACGGGCTGATGACGATGTGAAAGATGTTGATGATGATGATGATGATGCTGTTGGCGAATTGCTTGTACCATCTGACATACACGACTGTAGAAAATGAATAGCCTGCACCGCTGGTCTGGTCGCAGGTTACTTATTTGCATTATATGTAATAATAAATTTTTTAACAAGCTTTTTGCATGAGAATAAAACAACAACTCGTAATAAGAAAAAGGTTGAAATACCATTTAATCTTGTATCGTCTGTAATATGTTTCCTTTATTTTGGAGAAAGGGATGCACGAGCCAGTTTAATGAAAAGGGAAAGGAATATTTTGTAAGTCTGGAAAAATCACGGATAATACAAAGACTTTCAAGCTGAAATTTACAACTACACACGAAACAAGCAAGTATTTAGGTGTGCTTCTCTATATTATTTCGAGTGTTTGAAAAATACTGTGAATCAATTAGTGGGGCAAAAATAGATAAAAGAAAAATACCGCAGTGATATGTGAAGTCTATATATAAACAGTTTTGCAATGGGAGTAGTTACTCACGAAGACATGATTTCGATTTCAACTATAACTTTTTTGTTGGAACTCCATAAGGCTCCAGCTGCAAATTAATGCTAATTCGGATGACATGCACTACAAGCTCGTAACTTTCATATATTTTCTAATTATATTAAGTATTCTATATATTTTATTCCTAAAATATATGGTGATATATACCGACATGTCACACAATACAATTCCAAATCACTAACATAAAAATTGTCTCAAAATACCTTTTCACACTAATCAATTCTTACTAGAGAAAAAATGGTTGATAAACAAACATACTTTAAGTTTTAAGTTTTTATTTTATAATAACATATAACACGACTTATTTAAGCGTTCAAACTTTAAAACTATAAATCCACCAAATTTAATTACAATTAATAAATAATTGTGCGTAATACACATGCAAGTGTTCCCATCATCTTTCTTTTCTTTGTTACACAAAAGCTTCTTTGATGACAGTAGTAACACCCTTTAGAGACTCCGTTATGTACAGGGGATATATCAAAGCAAATTGTTGCAAGTTTGAAGAAGAGAAAAAAAAAATAAAAAGTCATGACAACCACCCTAATCAGTCACCACTATTTAATGGCCTTAAGTAAATATTTGCATAAATGCCGCTGATGCAATAAATGTGGATGTCAGTTGCTGATAATTTTCTACAGCCTTTTTCAAGTTGCACCCTGCGCTAGTGGTGACACTTGACTTACCCTTTTTTTAAGAATATTTATATATAATTTCTGTAGTACATAGCTGTATTTAAACAGTTGGGTTTTTTAAAAGTTTTAAAAAAATGGTACCATATTGCATTTAAATTAAAAGTTTAATGTATTGCTAAAAAATTTTAACAGAACGGTTCGTTATTTAAACGCAGATTAAATGATCTGCTGTATAAAAGTAATAAATTTCGATCATATTTTTAATATAACGTTTTTTAGACAATCAACTTATATTGTAATTGAAAGTTGAAGAATGCAAAGGGAATCTTGTGAAAACTGAACCATCGGAAAGAGAATTGTGAAAAGCCATTATGCATTTTTTTTTTAATTATAGTGGCTATAATATCAAACTATTTTAAGTAGCACTTAAAAAAAATTTGCTCTATTTGCTGGCTGATTGATATGAAGTAAAATTAATGCAACTGTTTTCAAGAGACCAGAAAAGGTCTCCATTGGAATCCACAGATGTAAAATGGTCCTGGCTGTACATGGGATGTTATATATTCAGAATTAGTTTTTGACACACAGTAATGAGTAGATTTATTTTGGAAGCTTTGATTGTTTAATTTACTTTATCGCTCTAATAATCTACTTTGTGTTGTTCAAAGTTTCACCAAATTCATTTGAGTAGTTTCAGAAAAGTGCATATTTTCTTCAATTAATTTCTACTGATCGTGGATTTCAAAGAAGCAGCCTTTCCACATTATATAGGACATCATATATTACTAAGTTCAAAATAACTTAGCAGGATATTAATAGCAGCTTTTAGAAAAAGCAAATAGGAAATATTATTAGTTGAAAAAATAATCATCAGGGTTATGAATTTCGTACGAAATAAAGTAGCTTTAATTTAGAAATGAATATCAAACATTCTTTTATTTAATTTATACTAAAAGCATTATTGAAATATTAAATATAATAAATATTCATACTGACTAGTACAGCCTTCATAACCAAAGAAGGCTTATGAGTTATCAAAAGAAGGCTTATGAGTTATCAATAGAAGGCTTATCCGTTTTACATCGCATATTAAACTATATGAAACACTATCACTCAGTTTAATGATCGGAAAATCATTAATCACAATGGCTTATTTCACAATATAAATTAGTCAACTTATTGTGAAAAGTTCACTGCTCTTGTAACCTATCTTAAGCAACTTAAAATGACTATAATTATATCATGTGGTTTCATTCTATATATCTGCTTACTACTTACAACCTCTTTATGGTTTAATACGAAATAAAGTTGCAATAACTGCGCAAATATACTGATGTATAGGTTTAATAAAAATTTTATATAAATTTTGCTTAATGTGATAAGAAATTCATTTTAAAACCATTAAGTAGACATTTCGCATTCTCAAATCCAATATCATAAGCAACTACGTACCATTATTATCTTAAGAAACTGAAGTGGATAGTCTCGTTTTTAAGTTCGTAGAACTATTGAAATTTCTAAACGAGAAAAAATGTAATTGACTCTAAAGGGCACGAGCAACCACCCCTAAAGTATTCAAGGGAGGAAACGACCATTTCTACCGCATGTAATTCTGTCAAATAAAACATAAAGCTTAACTAGTAGGAAGTTTGCTATATTTTTCAATAATTTATTTCTACAAAAACCATAAACAGTAGATATATTTAAGTAACTTGCATTTTGCAAAGAAATACTGAAATCCTTTTATACTCAATACAGAGCGTGTGTTTTATACAAATAATGGGCAGTAAGAGTTCTATATAGAATGATTTGTGACATTTAACAACCCTATTTTAGGTAATATTTTCCTTCCCTCTCTATTGTGCAAGATGTTTATCAAACATTTATAAAAAAACGCATATAAAATAACAAAATATTAAAACGTTTTCTTAACATTTCTGTCTTGAGTATGCCAGTGTATCAAAAAGCAGGGGTTTGCATTGAAATATACTTGGCATTTTGTTTTCTTTTTTTCTTCAACAACAAAAACTCTGTAAAATACCAACCAGACTTTTTTTATTCACTCGTAGCTCGTGTATTGAAGGCGGTACTGTTATTTGCTGTTGTTACATCAAAAAGGTTGTACATTCTTATAGTTTGTTTGTATACCTTTTGAATGTGTTGATTGGTCTTTGCAAATTGAAAATATAATCACAGCAAGAGAAGGGCAAAATAAGTTTGCTAATTTTCTTAAAATGCTGAGTGCAATTCATTCGATAACTTGCATTCGCATGCGTTTAGGTTAATCACTACTTACCTAAATATTGTACGATGGCAGTCTTTAAGAGTGAAATATGTGTACAGTTAGTTAAAAGGCTTAATCAAGTCCTTATGCGTTAAATATATTTTTATGATAACAAAAATTTATATTCGTTTTCCTTTTATTTTGCCGTTTAGTTTTAAATCAAAGTTTTTATAACTCATAAATTTGCTTGGCGCTTAATTAAATATTATATTATTGAATTTCCGTGTTACGTGGGGTTGCTAATATCTTTTCCTGTAAGTAATATAAACATTTTCATATGGAAATTAACAATCAAACAAAAACAATATAAAATTCCTAGTGAAAGTTTTAACTTTATTTGCAGAAGATTGCACTAAAACATTTATTATACTGTAATACGAAATCAGCATCTGACTAAAGCACTTGTTTCGAAAAAGAGTCCCAACTTAATAATCAATCCAACAAAAAAGTTAAAAACTCGCTAAAAAAGTTGCAACGATTATTTTCAACAATATCAATTAATCGCAACTCGGTCACGAATTGTGCTCTATGAAGGCTCTTACACTACATGAACTCATTTTTATTTTTATTTTTTTTTTATTTTACTATAAAAGCTGAATAATTATTAATAGCTTCCTTTCATCTTTTGTACTTACGTTTTCAATTAAGGTACTGTATAATACATATTAATCAATAAACTTTTAAAATTTACGTTTAAAAATCATTGAAAAACAACCATGAAAAATTGCGCCATAAAAAGTTTATGGTAAAATAAATAATTGTATTGCATTAAGTGTAAATAATTTACACATTTTTTTTCGATCCTTAAAAAAATGTTTTTTATAAAATCTTGAATAAAATGCCACGCGACTTATTTTTGTGTATAATAAAAAAACAGAAAGATTAATGTAAAAAGTAAATAACTAAAGGATGAAGAAACAGAAAGTAGTCGTTGAAGTAAACAAAACCTTTTAATGGATGCAATAAAAAGGAACTCTCAAATAAATAAACATACACAATTGAAGTGTATGAATAAAACTTTTATCGAATTTTTTTTATTTGCAGTAAATGAAAAGAATTTATAGAGCACATTTTTTTCGCAGAAATAAAATGCTATGATTAATTATACAGAGTATATGTAATAAATTTTAATATGATATAACTTCAGCATAAAAGTGCATCTGAAGGAAATTCTTTTCTGAAACCATTAAATCCGCCTGTCTCATGATGCCACTATATTAAGAGAAATATCAATTAAAAAATTCAACTTTTGTTTCCAATATAGTTGTTTGAAAAACCAGAAAATGTGTTTCGGAGATGAAACTCTTTGCTAAAGTGTTCAAGTGAATTTGATATCACAAACTAAATCTTAATAAATTGTATTGTTTTTGAAATCTCCTCCTTTAACGTTGTCCAGAAGCCCATGGATATTTGCCCACTATATATAGCTTTTTATAATAGTCTTGTCATTAAAATTTATGTCATAAACATATTTTTATCGTAAAAATTTCGAGGCAAGTCAGTAGAATAATTCAGATTAAATTGATTTGAATTTAATTGATATTTAATGGAAAATAAGGGCTAATTTCGTAATTGATTAAAATTTAGCAAAGTTTGCTCGCTAAGTTCGGGTATTCAAAAGGACAGAAGAAAGAGAAAAAAAAAAAAATATATATATATATATATATATATATATATATATATATTAATATAAAATCGCTTTAACTATAAATTCGTTAATCAGTTTAAAAAAGGATTTTGTAAAACATCATTTAGTACCATATCGAATGACAAAACTTGGAATAATATTTTTTGTATAGTTTTGATGCCTATTTTCAGTCAGTTTTTAAATGGACATTTAAAAACTAAAAATACTTTTCGCTAAACATTCTAATTTTTATCAGTATTAGATGATAAATCTATATGTTTGTTAAGAGGGGATTTTTGTGTACGATTTATTTTGCAAAATTTCCTATTAATTTCAAGAATGCATCTGAAATATTGAATAAATCTATGAACCACAATCATTTGAATGTTGGAATATATCAATATTCCCTCGTACTTATTAATTATTTAATGATGTCTAAAGCAATAAGCATTAAGTAATTAAATACACTTTATTAATCTATTGTTGCATACCCCTTCGCTCTTACATCTCCTTCATCTTTCATACAATTTCCCATATTTTCTTATAAACACATTTCCATCGAAGTCACCCAGTCATATTTGCTTCTATTCGATTGCATTTTGCCTGCATACTCGGACAATGCTTATTTGCTCATTACATGCAATGATTTCCTTGTGCATGGATGTCAGTTTGATTTGCAAACAAAGTCTTCCACTCAGTATTTTCAACCAAAACAAATATTCACTGAATTCAACAACAGCAGCTGATGGAGTTGTTGTGTTGTTGCAATCGTATTGCACTCGAATAAACTGATTATTATTGGCATTTTCACACCATACCAAAATCCTTATGTGCAAGAGGACTGGCACTTAAAGTTAAGCACGTTCAAAGGGTACTGGTGTATATGAAAACTGTATTGATTATAATTTATAATAGAAGAACGGAACATTATTGATTTAGTTCCATTGAAATCAATGAGCAGACATTAAAATTTAATAAGTATTCTGAGTGAAATAACTCTTTAAATTGTTATGAATCGTTGTATTTCTCATTATTTTCATCTCATAAATTTGTGGGGAGATTATTTGAGACAATATATATCTTCACCAAAGATATAAAGAAATTACTTTTCATTAATGAAAATAAATATATCAAGTACATATTGCATGAGGCTTGTTTTATAACAGCAAATTTTGCAATGAAAAAAATAAGGTTTACAAAAACTAAAAAACATACAGTTTAAGACAACCCAAATAAAAAGTTAAAATTATATATCAAAATAAGCTTAAAACAACATTGAGTCATTTTCGCTTTACAAAAAATAGTGTTCGAGATTTCACAATAATAATTTTGTTTTGCTTCATTAGAGTTGTAAGCTCTTTTTAATTTATTATTAACTTTGTAGTACAATTTTAGTAAAAAGGGTGCTCTTAATTTTTTAAAACGATATTTATTTTTACCTTTTAGTTTAATGTGTCTTGAAAGCGTATATAAATAAATAGTAACATATTATGAGAAGATAAAACAGCAACTACCACATTGACAAACTTGTACGAGTGCTATGCGACGTATGAGTGACACATCTAATAATATTAAGTATACGCATGAAAGCATTGTGAAAACTTTTGAAACAAACTAATGAACAAAAGTAAAATGAAACTAAAAAAGCGTATAAAAATGCAAATAGAGCTTTTTCATAAACCCAAATGAACAACATTTTTAATTAATTTTTTTTACAGTTCCGAAGAAGCAGGATGATTTCATACGCTCTTTATTAAATTATAGTTTCAACGCTGTCAATACTATTCAGTGACTAGAGCTGCGCGTTTCAGAATTATATCAGGCCTGTTCTTTAAATCAAAAACACAATATTGAATAAGCTTCTTGCTTTTTAAAATTAAATAGCTGCCCTATCGATGTTTTTAGAATTACATATAATAAATTAATATCTAAAATGATCTTTTTAGCAGTAACAATTGAAATCTGCTAAAAAGTTTAAAAAATATTGCTATTAGAGGAAAAATGAATGGTTGCAAACAGACTCGATTCCCGGATAATGCCTGTATGATTCATGAATACGTGATAGTTTCAGTGATTGAAAAATTCTCAGCTTCAGAGTTCACATGCCATTTGATTCATGATTATGTCGCCTTCTTGCTTCATAAATAGTTAAACTCAAATTAAATTTAAGAAGATATTAATTACAATAATATATTCTTAACTTAGCCAAATACATAACTAAGTTGCCTTGCATTAAGGATAATATATAATCATGTGAGTCGAATTACTAGGTCATAACCGAAAACATCTATTTTGAGGGTCTTGAGAAAGCCTAATATTTTTAAGGAAAATAATTAAATATGTGATGGACTAAATGGGCGAAAGTGTTTAAAATATATCGCTTATTCTTAACTTAATTACTTCTGGAGTTATGAAACATCCCTCGTAGTATAGATTTTTATTCTTGTCAAAGCATAATAAAAACGCTGGAATGTATTATAGAATATAAATTAAAAACACTTTTTCAGTTTGAGCCCAATATATATATATATATATATATATATATATGTGTGTGTCTGATATATTGAAATTGATATAAGTATCGCGTAGCCTCATCTCCCAGTATTTTATCGCCGTGAATGAACTTTTATTTGAATGTTTACCTCTGTTTTCTTCTTCCCACTTTGAATATATTTATTACTGATCTATTTTGTCTTTTCCTTGAAATTTTATACATGACTTTGTGTATTGTTATCGCCAAGCTAAAATATATTGATACACACTTTTCGGCTTAAATAATTAATCATTCGCTAGGTCTTTTGTTTTTATTTGGCTTGGCTTCAAAAACAAACAAACAAAAAAAAAAAAAGAAACTAAAAATGAAAGCCACAAGAAATCAACGAGTCTACTTGTGTAAGTCATTGAAATTTAAAGTTGTTTCATGTTTTACTGTTTGGCTTTGTCGGATCCTGTCACTTGTTGTTGAATTTATGTCTTTTAAATTTGAATTATTATTTGTCATCTGAATTGCGGTATGTTATGCCCAATTAAAATTTTTGACAACATATATTTTATAAATCGATAGTGGGATTGAATTAGGTTGTTTTCGTTTACACTATAAATTATTATTTTTATTATTGCTTTTTATTATTTCTTTTTTGTTTCAATAACAATGAAAACTTTAGAAATTGATGGAATTGTATAGTTTAAGAAAAACTTGTTGGCTTCAATTCGATATCGTGATTATTTGAGTTTGACGTGTTAAAAATATAAATCAATTTGATATGTTGCCGTAAAAGTTTAATGTTTTTGTGTAGATATTTTCTGGTATTAATTTAACTGGGCGATTTGTATCTTGAGGTACGAATTTAATTTTCTTCATTTTCAAATTTTATTAAAATCGCGGACCCTTTCGAAATTATATTAGATATCGTTCCATAATGATAAATATTGATTTAATTAAGTTATTCATTAAAGAATTAATTTTAAATTTTCTACAGTATCTTTAGTTCAAATCATTGATACCGATATATCGGGATAACTAAAATATCGCCTACATATCGGTGTGGTTCACATCCCTGATATAATTGCTTTCACGTTTATTTCGTTTCTCTGCAATAGCACTAAATATGACAAAATATAAAAATTTTTATATTAACCGTATCGTATCGTATGCGATATAATTCATATATTACATACGACTGCTCATTATGACACCTCAATGCATACAAATAACTCAATTAAATTTTGCTCAACTACAACCTTCACTAAAAGCAATTGATATGACGGCATACGAAATTGACCCAGTATGGTGCATATTGTCACATACACACGAACGTAAGAAGGATAATACTTTGCATGAACAGACACTGTCTCTATCTACGTTTTACCATAAACAGTAAAACTTCCATGCAGCAAAATTTTACGCTAGAGAAATTTTACTAAACAAAACAAAACAAAAAAAATGTCATATTTTTTCGTCAATTAACGCTCGCCAACAAGAACAAAAACCAAAAATATTATAATTTAGAGGTGGCTACGGCCGTTATTATATACAACAAGAGCACGGTGTGGCCATTCAAGTTTAAAATTCAAACAACTAACAAATATCAAACTTGCCCTAATGACCCGTCTGGCACTGGAAGTGTACAGTTTGTTTTTATCTAAGAGTTTTGTCGGCCAACAGGCCCTCACATGAAATGTGTAGCTAAAACTAGAAAGCAAGAAAAGAAAACAAAAACAAACAAAAAGAGGTTTGAAAATAATCATAATAACTTTAACAGTTTGACATTTATGGTAAAGTGCTGCAAATGCCAACAACAATGCAGCCAACACACAGTAATCACTAAAGCACAGTCAAGCTAAAAGTCGTTGTGAACGCGTGTCGCCCCGTTTGATGTTAATTGAATGATTTTTTTTAGAGCAAAAATTAAAACGAAAACGAAAGACAAACTTTAAAGCTTTTGTCAGTCATGCCATTTGCCTGACTGGATGGTTAAAATGCACAAAAAGTAGCAGCAGTAACAACAGCATTTAGCCCCCATGTTAAACAGGCACCGACAATAACTTCTCTTGGTCGAAGCAAAAATGAAAATGTTTTCTGAAAGCAATACGAGCATAAAATGGTAATTTTTATAGCCGAAAACTTAAAAGAACACAAACAAATGAGCGAGCGCCAACGAAAACAACAACAACAACGAACAGAACAAACAAAATAATAGCTACGGAAGTGGAACAAATGGACGTTGATATTGCAGGACTTTTTATTGTCATGTAGTGGCCGTTTTCATCATTCTACGCAAGTAAACGAACACTTTCTGAATAGTACTTAGTGTCGTCGCACTTGAGATGTTACGCTCATTTGAATTATGCGGTATATTTCATGCAGGGCATGCTCGGCTTGGAATATATTAAGAAACGAATTTTGCACTTTTTAATTTCATTATGTTAATTTTATTTTGGAGGGATTAATAACAGAACTCTTCGTACGAATCTGTAACTGCCAGTGCGTTTGTTCTATAATCATAAGAATTATTACTGGTCAACACTTGACTATATATAAATCGGAACTAGTAACATATAATTGATAGATGTGTTCAGATATCAGATGGTCCTGATGTTCTGGATATGATATTGCAATTATCGGCTTCTTAATACGGTTTATGATATGAATCACACCATCTGTAGACTTATTCTCTAATTCGTGAATGCTAAATATCCATCACTGTAATTATAAAAATTTTTCCAAGCTTAAGCAGTTTTAAGAAACGCTTTTTTAAGAGAAAGAAATAATAATGTTATTGCCTTCTTTATTAGAGCCTCCATATAAATACAGAAGGGTCTCAGAACTATTTAATTTTAAAATGCTTTATAACGATACTGAGCGATGGATGTTTAGCTTAAGCGAATTACAGAATTAGACTGCTGATATCCTTTAACTAATTATATCACTTACATCTGACCGAAAACGGAATACAACTGTCATGTATGGGGCAGAGCTTCAAGGTCTGTTTTTTAAGGGTACTCAATCGTATGCAATAAAGGGTGAAGAAACGCATTCAAAATGCAGAAGGAGTGTGCCTTTCGTTGTTTTACCGCTACAATAATGGAATGCACTCTAATAGAATCAGCAAACTTGTTAACGAAATATGTTAATTTTTACGTACAACTCACTTTTATTTAAGAGCACATCGAAATCCAATAAATTGTGCAACGCATTACAAAGAGAACTCGCTCTTTAGCCCAACAGTCTTAAGCAAGACTTATAATTTCAGAAAGTTAAAACAAATATCCTTAAATACTACTCCCTCTATTATTCTTCCTATAACATATCTTCTTAGCCTCAGAGCAAGCACTGCAAATGTAGGGGCATCAACATTTCGTTTTGTATAACATATCACCTAGCATAATTGTTGTGTTTATAAAATATTAAGATTATAAATTTATATACTCAAATATGTATATAAAATAAAATTCCCTGCAGATATCGAGACTACTCCTTATGCGTGTAAAAAGTACTCCACAAGGGACCAGGACTAGTCCTAAAGTAATCCAAATACATGGGAAAAATATGCTCGATTTTGCATTACAATTTCCTAGGAGAGGATCATGTAATCCAATAAAACATTCCGTCAGAGTAATCCAAAAACTAGTCGAAGTAACTACTCCGCACATTATTTACACAGGGTTAGTCTTGAAATAACTTCATGTCAATAATCCATGGATTACCACAGAAATCTAGTTTGGAAATCATTTTATGATATTACCCAGCGATATTTTTTGTTTCATCATACGCTGGGTGTATTGCCAAATATCTCCTTTTTTAGTCGTCATGGTCCTTGTTTACATTACATAGGACCATGTCGTACCTATTCCCTTTTACTTAAAACTCATCATGTACTCCAATAATTTCTGCAGTGTTATATATCGAACACAAATAAAACAAACATTTATAGACTAATTAAGGGAAAAAAAATTATTTACAAGAGTACAAAATTTTGTACAAAAATTTGGTTTATTAACCTGTTATAAATCATATAATATATGCATAAATTTAGCATTTGTTATTTGAGTTCGAATTAAACTTCTGTTAACTAATTTTTTTTTGCATATTAATTTTTCTTAGAAAGTATGATTTAAATAATATATTTACTAGTTCATTTCTCCAAAAATGTTTTTATATCTTTTTAAATTAAAATGGATACAAATGCAAACTGCAATCGCATTCAACTAAGCCAAGCAACAAGTGATAACAAATAAAAATACACGTGAGTACGGATAATAAAAGAGTAGCGGCTTTGGAACACCGTCGGACTGTTCTGCTGGGTGAATTGATTATATAAAACTGATGTTGACTTTCTCTTGTGCTTTGATATTTTTATCAAGTCTTTCTGAATTAAAAACATTTTGCTAACAAATATCGTATAAATTTTAAGATAATAGACACGGATATGAATAGTTCGATACAAAGTGCTTTCAATTAAAAAATTTAACATCTCGTTTTATGTTGGTGTAGAGTATTTTCAATTCGCATTAACTGTATTTTTCCCCCAAACTTTTCATTCTTCTTTAATTGGGTAACCGAAAGTATTCGTTTATATTTTTATTAGATTGTAAATATATGTAAATTTAAGAAGCTTGTTTTAAGCATGAAATTATTTATGTTTGTGTAGAGGTTCGTATATATTTTTCCACTGCACTTATATTCCTTAAAAAAATTCCTCTTATTTCAACATATTTTTTTTTTAGAAATATTTCAATTTCATGGTTAATTATTTTCTACAACATGACGCATTTGCCGTTTGTCGTCTTCTTTTTTTTCTTAATTTCAGGCATTACTTATTCCGATTTGTGTTTTGTGTATGCTGTTCTCTCTTCTAGAGGTTTTTTGTAAGCCACTTATGTTCGGATATTTCAAGAGGAATGTTTCGTCTGTCTTTAAGTATGTTTGATGTCGCCACAGTCTTATGGAGATATAAGGTGTTACTAATTTCAATTACAACCACCAAATGTTCTCTCAGGCATTTCAAAAAGACAGATATTTGTTAAAAAGGTGAACTTGAGATTAAAGTCATACGATTTTAGTATGGATAAGAGATGATTTCTGGTTGACAATTGTGAAAAATCACTTTATTTTGCTTGGGGTGTATCAAATTAAAAAACATATTTGACGAACTTTTCAGCTCACTAAATATGTTTGTGAAAATAAAATTTTGTAGCTACAGCTTCCCATAGTAGTGAACAATTTAGTAGTGATGACAAATTGTTTAAAGTCAGAGCTCCGTTCGGGAGAAGGACATATTAGACCACATGATTTGCATGTCGCATCTATTTCGAAGCAGGGGTGGCCACTGTTGCTTTATAATGGGATGAAAAAGATGTTGTAATTCTTTCAAAACTTAAATGTTCTGTGATTTCTACATAATTAATAGTAGATAAAAATCTTTCACTCATAAAAATATATTATTAATTTTTTTGTCATACACAAATACTTTTAAGTTTTAGTTAATTCGCTGCTATTTCAAATCAAAAACTTAAGTATCTATTCGTGTGCAACAAAAATATAAGTGAACAAGAACAGTTAACACAAGATTTTTATAGGAAACTTTGAGAAGAATTTAATCTCTTATATATGAATGCGTACCATCTTCACAGAATAATTTACCAAGTTGAAAATTATTGTTCAAACTTAAGCTCAAATCTGAGAATTTAGAACGACTGCATTTTAAAGATTTGTCTTCAATTGAAAGTTGTTCTTAAGAGCATAATCCTTATAACACGTTTTATATAACCGTTACTAGAGAAATTACCGAATATATTTTGAATATTTGATATTATCTATTTAACCAAATTGCTTACTAAATGTAAGATAAGAACATTTTGGTTAATACGAAATTCTCCAAATAGAATGATTGATATTCGGGTTTTATTAAGAATCATTGTCGAAAGAGGTTATGCCTAGAAAATATATATCTCTCAGTTGAGTAAATATACAGTATTGAAAAAAATTAACAAAGCTATCAATTAATGCAACTCTTCCTCTTGTACAATATTATAGTATTATTTCACTTGCGAACACAATAAACTTTAAATAAGACTCCAGATTTTTTTTTTATCAAAAACGAAATAATTGTTTGCATAAAGGAAAGTTCTATAAAGTATTTCCTTTTGAAAAACTGCACATTAAAATAAAGCAAAGAAAAAATAGCGACATTATTTTAAACTGTCCCTATAAAGTGTGATTTCTGTCACTTTAGCCAGGCATCGTTTAACACATGGTGTCGCATGTGAAATGACAGCTCGAATTAAATTTGCAATTTGTTAATGTCAGACTATGTTCTAGTCCATACGTTTCATTATTCCGTTTGTTGTTTATTTCTTTTGTTTAAACAAATATATGCCGACACAAAAAATTAAAACAGACTAACATTAAAACAAATCGAATTAATAAAGAATATGTTGTATGGAACTTCCTTTTCAGTACACAATTAAAACTCGACAATTATGTATAAAATGTGCTTTTAATTATAATATATTTTGGGATTTGATTTGTTTCATTGAGATAACTTTTGTGCTTCGGGATGAAAACTTCTTTCATTTTAACATTGTTTTTATATATTAATAGCAAGTTTTATTTATTGCACAGTGGCACAGTGGACTAGTGAAATATTATATTGCGTAAAAATGTGTTTTCTTATAAATTTTCAAAAGCCAAACGTATCTTAAATTTTTAGTTATTTAAATCTTATCACAAACTTTCTTTCGCAAGACAATGTGCAATACTTAGAAACCGTCTTTTGTATATATGATTCCATAATCTGATTAAAAATAAGTCTATAATGCATTTCGTGGTAGGGAAAGTTATCGATCAACCCGAAATTGTAACATTGTCCTTAATATTAGTCCTTAAAAACAGTTTAACTTGATTCTCTTTTAGGCATTTATATAGAACTTTATTATATAGAATTGTATTAAATTTAATATACTAGAAAAAGACATGGAAAATAATCTGGGAAGTATTTTAAGAACCAACACTAATTTAGTTTTCAAGTCACACAGAAGAGTAGGACAGTACTTTTTTTCAAAAGTCTGGAGCTAGACAATGCTTTGGATATATGGTGGTTAATTTGTTCTCATTTTCGAGAAATACAGGATAACAACAGTTTGATGCTATCATAAAAGTATCAGAATAAAGGACCCTAATGGACTAATTCAAAGATGACGTTTTATAATGCAATTAACAATTGTATCGTCAATTTATTAAAAAATATGTATGTAAAGATATCGATAATATATCTAAAATTTTATTTTGCGATATTTATTCAATTATGGACAATGAAATATATCTGAGATTTAAATCCTGCAGACTACCCGTGTAATTCTTCCTGCTGCAGCAGAATATATAAAAATGTTAATAATATTTTTATTAGAAGCTGTAAAGTAGATATTAAAACTTACTCGCCTTTCTACTTTCTAGTAGATAATAAACTTAATGGGATATGTAAATGCTTCATTTCAAATATATCTGAAGTTTGTTCTTCATATAATGAATAACTCTTCGTCTGCTTCCATAAAATACTCTCTATTAAAATATATACGGATGTTTTATACTTGTCTTTATATGACAGCGCTACACAAGATTTTTACAATAAAAATATGCATGTTATTTTAATAGCGCTGACAACTAAGACGACATTTAACACATGTTTTCTTAAGCAAAAAATAACAATATCTTTATATATGCGAATAAAAATAAGAATTTTAATGTTGACTACAAGTCTTGTGAATTTTTTAAATACGATTTAATGTGGGGGGCATAAACATTTGCTAATTATTGTCGCAAAGCTTGCGTGAAGTGGAAGTGTTAAAGAAATATGTTTGATTTATAGCAAAGGAGGCGTCTGAAGAATTAAGGTAACAATTATAATATGAATTACTTGATTACAATAAAAATAATGGCAGCATGTATCCAGCTATTTGCTTTTTTTTAAAGAAATCATTTGTTCAAATGTCTGACTATAAAGTATTAAAATGAATAATTATTATTTCCGATCATTTGAAATTATAAGAGCCTTAAAATGTTTGCTAACTAACAAAATAGTCATCTTCATATATTTGTAAACATACCATTTATATTCTCTTAATAAGTTTGTTAGCACTTATTTTCTGTGTGCAAATGCATTTAACAAATTATTTTTAATCATAATTAAATTTTATTTTGGAACACTATTAAACAAAAGGATTGTATATACTTTATTGCCATAAACTATATTAATAATCCGCAAATAAAATTATACCTATATTTTTGTGTGCGAAAGGATATGCAAAATAAATAAAAAATTATTATTGGCCATTTCGTCTGCTTTTAACCCAATTTGTTGGTAATAAAATAAAATGCAAATAAAAACAATTTAATAAAATTACAGAGACTGGTTGCGCTGGATAAACAGCAACTGCAACATCATCCACATCAAGGTTTTTATTGACCAGAGTATCATTTCCAACAAGGACATTGAATCAGGTGCAATGATAAACAACATCACAGAGCATACTGCAGTAGCTGCATGAGGCTCTGTAAGAGATTTTGAAACGTTTTTTCTATGTGAATATATATGAACGTGAATTGAAATCATAGAGGAGAAGATACTGGCCCTTAAGATGTTTATATTTAGAATTTTATCTGACAAAATAATTAAGAATATGTAGAATAATAAATTCATTACATTTATAAAGATGGTTTAGTGGTATAGAGAACAACCCATAGAAGGTCCTTTATTTCAGGTTTTCATAAAGGGATCGAATTGACGAACTCATCTACGAAAACATAATCATAGAAAACAAAAGACCTAAAACTTAGAAAAAAGAAAAAGATCTTGAAGAATGCGTTAAAATAAATTTTATATGAAAATTATGTTTAATACCACACCTAGTGAACATTATTTCTTTACTTGCAAAGTATCAAAAAGTGTGTTTTGCGACTTATTAAGAAGGGATTGTTAACATTTTCCAGATAATTATTAAAACGATATTTTAATTACAGAAAATTTAAACTTATTTGAGGTTTTTTCTCATATATAAGAGAATATTTTATACATCTTTCCATTTCCCTTCTCTGGTAACGAACATCATATAATGGAACATAAAAATATGAGTTATTTGTCAATATGGCATTTTCAAAAACACACTTCTCTTTATAGGCTGCCATACAAATATGCATTTTTATGAATGCACAAGGGCATATAGTAAGTGAGCGAATATAAAATCATATTACCAATAATAATGTGGTTTAAAATTGCGTATATTTAAAAGAGCAAAGATAGAGCAGGAAAATACTGATGCATGCATATCCTTAAATATATGTGGAGCCTTTCATATACCCTAAGAGACTTGATTTAATAAATTGAATATATTAAAGATAAATACTTGCAGAATATTGAATAAGCCAGCAGAATATCCTTTTACTGGAAAGTAATAAGAATAGGGATTGGGTTTGCTTTTTAAGTCATTATAAAGATGAGTGTTTCTTAATTTACACAACAAACGTCTTCAATTCGAGAAAGTTTTACAATTTTTATGTATTTAAGTCAATTTCTTTAACGCTAAACAAAGTCTTTTCTAACGCAATTACTTCACAAAGTAGTTTCATATCCTCCTTCTACTTTCATAGCTACAATATAAATCTGGACTATTTTAAAAATTATTTCATATTGAAAACGTAGTGTGCTCTTAAATTATAATTTTTTGAAAAATGTTTTTAGTTCAGAACAACACGGTAAGCAGATCACGACAGCTTTTTTCGAAAGTCGTTAGTATTCACCGTTTCTTCAGTGTAGAAAAAATAGTTTCTTAGAAAATGTATTATACTCCACTTTTTCACCTATACTAACACAGAATATGGTTAGGCGATTTTAGGGCGCTTGTTTCCAAAAGTCAGTTGTTTTTGCGAGCTACATATTCTTCACACAGGGCGCACCCTATTTTGGTCGACTTGCCATTGAACTATACAACGCATTACAGAGAGAATTCGTTCTTTGATCAAAAGGTTCGTATGTGGAATAAACTTTCCTGCCACGTTTAACATTCGGAATTTCAAATCGAACGTCTCTCTTTCTCCTTCCCTACTACATATTTTCCTAATTCTGGCAGAGTGCATCGCATATGTAGGGGTCATCGCATGATTATTGGTTCAAGATAAAGCAATACGAATGTAAGCCTTTAAATCTTGATTGATATTAAAAATAGCAAAAAGGAAAATAAGTATATATATTTTATATAAGTATTGTAATATATATATATATATATATATATATATATATATATATATATATAAGTATATAAGTATTGTAACTTATTTCAATATTAAATGCCGAAGAAAACTTCCAGATATCCCACGTACTTTCGTATAATATGATGAACATTAGTTATCAGTGGCTTTTCGACATTAAGAAAATATATATATATATATATATATATATATATATATATTGAAACTTAAAATTCCAAATTGGGTTGATGAAAGCATCGTGCTTATTCAGCGGAACTGCGATATGTTACGATTTATCATACAAATTACATGGTATTTTTACATATAAGACTTTAGTGCGCATTTTATATTTAATACTCTCAAAATTCTAACGATATCCTTTACAAAGTTGTCGAATTATGTAAAAAAAATTTTCGTTGTTTTAGTGTTTAGAGTACGTACATGTATGTACTCATAGTAAATAACCATTTTGTTGTGTTTCTAGAACACAAGTCACGTTACTGTCAAAAAACAATTTTTTAAATTAAATTTTGTTGTTCTCATTATATGCTTCATTTATTGGTGGAGACTTGCCAATAATCCTTGTATTCCTTTGGTACTCCAGACAAAAAAAAAAAAAGAATAAAGAAAACTGGCTAAGCTGTGCTTAGAGAAATGAACAGAAGGGTATCCAAGTTAAAATAGTTTAATTTGTAATCGATTAACAGCTTAAAGTTACAAATTCAAGGATCCGATTACATATAAATAAAAATTAAGTTCTTTATTTTATCGTTATTAGTTGCAATGCTGCTTCAATAAATTGAGATACGCAACACGGTAATCATTGCACCAATTAAAAAATATATGAATTGCTAGTTATTTTCTTCAGTAAGTAAAATGAACTGAAAATTCGGATAAATGGAATACCCTGAAGCATCTACAAATAAGAGTTTGTGTACAAATATTTTCACATATTGACACAATATGTGATTTTTTCTTGCAACGAATCTCGATTTCTCCAGTTGAATTAAAAAATCAAAATAATGTAATAAATTTTTTGGAAAAAAAACAAAACAGACGATATCAAGCCAAGTATATTCGTATTGTGTATAATATATCAAATCATAATTCACACTTAATACTGTAGGCGATTGTTTGAAGAAGCTGCATACTGTTGGCTAAAGAAACACTTGTTTTTTGTTGTATGAAAATCATGAGAAATGAAACAACTTCACTCCAGAGTTGTTTACAGTCTGAGTGTTTCTTTTGCTGTAAATAACAGCCAAGAGGTCACGTATTCAATTTTAGTAGCATAAAAATAAACAGCAATTTGTCAGTTATAAATATTGAAGAAGATAATTTATATATTAAATTTGGAAGGAGTAGAAAAAAACACTTGTAAGAGAGTATTTGTATGTATAACTCATGCACATATTGACGAATACATACTGTCGGGAAAATCAACTGTGGCAACTGACTCATCTAATTTATAACATAAATTTATTAATTTGATTCTTATATATTTGGATCTAGAAACTTTAATAGTACTGTTGATAGTATAATTTTCAACAGACACATTAATAAAATATATTTGTTTTGTGCAACTAAATTTACATAATTCTTTAGTTAAAAACCTTGGTATCTAAGTATTATACATCGAATGTAATATGCTGTACGACACATTAAATTCCAAAATATTATACTATTGTTTTAGTTTTCTGCATGACTAATTCCTGACGGAAAAAATTAAGCCCAAAGAAAAAATATTTTAGAAAGATTTCAATAGCTCAACTATATTCCCAAACATATAAAAGATGAATAATTTACATTCTACTCGATTAACTAAGCGTAATTGGCGGCCTCAAAGACCAACCCAGAACCGCTAAGATGCGTTATTTGATGATTGATCAATAATTAACTGTTGAGTTTTTTATTGCAAAAATTGCTAACTTGCCATCTTTACAATTATTAAATAAAATCAAGTTTACGGTACCAAAAGAAGGTTATGAAGGGGTAACAAGTGTTACATATTCAAGAGCATATATTAAATACCAAGTCTTTGTACAGAATTCATATAACATAATTATTGCTATGGATATATTGTTGACAAGCGAGAATATGCCCTCACCAAAGAAGTCTATATTGACTAAACATTATTGCCATTTAGCTAACACCTCTTAAGAAATAGTCTAAGACAATAGCATTTAAGTACTACATCCTAACCGACAAGCAGTTTAAACCTCGTTTGAAATAACTGCCACAGATTTTCAGTAGTAAATTTATATTTGAAACGTTAAACAGTTTTTGAAGAGAAAATCAGCTGATAATTTAATATTGAAAATTTATAATCGACACATTTTAATTCTTCGCATTAGTTTATATTCAAGGTATGAGTGCAATACGAACTGTTGGCCTGAACCAAACTCAATGTATCTGCCTTTTTGTATATAAAAAAAAACGCAGCTGTAGTTATTTTCTGAAAAATATCTTGTCAATTATGTGATTCGTTCATTTATATCAAAACTCTTGTCAATTAAATTGCCAATGTGTTTTTGAAAATTTGAAAGGAAACCAACACATACAGCATATATTCTTTTATGGAACACTTTTCTAGCCATAATTCTTTTTACACAAAAGATCATAAAAATGAAAAAACAACACTGACAACTAAACAAAATAATTATTTTATGAAGCCAAGATAAAGAACTTCCTGTCTATTAATTTTTATTCTGTCTCAAAAACAAGAAACAATTTCAATGAAATTGACCTCCTATGGTTTTATGGCATAAAACACTTTTAACAATGTAATCAAAATTTCTAAAAAGTTTTTTTTTACGGATTTTGGCCAACAATACCAAAAATTTTTTAATTCCTTATACGTATATATTTTTGGAAACAAAAACCACTTTAAATTTCTACTATACTCTACCGAATTATGTTATTAATATTAACTGCAGGAAGATAGTCTTGTAGCAACATTTATTCGTAAAATTGCTGGGAAAGTGTATCTCTAATAAAACATTTTTTATAACAATTTTTATGTCTTGTAAGTATGTATGAGTATATTATATAAATGTAGTAGGCTTTTTGACTTATTTTTTATATAAATATTTTTTATATAATTCAATTTTAAAATTTCAAATATATTTCAGTTTTTAATATACATATTTCATGTTTTCATATATTAATTTTCATTATAGTACAATTGTAAATATTAATGTTTAAATAAAACTTATGGAAAAAAGCACAGAGGAAAATAAAACTTAATAGCGTTGCTGTAGTATTTAAGCGTATTTATCCTCAACATTTTTACGCCTTTAGTGCCAAATAATTTTTGAAGTCGATCAATTTCTATCTTCAGGCAACTGTAGTTAATTTATATAAAAATATTATATAAAACTTTTAGGTTTTATTCATTAAAATATTTATTGTTAAATTATCAGCCTATGCCGATTTGCATTTTATTGCAGAAGTATTATTGCTCTTTTTTTTAATTTTCTTGTGTGTTGTGGTACAAATGGAGCACATTTTGGATACACAATACCTAAGATTGAATATTTTATAAAGTAGAAAAACGTGAACTTATTCACTTTAATAAATTTACAATACCAGTATATCAATATATTTTTCAATTAATTAAGGTCTCAAGAACCCGAATTCATATCCACAAGTATGTTAGACTATAGGCTATAAAATTTCAAGTATATGCTTTTCTGCAATCAAAATTGTATTATGGAATTTCTCAACTTGATCTATGCATTTTGGTAAGAAATTGTTCGTAAGTGTGCCTTCTGACGAGAGCTGTGATTGCGTTGGATGTATTTTAAAACCAACAATGAAAAAATTATTTTTGTTACAAAAATACTCATATATTAAATATATGATATAAATACTTTTAAGTCATATATTATTAAGCATCATAAATTTACAAAGAGAAGAATTAATTTATCTTATATGAATTACGTCTTGGTGAGGACTTAAATATATAAACGACTAAGATAAATTTTAACCAGGTCTTCTACAAACACGACTCCTAGCCAGCAATTTATATAACCAACAACAAAATTCAGTCCCATAGATTAGTTGAACTCGCATAATATATGCGCATATCTTTAAAGTGTAATAAATCATTTGATCTCATTTCCTAACCAGTGCTTAGAATCTTTTAATCCTCATTTATCAATTTACTAGACTTTTAAACTCATTCAATTGTCTCTTAAATATTTTCTTTTATTTTTTCAATATTTTAATTTGAATAATTCACGCATCTCCAATTTCACTTGTTAGATGATCAATCTTTTTATGGTTAAAATGTTCAATTAACGTAAGAACATGCTTACAACATGGTCCAAACGTTGCAGTCAAAGTAAAAGAAATGTACACATAACCAGCAAAAAATGTAAATAAGCAAAAAACCCAACGTGCAACTAGCTGTCCAAGATATTGCAACATATGCGAACAATAGTTGCCAGGTACATTGGCTTATGTTATTCCTTCTGCATTTCAAAGAAAAAATAAAAAAGAGACAACAAAAACTAAATTCACTTATTGTGCTCATGAATCACAACGTTTAATATCGGCTACTAAAACTATATTTGGTAGAGTATAAAAAGATCACTCGAAAATGTACAACATTCTCAACTTAAAGAAGCGATGGACTACAAATCTTGTGTACAAAAAATTGCAGGAAAACTGCTGAAAACGAAGCACTAAAAGCCAGTAAATATTATACTGATATAGAACAAAAGAAAAGCTGAGTACGATCTAGAATCCGTAACTGATCGAAAAAAAGTTTCTAAACTGCGTTAAATTTCAATATGGTAATACAAGCATGGATAAAAATCTAAGAACAAACGAAGCGGTCTTTGTTATTTATTTTTTTATGACCATGAAAACACACAAAAATCTTGCAATTGCATTTAAAATGCCTTAAGAAGTTTACAAACAGGATTGCCACAACGATGGTAAAGTTATTAAATTTGGGGCTTAAGTTGATTTGGAACATAAATAATACGAGTTGTATTTTAAAAAGGGATTCAACAAATATCAGCACACCGATAACTTAAAAGAGAAAATACAAAATTGGAGATTGTTCAAAATTTTAGAAACTCTTTTTCTTATATATAAGGATTTCAATATCGGATATGTTAAACAACAATCTTAAGTTATTGGTCAACCGACAGTTTCATTTTTTAATGCTTTTTATGTCGTCCACCCAAAATATTATTTTATTTTGTACTATGAATACATTAATAACAAAAAGGAATAAATAGAAAATTGAAGATTGTTGAAAATTTAAAAAACTCTTTCAGTTATTTTCAAAAATTTCAATATCGGATATGTTAAACAACCATCACAAGGTATTGGGCAACCGACATTTGCATTTTTTGAATGCATGTTATGTCTGTCACTTAAAATATTATTTTATTTTGTACTAGAAACACATCAATAACAAAAAGGGGAAAATTCAAGATTGCTCAAAATCTTAAAAACTTTTTCAGTTATATATAAGGATTTCAACTTAGGAGACATTTTAAACAACAATCACAAGGTGTTGATCAACCGACAGTTGTATTTTTTAAATCTACTTCTGGAATATTATAATTTCTTTTTTACTATGAGCACATCAATAACAAATAAAAGAAATCGAAAATTGAAGATTGTTCACAATTTTGAAAACTCCCAATTATATTTAAGGATTTCAATATAGGAAACATTAAACAACAATCACAAGGTATGAGTCAACCGACAATTGCATTTTTTGAATGCTTTTTATGTCTGCCACCTAATATATTATATTATTTTGTACTATGAAGACATCAATTACAAAAACAAGAAGGTAGAAAATTGAAGATAAAATATGTTCAAATTTTAGAAACTCTTTTATTAATATATAAGGATTTCAATTTTGGAAATGATAAACAACAATCACAAGGTATTAGTCAACCGACAGTTGGGTTTTTAATATGCTTGTTTTTAATTCTGACCCCTAACTTATCATATTCCGACCATTTTTGAAAATGTTATATGTTTCTTTTTAGCTTATTTTATATTTCGTGAGTATTTGCGATTGAAGGGTTTTAGTTCAAGCTTTCGACATTATAAAACCTGCTGTAAGTCCTGTTTAAAAATTTTTGATTACTTGCAAGTCTCCCGTTTGCTTACAATACTCTGATATAAGAGCTACTCTGCTGTCTTTTTAACAGCATCTTAATATTTAAAAACTTTAAACTATTTTATTCCTTTTTTTAAAACTTTAACAATTATATTTATATACATATACGAATAAAATCATTTAAGATTCAAGAGAACTTAAAAATTCTATAACAAATTATGGGCTTTTTTATGAAAGCTCTATTTGTACGTATTAATCCCTAAGTGTTTATTTGGAAAAATCAAGTGTATCTATAAAAATGCTTAAGATATTAGAACCAAATTATATTCCTCAATTATGTAATTTTTGTATGGAAATTGGTGAAATTAGGATATTTTTCAAATTCATATTATTTGGAACTGGCTAGGCCAGTAGCCATATAACAAATTATATCCTTTCTGTCACTTAATTCCATCTCAATATATTGCTTGAGTAGGTATCATAATGTGAGTACAGGACATAGCTAAAAAATATTATAAATTTGTTTAAAAATACGACTCTATAGATTCCTCTGGGATAAATTCAGACATATAATTTTTATAAGGTCAATTACTAAACGATTTTCTAGTTATTTAAATCATTAAATGTGGGCAACTCTTGTTCCATCTCAAAAAAAAAAAACTTGCAATTTTTTACGCACAATTGTTTTTGTTTTGAAGTCTTACAAAAGTCTTCGATTTTTCTTGTTTCTGTTGCAATAATACCTACCAAATTGAACATACCGGCCATTTGACTATCTGTCCAATCTTACGTTTGTGTTTGTGTTTGTGTTTGTTTGTAGGCCAAACAGCAAAAAAAAATGCATCCAAATAATGTAGGCAATTTAAGCAATGAATTCACATTCTTATGGAGAATTCAACTTATTTACCTGTTATTCAATGATGATCACATGGTTATTTCCATTCGTTACCATATTGAAAATTCGTTGCACTATTTAGAGCAGCTTGAATAATAACAATGTAGAAAATTTTAGATTGTATAATAAAGAAGAATAGATAGACTATTTGGATTTGCTTTTTGGTTAATATGTAGTATCGCTATGGCATGCCATTTGAATGACTCTCAAGAACGGCAAGTAAATATCGATCGGTTGAATATATGAAATAGGTTGGCAAGGTACCTCATAGCATGTAGTGGTTTCGTAACTATTTTCGTATTAATTATGAATTAAATATTAAATTTGAAATATATAAATGATGTGCTGTAGTCTTACTGGCGAGTTCCCAGTGATGATGTATTATAAAAGAGCTTTTTTTTGGAATATTTGGTGACATGAGAACCACCAAAGAAGAGGTAACGCTTGTGCGAAAATTGTTCCTATTTCATTTAAAATTAGTTTGTTGTAATATTTGCAGCTTTAATATTTAAGTATTGCAATGATAAATGCTCACGATTTTTAGATTCAGAAAGTGTGTAAATGGAAGCAATTTTAAAACCATATATATCGTATCACCCTTTACTTTAATCGAATGACGATCCGCTAAAATAATAGTGGCTGCATGCAAGCATCTCAGTTGCATTGGACATTTAAATTCTCTTCTCTAAATAAACATTATTGGCAATTAAGTTTGTATTTCTATACACACAGAAATCTAAAGTCTATCGCAGTTTTTGCTCCCTTTGCATTTCTCATACACTTTTTCAAACTGATCTTGCTACTGACTGAAGCATTTGTTATTTTGGTTATGAACTTGTAGTAATAAGTAGCAGGATTTATTTAGTTCTTTATCGAATTGGCATTTTATGGTATTAATAGTTGCTTACTAAACTAATTTGGGCATTTTAAACACCAAAATGTGGCCGAAATTTAAAGGAGAAACATTTAAGCTTAATCTAAAATAATGATTATTGGAAGTAAATGCATATTATCTTGAAAGCTTTATTTAAACGAAAAAGGGGATCATTGTCATTGGAGTCAACGTACTCATATGAAGTTTACCTGTTAGGTGCTCCTCCTGTAGTTTTTTCAATGGGCACAGTATAATTGTTTAGATAAATAATTAGCTTAGTATATTGAATTTGTCGAAATGAGACATGTAATCAGGTCACTCTCTGATATATCTGAAAATTTATGCTGTATGTGGTTGCATAATATCCTGTATCTTGAAAATGTTTAGAAGTCAACTTTCTGATATCAATGTCCTACTAATTGTATTGATCACTTAACGTTGAAGTAAGTCCAAAATTTCTCAGAAAATTTTCGTACTCTTATTTTGTGTTGTGTCGCCAGTCTTATTTACAATATTTTCTCACGATCAACCATGAAAACTCCTTATCTAAGAACAAGCTGAGCTGACTGAAACGCCATAATATATCCTCAAAATAACAATCTCAACAGAATATGATATATATATATATATATATATATATATATATAATAGAAGAGTTTTTATATAAAAATTTTATAGATTTTTTATCTCTAATCGAGAATTACGTTAGGCAAACCACAGCAGTATTTGAAGTTAAAAGGAAAAAGACTCAAATATTCTTAATACTATTTTTTTAACAAGTTTTTTGTACCTCATGTTGCATAAAAGTAAACAAATACAATGATTTCATATCACCAAAATAATATAAATAAATTATACACACTTTCTAAGTTAGTTTAAAGACAGCAATTTATTTGCCATGAACCCTTTATAGACTTTGATGTGACTGCTTGTGTGAAACTTCCGTTTTGGAATTCCTCTATTATTGCAATTAAATAAAATCTTCAGAATTAAGAATTAATAAATTATTCCGAGAAGATGTTTTATGAAACTCGCTAAAAAAATCATTTATCACTTTCAACTTCAAAGGCATATTTTATTTCAGAAAGTCTGGAACTTAATAGAGTTTTCAAGTCTTTTAATATATTTATTTTCTTTTAAGTGATTAAATAAAATAATAAATTTAAAATAAAAAATAGTGAATTCATAATTCCATTTGTAGTAAGCACTTGCTTGAGCTTTTTTTCCAACTATTAAATGTTTCAACGGAATGATTAATTACAACATGACTGAAAGATGACTTCAGTTTATGGGAAACAACTGGAGAAATTATATAGTTAAAGCTGGTAGTATGGAAAGTGAAGAGCGCTAATTGTTCTAGTATTGAAGATTCATTATAACGCCTTTAAGTTTGAAAGCAAAAATTCTACACAAAAATAGTTACAGTTCTCATATATGTAAAGGCAAACTATATATTAAAATCTACCTAATAATAAATAAATCGTCAGAGGTAAAAGATAATATTCAATACAATTTAATTTTATATAAAACGAAAGACAATTAATTGAAACGCTACAACATGCATGTAATGAGAATGTAGGGCAGCTAAAGTCTAAAGAAAACTTAAAATAATAAATTACACATGAAATCTAATGACAAAACTACGACAGATAAAAAGACATACAGAGACATAAACTGAATAACAATTTACTAATGCCTGGAAATTATCAACTGCTAAAGAAAATTAAGTGTCAGAATTAAAAGTCAATTAATACAGACAGACACAACTAAAAGTTTCTTCTGCTAAAAACAAATGCAAGAAAATCAGACGAAGAAAAATGTTGAAATTGTTAACACTAACATCAAAACTCTAAACACATTTGTGCCGGGTAAAGAAAGTAAAAGCAATTATTTTTAAGTATATAAATTTGCCATATATTGTCTCTATAAAGGATGCATGATGACATCACACATGCACTTCTTGTGTGTGTGTGTTTTTTTTTTTCATATTTTGTCTAGATGCTGCAGACAGATTATGGAGAACATAAGCCGAATATGGTATGAAAAGTCTACTGAAATATTATTTAATATTCTTACACACAACACAACAGATATAGTCAACACATTTTTAATAATAATTATTATAATTTAGCCTCAGCAATAGTGTCGTATATTTTCTTGGCATTTTGTATAAGGAAGAGGGTCGTTAAATAATTAGCACAAACATTATAATGCATTATATAGCTAAAAAATGTTAAGGAATAAACTTATAAACAATATTTTGTGTAGTTTAAATGAAAAATATCCCAGCAAATGCTTGCCTTAATGCTCTGAATGGCAATAAACTGTTGCCAGATATATAATCGTCTACAAACTAATTCCGGTAAATTTGTTTATCTCTGTTTTCCTTGCATAGAGCAATCGATTAGTTATTAATACAACAAATTTTTCAATATATAAAAAGCAGATTTATTAACAAGGGGATATTGAAAACATTACTCAAAAGAGGTACCCGCATCTTTCATATTAAATTCGTCTCAACGTGTAGAAGAACCTCACATCATCTTAATTATAGTTGTACGGATATGATTATCATATTATGTTGAGATTTATGTGCAGTTATGTTTGAAAAGTAACCATGACACGTTTAAACATCAGGATAATGCTTACAAATTATGAAAAATAAAAATAAAACTGTTTCTGAAGTTCGTAGAGTATTTCATCCATTTTACGGCCAAAATAATCATGGAAATAGTCCAACCATTTATAGTTTGCGTACTAATATAACTCTTCCAGATTTAAAAATATTAAGGCATATAAATGAACGTTTGGTGGTAGCAAAGGTTTTTATATCTTTCGAAATATCGGGCGCTATATAGCCCCCTTGGGGCCCCCGAATGAATTTGTGTTTCTGAAAATAAGCCATTCAATTTAAAAATTCATTATGTCATTTACATGGAATGTCTTTTGAATACCTTGAGTATATGAAAAAATTTTTTCTTTTGTTTCGATATGGTATAAACAGTCCTTCACACGTAGATCCCCCACTAAGGAATCCTCCCAACATATTTTAAAATCTCTCATCAATTGTCCTAAATTAGATCAACACTTGACATATAAGGAAATATCACGTGAAATAGAGAACACCATTTAACTTGAGATACACATATATATAATACAAAATGAAGTGTATAGTAAATTGTTAGTGTGTACATATAAACACTTAAAATTACATCAAACTAAACAAGGCGAGATGTACAATTATATACTTAACAACTAAAAAGGATTACTATGTCAAACGTGTTGGGCCAAAGATAATAATAATCCACAACAAACTCTTGCTTTTAAAATAACAACGATGCCATTGGAGGGATGCACTTCAAAGACGCAATTGACACTGAAAGAAAAAAACAAAACAAAAACAAAGAAAGAAAATGGTTAAAGAAATAGTAATAAATTGAACAAGAAAAAAATAGAACTCAACTATAAAGAGATTTCGAAATATTACAAGAACAATATCTTTATACACAGTGTATGTGATACACAGTGTATGTACAAAATTATCCCGTCACTTTGAGCAACAAAATAGAACAGGACGGTTGAGACATTTGGTAAGACATTTAGAAAATAGTACCAATCATATGTCTTTTGATGTTTTGTTAGACAGCGTTCTACTGTTGTAGAAATGAAAAAATGCTGCAAGTCAAAATTTAAGTTTTATTGATTTATATTAAACTATATAGTTGCAATTATAAGTTAGATTCACGCCATAGTGACGCGTTAATACATTTTTAGCTGTAAAAAGTACCAGCATATTTCGTTCCATCTAGCATCGTTACTCAACTAAGAATGTACGTGGAGCCGTGCATTGTATGAACAATATCGATTTTATAAGATTTAACTTGAGTGCCTCTTATTGTTCGGCGCCAGCTTTAACGACAAAATGTATTACAGATTTTAATTGAAAAGTGATGTTCCTGGTATGAGAAATTAAAATTTCTTAAAAGTCATTTGTCATCATTCTTATTAGAGAATAAGAACATCTTAAAGTTATAAATATTATTTCTTTCATTTACAATCCCTTCATGTTTCTCATCATACAGAAAACCAAGTTAACATTTTATTTTCAATGTAATTTGATTGTAGAAGTTAAACAAATGCTGCATAAGCAAATATGTTTAAAATATGGCGTTACATGTTGAATAATTTCCGAATATGGCTATTCGGATATTTTTTATTATTTTATACTTAACACTAACAAAATATATATCTCGGCATTTGCCGAGAAATTAAACTGCTAATCATTGACTTCCTTTCTCTTCATAATATCCTTATGAATAGTTAGCAACAGATGTAGACTGAGTTACTCCATGGCCTCCACAACTAAAATACTGGATACAAAAACGCATTCTGTCTTGTCCTTTTGCAGGCGTAGCATACAAGTAAAGAATTTGTTCAGATTCATAGAAATTCAAAAGGTAATAAGACGAAGATAAATTTTTAGAATTTACATGAAATTTACTTTATTTGAAAGATAATCTTCTGCCATTATCTTTTCATATCGGAACTCTGGTATATTACCGCCACGGCTAACCTCTAGCTTAAATTCCCAATAAGTTTTTACTACGTATGTGGCCATATATTGGCAATAAATCGGAAAATGCTGTCCTGTAAGTGGTCAATAGTTTTGTTCTTATCGACACAGACTAGTGTTTATATACATCCTTACAGAAAATAGTCTAGTGGCGTTAAGTAGCACAATGTTGGCGGCCGGGTCCGATATGTAACACTATGCTGGTGCCAAACGTTTCCTTTAATAAATCAATTGTGCCATGAAGAAGTGTGTTGTGTTATGCTGTTTTGTTGATATCACAGCTCCAGCATTTGCCGATCGTTCAATTTATGAAGAGAAAAATCATTAATCATGGCTCTGTATCGATCGCTATTGATGGTAACGTTCTGTCCTGCATCATTATTAAGGAACTACAGAACAATGACTCCACCTGCCTACAAAGCACGCCAAACAGTTACTCCAAATGGACGGTCTTGTCTATTGAAGTAGTCATTCAAATAAAAGTGAGCTCCATCCCTAAACAACATTCACGGGATACTCATATTGAACAGAACCGTGCTTTTGAAAATCAATTATCACAATTTGGAAGCGTTCTTTAGGCATCAGTCTATTTATGTGGAAATACCAAACCAAATCAAATATTATGCTGAAAAAGTGATCGCATCTTTAAAAAGTGTTGCTAAAAGTTTTACGCTTTTATAAAAAAAAATGTATAAACAAATATAAACTGAATTATACAGGCAACCAGGATTCGCTTATTCCCAATATACTTATCCGTTGTCCTGGCCAAGGAATCCTGGAACACATACGAGCATGCTCTTAAACTATTATATTATTCACGACTAAATATGCACTAGATCTGTGACTGTAATATAATCTTTGTTGGACGCCTTAGTTGTTAAAAACAATGTGATACAAGATTCCTTAGTTTGGTTTGGTTGTCTAATCATTAATTTTTATGTAGTTTGTATATTTCAAAGAGATCATGTAAATTGTTTATGTATAAAGAAGTAAATATTCTTAAATTATGAATACGAAAAAATATATCTATAAAAACTTTTATTACGTTGACCAGAATATTATACGCTTCAGATATTTACTGCATTATAAAATAAAACGACAAATGGTTTCTCCTTTTTCATATTCGATCATAAATTTCAAAATTTAACCAAACTTTAATAATTTTCTATTCAATATGTACAACAATACCAAACTTAATATCAAAATATTTTTAATTTATAATAGTTTTTGGCTCATGTTCTCAGACATTTTTCTAAAATATTTCAAAATATTCATATTTTATTTCTCTTTCTCCTTTCAGAAAAACATTTAAAAAAAACATGAAGTATTAATTTGAAAATTAAGTGCAATATTATACTGAAAATTGAAAACAAGTACTTTTATTTTGTTTGGCATTTAAGGAAAAATTCATGCACCATTTCCAGGCAGCATGTATACATGGTTTTTTTTTTAATGAAAAGCAAACATATGTGACCATAAATAATATATTTTCTAACAAGGCAAATGCATTTTCATGAATAAATATTTTTTATTGCTTCCCATATACAACAGTTTTGGGAAAATTATATATGCATTACGAAATTCAGTTAATAGCAGTCAAGTGTTTTAGAGTTCATCGTTGTAATGGAGTTTGTTGAAAATTTATGTTTGTTTTTTGAAATTTTCTTAAGTGCATATTTAGTGTGATCGTGCTAATAAGACGGATGCATATTAATTAAGAGAATATTTGAACGCGCACTTTTTTGAATACTTTAAGTAACAACATCGACTTTCTTTTGTTTGCTAATAATCGAATTTACAGACAAGTTGTGAGAGTGTGTTCGTCTTGTCCATATAAAAAAATTTTTGCTTTTGCATCAAATTTTCACTAAATACTTTTCTTTGTATTTCTTATAAATGTTTACAATTATGAAGTTTTTAACAAAGTTTTGTAACCATCTACGCAAATACGTCGCTGTGCAAATATGTACAAACTTTAATGGATGACAGCTTGAAAGCTTGGTTTTTGTTATACTTCAGTGCTCGCCGGCTTCAAGTGTGAATATAAAATCAAGTGACTGCGCTGTGTCATGACGCTTTCATTCATTCACATATTCATACGTTTCATTTGATACCAGAGTAGGGACGTAATAGGCACTGTAGAAGAAATACTGTGACATGTCTGCTATATAAATTTAGTGTTTAAAATAAAATTTATTTTGGATGTTAAATTGTTAAATAAAATTTATATTAGTTATCCTCCCTCATATTACCATATTCCCATGTTAACTCTAAAATCAATAGCAGGGCACCACTGAAACTGCAAACATCTTTAAAAAAATTAAATTACAAGTAAACCACTAGAAAAAAAAAGTAACGTAAAAAATTATATAAAAAATGCATCCAACAAAAAATTTTTTGCTTTTAGTTTTGAGAGTTTCCAAAGGCCACAAGGCAAATAAAAACATCTTATGTACTCGTGCATATACTAAACTAAATTGCATATGGATGCACGCATATAATATATTTATATAGATTTGTTATATTATTTCTCCAAATATACTCACACTCACTGCAAAAAAAAACATCCAATATTCAGAAACAAAAACTTAATGAATTCACTTAGTAAGACATTTGTATTCGACTTTTCGTTCACATATTAGTTTATAACGTTCTCACTGTTTATTGAAATCTTTTCAAGTTTTTCTGTGCATTCAATGTCTGTCCTTCAAGATAAACTTAAACGTCTTCAACCAGCTTCATCATTGTAGGAATATTTTATGTCTACATGATTGTGCAGTAGTATGGAATCGTTTAGTGAATGCACTCACTATCAATATTTTCATTATGTATTTGCGTCTACTGGATACAATAAGTCTTCAGTTAATATGTTGTAATATGAAATTATATATATATGTGTGTGTTTATATTTGTAGTAGAAAAAGATTTAAAACTTTAGCACAGTATAAACTTACATACACTCTAGACTATATAAATGAGGCGTAAAATAACACAGACAGTAAGTAAAAATTTAAGAAATGAAATTAAAAGAAACAGTTTTCAGCTTTTTGAAGGAATCAGTTAGACGGTAGTTTCATCTCTACATTCAATTCGTTGATATATTAAGTATGTCGTTGACTAAGTTCACAATTTCATTTGTTATAATATAATAAAACGAATATTGCCTTAAACACTACGGCATTCGATATGGGTTGAAATTTCAAGAATATATACAATTTTAAATAAATGTAAAATGCTGTAATTGATATATTTTAAATCATAATAATTAAATGCATTTGTTTTTACAAAAGGCCTATTAATAGGTCTGCGGTGTAAAAAACATATATAAAATATGATATATATGATATAATATTATTACTAATAGCCTTTCAGTTTTGAATACAACTAATATGAACTAGAACTGTTGACATATTTCATTTTTTACTTCAAATATGCAAAAGTTCTTTTAGATGTGATTAACATACTATTCCAATAAATACGGAAATTCGCTGGCAAAGTAAAATATTATCAAATAGAATCGTTACTACAAATTCTCCTAAAGCAGCCATATTTATAATTCCAACATTCACTCACATCTATAGTCCTGACACAATGTATTGCACAAGTATCTAGTGTTCAACTCGAAATGATCTTCTTAGATAAGATCAATATTTTCTGCTAATACCAAAGCTTCTAAAAACGCGAAAATACATATCAATAGAGATAAGATATGAAACCACACGTCCTAGACGACCAATTCATGAGATCGTTTAAATGTCGATTTCAAACCATATCTTTTAATTAATCGATATATTTGGCCATAGTAATACGATCATGTATGATCGACGTTCATAAAATAGGAAGTTGTACCTTCTTAACAAATTAATGCACAAAACATTGTCTAAGAAGATTCCTTCTTACGTCAATATGGCCGAATATATATAACCCAACACATCCTTAGATAATTTGGTATCTGAAATATCGGCAGTTACTGTGGGTGTCGTAAAATTGACAACGTCAATACTGGCCGATAAAACTGCTTCATTCTTGCTTATTTTCAGGGTTCATTGTAATCATGGTGGCCTATTGTCTTCTAATATTAACTAACTTACAATCTTTTAGGGAGTGCGGTCAGATATCTGCGCTGAATATTGACGGTGGTGCAATTGCTAAGTTAATACAATTTGAATAATGCCATATTCTCAATAAGCTTCCTAATTATTTAGCTGACTGCCACAATAAAGCCTCATATAGTGGTTAATTAATGAAAAATGCCAGCCTCTTTGTAAGACGTTATTTCTGATCGACAACTAAAAGTTGTTAAGATTTATACTATAACATTGTAGCTCATACTTCAGAAGGTTAAAAAAGTTTATATACTTTTATTATCCAAGTAACAAATTAAAAATAGTAGCCACTTTTAAAATAATTAACTCGCGGCTGAGAAGCACTTGTAAATGAACAGTAGCGACACTGCTTGCCTTCATTAAGTACTAAAGTTCGTATTACAGTACCCAACTTTGTAGGACGTGTAGCAAAAAATTTTCAGGAAAGTATGAACAATAAAAGTGGCCATTACAAATTATCTCCTTTCAAATCGGTGATCTCAGCTCCTTACGCTCCTTCTATAGTTACTGAACACTATATTGCTGAGTACTGGTCCCAGCAAAGAAAAACAATTTTCTCCATTTTCTTGTCGGAAATATAGAGTCAAATCTCCACAACTTAACGGCTGCTAATAGGGCATAAGGAGTATATAAATAAAATGAAAACTTAAAATATGAGTGCTACATAGGATATATAGATGAGTATGCTAATTTGTATGTATGATGATACGCCGGTAGGCATTACATACGGAAAAAAATTTTAATGAAGTTCCTGTAGTGTTGCTTCCTCGCTTGCTGGCCCGTCTGTCTTTTGTTACATACAATGATGAGCATGACTTCATAACACTTCAACACTTTTTGTAATACATGATGCATCATAACAAAAATCATCCACATTAATATGATGAAAATGAAGTGCTTGCCTGGAAGAGTAGTCCAAAGGTAAATTAAATATATGAATACACATATTACACTTACACATACACTTTTTGAAATGTTTAATATTTTCTTTACATATTCTGTTACATAGTTTTATTTTGCCTTGGGTAATATATGCTATGAAATTCTGTTTAAACGTTGAACCAACCACCCACATGCAAAATGTCTATTGTATTTCTCATTTTTCATGAGTTGAAGTTTTAAAATTCATAATTTTTCATTTTTATTTTACAAAGAAACTGGCCGTCAAGTTTCTTTTTGGCTGCTGTACATGCGTTTTTGGCATGTGTTTCATTATTGTGTATTTATCTTTGTATGAATGTTTTGTAAGACGATGTATAAGTTTTCATTAAAAATATATATATTTTATGATGAGTATCATATTTTGGAATATTTTTTTATAATTTACACTTTATGCCCTCTTATTATTACAGTGTTGATTTAATTTGCATATTATAAATTTTTTTTTCCACATTATTCAACACATCTTTCTTCTTTATAATTTATGCTTTTATAATTGCCCTTCAGTAGGCGTATTTAATTTTAGTGTCGAATCTTTGATGAATTGTTTAAATATACAAGAGATAAAAATGATGCAGCTCATTTGTGTATGTACGTATGTGTATATGTTTAATGAAATAAATTGTGCCATTAGTTTGATTTCTTGTGAGTTGGGCTGTGAGTCATAATTCTTTGTTAAGATGACATTTAAAAAAAATTTGTAACCCAACAGACACAAGGTCCATCATTAAAAATATATTTGTTTCAGTATTTGATTCAGTTTTCTTATCTCTTGGATATTTATTATATATTTAAGTTCTAGTTCATTTGTTACCATTTGTATTTGAAAAATTACCATCATTTGGTTTGGACTCGAAAGCTTTTATGTAGCACTTAATCTGAAACTTCAATTAACTTTCAATGTCAAATACTCTAATATATTGGGTAACCCTTCTCAATCACAGAAAATCGTAGATAGCTTTTATAGAAAATAAATTTTTATATTATAAAGATTTGCCTTATTTTCATAAAATTATAAATATATTTGAAACGTATGTTACAAAAAAAATTTCTTAAAACTTTTAAAAATATATTATATATATATATATATATATATATATATATATATATATATATATATATATTCATTTCAGGAATTCAAACAACATTCCAAGATTTGCAGAACGTACGGCAAATGCTCACCCTGCTGGTATTGTATCATCTAATTCTTTGATTTAACGTGTCAGTAAGTCGGTTTACCTAATATATATTTTCCTCGACAACATAGCAAAACCTCGCCAGGGAAGTAAGGACTAAAATGGCTACAGCAAATTATCTGTCTTCACAGCGGTCCTCTTAACACTACCCCTCTCTCCATCGCTTTTTGGTAGTTTCGGCATAATGATGTGCATGTAAGGATTTCATATCCTTAGTATTGGTCCTACTAAAAAATTGGTAATTATATAAGGATATGTTATTGTGCATATATACATCAAACGGTCCCAGAGTGCATTGTAAGTTTTCATAATGCTGTTAATGTCAATGATGCTGTCACTCGGATGTGTGATTTTCTTTCTTCTATCTTTTTGTTTGTTGCATGCGTTGCTGTCAGCATCATTATCATAATCATCAACAGCATAAAGAGTAGCAGCGACAACATTAAAAAAACTTTGCTTTTACTTACTCTTGCTGCATGTTCGTTTGTTCTTGTTGACATTGCGCTGTGTGCATTACATTAACTTTATCATGTACTTTAGAATTAATTTTGACAAACAGAACTTTTCCACTTACGACAGAGTAGTAGTTTTTAAATAAAAGGATTTACTTTTTCTTTCGTTTTTCTCATTCAAAAACCATAAAAAAAAGAGTTGAATTAAAAAATAGAAAACTGTGGAAGATTGGCTTACTTTTTCTTATTTATATCTTTTATTTTTATAAAACAAGTTTCGCTGAAGCCGCTTAAAAATAAACATCTTTTATTGAAATTTAATAATTCTCTATCATAATATCTATCTTTTTTTCTTCCTGAAAAGGAAATACTGCAATATGTTAACATATTGTTGCTACGACCATAAATTGTATTATAATTTGCAAAACTACTTTGCCTTAGATCTCTATCCAAATTGGGCACGTAAAGTAATATCCATACGGCTGATACTTGTCTAAAAAAAGTATGCTTGAGAAATCACTAAATGAATTTTAATGCAAATTTTAACAAATATAATATAAGCATTTAATTTATAATGCAACTAAAAAAGGAAACAAGCATGTCGTGTGCAACAACATGTAACAACTTGTCATAATTTTTATGTTGCATAATATGGCGGTTGTTAAAGTTGCGCGTTGCATTAGTGTTTTTTGATCGTTAAACACAACTTTATGATCAACATTTTACAAAGGAAAACTTGCAACTAACAGCCACGTTATCATCAGGCACATCATTGTTGTCATACGATGACTTACCATACTAGAGATGGAAGATTTTACAAGGATAGAATTCTCTCCTTTATTTTGGTTTGTGTGATTCCCATTGTATTCATTGTATGGTGCTCTGCATAGTGGAACCCATCACAGTAAAGTAACATAATTTTACAGTAGAGGGTTTGTATTTTCATAGTGATGAGAGCATGTCTTCTGACATACCATTTGTGCCATGTAAGCTACACTATTTAAAAATATATTTGAAAACCCTAACAAATAAACAATTTGTTGTTAATAATAGCTAATAAAATATGTCAATTACACTTTGTTATAATAGTGGTTTTGAAATTACTATTTATCTCTTCTAATATATATTTGCAACAGCCCCACTGTGAGTTATGAACAAACTTCTTCATTCAGTTATTATAACATACACATGTTATCTATATTGTATAATTAAATTCTAATATATGTCTATGGTATGTTATAGCCATACAACACATGCAAAAAGACATGGCAACAAGTAAAATTATTTTACTACTTCCAGCAGTTATAAGAAAAGGTAAGGAAGGAATAAACACTAACAGTGGCTGCAATACATGAATTGGGGGAAAAACGTCAAAAAGTCTAGACTTTTACAAACTTGTGCTGAACAAAATATTCAAACTATTGGTAGTGATCATTGTAAATAAAGCATACTTAATATTAAGTTGTTATTAAAACTTTATTTTAAACTAGGACGATATTTCTTCTTAGTCAAACTTTCTGTAGATAAAATTTTTACGTTGAAATTATTTAACAGACTCCAAGTTCGACTCTGCGATCTGAATAATACTATGTTATGAATTTGTTCCAGCTCTAGTTTTTAGTAGGAGTTGGGTATTTTGAATATGTTTTTCATCAAATTAGCAAAAAGGATCAGCACTGATTTTCCGTCCGCGGTCTTTGCTTAATTTTTCTTGTTTGGAAGTAGGACTCTAAACAAACTGTTTAGCCAATATTTGAACGAAGATTGAATATGAAAAGTTTTTGATAATCATTTTTAAATACAACTTTTTATTATTAATACGAAATACCCCGATTCATATGATTCAGTCCAATGCCAGAGCGATTTGTGGACTCAAAAAAAAAAAAACGATTAACTGTTGAAGGGAGATCTATGCAGAAATACATATTCCTATCCAGTGGTCTAAAAATATAATGCTCGAAACATTCGTTGATGCCTGCAAGGAGAGACAGCAATTTTTTTCTTGTATACTTAATAAAATCCTAAAGAACATATTTCTATTCTTTAAATTAATTTCAATATAATTCTTTCAAATCTATTCCATCAAATTTAGATTACTTTCTATGAAAAATAACCGCTATTGTATGACACTTTTGAGTGTAAAAGTGCTGGCAAGTAGTAAATGAACTTATGCATGCGGGTCAATGGAAATGCGTTACCGCCTACTTTACTTTTATGATACCTTTTTTAACGATGTTTGTAAATATGTCTAGAGAACCATTCTAAGCAACATGTCCAGGCATGTACAGACAAGTTTATGCATGCTATAAACATATTTGTTATAGGTAAGAAATAAATACTTATACGTATAGAAATATGTATGAAGGTATTTGTTTCTTTTGTGCTTTCTATCCATCACACATTTTTAATGTTACGGTAGTAAAAAACATCATGTAGTTGGCTTGTTTTACAATTAGTTGAGGTAACACCACAAACTTGCTAAACAAACAAATCGATGTGTGCACATTTTCACGACAGTGGAAAAAATTATATGAAGGCCAGTTTCATTTTAATAGTTCTTTATAATCAACCTGATCAGATATATAAAGTACGTCATTGTATTTTAAGTAAAAACAAAAACGTGCTCAAATTTAGACGTGGAATTATATTTTGATTGGCTATTAATTGTTGCGTAAATATTGAGGAACGCCCAAAACCTGTTGGAAGTTGGTGCATAACATTTATGTATTTGCAATGAAATTCCACATACAATATTTTCTGCAAATGCTAATGGTATATCGACTAATAAAAGTGTTTAGTTGCAAACAATTACAAGAAAGGAATATGTGTTTGTGTCTCACATATTATAACATTAACAGTAGATGCCTTATAAGTTTTAAAGATAACACAGAGAATTTTCGCTATCTTCCATTAAATAAATTTATTTGATATATTCTTAAGAATATTTGGCTATGGAAAGAAGAGCTTCTTCCCTTTACCACCATGCACTTTTGCAAGGCGAGGTCATGTTTCTTTTCTTCACTAAATTCGATGGTAGCAAATTGATTTATAATTTGAATACATAGAACAGTTTGATTTCAAATCATTTCTATGTTGTTAATAAAAAACACTAAACGTGGGATAGTAAAAAAGAAAAAGTGATCAGTGAGTTCTTGTTATGACTTTGATATTTGTTCAAAGCTTCTCATTTACTAAAGTGGAAGTTTGAAATAAATATCTTTAGTTGTTCTAATAAATGTTGGGTAAAGGTTCGCTGATGATATGCATCAGCCCCTGTGAAATGCGCTAAAACCCCTCAATTGAACACTTTGAATTTCTGATATAAGAAAAAAGGGTTAGCGCATAATTAAAATTAAAGAGTTTAAAAAACTCTTTAAATAGTTTATTAGTTTTTATGAATATTTTTAATTGTTGTGAAATTAATTTCAATATGAAAACTGATATTTGCAAAGCTTTTCAACTCGCATATAATCGTGCTGATTCTTATCCCATTTCTTAATATATTGTTTCAGTTTGAGTACATATAAATTCTAAAATTGTTTTTAACTTCAGGATAAATATAGTTTTGTAATATAATTAAGAATTTTTATTAGGTGGGCTTGGGTTATTTTTCGCTCAATTGCAAGTCTGTTGGCTGAAGTATTAAAGGTAACACTATGAAGCCTTAGATATCGAGTTCGGCTACGTACTTAGTCATATATATGATATAAAGTTTGTCTGATCTGCTTTAATGCATTAATATATCAATTATCTAGGGCGAAAAATTTATTTGACATTTTTTACTGCCCTGTCCAGATTAAATCTAAAAGAAAAATGTGGTATTCAAATATTAAAGAACCATATATACTTTGTTTAAACCTTTCCTTTGTTTAGACAAATAGATCTGCTATTATATGAATTATTAAATATACGAACATTTTACTACATGAAGGCAAGCTCAAGAATTATATATTATAGACATATTAGCAGTCTGGAGCATATTAATTTTACAACAAACTCTTATGAGACAAAAATATGTTAAAATTAAACACGTTCCAACAACAAGTGTTTAATGTGACAATCTATTATGTTATTTATTACTGACATAAACGCATTTGTTTTTTATTTAATTACTTCAAACTTTTATGCATTCTCCTGACTCATTTTAGCTCTATAACTCATTGGCTCAGCTCGTAAAATTAAAATAAACTATAAAATTTACTTTGCATTAAATTTCCATTCAAACTTGAAATAGAAATAGAAAACTAAACTGAATGTTTCCAAAATGAAACACATATCTTTTAACATATTTCAATTTAATGACTTATTTAAGTATTAAAGAAACAAAAAGGAAAAATAAACAAACAAATATTGATGCATTTCAGCATCCATTAGAAGACACGTCTAACAAGTGTGTCTGTTGCGCATAATATATGCGCGTAAACGTTACTTTTATTTATTTTTTCTTTTAGTACACAAATCGCTAAAGTGATAAAAATGTAGTTAATTGTTTTCTTAAATTATGGCTATTTAAGTTTTTCACATTAAATGCAACATGAGACTGACAAAATGACATCATTACAAATTCAGTTAAAAAACACATGCAAGAAGCCATGTTCGTATTAAATTTCAACCAGCATAAATTCATTTGCATACCTACGCTTATATCTTGATTAAAGAAATGCGTTCCTAATCAAATAAATTTGAAATTAAAGATTTTATTTGAATATTTATGTGATTCAAGTGAATAATGAAAGTTTTTTTTTTCTTAAGAAAATCCTAAGGGTATTTTATTGTTTGTCTTAGAACTGGTTATATTTAAACGTGTGGACATGTTGAACTGGTTCTTTGCACTTTTTATTAAGATCTTAATCCATTTTGTTTTCAAAAACGACAGGAAATAATAGCATGCAAAAGGCATATGAAACTTGACATGTTAAATAAAATAGAATTGTGATTTATAAGATGCTACAAAAAAGTATTTATACAAGTTTGTCTTATATAAGAGAGCTGATCGCGCACTTGGTGGAAGTTTTTGCGATTTCGGCAAATGATTGGCGATTGTACTAAATTAGCAATTATGGAACCGGTACTCCGTCAAATCAAATTTTATGGCAAGTTAAATATGTGATATGATTTCATTGCATTAATAATATTCTAGAATATTTAAATTTTAACCATAAGTTTGATTCTTCTGAAGTTCAGTTCTTCTTTCATTCATTCATTATAAAGATCATACGGGTCATGCTCTGTGTAATAGTTTAATTTTATTAATTTTATCTACAAGTTGTGAGTTCTTTTTTAATAATTATTAAAAAATTTTATGCGACCATATTGTGGGATATGCATCCACATGATAGATGAAATTATGGGTGGTCATAGAAAAAGAACTATTTCATAATGATAAAGCAAGTCTTTTTACAATGACCATTCTAATGTAATTTGAAGTCATTGTCATGTAGACTTGAGAGCTGTGAACGTTAAAATATGAATACTATTTCTTGTTACAATATTTGTAAAAGAAAATGCCAAACAACGTGTATGGAAATAGAGGTTCATTGTTTTTTTTTTTGTATTACAATTTTCTTTTGATAGAAATAAGCAGCAGTTAGCAAGGCGGCATTTTTATACGTTTCTTTCCAAGTTCAGTTTCTTGTAAAGTATTTTAACTTTATATAAAAAAGATTAAATTTGATTAGGTTTTATTTACTATTGAACTGTTTTTACATGCCATGAAAATTAGTTGCTACAATATGAAAGTCATTAGAGTTATTAATGCCATACAAAAGCGATAAAAAATCTAGCGAACCAGAAGTTGATTTAATCAAATAACATCGTTGCTGGTTAATTTGGTTCAATAAATTTCTATGTTAACTATTTTATATCCGTAAATACACTTTTTGTATAATCAGAGTAACAACCAGTAGAAAAGACAGAAAAAATAGACAGAGAAACAATACTGTGATGCATGCGGTCATTTCCTGCAAATCCCGTATTTTGTTTGGCATTTTCAATACACAGACTGCATTTGATCGATTATGATAAAGTGCATATCAATTGCAAAATATCGGTATTATTGATGGAATTTCCATTTTCATTGAAATTCATTTTAATATTTTCTACCTTCAACATATAATCGGCTTATACGGTATTAAAGATATTGTCTTGTTATTGCCGCCTTTTGTTCAATGAATGCATTGATACACGCATGTATTTCAATATGTCATATTTTACTTTTCTTACTGTATGGAAAAATAAAAAAATGTTTTAATTGATTTCGTTTAAAAGGCGACAGTTATGATTGATCAATGTATTATATTTGTGGTAAAATAATCTTTTTGGCTTTGTCCCATCAAATAAAGCTGTTAAAACCTTCTGTTTTGTAATAGAAACGTGTAAAGGTATTATAAATAAATTAGGAAATCAATTATTAACACTTTGGCTGTGATATTTTACGTATTTAATTTTTCTATCAAATCTAATTTCTTATAAATCGACAGCCGACAAAAAAGTAGGTACCAAAGCATTTTGTTGGGAAGTAAATTATTTATAATGATTTTTATGTTGGCTTGTTCTTGCTAGATTCTTCATCATATTTAAAAAAAAGAATATTGATATTCCTTTTGGTTACTGGAACCTTAAATTCTAGAAATTTTTTTTTATTAGAAAAACATATAGAGAAATGAAAAATTATTTAAACAATTTTACTTCAACGTTTTCGAGATACAGCATTAATATGACTTTAATAACTCTACTCCTTCATTATATATGTAGTAAACAAACTAAAAAAATTATTTAGAAATTATGGATTTTTTGTATTAATTTTCAAATTGAATTATATATCTGCCTCATTCAACAATATTTAATTGTTTAGGGCTCATACAAACTTCGTTGAACTAATAGAAGCAATTAATTGCACTTGATTGCTTTTTGTTTCAAATCTATCATTAAAACGTAATTAATGATAGAATAGAAATAATTATAAGTGTTGTAAAAGAAGAACTAAAGGAAATTAAACTTGAAGCATAAATTTAAAGTGTGAAGTTAAAATTCTTAACGAAACTCAAGAAGATTTTTATTTACCTTGAAATTAAATTCATTGAGTTCAACACATTTTTCTTCACTCTAAGTAACTTCCTTCAAATAAGAAAAAACTGACAAAAGAAATAAAATATATTTGGAAAAGTGTCCGTCATGCAAAGTCTCCGGAGACAATTGTCATTTTGTTAAGTGCTTCAAGATTAAGTTAACAACAAAAGCAATTGACATCAAGAATTAGGAACGTGCCACGGTATGAAAAGAAAATCTTCAATGATATAAATGCAGTGATTAAAGTTACGTGATGCTGCTTATATTTTCATACATACTCTTTTGCATTCAATACGACGTAGTAAAAAAATGAATGAAAAGAATTTAGGGAGCGAAAAACGAATAATAGTGCACATTAAGATTATTTTTTTAAAATCGTTTTTTGAAGTATACGGAATTTGGTAAAATTTTATGTAATCGATGTAGTTATACAGTAGTATAATATATATTACAATTCTTTGAACCCGGCGCCGGGCAGGTGATAAAAGAAACACCGACAGTCAGGTGGGTATATATGACCCTAGTTTTTTTGACATTGTATTTTGCATAATTTTCAAAATTTGATAAACGTATCTCTAAGCATTATATACATGACTTTTTTTTAGCTATTTGTTATATGCAACATACAACATATTTAAACTGTTTTAAATTTCTTAATATAGTAATTAAAAAAAAATAATAAACGAACTTAACAATATAAGAAACTTCAGTCTAATGCCATAAACCTAAAATCTAAAAAAAACAAAACAATAAATAATTGCTAAATTCATCACATGCGTGTTAATTATATATTAAAAAGTATAATTTTCTTCATCTTTCTGAAAAAAATTTGAGTATGTATTGGAATAAGGAGTTATTTGTTCAGAGCAAATCTCGATACGTCGACGGCCAGGTTGGGATACATTTACCTTTTCTTAATTGACGGTCATTTATCTCTGCTCACGTTCAATCACCAACTGAAACGAAATAATAAACAACATGCAAGAACGATACACTCCAGCTACTGAGAAATTTGGACACGTCGCAAAACGTTGAAAATAGTTACACCGCAATTTAAGAGCAAATGGGTCATAATGACCCAACCTGCATGACGCCGGGTTAAAATGTAACTTTCGATATTAACTAGATAAGATAAACGATCTGATCCAGAAGCCAGTACTACGACACCAATTGGATCTTTTGTGCCATAGATCTCTTTTAATTGTAATATTTTAAGATGGCAATATCAAACGACAGTACTGACAGAAATGGTCAGTATTCTGTCATCTGTTAATAAAAATTGAGAGTGGAGTACACGCCTCCTATAACCTGGAAAAAAAATTAGTGCCCATAGTAAGTGTGCCATAGTGTCATCTGTCCTATACACACGACATAGAGTTGACTCCACTAGATAATTTTTTCACAAAATATAATGCAGCCAAAAATGAATAGTAAAAAATAGTGACCAGTTACTACAAGCCAAGAACTCCTTAGATTGTCTTTTTCCAGGAGAAACAAGCCAAGATTTGTTTGCTCACCGGATATAATTATCGCAAATTAGATATAACAGGTTCTTCGGCAGTTATTATATTTGTTCATTAAAGTAGATTTTAGAACGATGTCCCCAACTTAATCCTATTCATAACGTTTTTAATGGTATACAATTAAGACTTGTAGAAGGGAAAAATGTATGATAAATTCTTGCAATTGTTACATAAAAACAAAGCCCACGATAATGAGCGTTCTGTTGGTTGAAGTATTTAACACAAGACTACGATCCCTTATATTTAGAGATTGACTCCGCACTCAGTCAGCAATATGGTGTCAGTATTTCAGACTTCCTCATTACCAGCAGCAAAACATTCATGGCAAGGAAAAGAGTATTTATGCTACGCAAAATTCTCTAGCTTCTTATCTGTCCTTTGAATAATATTCGGAAGATAATATAAATTGATATATTAACTGAATATCCATTCAATTTTGGTTTGAGAAACTCGAAAAATCGAGTTTTTTCATTATTAGAGACGCCATTGTTTTAATTATATATATTACATCCTAGTAGAGTTTATTTATAAAGGAATACTTCTAATTATAACCTTTAAGAAGTTACAAAATGCCTGCAAATGTTTCTACTTTGCTGTTACAAACGCACTGATCAATTGAGCTTGCCTATCTTTTTGAAACTTAAGTTTTGAAGTGGCTACATGCAAATCTTCCATGTAGACAAGGCACGTGATATTCAGGATAATATTTCCTTAAAACTTATATTTTTATACGTAATTTGTCTTTTCGATTTTATTTTCCAAAATTATAAGTTAAATGATGGCAATTTTAGTTTTTTTATTCCTCTTATTTTGTTCTTAGCTACCTTTAAGATACCATTTATTTTTTATTCTTACAACAACAATTAGCACAGATAAAAAAAAGTTTCAATTGTTCGAAACTATGCAAAGAACTAATGAAAAAATATAGTTTTAACAGTCAGACTATTTCACAGACATTTACTCGAAGAATACATTAAGTACTTGAATTGGAAACTGCCCAAAAATGGCACAAATTATATTTTTATATATAATAAAAAAAATAATAATGGTTGTAATATCTATATATGTATACGAAGAGCGTGGAGCAAAACGCAATTTAAGGATAAAACAGTTTTACTTCATTATATATTTAAGCTTTCGTAGAGTTTGCAATAGGATTGTTCACACAACTCCGAATAAAATTAAGTTTTTTTTAAAGGTCCTATTCCTCATCTCTCAGTTATTTAGCCAGACGCTACTCAAGCAGCAGGTGATATGAAAAAGTCCAGGTTCACACAAGGAAGTTTTTGCAGATCATCTTTTAAGTTTTATGGAAAGAGGGGAGAGGACAGTGATATCTGCTACGAAATTGCTTGTACTCGAAGAGGTTGCTCTGTTGTAACATTTCTAATTATTATTATTTTCTGCTTCGCTGTAAAGAAAAATTCTTTAAAATTTTAAAACAAACAGATTTTTTTGTAACAAAACTCTTTTGAATGAAATATAAATTAAAATAATCAACCATGTCACAGAGAAAAATTTGGAAACGGAGTTCATTTCGTAGTTTGACTCTTCAGAAAATTATTACCGAACATTTTTTTCGGAATAAAATCACTTTTAATATCATGAACGGAATTGTTAATTTAACACTAGGTATTGCTAGTAAATAAATTCGTTTTCAATCAATTTGTCTTAGAAGAAAATCATTCTTAAAGCATTCCACTGATTAGCACCATGTTCCACTTCCAGAACCTTTTAAGAAAATGATCGGCAATATTTATATAGTAGATGAGATCAAGTGATAACAGTAGATGAGATCAAGTGATAACATAAGATGTTATAACGGAATAGTTTTTGCTTTTTGACAATAATGAACAATAAAAAAGCGATAACTCAATATGTATAACATCTGGTCTGTGTGCCGAATTATAAATTATCTAACATATTATTCTATATAAGTAATTGAAACTTCTATATAAAGTTTAACTGTAACTTATATTTTTTAAAGCTTCAACCAGAATGAAAAATATTTCGAAGAATATTGTGTGGCATTGCTCTATTTATAAAAACGTTTTTCTTATTTTACTGTCTTGAACTTCTTCAAGCTAAATTCAACAAAATATTAATCAAGTACGCAGCATAGTTTTGCTTATTGTGAGGAGATTCAAGAAAAAAAAATATATCTCTACATGACTCCCACTTTGTGTGGTTTAAGATAAGTTCATTTTCATTCTCTATTTGCACTCTCTGTAGTGCTAAATAAATCTCCTTCAAATGTACATCCTGCTGTTAACATAGATATGCCACAAGAACATACACACAAACATTTAGCACATAAAATCTATAATAGAAAAAAATATATATATAAACAAAAACCCGTACACAGAATTACAAACAAAAATTTAATTATGTTTTGTGCCATCTTCTTCTTATATAAAATGCAATGAAGTGCAAATAAACACTTACATTCATATCTAATCCAACATTTGCAACTGCCGAACGAATGACTGACTGACTCAGCTTGATGCCGCCTAAGTCGGAACAAACAAAGGATCAAGTAAATGCATGTGTAATCATAATATGGATTTAAAGTGCGTACTTGTGTGCTATGTTTTCCCTTCAAATATGTACATTATTAAGGAACTGTTTTCTGAAAAAAAAACCACACCTGCTGGGCTTTTTCGCAAATAAAATATTTCATACTTAAGGATGGAGTCGTTTAATAATAATATTTGTTTATGAGAATTCATAAATACAAATTTAATCACAGTATTTAATAAAATGTAGTACTGTTGTTTTCGTTATCATGAATATTTCATACATTTTGTTGTGAACTAAAAATCAAGGGAGGAAAATTAAGGCGTTCATTATCGATCGGTGTTTTCAGTAAAATTGCGCTGAGATTTCGTTGGATATCGAATGCGGTAAAACTCATGATTTAAATATATCACAAACACAAGACCCAATCCAGAATAAATCATGAGAGAAGTATATGTTTATAATTAGGTTAAATATGTTGTTTAGTCGGAAAAAAGAAAGTGCACAAAACTAATGGTTGAAGGCGTCGAAACTCCTTCGGACCCCCACACAAGCTGAGCATATAGAAAGTTAACCTCCAGCAATTTCCTTTCAAGACTGGACTATTAACCTAGAAGAGGTACTACGAAATTAAGTGTGATCTGCATTAAATATGCCATTAGTATCGTATAACAGGTTTGTTGAAAATGGATTTGATTGCATCCTTTGTTAATATTTGGAGGATTAAGTGCGATGATAATGTTGAGGCTTCTTTTGAGAATAGAAATAGATGGGCTGGATCTCCGTCAATGCAAGTGATCGGTTATAATTTCTGTGAGCTGTTGCGGAACATCAAATGCTACAGAGTTAAGGGTGTGTAATTGGTCCATACTGATATTTGTTTGGCTACTGGTGGCATAACATTAAGCCTCTAGAGTAGAAGGGCTTTTGGTGTTCGCCGAACATCATAGTAAACTGTTTGGGTGGTTGCCCAGTGGTGTGTTTTGGTTACCGGGTGCGTTCTGTTGACAACTCACTTAATTTCAAATGATGTAAAGGAACCTATTAGTTTTAGAGAAATATCTAATACAGTCGTTAATTGTAAACACATCTCTCAATAAACTTCGCAAGGATCTACATAGATTTTGACATACGAGTTTTTATTCATACGATCATTAGAAAACCTTCGAAGCCCTACAGTTTATACATGCTTCTTTAGAAAAAATTAGTATTATATTATATTGTATTAGATTTTAATAGGAATGGTGCAGTGCCAATGTATATACCAAGATTAGCCTCTGATAACACAATGGCAATTTACGTATTCTCTTCATTCCACAAAATTAGCTTCAGCTTGTAGTTTCCAATAATACTGCCTTTGAGTTTGTACCTGTTGGCCAAACTATTACAACTTTATTTGTAAACTAAACATGCAATGAAATCTCACATGTGTTCCTTCTTAGTGTTCATTTATAACAAAGCAATTGTTACCATGAAAATGTTCGTCCAACAGCTTTTGGGCATTTAAAAGCATGTGCATGTATGCATACACTTACATAAATAATTTGATTGTCAATATTTTAAAATTAATATTTCTCTCTTATTGCTTCGTATATTAAATAAAATATGGCTCAGGATATATGTATGCCTGAATATGTATGCATGTGAGTAGTTACGCACATATGCGCAAAAGAAAATAAAGACTTTTATTATGAAGTCTTGAGGCAATGCAATAAAATTGATTAAAATTCAATTATTTCAGATAAAACTTTGCATAAATTCTTGTTGCCATTTATTTTCATTTGTTGATATTAACTTAAGTTTTAAAGCAAAAATTCATAAGAGAAAAGGAGATGTTTTTGTAAGTTAATATCTAAAAATTTTTTAAACTGAAAAACAAAAATGTAATTAAATAAAAATTGTATATTAAAAAACAAAGAGTCGGCAAAAATATGCAGCTTTTAAATGATAAAAGACAAACAGAAAAGAATTGATATTTTATATATTTATTATTTTCCAATCCAAAAATTCTTTTTTTATTTATTTCCAAGGCAGGCATATCACATATTCCGATCGGCAGGGCAGTATATGCAATGCCGATCGATTTTATTATATGGTCTTTTTATTATTTTTGGCTATACCCGAATATATATAACGCATGGCAACTAGAGCCTTAGGAGAAGTTTTTTATAAAATATTATATGGTTACGTATTAAATAAATAAGAATTACATGTGTATCTTTACTAAAATGAAAGTATTAAAAAATCCAATTCATATTACATAATTAAAGTTATTAAAATCATGCCAAATATCTATCATTGCATAAACATATTTTCAAATAATTCATTTTGTAAAAAGAAATATTTTCTGTCGCCAAAACTAATCAATATTTTTCAAGTATCTGCTTATGAAATGATAAATGAGTTTTCCTTTATAAAAGTCGTACAACTAAACTATTGTTCGAAGATACTACACTAACGCAATATTTGACAATGATGGTAAAAAGCGTTAGAAACATGATATTATTGCATAGAGTTTACTCTTTTCGATTGAAGTATAAAAAATTGGTCGCACGTTTTGAAAGCATACATCTAAACTCAGATTTTGCTCTTGTTGCAAAGCAAATATTTGACTTAAAAAATTGATACCCGTGGTACAAATGAAAAAAAAAACCCTTAAATGTAACAGTTTGCAGTAGGAAACAAACAATATATATTCTAAGAATATATTATATAAAAGCAAATATAAAGGGTGCACATAAATAAACTGTTAACAAACATTTAGCGTCATAATACAGGCAATAAGCGAAAATAAAAAGATAAACTTTTCACATTTAAGTACCATAAATAAATATGCCCAGTATCTGTCTCTACACTCCTTTTTTGCAACACCCTGTTCACTGTAAGTGCAACATCCAGTTTGGAAAACTAAGCAACGGCTTACAACAACATTGACGCTGTTGCTAATTAAAATAAATGATCGAACGTTGACAAAGGATACACTTAAACAAGAGCACACACAAACCCCTTGCAAAAATAAGTTTCTATATATATCTAAACGACCTAAAACAAACAACCCTTGTGAATATTGAGCATCAATATCTTCCGTCTAGTTTCAATAATAAAAAATTATATCGTGTGAAACATGTTAACATTTTATGGCGACAAATTATTGACTTAGGACGTGGGATGTTAATGTGTAGTGTTGTTCTATATACACCCAAGTCTAATACTAAATGCCTAGGAAACATCCCCTTATTCATAAGAAAGTATTTGCACAAAATTTCACTTCAGCATTGATTTTCTAAGTTTATTCTTCATATATCAATACTAATTGCTGCTTTTTTGTGTGTATTTTGTGAAACAATCAATCTTCAGTATCACCTTTTATTAATAATACGGAATAGAAACCCTAAAACAATATAAAACTCGTCTCTAACTAAAGTGTTGTAGTTTTATATACTACCGTCAAAATATTATGTAAATTAGTAAATATAAACTAAGAAGGAAGAATGCAGGATTAAGTTTGTAGGATATATGAAAACCTTAAGGGTGCTTCCAAAAATAAAAACTGATGTAAACTCTTTAATTTTAATTATGTGCTGCTTCTTTTTTTACAAAATCTTTCTAAAAAATTCAAAGTGATCAATTGAGGACGTTCATATGCGCATTTTACTGGGGCTAAAGCAAATCATCATAAAAACGTAAGAAAATGTAAAAGAAAAGTGATCAGTGAGTTCCTGTTATGACTTTTATATTTGTTTTAAGCTTCTCACTTATTAAAGTGGAAGTTTGAAATAAATATCTTTAGTTAATCTAAGAAATGTTGGGTAAAGGTTCCCTGATGGTTTGAAAAATAAGTTGTTTAGAAGCGTAGCTGTAAGTCCTCGAAAATTGCCGATATTATTCAGATGTAAATACCTGAAATCACTGATACTTTGTTCGTGCTATTACCAGCATCTTTATTTACTGAATTGTTATATATGTATCGTACAGTGTTTCCAATTCTGTATAAATATCTTTTTTATTAAAAAAGGACTTCGTTTTTTACTATATAATTTTATATATTATTTCTATTCATATAAATTGTTTTATATAAAATACAATGTTTATGATTAAAATATATTTTTGGCAAAAAATCAATTCGCTACAAATATTATATATGATGTTGTATTGAAGGTTTTTATTTGAAGACATATTTTATGCACCCATAATTATACAAGAAAATATATCTGGGAATATTAGTAGTTTTTTTATAGCCCGCTATTGCTATTTTTTGTTTGCAAATGCTTTCCACTTTGAAAGGAGTCAACATAAAATCTAGGGAGTTGTCGTAATTCTTCCAACCAATGAACTTATTAATTCTAAAATCAATCCGCATCAAATTTAGAATAGCACAATTAAAGTTTTATGGACATGCGGAAATGAAACAATATTTAAAGTGGGGGTCATATTCCCCTTTCAATACCATCAAGAGTCTGCCTCCAAGATTTTATATTAGTCAATCTCTGTTGCAAAAGCACGCCACTTCAAATGTACAAAAGTTGTGCAAATATGGACATATTAAAGATTAATTACCTTATACAGGGGTACCCGGTTCCCCTATTTTATGTCTCAACAGTTTTTTCAATAACATCACCAGAGTAAATAAAATTCTAAAATTGTCACCTTAATAGTTATTCAGATATATTGTTGTTAAGAGACACTGGAGTCAGGGGTAGTTTTTCCCCTGGGCAATATAAATACCGAGGCCGTCAATAAGGCAGTCCCTATATTCTACAAAGGTCAGTCATACGATTTAGTTTTCTGTAAGGAACATACATACTAACAAATAAACAACCCAAACAAACACAAAAATAGGGGCGTATTTTGTATGTGTATAGATCCCCAAGCAAAACAAAAGACTTAAGAAACATACACGACACTAACTATGCTCATACGACTTAAGCAAATACTTATGAGTACATGTTATGCAGGGTGTACAATCAATTTACTTTTGTTTTAATCGGTTATTCGCTCCATTATCTGATCGATATTTTATTTATTCGATTACAGTTCAATTAACTTTGAATCAATCGGTTAACCGATTAATAATGATATTCCATTAATATCTACTATGCCCAAACAGATAAAAACGACGCAGATAAAAAAAATCTCTTTAAGTTACAAAAAGAAATTAGAGGATTTTATATGTTTTAAATAAAAGTTAAAAATAGTTATTTTCATCAAAACATATGACCAAGATTAAAAAAAATTTGTCTGGGATTTTGTTATATGAGTTATTTGGCGCCATTGTATATCATATAACCACGGCAAATGAGAATTTTATATGTCCAGAGTTTGATAGTTTTTTCAACAAGAAAATAACTTTTAATATTTTGCCAAAACCAAAATATTGTTATCAATAAATCTCAGACCGTTGCATTGTAAAGAATGCACTATTATCGCTAAAGGGTGAACAATTTGGAAGTACATTTTAAAATAATTTAGCTATAAAAATTAGGAACACTAGGCACATTCGTATTATATCTTCTTTATTTATTTTTATTGCAGTGTCTTGCTATTGAGTTGCTTTAAATATTTTAACTGCAGTAGTTTCCACGACATGACAAAAATAAATGTTTCCATGTGACATCAATAATCAATAAGGCTTTTTCAAAAAGTACCCAATAACGCATTACGTTGTATGAGCAACAAATATCCTTATTTGTGGATAATATAAGTTTGAATATTTAACAAAGAAACTTTCAAATTTATGGCAAGAATATGTTGTAATTTGTAAAGGAAAAAAACTCAACAAATCAAACAATAAAAATGAGGATAACATACTTGCTTTGCTTCGTTATTTTTATATAAATATTAAATCCTACATAATATGGTGCCATATTGCTAATGCTGCTCCAAATAAGAGCAGAAATAATAGATTGCAATTTATACAAAATGTCTGTGTATTCACATGTTAAACAAATATTAATGAGAAAAATTCAAAATGCCCTACAGCAGGGAATTGCGATCATTCGAAGCAAACATAATAAATGGTAAAAGAGTATATCACTTGACTGAGTAAGAATGAAAAGAATGACTCAGAGTTCCAATTGGGACCAGAAAATATTATGCTTTAAAATTTTTATGATTTTATAAAAGTAACAAATATTTAAGTTGACATCTATTTTAGTATAAGTGTCAGGTTAAGTGCATGTGATGAGTAGTGACGAAATTGTAAATACCTAAAAATGTCATCTCCATGAACGAGTTAAACACTCTGTTTTCTGAGTTTCTAGATGATATATCCAAGTCTGATGTAGGGTGCACATATCCCAAATGCTGACCTATCACAATCGTCTATCAACATGATATTGTTCATATAAAAGCTGCATATTCCTTCTCTTATTTTTCATTCTTGTTCATATACTTGTAGTTGATTTTTTGTTTCTCTTTTTACATGGTTCATTATTTATATATTTATTATGGGACTATTGTACAAATATGATGTTGTTGCTGATGTTTGTTCCTCTTGTTATGATTCCATAAACAAATTCTGAAGGCGTTTTTAATGCGGAAGAAACATAGAAGACAAAAGATGCCAACAGAGAACAATCTGAAAAATAGTTCAAAGGATAATAAATAAATGCTGTGTATATGCGAGTGTATGTAATGTTGTCATGTGTGGATATATGTTTATAAATTGCTACGAAAAAATAGGGCAACAAATTTTAACAACAGCAATAACAAAAAGACCAATGCGAACAGATAGTTCAGGCAACTAAGAAGCATGTAAATATGTCCTGTACGCCACTACGGCAGGAAGCGGGTTTGTGTGCATGATGAGATTTTGCATACAATAAGTAAAATATTTGTTACAATACACATAAATGCAGAGAATGTGGGCGACAAATAGACTAAATATTTTTGTGAAATATATATTTCATTTAATGTTATAAATTGCAAACAGTGGTGGCGAGGACTTGAAAATATAAGTATAAATCAGAGAACCTAAAAAAAGCATATAAATATATGAATACACATTTTTATTCTGCCAAAAAAATTTAATATTATAGTATGTATAACAAATCACTGTTCACAAAAAACCATTGAAAATAAAGATTAAGCTGGAGAAACTACTGTACTTCACTTCAATAAAAAAGTTATATATTTTCTTTTATAAATTGCTTTTACAAGAATATAAAAAACTTTATTTTACTGATTAAATTAAAATATATTGTTTTAAAAAATTTAATAGAACATGCTAATAATTCCTACAAAAAGCCCACATCACATCGCGCAACTCTAAGTGTTCGATTGTTAAATAAATTGTTATTGGAATTTAAAAGGATATTACTAATTTTAAAACTTTAAAACGCCAGCAATGTAAGATAGTCGAATTATATATATGACAACTTTTAAAATTTTCACAAAAACTGCTCTGATGATTTTTAACTAAGGCAAAAATAATGGTAATGCGATTGAGAATAATGGCGCTGCAGCTAGTAGTAACAAATGAATTGCCGAACCGCTTTACATGTCCATAAAACTTTTATAAATATACAGTAGTAACTTGAAAAAAACTGGTCAGTTTTGAATACTTCTTCTTGTATATAATTAGAACGTGCATCTAAATCTAGCCAGGTATGCTTTTAGTATTATTCTATTCTTATATATATTTGTTATTTAAAACGATTCATTTAGTTTCAAATTATTTGCATAAATATTTTATCGAGCAGTTTAAAAATCCTGTTAATTGCGAAAAAATTATGCTGTTAAAAGTGAACATTTCTGTGTTGGTTTTGTACTTGATTACATCCCAGCGGAAGTTTCAATTAGTTTTGTGTATTCAACTTTTCAGGAAGCGATTTTTAAGAATATGCAGATATTTAATTTACAAACTTGGAAGCTATTTGTAGTCTTAGCAAGTTTTCATTATTATTTATAAAAAAAAAATTGCATACAAAAATTAAATTAAGTTAAAAGACATTAACTTGAAACTTACGTCAATTGTATTCTCGATCGTTCAGAGATATCGCAGTTAGCGACTTTTCTTAATAAGATAATTAGAAACGACTTACAAAAATCATATATAATTCACATCAAGAATATGACTTCTGATTCACTGAAAAGGTAACAAAACAGAAAACTTTTTGCATGTAAAATGTTCTTGAATATATTTCTAAGATGCTTTCACGGGACAACTTAAAAATCTATTTTAAACGTCGTATGGTTTCCGTGGTGTAGTAGTTATCACATCCGCCTAACACGCGGAATGTCCTCGGTTCAATCCCGAGCGGAAACAAAGTCAATTTTATTTGGCTGACTTTTTTGAAAACAAAACAAATATTATACGCAGATATAATAAATATCCATAAAGTTTAATGTTATCTAGGGCTGCAGAATTCTAAGAAAGTATCCTTAAGTGAAATAAATGAATAATAAAAAATAAGACCACAACTTGTTCGTATTTATTCAACAAAATTTTATTTATTTCAGCTATGTGCATAAAACGAGTGCACAATACATGTACAATAATAAAATCATGTACAAATTACTGCTGATATATAACGGCAATAAAAATATTAATTACCGCAGTTTTGGCTTGAAGCTTTTGCAATTCATTTTGATTCCCATACTGTTGTAAACTCAAGCGAAGATGTGTGTATTCAGTACACCCCCAAGAAGTAATAAATTTTACAGAAACTCTTGCTCAAGTCAATAAAGAGTTTATATACATACCACAAGCACATCAAGAGGAGTTGCAAATGCATTTTAGAGTTCATTTAATTGTGATGGTCATTAAAGAAAATTTAACTTTGCACACTGTTCTTGTAAACCTGGAGGAAAATCTTATTGCCCTAACTTTTTTGACTGTTATGGGACGATACATGATAACAAGTTAAAAAATTTTACCAATGACCGGGGCAATATTTGGTGTTATTTAGTACATGATAGTATCAATCATTATCAGTTATGTTCAGCAGCCATCAGCGCCCACTGCTATTCCTTCGTTATTGACTTAATTCAACAACTATTAACACAATCATACCCTAAATCAGATCTGGAAAATTTATTACTATGTCCATAGCTTGACCACAAATATGTGTGGACCAATACCGTCACATTCACAGTAGAATAACATTTTTACTTGAATAAATAACAGTGGAGTACTTATATGTACGAAACTGCTCAAGTGAAGTTTGCCACCCCTTCCATAGAAATTACACTCTTTTCAAACATACTTAAAATGTCAATTTCCGTTGTATTGCGTAAAAAAATACGTTGTATAATTGTTATATGCCAGAAATAAGTGTGAAGCATTTAAAACTTAAATTTTCATCAACTCAAAAATTATTAAGTGCAAAATAAAAATTAATATGTGCATGTACTAGAAAAGAGTGCGGGTTACAAATGGTATATCCAGTACAGGAAATTATTAACAATAAAATTGCTTTTCCTTTAATTTCATCAAATGCGAGTGTTCGTAATCAATTTATAAAAATTAGTTTTTCAAATGCCTTTCCTCTTTATAGCGGTTAGTTGTACAATGCACTTATTAAATATTATTACAAGTTTTGGTTGTAATCCGTTTTCTTTATTTAGTTATCATATTCGCAAAAGTCATTAATTAATATCGGCCGAGTACGGAAATATCAATTGTATGTCCACAGAAGAAAAATATAAAAACTTTTTTATTACTTTATAAGTGGAGCATACTGGAATTAATAGATCAGTTAGATGGTTAGTAGTTGTAATATCCGAGTGCACATAGCTTTCATTTATTCAGCATAGTTTGAAACAGGAAACTTGTCGTTGTTTTTAAGATTTCGGATACTTAAGGAAAATTTTAAAAAGTTTGTTCCCGAAACTACCACGACAATCATTCAGAGTGTATATCATACCAGTACCATTTCTCCAACTGCTAAAATAAGTCAACGATCCCTTTTTAAATGCTGCTGACATAATATTGAGGTTCTTGTTGGTGATTTTATGCACGACCACTTTGTAGTGTACTTATAATTATAATCAACTATTCCATTGTCATATACTTTTCTTTAATTAAAAACTTTATTTTCATTACAAACATTTCCTTTTTATTAATTATATCTAACTGCCACAATTCGCGTGGGAATTTTAGTCTAACAATAAAATTATTTCACCCTACAATAAATAGTTTGCATAAAAATTAAAACTATGAAACTACACACACAAATTTTATGCAAAGTATCATGATATTTCAACCAAAGTAAATTAAATTTTGGTGGTTTGTAGAAAACTATAAGCTGGCATTCGAGACACAATTACACCAGATGCAATTTTATAAACAAAAAGATGAATACCCTGAGACACAGTCAAACGTACACACGGACAAGGGCAACAAATAGCGATTGTGTAAGTGTGAGTTAATGAAATTTCTTCACAAAATATCCTGTTCACAATATGAATATATTTCAACCCGGATTTACTCCTATTCTGTGCTTAACATTGATGGCTGTGTTGTCAGGACATTTTACGCATATTCACAGTGCATGCAAATGCCCCAGAAACTAAAAGGCTAAAACCAAATAATACTGAACATAAACAAAAAAGCTCTATATATTCACTTGACAAGCAGCCTCACAGTGTAAGAAATAGTTTATATTTGCATGATATTTTATGCATAAAATGTAGTTAAAATAAACAAATTTAGATGAAAACAAGAAGAAAACAAAAAGAAAAACATGGGTATAGAACGAAGTGGATATATGTATATGCAACTTAGATTTGAGCTACACGATCTTTAGTTTATAAAATTATCATAAATTTAGGTTTTTCATATTATTTCCATTAATCGAATTCTGGGAAAGTTTCTATTAATAGTGTTGCGTCATGATAAAAATTAATGGCTTAATTCAGTGTTTTTTGTTTTTTATTTTAAAATATTGTGAAAAAACCAAAAAGTAAATGGAATATTAAATGCTAAATTTAATTTAAAATGAATATAAGAAATTTTCAAATCTATTTCCTTCAAAATATTATATAAACAGTTGACCTTCCGACCTATTACTGCCAGTTTCATAACTAGAACTGCTATATACAAGACATTAAAGATGTGGCATGGCGGTCTCAAAATTAGTACTGATTCCTTTTTGTTTGTATGCTGATAATTTAAATTTGACTGAAATATTCTCAAATTGATAAAAATTTTAAAATAGAGCACATTTATGAAATAATATAATTTTTTTAGTTGACATTAATAAATTTACGTATAACTTTCAATATAATTTTTTTTTAATTCCTTAGTTATTTCTTTTATACCCTACAAATTTATAACTTTCCCAATATAGTCGTGCAGGCTGATAATATTCCCTATCGAAAACCAACTGTAGGGAATCAAATAGAGAAAAGGACGTTCATTGTTCATTACAAATTTATTTCGTTTTATGTGTTGTTCCTTGTAGATAACTCAGACTACATGTTGCTGCCAGTTAAACGTTTCAATACATGTTGGTGTTGTTTGTTGTTAACATCAAAATATCCTTACGATAAATGTTCTCTTTGTGTTTGGCAAATAAATATGAAATAAACACAACTACATAAGCGTGTCACTAAACAGACATGTTTTCATTTCATACTAACAGTTTTATTCTTATAAATAAATCCCGTCCCATCCAATTCACACAAAAGGATTCGCCCTGTTCTGATTAAGTTCTTTATTATGGCTTGTGTTCTCTCCCCCTAAATGGGTAATAAAATTAAATAAAACGTTTGGAGCATACCATCAACAATTGTGTTGGTAGCATTTTGTCAATTAGTAAAAGCTTGAAACTTTTCACTATTCCCTGGAGTTTAAATGACGATAGTTGGCTAAATTCATGAATTGTTGTAACCGCAATAAGAAACATATAGATCCGGAAGAAAGTAAATAAACACTTTTACATGGAAGCAGTCAAGTCATGGCAAATAAATTGTTTGGGTAGCTGGAATATAAAATAGCACTTGTTGTTTGAAGAATAGCAAAAGACGTCTTGTTGATTTTATTGTTAAATGTTCTCATAATTTAGCGAAGTGAATTTATATGTGCGATGATTCCTTAAAAATCTGCTTATTTTTAGGCTCTCATATATTCATACAGACCCACGGCAAATTATACACTTTTTACAAAGCCGAAGGATCTTTAACAACCTTTAAGTTAAATACAAATATTTTGACATATATGTGAGCATTTAAATTTTTATTGAATAATTTTTGTTTAATAGAAATAATAAACTTTCACATTAAAACATATTAAAACTTGTTGTCAAATAATATGTTTTCTATTTTAGGAATAAAACATGATTAGCGGCAGGTTGCGCACTATAATCAAATTTCACTTAATCTAGCATTTAACAAAACAACCCCCCAGAAATATATCAAAAGAATTGTCACAATGTCTCACATGTTCCTTAACAGGAACGTATACCAAACAGGAAAAAATGTATCAACGCAAAAAATAAACATAAATTATGTCGCTAGATTACGTGTCGATTTACTACTCAGTAGACGTTCATGTGCAATACGAATATAATAAAAAATACTAAGAGATTTTCCAGCAAATGCAGAAATGCCAAAAACGTTAAAGTATTTATTCGATAGAAAAGAAAACAAAATATTTCCAACAACACATGTGGCTCTTAAAAACTCCAACAAAGTTTACCAATATTATTTCAGTAAAAGGCAGCAAGAAAAAAAGGTGAAGGAAAGATATATAAATGATAAATAATATCTTATATGCGATTTGAAATTTTTTTTTCGAACGCATTTACACTTTTCTTATATTCTCTACAACAAGTGTAACAACAGTTAGTGGCTACAAATTTTCACCAGCTGTGACCTTTGATATGTTTTGAAAGTATAGGGTAAAGAAGACAAGCAAACTTATGAAGCAAAAGAAAAAAGAAATAATAACATATAACCTTCACACTCTTTCCATAATTTTACTTTTTAACCCAACTTTTTACAATTGCTAAGCGGCTTAACCCAAAAAAAAAACTCATTGGCAATACAAACAGTGTAACATACCATGCACCCACCACCATTGAATCCTCAGTAAAATATCTTAGGAAATTGTTACTTTTGGAAATTAATCTCGTTAAAATATAAAGACATGTTTACTTATCAATTTTTAGAAACAAAATTACAAAAATATATGTAAAATACTAGACCCACCCGTTAAGAAAATTCTGTCGCTCTAATGTTTTCATTTTTAATAACGTAAAACTTTTAGTTTCTGTGCGAACAATAAACAAAATATAATACAAGAGCATCTAATACATTTTCTAAATATTATGTAAAAATTATTTTTTCAATATTTTAATTATTGTTCTTTGTCGAGCTTAGTAAATCTATGGTTATATTTCACTTACCCAACGCTAAATCAATAACAGGTTCTCAACTAACTTACTTGACAACTTTCCAGCAATTCACAGAAATTATATATATTCTTTTTAGAAAGTGCATACTAAGACAGCTAGTGCTGTATCCCTGAGGTATTCTATATTCTACAATATATGACAACTTAGATGTCAAGACCTGCGCTTCCACCGAGCTAAACAACCACAGTGAAGAAGTTGTACTAAGTACTCTTCAGCTTAGTCAAACCACTCCTGCAACTGCCATAGTAGGACAAGACTGAATTCTTTTGAACAGACTGATCGTACTGTACACCGTCATGACTGCCAACAGGAGTACCAGCGACTTTTTTCCAGATGTTAAGAGCTTTTAAGATCTAGCACTGCTTAGTGGGGTACATGGAGTTTTGTGAACTCCTGAAGAAGCAATACAATGGCTGACCAAATGCCGAATGTCAATTAGTAAAACAAAAATAACCATGAAACTCATACAAATTCATTGATTATTAAAATAAGAAGGTTAAAAAATTAAGTACAAGAATCGTGTTATATTTGTAAGAACAATTTAAATTAAAATATAATTATATTTAATATATTTTGAAAACTTTCCAGCTAAAGTTGCTCTTAAAAGTTATAAGAAACCCTATAATTATCCACATGCAATTTCATTAAGCAGCATTAATATAATTAATAGCATTTTCTTTAGCTCTAAGATATGACCGTGATATAAATCACATTAAAATCTGACCATCTCTATATATCACAACACACAAAAGTTTTCTCGTTTATGGTTTCCGTTTACCGTTTATTAAATTACAAAGAAAAAAAGTATTTTTCATCAATGAATGTTTTGCGAAACAACCTCTACATGCCTTCTTTCATACTCCAAGTGGTTGATGCACAAAAAAGATTAACTATCCGTGTGCTTAGATGGACGCAAATCTTTTGACATTTATTTATTAATTAGTTAGATTTGTTGAAGGCAGTATACAATACATGCACATGGAGATCCTTTATCAAACTGAAGGGTATAAACCCCCAAATAGAAAATGAGAAAATTCCTTAACTTTGATTGGGTATTAACCGATATCAAAGGAAATTACCACAGGCTTAACTTATGCTATAACACAAGGGTCAATAGATAAGCAAAACAAAAACTACAATGTTTTTCTAACAGGATATGAAAAGGAAAGCAGAAAATTAATCATGAAGTTAGCTGTACACTAGACTACAATACAAACATATAATGTAGCAACTAACCTGAATTTTCTCTTAAAAAATAGAAAATGGCAACTAAAACAGATTTAAGATATTAATATAAAATTGATAAGAAAGAATGTAAAGGAATGATTAATTATTGGAAACTAACTAAAGAAAATAATATCAAAAGGTCACCGTAAATATTTCATTAAGGTTTTTTATATGATATTGTAAGAACCAAACAATTGTCTTAGGTGACACTTAAATAAAATAAAACATTTTTCTAACTTCTAAACTTTGCAACTTTTGGGAAAAACATAACAAAATTTATAAATATATTTATCAGTATGTATGTTTAATCTTGTTGTTTGGCATATTTGATTAATGTGAATTTCAGTGACATCCGAAGTATTTCGGTTGATTTGTTCTGCACTTTTTTATCAACATCTGTTTTTTTCTATTTAAAGAATTATTATGGTTGTTTACACAAAGTTTTGTAAAGATAATGCTGATAATAGTGGTTTACTTACCTTTGCGAATATATTGGGCACAGGTACGATTTCAATGGAACATGTTTTCACAACATGGATGAAAATTGTTAGAAATACCTGCGTATAGCTGCGATTATATAATGGAAAACATACGAGATAGTTTCTTTAATCTAATGAAATTTTTAATGTATAATTAAATATACAAACGATTATTCACAATGCCTTGGGAAATAGTATTATATGGAATACTCCATACTGGATCATATATATTTAAAATTGTATTAGATCAGTGTACTACATAGCGTATACTTAATGTATAGTAAACTAAATTCTACGTCACGTATGAGCCGTGGTGAGCATATTATATACCGATGGTCTCAATTACAAAGGCTCTAAATCGATTATTTTACGAGATAGAGTTTTGAAAACGGAAGAGTGCCCATACGGTTTAAAAATACTGCAAAGGAATACTAATTTAATGTATGACCAATTATGAAATATTATTTTATTTCAGACATTTTGAGATACTTATCTGCTACATTAAATAAATTTTTGGATTAAAAATATTAAGTTATATATTATAGTTTAATCTTTTTATACAGAATATATATCATGTTTTCAAATCTACTACGCCCTCGCATCATTTTTACTATAGGAATTTTCCATTTGCTCGAGATGACATGCGTCAGAGAGAGTATTAACTAAAAAATATAATATAAGACTTTTATGTTACAAACTATAACTGAACCATTGTAGAAGTTATTTTAATTATTGAACAATTAGGAAAGATGGGTTTTGTTACACAATTAATAATAATAGAAATGCATAAAATATTTTCTTCGCTTTAATATCGTAGTATACAATATAAAAAACCCTCAATATCTATATAAACATTTATTTGTTTTAACTAACAAAAATACAGAAGAGTAAAGCTGTAATGGAACTATATTGCAGTTATCACAAAATTACTTAAATTGTTGATCTATTGTGATGACAGCTCATCAAATGCAATCAAATTTGGCAGATTTCTCCTCGGGGCAAAAGAGAATATTGGATTGTTAAATTAAATTTATAGCAGAAATTGAGTCCCAGCAATATATTTAGAATGAATGGTTAGAATATAACATTATTTTATAACATTATTTTCAGTCATCTATAAGTTCTTAACCATATACACATTTTCACTGTAGTCGGTTATGAGCCAAAACAATCACCGAGTGCAGTTATCAAAATAAAGAAACTTTTTCTTAAGCATGAAAGCTCTTTAATAAATAGTTTTTTCCTCTAAGTAGAGAAAAAAAATTGTCTTATGTTGTGACAAGAGACTTATAGTTTGGCTTAATTACATTTAATGATGCGTAATATGCTTCTAATTGCAAACATTTTCCTCGACTACTACATTTTCACGTATAAGCAAGAAAAACAAATAGAAAACTAAAAAACTTACATTGTCACTGCGAAAAAAAGTGTTCAACTTGAGGTCATTGGCTATAGAGGAACTTCAATGTTAATATAATTAAGTATAAGAAACTTATGTAATTATAGCTGAAAACATAAGAAAGATAATGTACATAAAACGTCATTGCTACTGCAATTAAATCCATCATTTCTATGTAGTTGGCAAATTCAGTGAACTCATCTTTACTACGTATGAATACTATTAAATACAACTTTAGCTTGACGGCTTTATCACCTTAAAAAAAGTTTGTTTGTCTTATACTCTTTTTTGTAGTTCTGTGTTTGAAAATTTAATTTGTAGATCATTTGGCGTTTAGGAAATTTATGGAAAAACAACAACAATTTTCAAATATATTTAGTAAGTGGCTTTACTGCCTATTTATTTATAAATCAATGTTTCAATTACCACTAAAACATATTCACAATTTCATAAATTGTTTTTGTTCCAAATAGAATTATAAAAAAATATGAAGATAAAAGAAATCGGCAGTTAGTTTCTTACGAATTTCTTTATTTTGGCCTTAAAAATATTTGAAAATGAAAGCATTTGAATCAGATTAGTTTTCTTTTTCGAACTTTTGAAGGTACGTTACCAATTGTTTTTGTATTATAAATAATATGGCTGATGTCCTTTAAATTGAAATTACAAATTAAGTCATATATTTGTATCTTAACAGCATTTAAAACACAGGAAAGGTTTCTAAGACGACTTTATCAATTATTTAAAAATTATATAGCTTTGTAAAATCCGGCTTTATCTTAAATTATAAAAAATTCTAAATTAAAGATTACTGATGCCGCAATATTAAAAGAGCAATCCAACCTAAAAGCTTGCCAACCCTTTAAGCCAATCCAAGAAGTCATTCATAAATTTTCTGCTAAATACTGTATATATCGTTCCTATTATTTTGTCTAAATGAACAACACAGATGATGTTAATTGGAAAATCATTGTTTTAACAGCTGATATTAAGAGCAAAAATCTTATGATTAGTGATCGATCACATCTTTTGATGATGATCTAGAAAGTTCAGATCATCAATCACTATTTTAAAAATTATTTGCGATGATTAATAAAGCATAAATTCCTAGAAATGACAGGAATTTCAAAAACCACTTTAAAGTTTCTAAAAACAACACAACTTCTCTTTGAAATTTAATCCTCTTAACGAAAGCAAAGTCAACCGATTATGAACGGCAACATGATTTGCAAATGAGACATATTGAAATCACGAACAAAGAACTAAATATTCATACAATGATGTTAAACAACATCATTAACAACATTTATTAAAAATTTAAATGGTCACGGCAAAGGCAACAAATAATACAAGGCGACAATATTAACAATCTAGTTGATGTTATTCTTGTGTTTAATCGTAGCAACAGAAATTTAAATGGAAAGAACAGGAACAAAAAAGACTGACCACACTATGTCCATCAACTATGAGAGGATTTAGAGTAATTAATCATTTTACAACTTGTTTAACATTACCTACGCAATTTACCGCGAACTTAAGAGTTACAAAACCACTTGCAACATGCTTTTTATAGAATATAGCAACTAAGCAAGATCACTTGCTTAGAAGTTGAAAGCTAAACTATTTATCAGGTTTTATTTTTTCTTTTTACAAGAACAAGACGATTATTTTAAAATAACTCAACTAGCATTCTTTTTAAAGTCATAGTCCATTAAAGGACTTGGAGAGTTACCGCGAGAGCACATATACAAGAAAATCTTGCACATTGTTTTTCACTATCTTTAATAGAAATAATAATAATAATGATTATAATTATAATAATACTCTTTAATAATAACATTATATTTCGTAATAACAATAACAATTCTTTTATGTAATCATTGAATGTCCTGTCCAAAAATATTGCATTCTTTCTATCTATCCGGCTTTATGCATTACATATATGGCGTGATCTCCTGAGTAGCGGTTCAATGAAAAAAAAACTTTTTCCACAATATATATATGTGAAACATTTATTTACCAGCATCTTCTAGAATAATTGTGTCCTAAATAAGCTACCAAAATTAATCTTAATAATTTAAAAATGGTTATATATTAGGCATTAGCCTTTTCACGACGATTTGCCAAAGTGCATTTATCATATGCACCAAAAATTTATCGCAATGAAAATGCTCTTATAAAATGTTTATAAAATGGCTTTTGCGATTCTGATGACAGATATTTAAACTAAATACAAGTTGGATCTCTTATTTGAGTTCAGAAATTAAGATAATCTGGGCTCCCAATTCTAAAAATTTTGTGCGTTCACGAAGAAAAAAAAATTTTCACAAGATCAGATGACTTTTTCTTAAATAAATTGAAATTCATTTTAGGAGATTTTTCGAAGCCTCCCATGCACCCCAATTTTAATAATCATAATCAACGTATCACATCTGCCACCTTGTGAACCATTCAAGCGAAGAAAACAAATCAACAATTGATATATGAAAGTACATTCTTATTGAGGTAATCAATTACAACCCAATTTATATATGCCAGTTATTATAATTAGATTTGGACACTATTTGCATGCTATTAACAAGTTAAACAGATACAAAAGAAAACTGCTTTCTGATACAGTTTCTGTCAGGGCATGATTACTTCCTCAAATATCTTTACCGCATTGGCAAGACAGAGAATCCCTTCTGCATGAACTGCACATCAGTTTTTTGACTGCAGCAAGTATAAGGCGGAGCGAAGTGACTTATGTAATGAGATCGGTGAACTCACTCCTGACAACATTGTTAGCAAAATGCTTGAAGGAAGCGATAAATGGATTGCCGTAGGCAACTACGTTGAATCCAATTTTCGAAGGAAGAAAAGGAAATTGACCAATTTTTAGCAGAACGGGTCCCACCCTTTCATATCCTCATCATAACTCAATTAGAAGCACCACAAAGGTTGCGTATGGCGGCCCTAGACACGGGCCTTAGCACATAAAGAAGAGTCCTTTCTCAGGACTTTGATTCTGGTCCTTCACGAAGTAATGCAGAAAGAGTAATGCTGAAGGCAAACTCCAGAAAAATGAGGGAATTGTTGTAGTTGAAACACCACTCCTCCTCACGCGCCCAAAAAGATAAATATATAAAAATATTAATTCTATTAGAATTTCTATAGGCAACTATAGTTTATTAATAAACTGTTTTAAGTTTTTATATGTGTTCAGATAAATAGAAACTTTACAGAATTACAATTATGATATTTTACATTATGCATATTATGCACATAATATTTTGAAGGCATCTGAATTTACAGATTGAATCAAAAAAGGATACAAGAAATATCGTATTAGATATACAAATAATAGAATTATACAAGAAAAGTTCTATTATGTACTAAAAAAAACTTGAAAACATCGTTTGCATTCGTCTGCCCAGCAAAACCACATTGGCAACTCTGTTGCTCCTTAACGTTTAGTAAATGTACAAAATATTTGCATTTGCAAACAATTCAATTTGAATTATGTCTTCAACCAACGACATGTAAACACAATTGGATACGAACGATGCCATATAACACAATGTGTTTGAATGTGTGCAACGTAAGATGACAGCTGACTGATCTTTAACAAAGCTTTGCATGAAGTAAGTAAAGATCTTATGTATTGAGGTGGAAGCATGCATTTTGAACAACTATACAAGCAATCAGTTTAGTTTTGCTGACTAGTCTATGTCTTCTTTCAATCTCAAAAAGTTTTAGATAATTAATATTTTTCTTTTGAGCTTCTCTTCTGAATATCTGATGTACAGACAGACGGACAGACAGATAGTGGTTAGTGGTATGGGAAGAAATAGCATGAGACATGACTGATGTGTAAGCCTGAAATTAAAAACAACTGAGTTCATATGTCTCCATGACTTGTTGCTGCTGCAGTTAGTTGCTGGCTTGTTGCTGTTACTTTTTTTGTTGCAGTTTGCTGTCTCTTTTGTTGTGCCTTCAACATATTCCACCATGATCAACTTCATAGAAATGTCAGCGCAACAGCAAGATCATTAACAAAACACTGCTGTGAGCTGTCGATATTTATAATGTGCAACACTGATGATGCATCATGACGATGATGACGACGCTGTTATTATTGCTGATGTTATTAAGGCTCCAGGCCATAGAAATTTGTTGCTATTTTATCTAAAGAAAAAAGACTTTTCAAATGATATAGACATTGATGGCTTATGCACATGAGCACATAAGTGCACTTGCTAAAGATATTTTTTTTTCTGTTGGCTTTACGGAAAAGAAATATAAGATGCAACAGAGAATGGCAGAGATTTGCATCATGATACTTGACTGTTCACAGAGTTTGGTTGAAGTGATTTTTCATCACTAATAAAAATCACGTTTTAAATGATTTGATATGTTTTAAAATTGATTTCAAGGACACGGTAGTGCAATAGTAGTAATGGGTGATAATCACTTGTCCATTCAAATGGAAGTTATTTTCAGTGTAGATAATTGATGGCTGAAAATGAAATTATAAAACTGAATAATAAGGATAACCAAGGATTTGTAGCTAAATATTCGGCATAAATATACGTGCTATTCATATACATCAATTATTAAATAAAAAATAGACTTGTAATATTTGTATGTATCACGGCAATATTTTGCATTACTTTTAAACAATTTATTATCATTTTTAAGTTAAAAAACATTACGATTACTTTGTTCTCAAAACCAGTAGTTGTTAAAGGGTTGACTGAATTTGTTCATCAATTGTAAAATCACATTTCATAAAAACGTTTTCCAATGTTGGGTGTGATAGAAAGAATGAAGAAATTAGTATGACCCACATTTAATGTGAACATGATTTCAATAAAGTCAGAGCCCCTTGTCATTGTTGTTCATTCCTCAGCTGGATGATTGTAAAATCGTTTGATAAATTCCAAACATGTTGCCACAACAAATAAAGAAAAACGTGTCATTTACATACAAGTCTGTTAGGTCTAAATGAATAGTTTGATGTAGATACGCTGCATTTGAAAATATACAGAGAAAGAGAAATGCATTCAAAAACAAACATTTCTTGTATCGTTAAAATTCAATGTGTTTTTTTCTTTTTGCTTTTAATGGATTTCCAGGAACCCTCAAGAAGTATTTATTTACAGAAATTTGTATAGAAATATTGAAAAAAACACCAGCAAATCATGTTTTTGTATTGGAAGAAATAAATGGTAATAAAATATGTGCGCTGATTTTTAAAGAGAATTTTTTAAGTGCCATCAATATGAATAATAAAACGGAATTCTGCAGAGTAATTTTGTTACAAGAATAATTTAGCTAATTTTGCTTATTTATTCTACACACTTTTTTAGTTATTACAATTTTACCTACGCTATCCCACAGAGGAAACTAATTTCGGGAGTAGCTCTATAAGTTGTATACCCTTGGAAATATTTTAATAAAATTCCAATATACGACTGTGACAGAATTTTCTTTTAGTTTCCTATAGAGCCTTTAATTTACTGTACTCGTTTATATAATAGATAAATGAATCAAAGAGGACACCCTTTCTGTTATGATGAATATCCAGGCAAATAAATTTTAAGTCTGCATTATGATATATAAAAGGTATTTGGAAGAATAATAATCACTGAAGTGTTAAATCTAAACACAAGACTACGATGACTTAGATCCCGAATTTATTTCCGCCTTTAATCATGAATTTGCTATAAAGTTTTCTGACCTGCATGAGTGTAGGATTCCTAATAGCTGAATATTATCGACAAGGATTAACATCAGCATGTATTAAAGAGCAGAAAACAGAACACTCTCTCGTCGGTACCTGTTGTAAAAACTTCACCGGCAACGTAAAATTTAAAATAGCTAAAAATGTATTCACTATAAACTAATAAATTAATATACTTCCGCCTTAAGTGAAGTTTCTAAGTCGCAAATTCTGCATCTAAAAAATTTGCTTCTTATGCTGTCTGATATCGTATTAACACTTAATAGTACATACGCAGCTGTAGTTAATTTTCTGTTTGGTGAACTTCAAAATTAATAAGAAAACACATTTAAATATTCCAATACACGCCACAATATTTAAATTATTTAAGGTGAAAAATAGAATGAAATGTGAATAAGAATGTTTTATTTGAGGTTGTGGCCATAGAAGGAGTACGTTATATACAAACTCCAAATACCAAACTAATACTACTTCTACACAAATAATTTAAAGTAAAACTATAAAACCTTTTTTGAAAGCTCACTCAAAGATGTAAAACGAAGAGATCTTTTATAAGACCGCGTTTATTTGCTTACAGCAACAACTATTACTAAGTGATTGAAGCCTACATATAAGCTAACTCTATTTTTTCTTTATATTTCTTTCTTTGTTCGCCTTTTTACATGTCAAGTATTTATTGTCTTATGATTTAATTTTCTATTCTTGACTTGATTACTAATTTATTTAACATGAATTGGTATAAATTAGTTTGATGTTATTCAATGGGTATCGGGTATGGCTGCGCATAGTTTTATCATTATACATAGTTGTAACTCGAATAAAAATTAATCGGTTATTCAATTAAGTAATAAAGTATTTTACAACAAATTGTAATGAAATCGCTTTTGATTCTTTAGCCATAGAAGAATGTTTGTAAAACATGACTTGCTGATGTGCGCGATGTGGTCGTATATAAAATTTTAATACGTCAGTGGTATTAGCCAAACTCTGCTTCTACACTGGAGTTCTACAGCACAAAGCCCCAATATCCCAACGCTTGATATTATGTTAAATGCATTATCTAAACAGGTTGTAATAAAGCTCTGAATTTATTTATTAAAGGCCCAGTCTATAAATATATTTTCTGATTCATAACAGGATGATAAAATAAGTTTTTTTTACCAGAATTTTTCCTATAAAGATCTTTTGAAATATACTTATGATTATTAATTTTTTAAATTTTGCAGTAAGTATAGAGACAAATTTTTAAAAATCGTTTTTAGTAAAACTGACATTCCCAAGAAGCCAATAAGATGTTAAAATTATTATCAGGAAGTAGTGCAAATGATGATATTTTCTAATGCTTTTAATGGCGGGTTATCATGGCAAGGACTCTGAAGCCATGTCTCTGATTTGTATATCTCGTTGCTAACAGTTTTTTAAGTTCATCAGGAAAAATTGCTTAATGTGAACTTTTTGAAGGTTCGGGGATGCAATAGATCTCTCCCGTGCCATTTACAGACTTCTGCAAAATAACGATCTTATAAATAAATAATTGATAATAATTTATAACTCTTAATTTATTTTATATAAATATTTTATCATTACACTTCAGTTCCAATATATTTTTGAAAATATATACGTTTTTGCAAAACGTGAAAGTATTATAACTCTGCAGAAATCGAGACTACTCCCTACACGCGTGAAAAGAGTACTCCACAAGGGACCAGGACTAGTCCAAAAGTAATCCAAATACATGGGAAAAACCTGCTCCATTTTATATTACAATGTCTTAGTAAAAGACCATGTAGTCCAAAAAAGGATTACGTCAGAGTAATCTAAAAACTATTCAAAGTAACTACTCTGGACATTATTAACACAGGGTTAGTCTTGATATTACTTCATGTCACTACTCCACAGAAAACCATTTTATACTATTATAAAAGACTAGTTTTTAAATTACCCTGAAGCGAATCTTTTGTTAAGTGTATTTTCCAATATCTTTTTTTTATACATCATGATCCATGTTTGCATTACATCGGACCATGTTGTAACTACTCCTTTTACTTAAAACGGATCATGTACTCCAATAATTTCTGCAGGGAAATAACTTTTAACTTTGTTCAAGTAAAATAACTGCCTAATCAATTATTTGGGTATTAATAATAATCGCTTACTGATAAGTCCCAAATACATAATATTTTACAAAAAAAAAGGTGCTTCCCCAGAAATGACTTAAAAATTTGTTCACTGGGAGACTAAATAGTTCAAATAATAAAATAGCAAGATGACCTATTCCAAATGGCAGCACTGTGATACCCATTTAATTTTTTGTGTCTGTATTCGATTATTTTAAAATTCGAATAATACGAAACCTTTTCCTACTTTTTAAATTCTTTAGCATATGGGCTTGTACTGCTATGTTCCACATCTTAGCTGTTGGTCACGACTTTGAGTTGTTACCATATGCGACTGCGCTTACCAGCCTGCCTTTTTGTTTACGCACACGAATGATTTTAAATGGAAATCGCCTAATGAGTTACACAGCATGTCGAATCAAGCTGATAGGCTTTTATGATTCCTGACGGTATTTTTGTGGAAAAAAAAAAAAGATTTTTATTCACTATAAATAAATCAAAACGTTCTTGTGGTGAAAAGTGTCGTTAGTTGAATTTAAAATAAATTTAATTATGTTATCATTTGTACACGTACATTTTCTATTTCATTAGATTGATTTTAATAATCAGCTCTCAATTTAGCATATTATTTTTGTGGGATTTTATTGAAATTCAAACATGGTTTTATAATTAATAAATTTGTTATGCTTGAACGCAATTAGTATAGAGTTATTAATATAAATTGTTTCCAATAAATGTGGCTGCCTTCTGGTTTAATGTAATAAATTTTGTGGAGTTTTTGTAAACTATTGAAAAAGATATTGAGGTATGTGACATTAATTAAGTTGTTTTATGAAGTTGTTGTGTTTTACCATCAAAGTTATTTCTGTAAACAGTCTTTCATCTGATTTGGGATCTTTTGGCGTTTTCAAATTTTCATCTTGACTTCGTTTTATTAATTAAAAGTAGTCTTCTTTATATTTGAAACTTCTTTATTTTTTAAACTACTGAAAAAATTAAGAGCAGTAAACGAAAATTCAGTCTTACCCAAGAACATTTTTAACTGACATTTTTTTGTTATTTTAACCTGTTTTTTATATGTGAAAAATAGTGATCTCTATTTGTAAGACTACTTTAATTTTCAAAAAACTGACAAAGTGAATGGTACCAAATAAAAATTCAGCCACTTCTGAAAAAAGTGAGAAATAAACTTTCTTTTAACTTTCTTTCATAAATTGAAAAATAAGCTTTTCCACTTATGAGAGTTCTTCATTTCTTATAAAATTTTCAATTTGTACTTTTCTTGTATAAATTTAAGCATGACTATTTTTAGAATCTTTAGGCTACAAGGATGGTGCTATCAAAAATTTAGCCATTTCAAAGAAAGTTTTAAAACGTCGATATTGCTTTTAGGAAAGAGGTACCCCTTATGCAATTTAAAATTTTTTTTTTTTAAGTGGTTTATTTTTGCAAAGTTATTTCAATGAAATTTACAATTTCAACTTATATTCTATATCCAAACCAAAATGAAATAAGCTTCTCTATTTTAAAAAATTATTTGGTTCGGGATCTTTTGTTTAAGAGATTTCCAAAAAATCGATATATTTTAAATTTTTTTAAAAATTGCTACATTTTTGGTTGTACCCTTTTTTTAAATGTTAATAAAACATTTGCAAATGCAAATTTCCAATTTATGAAAAAAGGTTTCAAATTAAAGATCTCTTTCCACAAAAAATAGGCTCTTAAAGAGTTCCTTAAAAAATTTTTGAATTTTTGTTTATACCCTCCTTTTTGCTGGTGGTTACCATAAAGCATTTTAAACGTAGGGAAACCTGCTTTTCAATGTATTAAAAAAGGGATACGCACTGGAAACGGCTGATATTTTGTTAGCTCCTCCCTTTTTGACAGTATTTTGCAGAAGCCTATTTTTCAATTTATAAAGCAAAATGTACAAAATTTAAAATTTTGCTTTGTAAGTGGCAAAGTTAGTTATTATGGTGGCATGAATTTACAATAAAAAAGTAAAAACAACACCGCAGCTTATACAACAGATAACCTTCACTCTCAGGGTGGGTTTCCATTTGTCAGTCATTCACCACTGAACTATTTTGCATTCCCTTTATTGCATACAAGCCAACAACTTTTTAAATAGTGTTTTGTAGATAATAAAAAATTCAATATTTTATGCATTTTTCTTTGCTTAACGCCATTGCTTGTGCCCGACTGCCTGGCTACATGTTGCGTGTCACACTTGTATCACTTCGGCACACACAGAGTGTGAGTATTAAATAATTTCAAGTGCGTATCTGCCGTTGTCTGTTTGGTGTTATCATTTTGGTTTTTTTCTTTTTTAACAAAATGACACATGCAACCATTTTATTATAAATAATTTTTAATTCCAGTTTTTCATAAATATTTTGTCTAAAACAAGAAGTTATTTTGTGAATACTTTTGTAAAAAGTTGCCTGTTGCTTTCGTTAATGAATGACGTTAGGGAGCTAACGGGTGAACATTGTTGCCTTAAGGCATTGCGTGTTTATCTAGTTATTTTTAAAGTTGAGAAAAATAATAAAAGGTGTTAAATGGGCATTTAGACTAGAATTAAATGATGCTTAAATATTTGGTATCATACTTCCAGATTGTAAAATCGTTGTATTATTTTTTTCTTATTTTCGTGTTTTTGATTCGAGTGACACACGCAATTCTAGGGGTATTTTTAAACTTGATGGCAGAATTATTTTTTAATTGGAGCTATTCATAGATTATTTTATGTATAATATAAAAGGTAATAAAATAAATATTCTAAACACAAACGCAAGACGGTATTTTCCTTCACATTAAGTGAATTATTAACTATTTACAATTTTACTCGATACTGATTGCAACTAATTGTTAGCTAAATTTATCAGAGTTTGAAATCAATAGAAAAGTTTACCTAACAAAAAACAATAATTAAGTGAAATATTGTATTGTAGACTGTTATTAGAAGCAAAAATAAATTATAATAAATTTCCTTTTAAGAAAGAGTGAAACCTGCATAAGTGTATGGCTAAAAAGATCTTAGCATTTGTAGCACACTATTGTCAGATCGTTTATGTTTAAGAAAATTAAACTAAACAAAAATTTATGTTATCGTCTCAAAAATGAATATTCATATATTAATAATTTAATTTCTTTACACCCCATAATCTGATGCGCCTGACTGCCACTTTAATTGGCAGCGTTTTACTCTTCAGCAGACAGCAATTTCAAATGAATTAATTTGACGTTAATTTGAGTCTATAATTTTTTAAAGAACCATAAAAATCGAAGGATTATAATCATACTTAATTAAAAACTATAAGGAAACATGCTGTGGCGACTACTGAACTTGAAGCAAAAACTTCTACAAAAAGACCTGATTGTCATTAAACATTGAAACCAAAAAAGAACTGAAAACGAAACATAAAGAAAATAAAAGTGAATTGTTTTAAAATATGGGTTGAAAAAAAACGCCACTTAAATGAATTTCGAAATGCGGCGGCATTGGGTAATTTTGTTATTGTATGCCTTCCCATCTTGCAGTCAGTCAAGTGTGCAGACCGAACTGGAGCGGGCGCGAATGCACACAAAACTAAATAATATGAACTAAAATGAAATGTGATCATGAGATCAGAAGCATTAAGGAATGTACAACATAAAATTTATACACGTGTTTGCCACAAAATGGGTATATAAATTCTCAGCTTCTAAAAGATTTAAGTTTCATATACGTTTTTTTCAATATATTGCGTTCATTAAAAACGTTCCATGTTTTCTGCGGATACTTAATATTAGATCGCATGTTCTATTAGTTACTTGGACTGCTCTGCTAAATAGCTGATTTTTATTTGTGTAGAACTGCCACTCGATGTTGGTAAAAATAAGTCTCATATCAGTCAAATATCAAAAAGGATTTAATTTGTTAAATATATTTAGCCTACACCCAGTAACAAAAGATCATCCAAAAAAGTAAATAATATCCTAAACTTATGATCCGAAAGCAACGCAAATCTGGATCTTTTCTGATGCTATTTATTTCGAAATTTCTTTTCTATATTCTGATGAACAAATTGCCTTTCCTCTTTAATTTTAATTATTGCTGATTTTTTTTCCAACATGTTGTTAAAATTCAAAGTGATCAATTGAGAGTTTTTAGCTGGTTCCTACACGAATTTCACTGGGACTGGTGAAAATCATTAAGGAACCTTTTCCCAACATTTCTTAGAATAACTAAAGATATTATATCAAACTTAAAGTGGAAGTCTAAAACAAATATCAAAGTCATAATAAGAACTCACTGATCACTTTATCTTTTTAATTTTCTTGTAGAATTTCATTCTACAATTGGTTGGATTTTTTCTGAGAGATAAGAACAACAACAACTAATAATTGTCTTAATATAAAAATAATTTATTTAGAGTGTTGACAACTTAAGTTGTCTTTCGAAGTGCACTCGCTTTTTAATTTTTAACTTAGTAAATATTTTTGGAGTTGTCTTTGAATTTTAATAAGAATTTGGGAAAAAAGAATCAGCACGATATTAATGTTAAAGAGGTTTAAACGATATTTCCTAAAATATGAACTAATTTAATATACAATTTCCTTTCTTTCACAAATTTATTATGTTGGGCAAGTAACACTTATAACTTTGCATTCTTTGTGATAACTGCATATGAGCGAGAATAGCGTTAACGACTTTTTTAAATTAAATGGAAAGATGATGTGCTAAACAAAACACTAAACGGAAATCCAATTCCAATATCAACTTAAGAAACCTTTATGATGCATCCACTGTTTGTATGTCAAGACTCAAGAGCCATTTAAGAATATTTGCGCAAGCAAAAACACACATACAATATTTTAAGCATGCCAGCCTTTTTTATTGAGTTCTATAAGGAACTTGAAAAATACAAAAAAAAAACCAAATCCCATAAAGCAAAATCATGCCGTTGATAACTGAAATAGTTGTAGTAGTAGTCTGGTTTTCTGCTTTAGTACACTTTGTCTGTTATTTAAACGGGCATAAATTGATTATTTAGAGCCCTTAGCAGAAGTTAACTTAATAAAAGATAAAAAAAACTTAATTGGTTTGATAAAAATTATTTCGCTTTTTTGTAAGTTTCCATATGACAGACAAGACCGACATTGCATATGAAAACTAATTTTGGTTTTTTAGGATTTCCAAAAGAATCTAAAATATTTAACTTAATTACATTTTTAAGTTAAGGTTAGAGAAAGAAAAATGTCAATAGTTTTTGTTAAATTAATTTTTTAATCGGCAAAAAAGGTATTTGTATATATAAATATTATAGTCTTTCAGAAAAATTTAAAGTGATCAATTGTTTCATGATTTAAGGTACATTCAAACTCAAAATAAAATAATAAAATTTTGGAAAAATTTAATAAAATTTTGTTTAATAAAATTTTGGGAATAAAAACAAGCACATAATTAAAATTAAAGTACATTCAAACTTTTCAAATAAATGCCCAAAATAATAATTGAAAACTTTTTAATTTAGAAGGATGCTAATTTAATTAAAGATTTTTCTATGAAATTGAACTCTGTTACACAGTCTAACAGTTGTGAGTGTAATTTTTTACTTAAATAACTCCGTACCCGTATTTTCCACTAGTAATAACTGCTTTGCGCTATTTTCGGCAAACGTTTGCCGTACCTTTACTAAAACACAAACGTCCCTTTTACAACACCGCTGGCAATATTATTCTTGATCCGATTATAATACACCATGTGAATGTCATTTATAATCATTTACTTTTTTTAAGAAAAATAATTCAAATTACACAATAATTATTAATACAAAAAAAGTAAATAGAATACAGGATATTATACAGCACAAAAATATATGTTGCATTAGTATTAACGTGGTTTCTTTAGCACTAATAAAAAAATTTATTTTGTTTCCGCCCGGGATCGAACCGGGGACCTTCCGCGTGTTAGGCGGATGTGATAACCACTACACCACGGAAACTATATACATATAATTATATATTATAACGTGTTCTCAATTTATGTATCAAAATAAAAATATATATATTTTTTTCCAAACTGAGCAGAAGAAGAAATTTAAAAAAAGGTATTTTTCTGCTATTTTTAGCAGTCATCTCACAAATTCGCTAATAAATTATGATTATTGATATCGTTATTATTATTTAAAATGCATTATAATAAAAACTATAAAGAGATAAATCAAGAAAGTACAACAGACGGTGATTTTTTACTTCTCAAACAAATAAGCTTTATAGTTAATATAATCACTGATCGCTTTGAGTTGTATGTAAAATTTGAGGAAAAAATAGTGGCACTGTTAATATTGAATTGAAGTTCTTTCAGTTTTTACACAAATTCATTCACAAAAGTAGAAAGAAGCAAAGACTTATTAAGTGTCGCTTAACATAAGAAAACATGAAGTTTGATGAAACCAGTGGAAGTAATTTCTGGGCAATTACTTCTTCGTTACTTTCAATTAGTTTGCGTATGCGACTTATCCAGAAGTGATCTATAGATAACAGATTAAGAAATTATTATACTTGGACAAATTTAAAGTTATTTGTAGTTTTTGCAATAAAATACATTTTTATTTATAAACGAAAATTTTAAATTATTAAAAATTAATAAAAGAATATTAATAAAAAATTTATACAACTTAAATTCATAAGCATAAATTACTAATATTTACTTTTAACCAGCCGCAAGGAGAATAAAAAAATTAAAGATAGTTTCAGTTATTATTTTCGCCCCTTTTTTTCAAAGCAAATTGAAGTTCTCATCAGCTTTAAGGTCCAAGAAAGCTTCCCTGATTAGATCCAAGAGACTGTCACTATGTCTGTATTTATAAATGCGCGTGTGTGTGTGCGTTAGAATTTATCCAGAATTGTGCTACTTAAAATTCTTATTGAGTTATTTCGAAACTGTATTTTCAGAAGGATTCTGTGAGGAAAGTAATATTAAAAGCTATTTATAAAAACCTATCTTTATAAATTATTGTATGTATCTCCAGATCCAGTCGATGAGCGAAAATTACCATGAACAAGTTGAGAATCATATCGTCATTGTTATGTAGTCTAGAATGCTGTGCTTGATTGTTTAATACTTAAAAATTTAATCAACCTGTTTCAAAGTCAGTCTAATAAGAGAAGTTGTCGCACTCGCCTGGTATTTGAAAAAATATATAATATTTTTAAGAAAAAAAACCTTGCTTATCATTTTTAAAATAGCATTTAGTCATAGCGGCTATTTATTAAACGAAATTAACATATTGAGCCGATCAAAGATTCTGCTCTAATAGCAGTGACTCATAAATTATTCACAATTATATTAAGTTCTTTATTCCTAAATAATTGTTGCTGAAATAGCCTGTTGTTTTGTTATTTGATGCCCAGCAAAATTAATTATGTATCATAAAAACCCGAAAATTAATGAATCTAATTTCAATTATTTCCATTAATTTTATTTTTAACGCTCTTTTGTTTTAATTCGCATTATTTGATTAAGAGCGGTATTACGTCTAATGAGCATGTTTTTAATTCTTATCATTTTATGTGGAAGTGACAGCAAAAGGGAAATAAATTCAGAGATAACATATGATTAATTGTATGAAATAATCCAACAACATTGTGGCTACAATCAGTTCTGTCTGCCCACAGTCACATGATTTCCTCCAACAAAATTAAAGCCACATTTAAAGCTTTCGAAAAAGATGTTTTCAGTTTAATGATTATATTTTTGTATTTATTCTACATTTTGACGCTCATACATCTTTATGTGTGGCCATTTCACATGCTTGTCATCGCTACATCATCGCAGCAGCAGAAAAATATCCATACAAAACTCAACGGAGAGAAATGTATGGATGTTGTATGGATGAATCGTCTGAGTGGATGGCATGGCTGGGCAGCCTGCAAGCGTATTGAATGTTAAACCGTCTGAATGGATGAATGATGTTAAGATTAAGGTATTGCGTGATTCATCTGTTTTCTGCCATGTAATCCCCAACTTCAGTCTTATTGTATACATAAACTTATGATACGAATATGTTTTCGGAGTTGAGTTTTTTTTTGGAAGCTCATGAAAATGTTTGTATGGGGGAGCGGAAAGAGACAGAATGAAATAAAATCAATCTTAAACATTTATTTCAAATTTGGTTGTGTTCAATATATCATACTGTTTTGCTAATGACATTTAAATGGTGTCAATTAGAATTGAAAGCTTGTGCTACCTCTTTGGAAATATGCCCCACCTCAGCCATAAGTAGAAGACTGCACCACTGTCCCTGATATCAACAATACAATTTGTCATATTCAAGTGTGTGCTCTTCACTATGGAGTGGAAGTTATGTCATTGTGCAAAATGTTTGGCAGAAGTGATGATATACATTAATTAACAATTTTTTCCCCCAATTTCGACTCCTCTGAAACAATGCTGTTCGTATACAATGAGTTTTGTTTTAGCTCCAGCTTAAGCATTTTGATAAATTGCAATAATAAATTAGTCGTCGTCATTCTCATCATTGTTGTTGTGATTGTTATTATGAGATTTAGGGCCATTGAAAAGCTTGTGGGAGGCGTTCAAAAAATATCTATAAGTTTTTTTAAAAAGTTTTGCTACCAGCCATGTTTCGCTAATTGTTATATTATTGTTATTTATATAATTTTACTTTTTTTCCAATGTATATTTCAAAATATACATTAAATATAAAAGGGCAGAAAAAGTTTTTAAATTATTCAGTACAGTATTTGTTATAGTACCGTCCCTCGGTTTTGCATCGGAAAAGTTGTTGTCTCTCTCTGAAACACATAATAAGTCAGAATATATTTCTCTATTTTTTAATACTTATTTTATTGTTCTTATTTTATTAGAATTTAATTTTTTAATTTGAGCTTAAGGCTGTTTTTATAAAGTGATAAGTTTAAAAACTTTAATATTTAACTTTTCAATATATTGATACAGTGAGGAATATATCCCGAGGATATATATTATAAAATATATATTAAAAAATAAGAAATTTAAGTTTTTAAGGTTGTTGTTTGAAAATTCTTAGATTTTTATATCAATCACAATCAGTCACAAAGCAGCTCCGAGTCAGTTAATATTAAGCCTCGATGTCAATTATATTTTAATCGCAACCATTCTACCGATTATTTACTCCCTTTAGAGATTGTCGGGTCTCGGACTAGTTAACTTCTGCTCCTCAGATAATTGTATAGGATTATGGTCCTGCTGAAGAATTTTTATTTGTTCAACACGTTGTCACTTCTTATATATATGCTTATACCGTGAAAACGTTTATATTCTTAAGCACATGGATATGGTTACCTATACCCGAAGATATTGAATTTGATTAGGAATCTCCGTTAGTGAGTGTTTCATTGATGAAGCTATAGCACTTATCACTGCGTGGTACATTAACACAAAAAAGCATCCAAATTAAAAACTCGCCTGTGAAATAATATAAAAAATTCACATTGTCATTGTTTCGGACTTTTACCACCTTTAGCAAAATATATTAAACAAGTGGAGGTTGCAAAACTATTATCACTATTTAGTTACTAACACTGGGAAGTAATAAATTCAATTAAAATAACTTTTTTTTTTCTGACACTATACAGTTTAGCTGCAATTTCGAAATTTCCCAAATACGTTTTGATATTAAAAGCTAAGAGTAAAAACTTTCCACAAGGTCCTGGCAAATAAAATGAATAGCTAGAATTAAAATTTAAACGAATACTATCTTTATTAAATGGATAATGTAACAGCAACTGATTTCTATTTTTTAGTAGGACCAGCAATCAGGGACGACCTCAGTGTATTATTGGAACACTGCTCTTTAGTTTGGGCAACTTCAAAACTAATCCTTACACGAGCATAATAATTTAATTCAATTATAATTCCCTGCTCTTTGCTTTAAAAGAAATAAGGTAAAAAACTTGTTGTATATCTTCCATGTTGTTTTATATTTTTACCAAATTTATTCGAATATTCAACCAACAGTTTATTATTTATTTGAGAAATACTTAAGATTTTATTATTCTTCGTTTATGGGCGGAATTAATATTTTTATATTTCTGTGTAAATGCGCAATTAAAAGCGGTCATAATTTTAATTTTCTCCAACAATATTTGCCACATTATTTTGTGTAGCATTCACCATGTGTATAAAAGTAGATTGTTTTTCCTGGAGTTGAAACTGAAGCTGCTTGTATGTAAATTTTTTTTTCACTTTTATTTTTGTTGCCCTTTTGCTACACTTTATTGCTCATTAATGTTTTGAATTGTTTTTCGGTTCCTGTTTCTTATTTTTCAAAACCAAAATTCTTATGAGCAGTGAAATTAAAACATATTAAAATTTTTATTTTGTGTGTGTATGATTTCTTCCCGCTTCATAAAAAAATATATATTTAAACTAAAGTTAGCAACAAACCTGATGCAATTAACATGCATGATAATCTGCCTGCATCACAGCTCTTGCAACCAGAAGTTCATTATACAACGTTCTTTCTATGTGGTCATAAAAATTTATAATAAACTAAAAAAGTAATTTTATCTTTATTCATAAATAAGGATTAGGCACAATTGAGTTGCATGCATAAAGTCTATTTGGAGTGTATGGTGCACGTCTCGTAAACTAAGAATTTGGTATTAGTGATCAAAATGTTTTGGGATTATATATAAAATTTTGTTAATAAAATGTATTTTTAGTACAAAATAATTCATAATCGCATAATCTTTGCAATGAAGACTGTTATGATTTTTCCCCTCATTATCTTAGAAAACCTGAACTATTTTTCATTTGTTTTTCAAATCAGCTTTTTGAAACCTGAGAACCATGTACCCTGGCTTGTACTTCAAAAGTTAGTGTTCATCTATCATTTTAGGTCTGTGCATAATTTTCCCATAACCAATCAATTGCGATCAATACTGGAAGATTATCGAACAAATTGTCACATGACGTAAAATTGTCAATGTGATGAAACCCTAGACATGCGACAACAACTAATCAAAAAAAAAATTTAATATCTAATTCAATGCATTCAGCAAAATATTTGTTTTTTTAATCAGTGATAAACTATAAGTAGAATGAAAAATTATACGAAACACGCTTGCGAAATAAGATGAAACTAGACATTTGCTGTCGCAGAGTAAACAACGGGGTTGTATGTTGTCTCATTAATAAGAAACAATGTTTCACTATTTACCAAAGCGATAAAAATCAAAAAGATTAGAATTATTATAAAGTTTTACACTCCACTGCAATACAAATAGGAAGGAATGGTGGTGGAATATAGTGGAGTTTAGAAACGGTAAAAGTGGTTATGAAAATATTGGGTGTGTAAAAAAGCTGTTTGCTCACAATTTTTGCCACAGAATGTTTAACATGACATTATTTGTAGACCGATAATGACGATATAAGTAATTTCATGCATAAGTTACATCCCTCATGTAGGTTGAGGCTCCATGTAAGAGCCAATGTGTCTGCGATTGGTTTAAATTTAAGATTATTTACTCAGAAGCCTGTTTAAGACTTCCGCGAGGATATTTTTCCATTCCATAAATTGAACAGTTGGGATTTCCTATTGATATCAAAACTTTAAAAAGTCTTTCGCTTTAGGGCTGCCTCATTTCTGAATAGGATATTTATTATGAATATGTGATAACTGAACCCAGATATTAAATTCTCCTTAATGATGAAAATATATTGAATAGATTCTAAATTATTGTGTAGAATTATATTAATAAAAAAGTATGATGTATGTTAATTACAGGACTAAAAATAACACTGAAATGATTTATTCGATTTCTAACAACGAATTTATCTGTGCATAAACGCATAAATTATCGTTTTTATAACGATAATCTATATGAACCAGCCTCCAAACTGCATATATACGTCTATAAAATACAATAAATTTATATATGATTAAATTTTAGCTACTGCTCTTAATATATGATAGAATATGTCAGTGGCGCTTAAAATTATTTTGTATCGATGGCATAGATTAACCCTGTACTCGCATAAACGAAAAATGTATTCTAAAGGACAAGTGTACGAGTAATGAAATTGTAGAATATAACAACAGCGAAAAACATAATATACGCCGAGATATTTTATACTTCCCTTGTTAAAAATAACGCCAATGGAACACCCTCATATCGCACACACATAAAAAAAATACTAGATAGAATTAGAATCATATCAAATATTTTCTTACCATATTTTTGTTTAACCGAATCGCTACTGCAAAATTGTGTAAAATAGAGGGTGTTTTATTTTGGCTTTACGGCTTACATTTTTCAACTGTATCGCAGAGTATGATTAGTTACGTGCAACTGATATAAAAGTTTCTAATCTCTAATCATTTTTTGTTTTGTTCACTGAACGTTGGCCTGAACTTGTGCTACTTAATGTTCCGTAATTATAAGGTTTCCGAAAGCAATTCTTTACTTCTGTTTAAATAATTTCGAAAGACTTTGAAATTTGATTAGAAATCTGAGAAATTTTTTTTTTTATTTTGTTTTTTTTTTATTTTGTGTGAGAGATTTTAAATTTATTTCGTTGAATTTTCATCGCCTAATCAATGATGCTTGAAATGAGCGCTTTATAAAGGAATAAATTAAATGTATGAAAGAGATCGATCATATTGATTTATATGAAAAATTTTGAGTGTAATGAAAAATGTGTTAAATACAGATAGCGCAGTGTATGTATATAATTCCAGCCTAAAGGACATGCATAATTTGAACAGTAAAGTCGTACCAATGAATAACAGACATATTTTAATATATCAAACAATATTTTGGGATTAGAGAGTCAAGAAAAATAACTAACATTTACATGTTTTTACCCAGTTCTACTTTATTTATATATAATATTCTAGGAGTCATTATCACAAGTTCATGTTAGTTAAAAGCAAGATATTGTCGTAAGTAAAAGTTTTATATTATCACAATGTTTCTTCAGCCTAAAGTGAATGATATGTTGAGCTACATTCAGTAATATAAATCAGGACAAACTTTGTATTTCTCCTACTCTACCTAACATGAAGTTTCAATAATGGCCCAAATGGCTGGCAAAATGTATAAAGTCCTAAGGAAACAAGTTTGAATAAAAGCCTACTGCTTTATATAGACATCAGCGTTATAGCTCCCAAAATAGCTTTTAAACTAAGTACCACCATGTAAAAATGTTATCAAAAGTATTCAATCACAGCAAGCAAAAGGATTTTTGTTTTCATGTGTTCAACAGTCGTAGTACAACACAACATCTTGATATTCCACATACTACGGCAGGAAATTCTAACATTTCAGTTTCCATTCCAATATATATATATACAAACGACGTATGCAGAGTGCCTTGTTTATGTAAATTTTTTTTTGTTCTATTTAATATCTTTGAAAAGAAATTCTGTAGAAATTTTGTGGGTTTTTTTATTACATTGTTTAGCGAAATCAAGGAAAATATTTGCAACCCTTTTATCGTTGCTGAAACAAAAATGTTGATTTGATTGATTATGTAAATTTTAATTTAACGAAACATACCGCGAAGTTATTGAACTGATGAAATAAAACAACAATTCTCAAAAAATTGCTTTTGTAGTCTGGTATTTGCTAATTTTTTTTTATGGAATGATTTTCTTTGAATATAAAAACAGCAGAGTATTATTTTCATGCAAACTCTGTCAATTTAAGTCTAGCTTAACCTTGAAACAATTAATATAATTATTTCAAATCGAGATTTTCTCCCGGATTGCTATTTCAAAATTGTTGTTCTATTTCAAAAATGTTTATTTCTAATAAACTGAAACTATATACCATTTTTCATTGCAACAAATTGCAGCTGATTAACTGATCCACATGCAACAAAGTATAGACACATAATTGAGCTTAATTCAAAACTTCAAAATAAAAAATATTATAATAATAAATTCGTTTTAAAAAGTTACTATTCCAATTTTAAGTTTCTGATTCGCTATCTTATTTGAGCACATAATTTGTAATCCTTCTTTTATAAAACACTTCTATTATTATTACTGGACTAATACATAAACAAGATGGTGCATAAAATATGTCCTGGCAACTTTTTCTAAAATTTTATCGATAAATCATACAAATAAAGACCCGGATAAGACTTAAATGCCAAAGTAGTATAAAACAACAATAAAAAACGTTAGAAACTTTTAATATTTTCATGGCATAAATAAGTTTTTCCTTTGTTATTTTAAGTCTTTTTTATCTGGCTCTTTAGTAAAGTGTCATAAACTACTGTTCAATTGATAGTAACAAGGAAATCGACGAGTCGGATGCTTAGTGTGAAAGAAAAAAATTTTGTAGCAAAAAGTTTGCAAGAAATCTGTGCAATAATCTTACATGCATTTGGGTCTTTTGAATGTGTGAGAATTATGTTTAGCATTTGAACAGTAGACAAGCAAGTTGAAAGTAATAAAAGTTTGTTGTTGAGAAAACAAGATCAAAACTTTACCTACTGCGATGACTGTTTATATATTTTTAAGTTAAAACGTCATTGAATATAAAGGCAAAACATTTTTTGAAGTCATATAGAAACGGTTTAACTATTTTCAAACAATTTTCCATTGTCGCAATGAACAGTCCTTTACAGTAGCAATTTTAATTGTAAATAATAATTTTGAAAACATAATTTGGCCTCATATGAAAAAGGACTCCTTCAACAAAATCCCTGGTTTATAATGCGTTGCCAGGGAGCTTCATTCCCTTGTATATAGAGTTGCGATAAATCTGTGTTTGAAGAGTGTAAATGAATAAAGTAAAAGTGCTTTATAAATGGTCTGTCTTTTTTTTCATTCAATATGTTAATCCTTATCGGTGGAATAAACAGAGAAATGTTTTTATATTTATCTGAATATGGAATTATATTTTCAATTGAATACGGAGTATATATTTTGTTGTATTTCGGCATTTACATAGTACTGGCATTCATAATAATACCGACATCTCTATGAGTGTATGTGTTATTGTTGTTATTGTTGGTTGGGTATTTAACTGTATTTGTCTGTGAAATTGTTATCACTATTAAACAGTCGTTGGCGGTTTTTGGTCTGCAAAATAATAGTCGTATACAAATTCATATGAAGCTTAACCAATTAGTTATGTGTTGGAACAAAAAATTGATTTAAATTAAGGAATATTTTTAAAGCATTTTTTTTTTGATTAAGGAGAAATTTTCAATAAGAAGGACATAAATATTTAGTTAAGTGATTTTGCTAAAAAAATAATAAACTTTAAATCCAACAGAAATAACAGCGACATGCTGGCAACATCTTATAATTAATGTAAAGAACAAGATATTAAATTGATTGTACTGGTTTTAAAGAAATGTTTTTAGCTAAAATTTTTTAAGTCAGTGAGTTAAATATTATACAATATTAATTTGCAATAATATGAAAGTATAATTAAACAAATACATACAACGTATATCAAACACGTTCGAGGAAACAACCTCAACAGTAATTGATTTTTGCATTTATTTATCTTTAAATTTTAATCAAAAAATTGCATAACAATAGAAGAAATCAACTCTAATTTCGTGCTCTAACAATACCTGACGTAGTGAAAAGCGCTGACTTAAAATTGGAATTGTAAAAACATTTACTTAATTATACCTTTTAGCCAATGAATTTATGATTGTTAAAATTGGAACTTCATTTCAATGGCCTATGATTATTAGTTTTAGTCAACAAATAAATTGAAATGTTCTATGCTAATAAGCCAATTTTGTATACTTATTAAAATACCATCATTTAAGATTCACTACACTGGCACAGCTGCACAATAGTCCAACAAATAAGTAGAGAAAACTTTCATTTTCACTTATAGTTTCCACAACGATTTGTTTCTATTAAAGAAGGCAAATTCATTTCCATTTTCCATTGTGCCGTTAATTTATTACATTGAAGAAACCATTTGCTTACAATAAGTAATTTGTAAACAGCGGCAAGTGTCAATATCACTGAGCTGGCCATTTATAAAATGATGTTGTGTAAATGGTGGTGTGCAGAGGCAGACGTAATATAAACCACTATTGCAAAGGTATGCCTGTTTGAGTTTTTATAAACCTCAACAAAAAAACTCTATATATGTTCAGGTATTTCTGACTATAAATTTAAATATGTAAGCAATTATTTTTTTCAAGTTTATCAAATTGAAACACAGGAATTAATTGCTTAAATATTGTAAATACTGCCGCTAGTCATTTAATTATTTTTGTGTTTTTAAAGACTTGAATGAAAATTGAAACCCAATTAAATTACATAAACGTAAATTTATAGTTGGCATGTAAATTTGTTTAAAGCAAATAGTAATAAAACAGATATAAAAGTTTTTTATATAAATAAACTTCAGTTTATGGCAACAATAGCATGCAAGAGAAAAGCCACACAACAAGAGCATAATATTTGGTAGTTTACACAAAAATTTTACATCAATTTTCATTATTAAGGTTAAAAATAAAAATTTCGAAGATATTTCTTTTTCCTCGCGAGGAAGTTTGATTGCAACGACATCATCTTTGTGCTGTTATTATTTGGTATTAATAAAATCGGATTTGTTCTAGTCTTATAGAACGCAGACTATCCAAATATTGTACCCTTTTCGTTGAAAAGTTATTGATTAAAGAACAGTCTTCTCAATTTTACATAACAAATAAAGCCATGATATCCTACACAGTCGTTCGACTAATTTACAAGAAAATTTTTCAAAAGTCTCACTAACTCGAAATGGCATCGCAGGTGACATCCCACTATAAATCATTGACCCAAAAGTATATGTTTGACACAACCACTTCAATTTTTTATCTATAAAGAAAATTTAAAATATTATCGTCATGATTTTTGGGCGACAATATTTAATATTTTTAACAATAAATACTACTCTGATATCCTGGAAAATAAAATTTTATTAAAACTTTTCCTACGCACTCATGTCATATCTGGTAGCTGTAGGATGCTGAATCACGGCAACCTTCTCTTAATATATTAAACGAATATCCTTGTAATATTTGTGCTGCAAAAATATCATTTCACACTGTAGTATGCAATTAGCCAGATTTTAATATTGTTGCTTCATATAAACAATAAAATTTATGATCATTTGCTGAAACACAATCGTTGCCGATTTTTAATTAAACCTTTTAACATAATAATGAATTGAAGACAAATACATTTACTTTTGCAAAAGTTAAAAACAAAAATCCTTGAGGCAGTGCAAATTAAATAATTATTCGAACATGATGGTAAATGTTGTAAAGCTGGATGAAATGATGCTGTAAATTATAGGATATTAATTCAAATATATTAAATATTTTAGTTATTAATCTATAATTCACTTGCTAAATATATAGTACAAACGAATATCGCAACGGAGTTTTCTCATCCGCATTGATGAATAGTTGGATTAGCTCTAGTCGATGTTGGCTTAAATTAAAAGAAAATATTTATACTGCAAAACTATTTATTGTTATAAAGAATACAATTTTAATAGCCTAGTTGTTATATTGCTTTTTACTCAGAACGGTGTGATAAATACTTTAAAGCACAAAGGAAAGCTAACGTCAGTATTAATATTCAAAATAATAATTAAGCAGTAGCTGTAGGTATAGCGACTTTTGAAAACAGCTGTTCTGCTCTGCTCTGCTAGATTAATTACATAAAATGTTGAATTTTCTATCCTTAATTTTATATACTAGAATATCCCAAGACTGCATCTTTGCATTGCATTTGTTAATATATATAAATAAAAGGGATCGTTCAAGCTACCAGCACTTCAGCATTTTAAAACATGTCAATACGATTTAGCACACATAATTTTATGTACAAATAATTTTTATTTCTGCATGGGGTCGTCTGCTTTTCCTACTTTTAGTTATGCTATTTCCACAGACACAACCGAATAAAGCAGTTGCCATTTTTAGTACACAAAATTAATCTGCTGACATTTGGTGCACAACATCCATTTTTATCGCATTCTGTCTTTTATTTTTACCTTGGCTTTTGGCCAAGGAATTAAACTGAATTTATATTTATCAAGTATTAACTTATATATATATATATATATATATATATATATATACGAGTATGTCATGGTATATGTTCAATTTGCAAATTTAATTCGACTTTTTATTCTACAAATCTTTTTTGTTTGCAACACAAAAAAGCAAGTCAAAGTTGGCTTAAAATTTTAATGTAATTTGAAAGAAAAAAAAAAGATATCTTCTTTGTAGTTCGTCGCGACAAGTAGAGGCGTTTTTATTGCACTAAGTGAACAAACAATCGGAAAAGTTTTATGAATTTTATCGTTAACTATTCAAATAATATTTTGTGTTCTGTCACAGTTTTGCATTTAAGACATACAGTAAAAGTTTTTTTTGAATAATAGCAACGGAGTTAGCCATTTGTTGAAAGCTATCAAAATTAGAGATATAAATTTATCTTATAGGTAATATTAATATATTTGTACTATCAAGTATTAGAAACACAAGTGCATATTATTAACTTAATTATAAGGTAAAATAAAAAAAAAGCAACCCAATTCGCTTCAGTAACTGATATCATAATAACTATATTAAGGTAAAGGCAAATAAATTTTGTTATTTGCTTTGAATAAGATCAAAAGGATGTAAGTATTTTTGTATTATGAAAAAATTATTTTAATATATTTAAGTAAAGTTTTTTGCAACTATTGTAATTAAATGATTTGATGCAGTTTGATAAACTGGTGCTATCAATAATTTCTGATTGCGTTCATTAATTTTTTTTATAGTTTTTGAAAGATCACTCTTTTTTGAAATTAATTTATTTTTTATCCTAAATCTCTGCAGCCTCATAATACACCATCTAAGAGTTTATTTACTTATAAAATATATTTAACTTCTCAGACGGCCACTCAGCAAGTGATATAATAACTGAAACTAAGCTTTTGATACCGAACTCTTAATGCTTAAAACACAGTTTACTTAAAAAATATAGCAAATGAAATTATTTGAAAGTCCACTTTACGATTTTTTTTATCAAAACTAAGGATCTTAGTTATTGATATTATATATGTAATAAGAAATCAATGATTAAAAAGTATTATTAAGAAAGTTTATGATACTGGAAAAGTTCTCATTTATATTTCATAATTCGTTTAAAATTCCCTAAAATCAATTATAGGCCTAGTAAAAAAGACCTCACTAAAAGTCAATACTGTCTTGATCCGGAAGTAGCGCAAACCTTAATATTTTTCTAATCGTTTTTACAACGGGCTGTCATAACAAGAAGTTGATTTTTTAGTCACCTTCTCAGTGAATCCGAAGTCAAGTTCCTGATGTTAATTGTATCTATTTTTTGTATGTCGTTTCTAACAAATTCTTAAATCGACAAAGAAAAGTCCCTTGATGAAAGATCAGGTACTGCAGACTTTTGCCAGATAATTATTGGTAATTTATGTTAACCAATTTATCTTATATGAATCTTTAATTAACATTTTACAATTCAATTATATATTTTTAATTAAAAATGTTATTTTAATAAAAAAAAGCTTAATAGTTCCAAGAACTACAAACTTTTTCCAACTTTGTGTGAATAAAATAACTACTTAATTAGTTATGTGGATATTTTTAACAATCGCTTTTTGATAATTCGCAAATTATTACTGTTGGAAGTAAAGAAAAAACACTTCCCTAAATATAACTTTAAATTGATAAATACTGTTTTAGTATTGATATATGCTTTTCAATTTGTCTTAAAAATTTTACAAGCACCAACTCTAAAGATCTAGATTTAAATTGTTCAAATAATTATATCAATTTTTTTACTTCTTTACTTAAATCTTGCGTGATGCAGTGCTCTGTTTGAAAAAACTATGTCTTCATCCGCTATTTATCCTTGAGAGCAAAGAGCCAATCCAATATTTGCTAAAATGATTACATGAATATACATCTATTCCAAACGTTTAGAAAACCCATGAAGCCAATAAGTAATGGCCAAAACGGAAAATGAAATTTACTTTAATAACAAAACTAAACAATTTGCACACACGACTGAGTTTATTCGATTCCTAAAAGAGAACATAAGGAATGGATAAATGTGATAAAATCTTGTTGCAATATACAGGATTTCTTTATGGTATTTATTTACAAAAGTGTGTCCAACATGTATTTGTAATGACATTCACAAAAGGATTAGTTTATCTTTAGAATAGTGTGAGATTCTCATTGATTTGTTAATGAAACTTTGTAATGTTTTTGGGAATGCATATATAATTCTATGAGTATTTTGAAAATAGATTCTGAAAATAAGTCAGGCTGTAATTGTGTAATGACAACTCTGAAGTACATTGACTTTTGTGTAAAATGATTTCGCATTTTGCTATTAATGAGCCAGCAAGTGTGCGTATGTTTGATGTATTTGCATTTCGTACTAACATGGATTAAAGTGACATATTACACCATCTATCATTTGGTAATACTACGCGCTGCAGGCTGTGTGAGTTTTTGGAATTTTGGTGGGAATTAGTTTTGAAAATAGTAGTTAAAAATATATACAACAAACATTTAGATGCTGAAATGGAGTTTGTTATTAACGGTGCTACATTTCAACGAAACAGTGACTATTCGTTTTTAACTCAACTCATATCAATTCAGTATTTTATTAGGATTTAAATAGTATGTTTCTCTTAGACCTGTATATATATATATCAACTCCAACGACCTGCTCCTGATATAAATGACAGACGAATATTAAAGTATACCTTAAGTGATTCCAGAAAGATGGGACTTTGCAATATTTATCAAACATAATTATCATGCAACCATACCAAAGTCCTGGTGTAGTAGATGAAAATAAGTTCATAATACTTCAAAGGAAGTATGTTTGTCCGTAATAGTTTGATAGAAGGCTTGCAGACATCTAAAGTTCAGTCCACAAACGAACTGAACAGAAAATTAAATTCTAAGAGGTCTCGTTCATGGTTCGGCCGGCAAAATAATACTGCGACCTCATGTCTTATTATGTTAAGCCACTTTTTATAGGACTAACGAGATGATGTTTTCCATTATAATATTACATGGATGTGTTCATGCAACAACATGTCTATGACATGTCGTGAGTCTCGTCTTAAGGCTGAATTTTTCTTAGAATCCAGCTTAGCAGCTGTGGTTGATACCAGCAGAGCTATTGGATAATTCTATATATCCACATAAGACTCTTGTAACTCCAGTTATTGAACTGTATTGCAAAAATCATAGCAAAGGTTTTATCTTATAGAGATTTACTTCTTGGAAATAGAAGAAAAAAAGACAAATTTATTGAATTGATAGGAAAAAATCGTTTTATGCTTACCAGCATAGACTAACGTCTTCGCACAAAAAAAAATTCTATCGGTCTCAAGTTGCACGATCTTGGAAATAGGTTTTGTGCGGACGTTAAATGGATTTAGTGCCCGAACAGAACCATGGTTTATAAAATAAATTTATACAATTTGGAAGCGTTGTTCAATGCATACATCTTGAATTGCTGAACCAAACCTATAACAAAATGCTCAACAGCTGACAAAATGACCGCCACTTAATATTACGCTGTCTACTTAAAGTTATATGCCTCTACCAAAAATACCCTTCATTTATAAATGATCAACAACATGTGGTTTTCAGATTCAGATATATCTTGGCATTACTGCAAAACGCCCAACTTCACATTTGCTAGGTCAACTTCCAGATCAGATCGTAAGGACACGAATTTTTACAAAACATATTTGAGCGAATTGAGAAAAATTTATTGAATGTGAGAGCACTACAAGCCATGGAAACAGTTTCGATAAAATTGAAAAACTTTTATTTTTTTATATATAAAGCACAGGCGTAAATAGCATTTACTTTGGACATACTTAGACTTGGTTTTTTTGTAATCAATAAAACACTTGCTCTGAATTTTACAAGAGTTTATTGTCACATTTTAAGATGAAAAAGTCTTAAAATTTTTCATTTTAATGGCAACCTGCTCTTATTGGACAACCATTAAATAGCTGTTTAATAATGAACATCTCCTTTCAAAAGTGCCGGAAGCTGTGATGTTAATAAATTGAAATATACAACATAAAGTGATTCGCTATATAAAAAGTGCAATTTGTTGTTGTCAAATGTGAATGATTAAAAACACACTTGTTTAAACATTTGACATGTCAAAGAGGCCAATTTATTTAAATTTCCGTATTATATACGAACAACAGCAGCGACAAGACATCAACATCAAAACGAGAAAACAACAGCAAACTTGCACAATATGCTTTAACTTTAATTTAAGAAGAAAAAAAACCCGTTTAATTTAAACATTCAAGAGGCAACACGCGTTTAACGTTGTGTTTAAGTCTCAAGTGCATCTTAATACAAAAGACTATAGCGAATGAAATTGTAGGAAAAAAAATAAACAGATAAATATTTTGATTGGATTTTTATTTTGCCATGAAATAGCCATAATTGTTTGAGACAAAACTCTAGTTGCAAATGGTTAAGACGCACACTGATTCGGAATTGGAATCCAAACACACTCGTAACATAAGTGACAATTATGTGCACCATGGGTTTTTAACCACTTAAATCATCTGCCACATAGATGTGGCTGTAATCTCTAGGATAACATTATATGACAGAGATTAATATAGTTGTGGTGGCCCCTTACAGCAGCCACAGATGATGTATTACAATCCAAGGAGGAAGTATTAGAGAATTACTAAATCAAGCAGGGAAATGTAAGGCTTAATAGTTGCTGTTGCATACAACTAAAAAAATAGAGAGTGCTAATTATACTTTTCAATTTTCTGAAAACAACAATATAAACAGCTGTTCTTCTAATATATATCGCAGGAATAATCATCCACTATTTTAATAACCCTAATGCACCGCAGACACGTAAGTAGCATGAAACCAATCAACCCATCATCATTCACCAAATGCAATTTCCTCCCTCGTTGATTTCTGTATGAATATCACGAAATATGTGACATTAAAAGTTGAAGCCATTCTTTTATATCTCTATTCCTTAACTAAGTTCTTATAAATACATGTATACATTCATACGCACATAGTCTTTAATTTCCAGTTTATGTAAACTCTTTAAATAGCTTCTAGATTTAGTTACTTATTTCATTATCTTAAATAATTGATGTGTGAAATTAAAACAATAAATATTTTCTAAGGAAAAACTATGATTTATTTTTATACTTTTTATAATACTTCCTTTCTTAAAAATTGTATGAAGAATTTACATTCAAATATTTCATTTACACCCTACATAATAACATATAAAGGATGAAGAGGTAAATATATGAATATTAAATTGAAAGAAGTTTCATTAAAAAATCTATATTTTATTGACTCCTGAAAATAATCGTACAAAATTGTAAATGCAAGAAAACAATATAATTCCTATTTAATAATAAAAATTCGCTGCTAAAAAATAAATTTATTTCATTTTTAGATCGTTAAATTTTACTTTAAACTTCACATGATTATATTTTTCCGGTTTTATATCCTTATGGCTGAACAAATTCTTAGACTACTTCAAATAAAATATTTAAATTAATTTATAAAGTACACTTTCAACTGATTCTTAACTTTGAAACAACAAAAATTCCACAGCAGTTTTAAAATGAATGCAAAAAAAACAGAGCAACAGCAAAAGACTTACTTTCCACTCCATTAACGCTTTTTCCCGCTAAATCCATGAATAATTAAAATCCATTAGGAAACTTTTTTCTGCAGCCTTTCCTTAATAATAAAATATTATTCAATATGCATTAATAATTTGTTAAAGAAGGAAACAAGAAAATGGCAACGAGAGTTTTGATAAAATAACAAAACAGTAAAAATAAACGATAATATCGCATGTGCGAAAATGTAAGGAAATATATAAATACCAACACAACATACTCGAACTTTTTAGGTACATAAAAATTAATATGTTTTTGTAATATTATTTAGTGGGTAATATGCATCCGTAAGAAACATGTTAATATATATTTTTCTAAAATCAAAAGTGCTTAAATATAATTTTCGTTATCTGCAACACACACACTGTGATCATTCATCTAACATTTCAAGTCCTTTATTTTTTTCAGCTTTAACCTTTTAAATTTATTTTTATCTAACATATATGAATTGATTACACTCCACGAACATTATTTGCTACAATCCTCTTAAGCCTTTTTTCTGTGAATAAGGGAACAAATTTGTTGTCTCTTTTATGTATGTGTATGCATTATGGTTAAGTGTCTTATCTGCTGCTAAAATAATTTCTTAAAAGGTGACATTCTTCATACCTCATGGGCAATTACAATACCTTTAACACTTGCCATCACATAAGTCATGCAGTATGAAACGTGCGCGTATGCCACTCTGCTGTATTCTGGCATGATATTGGATTATACTCGTTTATGAGTGCGGATGTGTGTGTGTTTTGGTGCATCTGCCTGCAGTAAAAATTCCTCTTTACGCACTTAATACTGCACAAGCAAACCAAACCATCCATTAGCGTCATTCCATATTACTACAAAAAAGTACTTTATCGTGCATTGCGGGGATAGGAACGTTAATATAATTGTACCATTTTTTTTTTATTAAAAATATATAGGAAAAATTTACTAAAATTTATACAATTCTTTTGAAATAGAAGATCTGTGAATTTAAATATAGCTTCTTGTGGAGACTATGGGGCTGCTCAGTCTATGTCCTTGCCTAAGAACAGCGTAATAAGGGTCCAAGTTGATAATTACCGCATGACTAACAGAAACAATCAAGCCCTAGATTATATGATAGTATAGCACTAATAATAATAACAATAATAGTAATTATAATAACAATAATAATAATAATAATAATAATAATAATAATAATAATAATAATAATAATAATAATAATAATAATAAAAACGTATAGTTCCTCTAAAGTTGATCGCACACTTGCCTCGTGTGCTCAGGATAAGATTGCAAAGCATTTCAACAATTGCAGCAGCAAGTTATTTCCAACTAAACAAAATGTGGAATAACAATAATTATAAAATCATTAATTAGCTTGTTTTAATTAATATCATATTTAAAAGACAAGGACATTATTAACAGGGTATTTTATGATATCGAAGAAGCACTTTCTATTGTAAAAAACCCATTAAAAACAAATATTTCATTTGGCTTCGAATATTATTATACGAAAGAAATAACTCTTTGCATATTGTGAAAAAAGCAGTACGTTTAAATGACTTTACAATTGTTCCAATATTGTATAGGGTGTTTTTGTATAGTGATACAATTTTGAGTTAGCATCACTGCTTGATTTGGCCACAAATTTAACAGTTGATAGTTGGTTTTTGTGTAACTTGCTTTGACATTTTGTTGTGGATCGACTTACACCAGAGCAACACGTGCTCAATAAAGACCGTTTCATTGATATCAAAAATATATTACTATGTGTTATTATGATTTAAGCTTGTATCACTCTATAAAATACACCTTTTATCTCATAATCTTCTTTATGACTAATATTGTCATCCAATACTTTATTCAAACATCAGGATCTCTTTGTTAATTTATTAAAATTTCATGTAACAGAGTAGCACCGTGTGATTGGACCAAAAGAGAATCGTAAGAAAGGACTTTAAACTGAGAGAAGAAAGCAAAATCAACATTCAATCATTAATCGAATATTGATATATCATGCAAAGAAGACATTGTAATTTTAATATATATATCTCAATTTTTATGACACAAAGATATAGCGATGGTTTCCAAACTAAAAAATATATGAGAATATTGATACTTTAAGGTACCGATTTTCGAATAAACATATTTACTGGTTAATAAACTACAATCGAACGGATTTTAATGGTTTCATTTGAATTTACTTTATACATTTTTAACATGATGCTACTAAATATTTGGAAACAAGTGCCTTAACGTGATAAAAAGCTGGTACACATTAATAATTTTCAATGAAAATTGTTATTAATTTCGAGTAAAGAGAAGAAGAAATTCCAAGGGAATTCAATAACATCCAAAACTTACATTCCAGAAGAAATGTAAATCTGGATCTGCTTTTTACATTGAATCCGAAGTCGTGTTTCTAATGTTAATTAAATCTGATTTTTGTATGTCGTTATTAAAGAGTTTACAAATCTAGCAGGAGAAGTCACTTATTGCGAATTCTCTGAAGGCTCGTGGACGCAATGACTATTTCCGTGTCATACTAGTTTGCATATATAAAATTAATTCCAGACATTTTGTCCAGTAATAAACAATTTATCGTAAGCACAACTTTGGTACATTTATAAAAAATCCCTGTTGCTCAACTTAGCTGGTAAGTACATAAATATTTACCATATCTTTCTAAAGAATCTTTAAAATTATCTCAACCGAGGTTACACAGCAATTAATCTTGAGATCTATACTACTGATGCCATGAATTTATGGTTCACAAATGAAAGGGGATAATGCGTCGTACACATAAAGCTTAAAAATCATAGAGATATATCTTAAACAACAATTTTAACGATTTTTATATTTATATACTTACTTCACTGGACAAAATGTAGTCATTTAATATTGAAAGAACAGAATAAATAGTAAAAAACGATAATTATGTGAAACGAAATGTTGAGATTAACATATGAAATCAATAAAAGTCATTTGACTGTAAGAATCTTGTGTGGTTGCTTGTTAATAAATTTGCAATTTATTGGCGATTTAAAAAGGGGATTCCATTAGCAAGTCTATTCGAAAACCGATAATTTAGTAAAATTTAGGAAAATGTATGGAATTGGTCCGCTTTTTCCATGCTTAAGAAATAAACTTGTAATATCATGATTCGTTTAATGATTCTTGTATTTTACAAAGATTTGTTTTGACAATCACAAACAATTTAATGAAGAAGCTAACCGACTTTATATAAAGTATTAATATAAAAACTCTGAAACTCAAACAAATTTATTAATGATTCTGTTAATTCAGTTCTTATAAAGCTTCCGAATAATTTTCTGCCAAAATCATTTTCTATTGTATCTATATATTTCACACTTAAAATAGTTCTTATGAGATCTCGAGCCAAATCTTGTAAATTTTGATTAGATTTCAAACTCAAAAAATAAAACAAAAGATTAAATTAAATATATAAAAAAAACATCTAGTCTGTTTCAGAGAGGTACGGCTCTGGATTTCTTTCATAATGCACGAAAAGATTTTATTCTGTAAAAATATTTTTTTCAAAACTACTTTTAAAAGTGTCAAACTTCAAGTTTCTATATTGTAGCTTAAATCGAAGAAACTGGTTGTAAGTTTTATTAACTTTTGCTACCATTTATGCGTGAAAAATTTCGTTGTTTTTAAAATAATCACAAAAACGAAAATACTGGATTCGGTGCCTTCTAGTGACTCTATAAACTTTGCAAACGATTGGAGTAGATAAAAAGTAGAAAATCATTGTTCGTAGGCCACAGTTAAAAACATAAAAAGAAAGGAATCACATTTTTCTTTGATTTAAAATATCTCTATACATTGTCTTATTCAAAAACACACCACATATAATTAGACATCTAAGCAAAAAATAAAAGTGTTCTTTGTCCTTAACGCCAATTAGCACACACCACCCACCTTTAAGCACTCTTTGACATAATTTAAATGGCATTTGGGTATATACATGCCCATGAATTTGTGTATAAAGTATTCTGTTTCATATTGTTACTTTTTAAAGTCAAACCGAGGATTTAAAAACTTTACATAGCCAAATGACATGCAATTACTTACACATACATATAAATATAAAATACTTTTTTTCTCTCCATTTTCAACATGCGTCTCATGTAGCACTTTTGTTGCTCTGGGCTATTTGTTCGGATTAACTCAACAACTGTCACCATATCGAAAAATTTAAATAATAAAAGAATAACAAGGGCTGATAGTTTTAAATTGCATACGCGGTATACAACACATAAATAAAACTTTTTAAATTTCATTTATTACCATATTTTGGGAAAAATTTAAGTGGTAGTTTTTAGGTTTTGAGGGTTACATGGAAACAAAGAAACCACCCACTTTTTCTACATCCTTAATAAACGTGCTGGTGTTTCAAAGGATTTCATTTAATTAATAGTTCATATAAAAAAAAATTGTGTGCGAAATTTAAATGTTGATTTAATATATTTAATTAGAATGTGTGAATTATTATTGCGTCACGGTCAGGCAATTACCTGCGAAAAGTTCTTTACTGCAGTGATATAAGTTAAACTTTTCCTTTTGTATTTCAGTTTATACATGAAGTCTACAACAATATTATGAACTGAATTAAGTATAGACGTATTACGAATTTTTTTTAAATTTAATTTATATTATGAAAACAATAAAGATTAGATCACTTGCAACTTAAATCTTTAATTTAGCTCATGTCCAAAATTATATGTATGAGGCTGAAAGCACATTACGGCATTTTACACAGTCATCTTTTGGGACCCTGATTACTTGAGTTGATGGATAAATTTGTTTTAAGAATTAGTAATTTATTACAAAATTATGTTCTGCATATGCTACTTAATATCACTAATTTATTTATATAAATTATTTTTATAATTTATGTTACAATTGCTCAGCTTTACCAAATTATTAATTATTATATGACATAAATATATATATGAGACTGCGAGTCCCGATATCACAAATGTTTTTGCGAAACAGGTGAATATAATTTCCGCCGAAGCCTTTTTTAATGTGTAGGACCAGCACTCAGGCTGGTCCTACACATTTGCAGTGCATTGTGCTGGAACTGTGAAATGAAGGGATAGTGTTAAGAGGACAGTTTAGAAGATAGAGAATTAGTTGTAGCTATTTTTACTTCAATGACCAGTGCTATGCCTTCCTCAATGAGACAAGCCGACAACAATTAACACAATCACAAATGCAGATCAGAAAAATTCGGCAACATATTCATGACTGAGTACGGAGTCGAATTCGGAATCTAAAGCATAGTAGTCTCGTGTCTCACTATTTCAGCCAACAGCACCCTCTCTTAAAACAATAAACCCCACCAACCATAAAAATTCAATAATTCTTATATATAATAAAATTAATAAAATAACATTCTTAATTTAGTTTTAGCGATGCCAGTAAATATTTTTAGCGTAATTTTCATACAAGGTCATTATCCATTAATCCTGCAAATATGTAAAACTTTTTTTTTAACAATAGAAATGCCGAAAGTTCCTGTGCTACTGTTAAAGAAATTTCCTTTGCAGCTTTTGCAAAGTATGGCTCATATTTTTATAAATTTATATCTCGTTTTTTAATTGTGTTCAAAGTAATTTGTAAGCTTCCTTGGGTTCTTGGTATGTCCTTCACAGCTTCTATTTTTTTCTACTGCTTGGTTTAATAATGGAACGAAAATTACCCAGCAGAAGTTTTATTTATATATAAATTTTAATCTTTACATGTTCATACCAAAAATTTAATAAATTTTTTATATCATTAATTAATTGTTTATTTGCTCATATAATATTTACGGCTATAATTCCAAGATTATATATGAATAAAGTTCCAATATTTAATATAATCAATACATCAAATTTTTAAAAGTAAGAAAAATTCACGAAGTTTGTTAAAAATGGAAGGATATTAGAGGCTGTCAAATACTATTGTGGGACAAAAATCGAAAGGCGGCACTTGTACTCATAAGGTAAAATATTATTTGTCTACCTCAATATTTACTGAATGTAAAACTACAATAATGCATATTATATACTGTGATATAGTAGCATAAAGATTATCCTAGTCACTATATCAACATTTTGATGTTTCTCTGGATAAAATCTATAGTTTACGTTTACAAACAACAATGACTGAGTTAAGCCCTCAAAGTTGTTAAGCTTTAGATTTGTAAAGAAAATGCTTTAATAGCATCTCTGCATTGTTTATGTGTTAAATGGCTGCTTTTAACATTCAATTATAGCCTGTCTACAATTATTCAGCTTTATAATGTGCTAATTGCTCCAGAACATGCATAGAAAAAGAATAGTAAAGAAAATCATAACCACGTTGTTGTGTAGGAATGAAGTTCAACTAGAGCTCTTATATAGCTGAAAGACAATGTGTTTCAAAATACTATAATTTTTATGATAGAGATGTTAAAAAATAATGACTAAATGGATAATAATTGAAACATTATTAGAGAAAATTAACGTGTGAACATTTCAAATCTAAGAATAGTGAACTTTTTAAATAATATAATATATATGTTTATATGTGTGTCATTGATATTATATGGATAATAAAGTCTATGCAAATAACTTGCACAATTTTACTATACGAGATTAATTAATCTAGATAGATTTAAATAAAATAATCAGGTTTTTATGAGAAGCTAAATTTCTCTTAGCCAATTTGTCGTTGCTCTAATTTTGTTTTTAAATTATTTTTCTTTAAAGTAGCTGTTTTTATACACTGAAAATATCTAAAGTGGAGTAAATCACATCTTCAAATTTTGCTTTAGCTCAAATAATATTATGTGTATGTGCAGTACTTCAGTAAACTTAACTTCTTAAGTCTTTAAGTGTATTTGCGAATATTAAAACGATGTTAAAATTATACATGACTTGATTAAAAGTCATCTATTGCCAGCTGCCCACACTGTATCAATTTTCCACATAACACTCAAGCACGAATGACAAATTATTTTAAGCTCTAATATTGCTTAGTTAAATAGTAAAACAATTTATCAATTAAATACAAGAAAAGAGTTCGATATAAAAAAAGTAAAGAAATAAAAACATACTCCATGGTTAACATGTTGGCGCCAATTGAATTTCTTGTTTTATTTCTTTATCTCTGATGCAAAGGCGTCTAGCAAAAGAGTTTATCGCTCGTTATGTTCGTAGACAAACAGAAAAGATTGAAGACCCACATCCACACATTGTGGCTGGACTAAATCGCCTTAAAATTGAACCACACAAAAAATTTTAAATTGTTGATGCTCATGATTATGCCGACTTTTTATTTACATGTGTGAGTGTAGGAAAAAAACTTGTAGTAAAATCTTAACTTTCATACGACACATGAAAAGAAAGTTGTTAAAAGAATTAAAAAAATTTTTTTAATGAATTCTATACAAGTGTTTTAAGTAAAACTGATTGAACTTATAACAAAGTGAAATATTGTATATATGGAGGAGTGAACAATCACCCACCCAAAACATATCATATCCTTCATCGATTTAATACTATCATCATGTAAATAATATCCTGGATACTTTTTTTTCGCGAATTTCTAACATATGTATTATTCTTTATATCTATTCTAATAGCAAAAATCAGTCCCTCACAAAAGGCAGAACTATGTTTGGTTTTATTATTAATACTGTTCAGAGAAAATATCTACTAACTATTTCACGGTGTCAAAGGAGTTCTTAGTTAGGTATAGTTAAATTTAAAAACAAAAACAATTCATCATTTTTTTTTTTGTTTCAAATAAAACTCTACGAAAGAAAGACTTCTCTCTTGATCTAATGATTAATACGGATTCACGTCCTATGCAATGCTTTTTCACTTGATTTTTTGCGCAGCTTTTCATTTAGCTGACATGTTACTCGATCACTGAAACCTATTGAAACCAAATTTTAGTCTAGTTTTCTTTACTCCTGGCAAAAGATTTATTTGATGAATATATTCCAAGGCGTGAAGCCGTAATGCATATTTTACAATTTGTAACAATGAACTCCTTATTGCCGCCGATAGATTTGTGTGTGCAAAGAACCGATGGGATGCAAATTTATGACTCTATGTTATCAAATAGCACACGAAATTTTCCAGTTTTTATTTTATAAAAAAGTTATTGCCTAACAGCGGGTCCTATTTTTCAATAGTTAAAATTTATACATGATCGACATTTAGTCCATGTCCTACATGCCCGATTTGTCTTGATATTAGGATTGGTAATTTCTGAAGGTCATCCAATACGATGCAAGGCTTAATAATCATTATTCCCATTTTCTTCTGTATGCACTACCAGGAGTGTCTAACACTAAATTGCGTCTGGCACAAATTCTTTCTAGGTCGTAACAAGTATGAAAGCAATTATGTAGCCGTTCTATTTCTTTTTAAATGAACACAATTTAACTTACTACAGCGTGACGCAATACCACCGTCAGGGCTTGAATGCTTCATAAGATTTTCAGTTAACCTATATTTTTTTGTTTTTCATTTAAGAGTTTTGTGAAGAACACTTGGAGAGCTTTTAATGGAACAGTACACAAAAGAATAATCATAGAAACTTGTTTCATTTTATTTGTTAAAATCAAGAGTCAAATATTTTGACGAGGTAGGCTTATCGTTGGTTCTAAATGTGCACATTTCCATTTGAAAAATGTTGCAAACAATGAAAATTTCGGGAAATGGGCTACGAAAAATTCAGGAACAGGTCATTAGCACGAATTACACCCAGTTAAGGGTACTGTTTGGTGCGGTGTATCGCCTGAAAGGATGGTTTCTCCATATTTCTTTGAATATATGCATGGCGCTTGTGTTACAGATAATGGTGCTGAATATTGAACGATGCTGGATAATATTTGTAGGCCGGTGATAATAAATCATCCACAGTTTTGTTTCCAAGAAGATGGAGTCACAGCTCATGTCTAAATAACTCTGTTGCGGGTCTTCTTTGGTGAACTAATTATTTCGTGCAGAGGCGATTTGGATTGAAACCCACGTTTCCCGGAGTCAATAGTGACAGACTGGAACAGATTGGCGATCTTTGCAAGAAATAGTGTACGTAAATAAGCCAGCGACCATAGCGTACCTAAAACAAAACATTCCCCATTAAATTCAAGCCATAACACAGGAAATTTTATAAGAGTCTTGGAAAATGTAATGGAAAGAGCACGAATTATGTGAGGCCTAAAATGGCCAAGAGTTACAAGATATAGTTTTCAACTAATAAAAACATTATATAATCTTCAAACATTAATGGTAGTTAATGTACACGCTGTACAATTCTAAAAAATGTTTAAGTTATTGTTCTGCCTCTATATGCTTTCATTTACGCAGGTATATCAACTTTAATATATTTTACTCAACTAAGACAATTGGCTTTTCATAAAAAGAAATCTTTTTCATACTTTATTAAAGTTCTTCAGATTAATATTCCTTTTAAAAACTTTTCGCAAATACAATAATATTTTATGGCCTATAGAAACACATGTTACCCAAATCAATTGCCAATAGCAAATATATGTTAGGGAAACGTACAATAACATAAAATATATTCCAAAAGAAATAAAAATCCCATTGTCATCAATTGGATTTACCGAAATCTTTTAAGTAAAATCATGATAAATAAATACGCCAGAAAAGCTGGCAATCAAAATGTATTTTTGTTTTGGCAATAAGTAAAATGATTTTCGCAAAGATTTTCCAAATCTTATAAAAGCACAAATAAACTTCCATCATAATGTCTTCAATAGCAGACACCAACTGCATACAAAGTGGCAGATTAACATTTACAAAGTTTTGTACGTTTTCGGCAGACTCAGAACCATTTTAATCTCCTCAGCCTGTTAACTTTACAACTTAAAAATTGTAAAACTTTTCATTTTGCTAAAACGCATTTTTAAAGTTCAACAATCAATAAGTTTTGCTGCCGAGATGCGAAAAGTTAATATAGAATCTGTGATTTCCAATTTCTTTCCTGAATTATAACAATAACATGTTTTACTTTTGCATACTTTCATTAAAACTTAATTTGGTTGTGAGATTGTGTTTACAAATATTGGAAATACTTAACAACATGTTGTTTGCACTCAATATCGAAATTAAATTTTACGTTTTGTGTGTATTATTTTAAAAGGAATTATTGATCCTTAGAACATATATTTTTTATACAGGGTGGTGCAAAGCAACCGTTGGGATGTGAATATTTAAAAACTTTTTCATTTAATGATCTGAGATTTTAACTAAGAACAATTAGCCTATATAAATATTAATATAGCAAAAATTAAATGTTCATTAAAAATAAAAATCACAATAATAATAATTATTTTTTTATGTTGCTTTAATAAAAAGTTGTACCCGGCAAGTTGTCGCCTTTTTTTGGCTTTGCAAATTCGTGCTAGTTTCACTACATTTTGCCTAGATTTTCATAAAATATCTGGATTTATTACTTCAATGGATTTCATTGTAAATGTTTTGTTTCAGCTGTGACATAGTCGCTGGCTTATTTACGTACACCTTTTCTTTCAAATAAATCCACAGAAAACAGTCTAGCGCTGTGAAAATCAGTCTGCCATTTGAAAACGTTTCAGTGCGAAATAATGCACTGTGGGCTGTGGGTCCATTTTATTGAAACCACAACCGTGGATGGTTTTCTACATCCGGCCTCAAAAAGTTGTCTAGCATCGTTTAATATTCAGCTTCATCCACTATAAACGAGGCGTTCTGCCTCTTAAGTGGCTGTAATTGTTGATGTTTAACTCTTCTTCGATCCTTCGTGACTCATATCCTAAAATTTTGCTTGTTTACCAACCCATTCAAGTGGAAAAGGGCACATCAATGGACAACGAAAAGCTCGCTGCGTTACAACAACTGGCCGTTGATTTTCAATATCATATCAAAAAAGTTTTGATCGCTGTTCAGTTGTGTACTGTTCCATTTAAAAATCACTAAGTTTTTTTTTTCACAAAATTCCGAAATGAAAATATATATAAATTAATTAAAAAAGCTATGAAACATTCAGGCCTTAATGGTACTTTTTCGCCACACTGTATAACATTAAATTTCAATATAATTCTGCTTTTTTTTCAGTTCATATTTCAAAACATTTGTTTCAAAGTTATTTGTTTGGAATTTAAAAAAGAAATATGCCGATAGTAGATTTGGGCTTGAAGACTGCGTAATAATTTTTACTTAGTAATTTAAAGATCTTCGGCTGCGTATTTTTTATATTCATTTTTCCAAATAGATATCTGCACTATCCATTGAAATATTACAGTTCTACTTAAGAAGACTAATTTCCACAAAAACTCTTCTGAAATTATTCATATTTCATTGCTTTGCTGATTAAATACTTTATACTCTAGTTTTAATGCAACCCATCGTACCAAGTTCAATGGATTTTTATAAATAGAATTATAGCGTAACACCAAACTTGTTTATATATGATATTAAAGCATCTCCCAAGTTATTTCGAAATACATTTTTCAAAAAAACAAAAATCATTTAAATATCCACCTACAAAGATTCAATTTATTATACGTAAACTTCTATTATTAAAAAGAAAAAAACACTCTTATAGAAAATGAAACTGAAAAGATGCTTTTGATAAATGATATACCTGGAATTGGCGTTAATGCAATTTCTCAACATCATTAACTATGAAGAGTCGTAAACAATATAAAATATGTTTCATTTCCTTTCCAGCCCCAACCAATTGGCTGTCTTTTGTTTTACTTCACTGTGAACAGTCTCTAAGAACTAAGATTAAGATTTCAAATGGTCTCCTTTTTTGTTACATTTTGTATTTCCATTTTATGTATTTTCTTTTTATTATTATATTTCTTTTGCGGTTTTCCATACTAAACCTAATAATTGTGTTTGTGGTGGGGCACGAAAGTAATAGATTATGGTGCACAAAGTTGTCACATCTTTAAACACATTCAAATTAACAAAGTTTTCACTTCGAAAATGTTAAGATATTTTCGTTGTATTTTTTGAAGAATGTTTGTGGAAAAAAACTTTGAATTTGATTTATTTAAGTAAAAAGTTTTTGAAAACCTTAAACCTCATACAGTGACCTGAAGTGACAGGTTGCAAAAGTACTGAAAGAGCAGAATAGAATTGTTAACACCCCAGAATATATGTGACATATTAACTATTTCTGTTGTTGAAAAAATAATCTCGATATGCTGGCGGCAGGAGTAAAAAACAATAAATTTGATGTGGATTTAGTGTTTGAAAAAGGTAACGAAAATATGAATAAAATTTTCTTTTTGGTGCTGCAAATAAAACTGCGAGTGGAAATATATTTAAATGAAATTCATGCTGTGAAATATTACAGGTATAAGGTACGTATTTCTCAGTAATGATTTCATAAATAAATTAATGACACTTGGAAAATTTAGTTGAGTTTAAATTTTGTGTTTCGATTTAAATTTGAGGCCCAAAATAATACAATATCATGCTTTAAATAAGTATGAAATATTCACTTATTTTTTTTTAAATCACATAGTATTTTTAATCCAATCTGAAGTAAAATTTTTGGCATTGACTTTCTATTTAACCGTTTTAAATATTTATTTAAACAATATTTAGGAAAAATTTAAAAGATTCTGATCTTATATAGTTTTTTTTTATAATATTTACCAAAGGAGTAACGTCTCAGATATATTGCTAAAGATATGCGATATGAAAAAAATAAAGTACTATATATAGATTTTCTTTCCCGTTAGTGTTATTAAAAATTATTTGTGCTCTTATTACCCAGCAACAAAAAGACCTTTTAAATAAGTCAATAAAATCCTTAAGTTATGGTTCGGAAGCAGTGAAAATATGGATCTTTTCCAATACTGTTCTAATAGGTTGTAAATTCAAAAAAGTTCAAGTTTTTAAAACTTTTAAAAATTAAGCACGCAGTCATATTCTTGAAGTTAATTAAATCTGTTAATGTTGTTTCTAAAAGCTTTTCAATTATATAAGGGAGATTTCTTTGAAGGATCGGGGACGCAATACACATTTCATTGAGTACAGACAACAAGAATTTATGAAAACAACAATATAGAAATATATAAAATTTAGTTGGTAAAATATTTCAGCTGCATGAGAGCTATCGCTATCGATCACTATGATTTAATTTATGTCGCCATATATCTTCCTAAGTTTTGGCATGATCATTCCAAACGTACTTCACGCTCAAAACTTATTTCCAAATTTGTGAAATTTTACTTTCTTCTGAAGTTTTGGAAAAAAGTTGTGTAGCAAACTTTTTGGTATTTGAAACGAAGATAATCTTCAATGTTTATTTCTTTGAATATAAGCTGCCAATATTCTGATTGGTGAACGATATCGAGCCATAGCAACTTAATTATTTCTGTCTAAAGTTAATCGTCATTTACCAGCATTTAAATTAGTTCATTGTAAAATCAATATGGTGACAAATTTATTTACATAATATTTTCAAAGAATATATCAAACTTCTGTAATAGTTTTTTTTTAACTAAAGCGGCTGATATAAGAATACATACAACTTTGAAGGAAATAATGAGAGGAACATATAATAATTATTGCAATTATTATTATCTGCCACTTATCCAATGTCGTAGTCATTCGATTGAATAAATAACGTTTTAAACGAAACCAATATCTACATTTTTTTTACTTTTAATATTATTTATTCGATTGAATGATAGCTTGCAATATTGGCAAATAGTCAGTAAGTTTCTCTTGTGGCATCATATCTGACTGACGTGTCTAATATTGCCCTCATGTCATATGTGCGTCCCACTTCCATATGGGTTTCAGGTTGATACTTATCTTCATGTCTAGTATAGTATTGCCTACTCAAAGGCCTTAAATATACCATATAAATCGTTCTTTCTACCATCAAGTCCTGATGGTTTTATAATACCAATAATATTCTCGATGGCATTCACATATAAAAAGCACATACATTTGAAATCGCTACTTCATCAAAATGAAATATGAACGACACTCGCAACATTCAAGGGAAGGTATTTAGGGAATACATTACAAAGTATTTTAAGAGGAGTATTAAATATCGTTACGCAGCTCAATGTGTAACATTTAATGGCAACAGTCCAACAAGAATCCTACTTGGAATTTACGAATAATATAATCATAAATACCCTAAATTTTCATTACCCCAACTTGTGAACACCTGTAGTTAAATTCGTTTAATATCATAGTAGCAATGCTGTTGTTGTATTTCTATATTTGCTTGCAACAATCATGCAGTAAAAATAAACTAATAAAATAGAGTAAAACAAATAAATCAAAAATCACAAAAATGAATTGAAGACAAACAAATATTTTTAAAACAAATAAGCATGTGGTTGCCATTAGGAAAATTAAATTTTTTCCGGTATATAAAAAAATATATTGAAAGCTGCGCTAAAAAATATGTAAATAAAAATTTCACAAAATTCAGAAAAACTACTCTCAATATAGTTTTTTTTATTAGATTATTACTACAGAAATATAATATCTGATGAATTATTTTTAAAGATTACAGCTTTAAATAATATTTTTGTGTTAACGATTTTGCTTTTATTATAAATATTTAAATATATTGTTATTGGTAATATCGAATATAACAACCAGCAGCAGCTAAAGCTTTTCAGGACTTATGGTGTGTAATACGTATTCAGGCAACGTGCTGACAACACCTAAAGCAATTTTATTTTGGCATGACTGAAAATACGTGCCAATCTTGATATATAATGAGGACAAATGTAAAGGCTTGTTGTATTTCATTTTTTGTTTTTTTTTCAAGAAGGTGGCTGATAAAGTTTAAAATCCAAGTGATACGTGGCAAACGTTTAAATGATGATACACTTTAGCTTCGAAATTATTCAGCATAGTTTTGTGTTATAGGAAGAACTTGATTATTGAAGGCAAATGCCTTCCTGTTACATGCTGAGTATGGGTCAAACAATTTAGTGTTCTTCACTGTAAAGTTGAAAGCAATTTAAACAACAACAAAAAATAAATATTCAATTATTCGAAGAAATAATTTGATGATGTTTTTGCTAAAATTTTACGAGCAATATTTTACGCTGCAAAGAATTCCTAAAATAGTTTTTTGTTTATTGCCCACTGCACATTTAAAACAAGAGTGATATTAAATTAATATAAGTTTCAGTAGAATTCATTGAATTTAATGTCAACTGAATATTCAGTTCTAATAATAAACGTTGTACTTAAGAAGTTATTTGTATTATTTTTAATTTTGATAATCACAAAAAATTTTAAATTATTTTTAAGATATTTAATTCATTTATATTAAATTTACTGCACTTGCAAGTTTACTTTGAAGCTCCGTGTAAATATATCGTTCGCATTTTTGCACATGTTTCAACTGTTAATTTTCTTTTCGCAGAAACACATACTGCCACTACACATACACGTCTGTCACGAATGCATCGTAAGTAAATAAACACAACAAAAACCAAGAATTAAAGAGAAGAAGAACACTTTCATATATTTTTGTTGTCATTTAACTTAATTGCCAGACGTTAATTTGTCTCATTATTTATCTTTTGTTTTCAAAAAATCCCTGCTGATAAATGTTACTTATTTATATATATATTTTTTTAATCAGAATTCAAGGAACAGACTCGCACGTGTAGACAGCAGCTACCAGCACGTTTCAAGAAAATTACTTTTTAACAATATGAACACACAGAAAAAGAGTAGAAAAGAAAGTAATTTATCAATTATTTAAAGCTTTAAATACTTGCACTAATGTATGCATGGATGTAAGTGTGTGTATAGATGTATAATTCGACAAGTATGATTAATATTAAGAAAAACTGAAAATAACTCATACGTGCACAATTATCGAAGCATCCGTATCGGTTTCTATTCGGAAAAGTGCACTGAGATCTACTAGGGGACTGACAGCTGCACTTTTTGGTACATTCTGTACGCAATTAATTCTATTACAAATTATTTACTGATTTCTGTTAACTAATTTAAAAATCTTTTTATTGCCGCAGGATACTAAAATATTTTGTATATAGTAAAAATAATTATTAAAATTTAAAAAATAATATACTAATTTCTGTTAACTAAATTGAAAACTGTTTTTATTGCCGCAGGATAATAAAATATATTGTATATAGTAAAAATAATTAATAAATTGAAAAAAATAACTCATACGTGCACAATTATTAAAGCATTCGTATCGGTTTTTGTTCGGAAAAGTGCACTGAGATATACTAGGGGACCGACAGCTGTACTTTTCGGTATACTCTGTACGCAATTAATTCTAAATATGTAAATATATAAATATATATATATATATATATATATATATATATATACATAAATTAATTACTATTACTAAATAGATGTGTCCCAAATTAATATATTAAGGTAAATATGTACTACACTTTACCATCCATTAGAAAATTATTACAGTTGCACAACTCGTGTAGTCTTTATTTTGTTACGGCACGAAGCATCACAGCTTCTCTTTTCAAACATATTTTGATATATTTTTTCTTGAACCTAAATTTTATTGCCAAAAAGACTTTGTACAATAACAACAAAAACAAATGACAAAAGCTTCAGCTGAATAAAAAGAAATCTGTTACAGAATTTTAAAATGCTCGCGTGTAAAGTAAAACGATCCCCAGGGCAATATAACACTTTTCCTTATAATCGAACTCTTGCGATTTCTTGCTGTTACTGAAACGAAAAAGTAAAACTATCTTGCAGATAGTCAATCACACCTTTGAGTATTTGTTGTTAAAAACGTTATATCAGTTGACTTGCAGTGTTGGACATATTAATAAGTCTTTCAATTTATATTCTTGTTTCAATTTTTATAAGTATAAACTACGTAATAAAATAGTTTTTAATTTAAGCAACTTAATGGAATTGTAGTTCATATAATAAATAATTTTATTCACAAAATAATATCACATTTACGTTCCAAACAAAGAAAAAAGTTATGCAACTATTGATGACTTCCCTTTTACACAAAACTCAGTGGAATTTACATATTCGGAAGAAAATATATTTCTTTGTAATCTCACCAACTTCTTTCCTAGTACCTTAAATATAATCACATCTTAATGCTTAAGAAGTTTTCATGTTTAAAAACTTAAACCAGCATATTTGCAACCAGCACATATACTCATTGTTTGGTTTCGAAGATATTCATACACGTACATGCCAGAATTCTCATGAAGCCTAATATTCTGGGATACATCCTGGTCTCTGTCATATATATGTGTTTTATTTTTTCTGATCTGCCTTTATTAATATATTAATTATTAAAGGCTTGTTTTAATGAGGAAACCATAGGAGTGGTCGTTAAATACTGCGAATAACATTATCTTGTTTTAAGTAATCATAACAACACCCTTCTTCTAAGTCGGTACTATAAATAAAATTTGTTGACGGAGTAACAAATAAAAGGGATATAGAAAATTATCTTTATCTGTCTACTCCTCTGGTTTTTTCATAATCCTGTTGTGATGCATTTCACAATGCATCCATTAAATCTCAGTTCTACTAAATGAATTATCCATTAAAATTATATGTTGCAAGATGATGTTAGTTTTAGGCATCGCTGCGTTAAAGCTTACAAAACTATTTCGTATACATGTCTGTGAGGATATATTGAATGTCTGTGTAATTAAAATTACTCATAAGCACTGATCTCACATGTAAATGTCTTTATATATATTTTCATATCTGGCAAATATCTGCTGTTACTTTTTTTTTAATCCAGTTAGTTCCATATTGAAACAAGCCAAAATATCTTTCCATAGTAATTCGAAAAAATATACCGAATGCGGACTATAAAAATACATATATGAAAAACGACGGAAAGACGAAGAGATATTTTTAAATTCTTTTATTTAAGTGTAATCATCTAAGTGCCTCTTTTAATCGGGGATTCTTAGGTGACAAATAATAAAAGGAATAAATAAAAATTAGGATGAAGTAAACGAATTGATGAAACGCTTCTATAATTGAAAGTACTTTTCAATAATACGTCGATGTAATCAATGATTTTTAGAGGGAGAAGAACCGAAAATTTCAGCATATAATTTGGGGTGTTAAAATAATATTTAATTAGTTAATTCGATCTTAAATAAATATTTATATGATTATTGTAAAACTATTCATATATTTTATAATATATATAAAATAGTTTTAATAACCGCTAAATTATTATTCGTTAAAATTTTATCAATTTAACTTTAAAAGCTATTTTAAAAACAAATAAAAAATATGCTACCGACTTATTTATTCGTCCATCAATGTATGAAACTATTCTTTTAACGAACACCTGCCTTTAGAGTGCTTTGGATGTGAGCATAACTATAGTGAAATTATATTCTGTAAAAAACAGCGGCTTTCATTCTTTTTGTTTCACACGTTTGCACTTAGAAACTCTTCACTTCCGTTCCGTGTAAATGACACTTCCTATTAAATAAAAATTTGTAGTCTGTAGGCGCTTCTGTTTCCCAAATGTATGAAAGTAGTACATAGTTTTCGGCATATGTTTTTTTTAATATTCAAACTTAATATCCGTACTAGAGAATTCGTATTAGCATTTAGTTTCTGTACTACAGCAAACATGCATTTTAATGTAAACCCCTTTCCCAAAATACGTTGGATAGTAGCTGGCACCGGCATTACAATGTCATTTCTTATAGTATCACTTACACATACTGGCCATGGGAACCATGATGCGGGCTAAAATTCGTTTCTTATGCACATTGTGAACAAACATACTTTTACCTTTTTGAAATTTTTTCCTCTTTTAGATGCCGTCAATATTGATATTTTATACATTTTATATTTAGATAATCCAAGCACGTAGTCGATTAAAACGAATTTTATCACCAAAATGGTACTAATATTTATTATACATAGACATACTCACATGCACAAGTATGTATGCACGTTCATACGTATATATATATATATATATATATATATATATATATACATATATATATATATATATATATATATATATATATATTCTAATGTTCTATCGTGTTTGCGTGTATGTGTTTGGGCCAATTTTAATTCAGATATCTACACTATAATTTAAAGAAAATAGGATGGTTTTATTTTAGATAATGACTTAGCGGGTCCCGTAGGTTTTGTCTAACAGATATTTTTTTTTTTTTTTTTTGAAATAGTTAAACAAATAGGGTGACGAAAAGTTTTGTTGTTACATCTTTACGAAAAAGATTAGCTGTGCTATTAACGCAACCATTTTAACCCATTTCAAGCTTTAGTTTGTTTAATGAGGTACCTTAAACTTTTATAAAAATTCTATATACACACAATATTTTTAATAAAACACTGCATCTATATTGTGGATCTGATGACATATCAGTTGTACTTGAAGCTTAAATATATATAAGAAATGCATATTATTATTGTCGTTTGTAAGATATGACGGCTAAGAAAAGAAATTAAGATTTTACATATCTTGATTGATTCTTAAGGTTAAGCGTATCACCGCTATTGTATAATATTGTGTTTTCTTGAGATGTCATTGGTAGGTCGGTAAGTGTTGTATCAAAAATGATTAGCCGGTGTCACCACTTTTACCACAATTATCTACGTTATGATTGAATACTTTCTACTAATTTTAAAGAATCTTATTATCTCTTTTTAAACAGTTCAAATGGAATGTTTCATTGCAAATTCATTTTAAAATTTAAAAAAATATATCCATCATTAAGCGTTTATATAAACTTTTGCTAAGCAATTAATCACAACTAACTACCAGCGTCATTCATTTCCTTTTTGCTATCCATCAGAAATTGTTAACAACATGTTTGAAGTGAAAACATAAGAAGCGTGTTAAGTACATGTACTTGATTTCGCCTCTTAATGTTTTTCCTGAAAATCATGATGAATCGTTAGAAATTTGTAAGATAATTAGTGATTTGCCAAATAACTGTGATGTAAACCAAAGCGTTTGGTTATTGGCGCTCATTAAATATATGACTAGCGATATTAGCGCTTTCAAATTTAGCAAAGAAAAAAAATATATGATTTATTTTTGAAACTTTTTAAACGAAAAGCAAAGGGAAGCAGATAGTATATAAGAATTAAGTGAACTTTTGTATTTGTTGTTGTGAAGGAGTTCTTTAAAGAGGATATAACTTTAATATAATATTTACCACACAGGAGATAAAATGATTCAATATTCTTATTAATTTATTGTTTAATTTAATGTCGTATTATATTGTATCAGATTCATGGTCTTAATGATGCAGAGGATGCAAATTATGTGATCTGAAGCAATAGTGAAATTGATGAAATGAAATTATATTAAACTTAAAAAACTTACCGTTAGATTTATTGTTTTCCAAAGAACTAATTGCATAAGGCAAGAAAGATCAGTCTATTCCTAATCCTGCCGAATCTCAAATTATTTTTGAAAGTGTGTGAACAAATATAGACTTTGTTATTATGCACTTGGTTAAAAGTCTGCTGAAGATTCGGTGTAAGAACCAATGAAATGCAATTATAAGCAGAAAAAACTATCATCAGAAAACAATCAACTATATCTTGTTGATTTTATTATTTAAATTTAGTAATTTAATAATTGTTATTTTTAATTAATATAACAAGGAATTATATTTTAACAAACTTTTATTTTGTCATGTATGCTACCAAACAAGTTTTTTATTTGTTTGCCAATTTGTTCGTTTCAGAGTGGTAAAACAGATTTTATTAACTTATTAAATATCCTTGGGATTTACAGGTTGTGTAACTTTTCACATTGGTTTTTATGTTTTATCTTTATTTCTGAATTTTGTGAAGAAAACTTGAGGAATTTTGAATGAAACTATACGCAGAACAGCGATCAAAACGAATGTTTTTTTCAATCGACGGTAAATTGTTTCGACGCAGCGTACTTATCGTCGTTTTTTTATTGATCTCATTTCCATTTGAATTGTTTCGAAAGTAAACAAATTCCCAAATATGAGCTACGAAAAATTTAAGAACAGCTTATCAGCAATAATTATATCCACTTTTGTGTACTGTTTAGTGCGGTGTATTGTCTGAAAGGATCTTTGGTCTATATTTCATTGAAACTGCACATGTCTCTTCAGTTACAGTTCATGGTTATGAATAACGAACGATGCTGGAGACTTGTTTGAGGCTACCTGTAAAATATAATCCACTGTTGTGGTTCCAAGAAGATGATCCCACTACCCACACTGCAAGGGATACAATGGTTCTGTTATTGGACCTGTTTGCGAACGCCTTACTCCGCACAGCAACAATTTCAATTACCTCCCCCCTTCAAGGAATTTAATAATGGCTGCCTATTTTATTTGGAGTTATTTGAAAGAACGTGCTTACATAAATACGACAGTGCCTTTGTCAGAGATTATAAAAAAACATTCGTAATGAAACTCAAGCTATAAAACCGAAAATTTTATGAAAAGCTTACGAAATATATTTCGAAATGTATTTATTGGAAAGAGCATAAATTTTTGAATGCGGGATATAATATTACCATTAATATACTCGATAACAAATTCATAATGATGATAAATATGTAATGATAATTAACAAGATGTGCACTAAATATTACAAAAGAGTTAATTGAACTATATATATATATATTTCTGTCTCTTAATTTAATAGTTTTATGTACAAAAGCCGTTGTAGAGCATATATTGACAAAATAAATTTGTAAGTGTATAGACAAACTATACTAACCAAAAAAAGCACTTTAATATATTTAAATATTTATCGATTAAATATATTTCCTTTGTCTCGCATTTTAAAACTATAAATACGACTCGTATTTTATTTCATATAGCGTTAGCATAATACTGTTGGACGATCGACATGCCTGAATATTTATTGCCATTGTGATAATGATCCGGATCACATTTTTGTTATGGTATCTTCACACCTTTAAAATATTTGCCCAAAAGAGCGTATTTATTAAATACTATTGAAAAAACTTTTTTGAAGCAGATTTACTAATTACGAACAGACAGTGAAATGAAAGTCAAACTGTTTAATGACAATTGTCTGATTTTCATGTTATTTATGGTTACGATTTTTTGGGCAAATATTCGACAAGTGCGAACGTACCTTTTTTTTGGCAAAGGCTCTATATCATGTAAGTCGCAAGGAATATTTATAAAGCCCATAGAAATTCTTCTATGATAAAAACATTTTTAAATGACATCAAAGTATAACTTAAAATTTACTTTCTAAGAGAATATATTGCAAAACAGATATGAACAAACTTTACCACACTTCCTCTTCGCAAGTACTGGTTTTAAGATATATCTTGCTGTTAGATATTAGAACGCTTTCTTCGCCTTATTGTGATGGTGGGCAACATGTACAATTAAGTGACTTCTTGATGGTCTTTCAAATAGTACCCCATAATATATTTTGCTTCAGTATTGATATGGAAACATATACTGCAAAATATGTTATTATTGTGCGTTTATTTTTTGAAACAAAAAACAAATACAATTTATTATATTTATTTCATCGCAGATTTTGTATGCAGGCTTCATAAGGAAATCCTCTAATTACGGCATCCGTATTCAAACAATTTTACACTTCATCACGTATAGTCTTCTGTATTTTTTTAATAACTCCTCTAGGCTGATATACTGTGTTCTTGTTGTATAATAGAAACAGGAGGTTTAAAATATATTTACACAATTTCGTTGTTGCTGTTTAGTGACTTACATAATAACCGCCAGCATCATCAACGACTTTCAACACTTAACATCAACAAACATGAATTCATAATAATGAATGCATACGTGTTACAGATTTTATTTTTATATGGTTTTAAACAGTTGTTTAATATTAGAATCCATTATAATATCATGTCACGTTAAATGTTTAGCTTGTCTTATATATCATCATTGACTTTAAGCCAGGATGCTTATGATCATATTATTTACTTTATTATAAATATATGCTTGGTTTTTTATTAAATTATTGCAACTTAATTTCTATTTACTTCATAAGTTATATGAACTTATAAATAAAATACATGAATCCATTCCTATTCGTTAATTTTAAAAGTTCTTATCGTTTTTTTTTTTTGCCTCACAAATCATGATAATTTATATGATGAAAGTACTCGAATGACTGAGATGACTTTGTAATAAACTGATATCGATGGGTACGAGTTCCATACTACAAGGATGTTATGTTTTTAAGCTCAAATATATATTTTAAATAACTTCTGTTAAATAATCTTTTAGTTTCTTGATTCATATATAAAATGGATCCATCTCAATATTGTTGAAAGCAAAATTTTCAATAAAATGATCAGTGTATCGTAATACTCCAATAATTTTGGTAAAGAGCAGGATAAGGGAAATATATATAATATAATAAAGATGTTATCATATTGAGACTGCTCTAGCATGCTCCCGTAAATATTTGAAGGTCCTGTGTTTAGTTCTTAGTTACTTCTAATTGATAACAAAATATCAATACATTTGCCTGGACGTAAATAACAAAAAGCTTTTGGTCTCACGTGCTGATGGTTCTGAAAAAGTGATAGGAGAGATATGGGATATTTGGTGTAACAGTCTAAAAGGTTTGGGGAATTCGGTAACGACCAAATCCAAGTTAACTTAAAAATATATTTAATTTCGTTAAAAAATATTGGATAAATGAAAATTAAACAAAATCTGAACAAAGAACGCCAATGAGATGGCGTAGCAGCCTCGAAACCAGCCCCTTCAGCTAATAAGATGATTGCAACCAAATATTCTATATATTCCACTCTTAATAAGATTTGAACTTAAGACTAAATATATTATAACCGCGAATTCGGGGGTTTTAGCTTGAGTTTAAATAATAATTATTTGCTTAATAATTCATTAACATATTCATTTCCTTTTCTAGTCCTACGAAAGAGTATTTTTATTTTCTTCTCTCAAATTTTCAAGAACGTTGAAGTCTAATTCAGTACGCTTAAGTATTGCAAACAGCTTCTGTGGCTACCGAAGCCACTTTTTCTTGCAGCACAATATAATAAAATGGAGTTTCTATTAAAAAACCCCTGGTGTAAAATACATTCTTTTGACTTTTACTTTTGTTACCAACACTCAATGCTATTTGACATTAACGAATCCGTTAAAAACTAGCTCTAAAAAGTCTAAATTGATTTAAATAATGACACATTAAAAAAAATTATAGCTGAAAAAGTTTGATTGTATTAACTTTAAACATACAAAATAAAAATGTTTCTACCAAAATTTCGACCAGATATATTGTAATAGTAGACCTTTTCTCATGTGTCCTTTTCATTCGAAGAAATAAAATCCATTTTCATCTCTCTAGAGTAAAATAATAAAAATGGTAACAGAACTTTTTGAAAAAAAAGAATGAACGGGAAAAGGTAAATCACGGACAATGGAAAACAATTGTCAACACTTTAACTTGCATTAATTTAAGAATACTTTTACACAATCTTTTTATCCTCTAGCCAGCACTAGTACCTTATTTTCTTTAGCCTTAAAGTTTGTAAAGTTATTTGTGAAGTTCTGCCAGTGAATAGCTCTTCGTAAACATGTAAACGCAATTTTATCCTTCTAAAATTTTTATTATTTTGAACTTAGGCTGTCGGTTGGAATCCCTTTTACTTATGCTTGTCATTATTTATTTTTTTCTTTGCTTGTCGTTCCAGCAAACACGACCGATGATTAGCATGAAAAACTCATTTTTCTTTCGGCATAAAAGGTTTTAAGAAAAATATATATACATTAAATAAAAAACAACAATGAAGTGTTTTATATTTCAGTACGTGTACTTTTATTTTTCAAAAGCCCACCATAAAAATATTTTAAAAAAATCTTAGTTTTGAGAAACTTTTCACAATGTTCATCTTGAGGATACCACACAGGACTTTATCGATTGTAATAACCAAAGAAATTTTTAACGATTAAGAATATTTCACTCAAACATAAAGAAGTTCACGTAAAACACATTAAATAAAATAAATGTTTTTTTTTGAGATTGCGGAGATATCAAAATATTTGCAGTGTGACTATGATTGTGAAATTTATTGCTTGCATTTTTTTATTTCCTAGTAGAAGAGGTGAAAAATTAAAAAAGAAACTACGTCATTTAATTTTGGTTATCGTATTATCTTCTTTATACTTCTATGAGCAAATAAATCATATCTCAGTTAGGAATTTCATTCAAAAGTAAAATAACTCAAAGAATATCACAAAAAACTAAAACACTTTACTACAGTAAATTGACTATTTTTTGGTAAAAATTCTGACTGAATAAAGCATTTTCTTTAATAGAAAATTTCTTAAAACCTGATAGTTTTATTAAAAATATCAACAAAAATTCCATAGTCTCAGCAAAAGCGCACTTCTTAAATTTTTTCTGTGCAAAACTCTACTCATAAACTTGCCAGTTGCGACACATATTTATTGCGATCATTAAGAATACAGCACTTTACTTAAGTCGCATGCGTTATATCTGTAAAAATTAAATACCAAAATAAAGAATATTAATCTGAAATCGATGGCCTCTTAAAACACATTAATGATAATAGTTCTCAATTCATGAGAAACAAATGAAGAAGATTTTTATGAAAGCCACGTGAAAGTTTTTTTAAATATGAGCCCAAAATCGTTAAAGAAAACGTTAGGTATATCTTCTTATGGCCTCAACAGGATGGCAGGTATTTAAATGACATGGAGAGACGGCCCCACCTGACTTAATACATCGATTCATTGCAGCACAGATTTGAAAAGATATCGTTATGGTCATGAATTTATGCGTCACGTGATTTTTAACTTCCCGCTAGAAAAATCATAATTTTTCTTAAACTAAGAAGTTGTTAGTTTAACCCCTTTATGCAAAAGTCTACCTCTAATCCGATCAAGGCATTTTGAGTCCCTAAGAAGCGTTCGGTGATATGGTAAGTATGAGACCCACTTTTAAACTGTTGCAACGACTCAAATCAAACTGATGGCGTTCTAAAGAGTGATCCAGAACTTATATTTGCAATAAATATGATCGATTGGAAATGATAGATTTGAGGGTCTAAGAGAAACTTTGAAAGAAAGCATTTTTAAAAATTTTTTAATGCTTTTCAACGGCCTTACCGATCGATTCCAAAAATGAATCAGCTTTTGAAAACATAAACTCGGTCAATATATGTTACTTCGGTGGTAAGACAAGGCGAACGAAAGTATTTTATAAATGGTATATATTGTGAAATTCCTAAAACTACATCAGTCACTGCTGATCCTAAAGGAATCGGTTGATTTGGTTGTAAAATAAGAGTGTCTTAGTTTGAAGAGCACAAAAACTTCTAGTAGGAAGTTACAGGAGTAATCTTTAGAGTCAACCGTTTCCATATATATTTGCGATATTTAGGGCTAATACGATCAAGACAGAAATCATCCGAAAGGTTAAATCCACTATTCAACATGTCATCGGTAAGATTTAAAAAAAACATGAATAATTGATATATAATATCACAACTAGCTATTTCAGTAAAAAAGTGTCCTTATATTAAATGATAAAACTTCATGGCAACTTTCATGAATTCGTTTTTTTCTTTTGTTAAGGATTCCTACATATTCATATTTGCTTTCCTCTCCTTTACACTATTATTTATATATTCAACCATTTTAAATACAAATTAATTGATTCAATATAATTTCAAAACATTTAATTTATATCAAATAATTATATTTAACTTAATATGTAATTGTCATCTCCACATAACGTTTCTTTACAAATTGGAAAACTTTTTCAATTGTTTTTTTTTCTTTCTCTTTTATTTGAGAAGAACAAAGTTTATTCTACCACAGAGATAAACTTTCTTTACAATCAATGGTAAGAAAGCAAAAAAAAAACTACAGCAAAATAAACAAAATCCTTGCTAATTTAATGCTTGATTGCATACGCGTACATGTCATGAGCATCCACCACATAAACATACGATTGCGATTAATGTGTAAAAAATGTCACCCATTTGGCCAAGTCCTTCAAGTATTACTGGCGAAGCCTTAAATGCACAAAGTGGTTGATATTGAGTAAAAAAAGTAATTAAAAGATATGCGAATCTTATGAAACACAATTAAACTGATTTCTTCTGATTTATTATTGTATAGACTTCTCAGCTAGAGACGACTGCTTGTTACCTCCAGTGCAAACAATATTATGTGAATTGAAATAAATGAAAGATTTAAATGATATTCAGGATTTTATTGTTAAAACAGTTTGAAGTTGAAATTGTTGCAATAAAAAACAACATAATGCATGAGAACTCACAACTTTTTTATACCCATTTTATTAGCTTCACTTGTAGGTTTGTTTTAATCCTTCCTTCGTATAGTGCTTCCGAGCGTATACTTAACATTATCAATATTTTTGCTCATACGTCACATTCGTACAAAGTGTATGATGTGGTTCATATTATTATCTGTTCTTAACGTGTAACTCTTTTCACAACCTTTATGAGTATATTAAACTAAAAACAAATACGGTTTAAGGTGTCTCAGAACCACGCATTTTAGGTAAATGGAACTAAAAACTTGAAAATAAACATTAAAATTAAAATAAAACAATAATAAAAAGTATTATTGTGAATCAAAATTGCGGACGCTTCCTGTCCTTTTTTTCATTATTGTTTAAGTATGCTCTAAAATTAATTTCTTGATTTTGATTTTAGTTCTCTTAAGCCATATTTATTTATATGGTTATTTCAATAAAAACAAATGAAATCCCACATCACACGCCTATTAATTGTTAAGTCTAAGCGAACCGATTTATATATCTCAGTTGCTTTTATTTAAATCTCGTTAGTATATTTAATACAACTAAGAAACTTGGCAAAACAATATCGTTTAAAGTTAATTGGCGAATTGGGTAATAATAAATTAGGTGTGAGGTTTACTTATAAGGATGTATTAAAAAACCACAATTGAACAGCAAATACAACGCAAGACTTTGTGTGTTCTTTTTAACATGTATGTGTGCTCAACGTCAGGACATCTTCTAAATGGATAACAAAATACATGTCGAGCAGTAACAGACACACAGGAAAACGTTCAAAGGAAAGAATACTACAAGTGCCACTTGAAATTTTCTTTAAGCACCACACACATACACAGCCTGACGCACAGACAACTGTTACACAAATAAAGTTGTGAAAGTGTGTTTAGCTTGCAATGTTTTCAGCCAAATTGAATGGTAAATTACCATCTCTCTGGTTTGTCAAAGACTGTACAGATTCAAGAGAGTAGAAAAAAAGTGCCGCATCTTAAAATATAATTAATAGTTCTTACCAAAAGTACGCATACTTCGTAAATAGCCGACTAAATAAAAATTTTTTTTATTACCAGAGACGTAGATCGCTTTTTCTAAATATTAGAAGGGCTTTAAGCAATACATGCAGATGTTATAACAGCTGTATATTGTCTTTTATATCTTAAAAATTTCAGTTCCATTTAATATATTTAAAATAACTTATTTAATAATTAAAATTATTATGTGAAAGCACGTAATTTTTTATTTCTTCTGGATAGTTGAAGGAAGATCATATATTTACCTCGCGATATTAATGTGCTTTAGTAAACAATGTGCTTTAGTAAAAAAAAATTTATTACACCAAAAAAAGAAAATAAATTTGAAAAGCAATTTTTTTAAAAACAAAGAAAATTAAGAAGCAACACTGACATATTCGACAGTAACGAATCAACTCTAGAAACAACTTCTTGAATATGTAAATATATTTGACATCAATTTAACTGTAGCTGGTTTTAAGGATTTACAGAGACAGGTTTTTGATTTTATATTCCAAAAATTAGTTTACATTTTTCATTAATAAATTTGAGACTATTTTCAATACGTTTATCAATCCGATATTGATGCCCCCCAGTATTTCTAAGGGCTTAGAAAAACGCATTTCACTAAAATCATCTTTTTTTATATATTTTTATATTCTCATATAACCTTTTCCACTTTTGATATATCATCTGTATTGAAGTCTCCCCCATTTACTGACCCACACCTGGTTTTATTTAACAATGTGTTGGCAATTGCGGTCTACTCTTCAATAAAGAAATAACTTTGTTCAACTCAAACTCCTTTGATTTTTTGCCAATAATAGAAAAATTTTACTTTTTACCATTAGAAAATTCAATTTCGATTACAAAATCGACAACCAAATTAATGATAAGAAAATACTCTTGAAAAAAACCAACTCAGACAGTATATGTATGTTTGCGTTTTTATATAGCTAAACTTTAAATTAGAAGATAAGAAAACTGAAAAAAATTATCTTAACTACGGGTATTTTTTAGTTTATTTTATAAAGTTATTTAGTTGAACTCCACAAGAACACTGTACATTGCCCGAAGCACTATGAAACTAATGAATTACTTTCCACATGGACCACATTATTGATAGTGTATACGAACATATTTTAAGTCTTTAAAAACTATTTTATATTTCCTATATTTTGCGAATTTTTCGAATTGATTCTTTAACGATCTGCTATGAACGTGCATTATACTGATATGTTATATAATAAGATATGCAATTCATCAGGATTCCTCAGACAATCGCTTTAATAATCCATTAGGTTATTCTAGAATCGGATAGTTTTTAATTAATCGATAATCTTGCTACAACACCATATTCATCTAAATAAATTGTTTTCATATTAATACAAATATTAGTCGCATTAAAGCGATCAGTGTGTTCTTTTTATGACATTGATATTTGTTTTAAGCTTCTCACTTATTAAAGTGAAAGTTTGATATTATATATATATATATATATATATATATATAAATATATATATATATATATATATATATATATATATATATATATCTTTACTTATTCTAAGAAATTTCCGATTAAAGTTCCATGATGATCTGCATCAGCCCCATTGAAATGTGCATGGGAACATCCTAATACCCCTCAATTGATCACCTTGAATTTTTTAATAAGATTTTGGGATAAAGGAATCAGCACATCATTAACATAAAGGAGTTTAAAAAACAATTTTTTACTTTAATATTACTTACTCTTCTTGAAATTAAAACTATATATAATAAAAATAAATATTAAATAAAAACACTGCTGTTTCTGTTAAGTTGATAATTATGTAACAAATATATCACATTTTCGCTACCTTCTTTTGGTTTATGCATAAAAAACACGAATGCCGGTACATTTTTTTTTTATATAAAGTTGATGTTTATATTTAAAAATATATACACTAAAAACTAACATTGTGTATCATAAGACTGAAGATCTGTATGATCTACAATTCGATCACATAATACTTCAAAGCTGCTTGCAAAATGACTATTGCATATGCACTACTATATACAATTATTTTATTAACACAAAAAAAAAAAATAAAAAGAAGTATTCAAGAAGAAAAAAATAATAATCAACTACACACGTGTAGATTTAAATATTATTTATTATGCACTCATGCATAGTTTCAATTAGTGTTATTTGCTTAGGCCAACAAAGAGGCCTCTGACTGGAAACTAACATCAACCACCTACAGGCGGCCACCTTTCAATGTGGCAACTAAGAAAAAATAAAACAAAAAACTTTTATTCAATGCAACAACAATTCTCGTCTACACAAAAATACAGTAAAACTCCTTATATGGAGCCTTTTGTAATGTTCAGACAGAGAATTGATGTTGCCACAATGTTTTCGTTAACGTGTGTGGTTGCACAAACATACGCTTAAGACTCAATAACAGTTTTTAAGTCAATTGTATTGTGCGTAGTGGTTGTATGCCACAGTACGAGTATTTCGAAAGCTTTTGGCAGTATTATTTCTCTATTTGCTGTTGGACAGTGCATTGCTAATACATATTTTGCATTTGTTTGGCCTGTCCGTCTTTACTTGTTTTCCTCTTTATCTTTGTTGCTTATGCAGGTAGTGATTTTCAATCATTGCATTCAAATTCGTGTAAGAGTTTTTTTTTTACATTTTTGCTTGATATTTTCTGTTTCGACAATGTTTGCCTAGTGGGATAATAATGCAATAAAACGAGTAATAAATATATGAGTTTGTTCGTTTACAATGAAGCTGAAGTACACTTCACCATTTCCCATTTGTTCGGAAGTTATAAGTTTCAATTGTTTGAATTCATACCAGAGCGCTAATCTGATATATTTCTGAGTTTTTCTAAGCATCCGCTAAAGGAATTGATATTGTATAAAAATCGGTATTTTACTGGTTTCAACACGGTTCGGAAAAATCTATTTCTCATTAGATCTCGAAATTTTGTGTCAATAGCAAGCATTTCCACACACATGTTGAAAGGGAGTCAGTATATCCGTAAGTATGTGTTTTTGTGTATGTTACCCACTTATAAGTTTTGGACGGGTGATCTAAATCAAACCAAACTGGCAACGTTCTGAAAAGTATTCTCAAACTTAGACCTCTTAAGTTGAATTCAGTCGAACTAAAATATTCCAGAAATTTAAAAAGAAACCTTGAAATACCAACATGTTTTATGCGACCTTTTTAAAATCACTTTTAAATGGCTTTACTTATATTATCCTTATTACTTAAATAGTTCTTAACATAAAATATTACACCGGTCAATGCAAACCCGGTCCAAATAGAGAACACTCTTCCTGACATATCGTGAAAGAAAAATATTCGAAAAAACTGTGTTTACCTCAATATATAATAAAAGCTCAGAAGCGATTATTGTAGTCAATACAAATGAAACAAATAACTTAAATATCCTGTAGACTATTGGAAAGACTGCAAATAAAAATCAACAATCATGTATTGTGTTCTTTGAAGAAAACTCAAATTGTTCATTATGTTGACCTAATTAAAGACATCCTACAACTTTTTTTCTTGCGGCATTTACATTAAAAAACATTAAAAATAATTTACATAAAATTTAACTGGGAGTTGGTATTGTTCAATTTATATGAAAACGCGTAAGCTTATTGATTGATTATGTTGGTTAAATTTAGTTATTAACTTTTTTAATGTTTTTTCTCTTAAAATACAATTTGATATAAGTGAAATAGTTTTCATGATATATAAGTGTTATGAAAATTATTTATGTACAATAAATAATTTTCATAAATTTTATGAAAAGATGTCAATCAAATCGGCAGTTTAATACAATTCGAAGGATAACTGAAGCATTAAAAATTTATGTATACAATTCGAGGTGAAAAGTGTAGAAATCACATTTCCCATAGTGCATAATTCTGACAACGTTTGCAAGGCTGTAACAATAATAGCATAACCATATGCTTTTCAAAAAGCAAACAACTATTAAATAAATATTTTAATTTAAAAGAAGCATGTCTCACCACAAGCAACAACATATTGTAGTCATTTGTATGGCTGATGCATTTACAAATGATGCATCGCGTTTGTAAATTTAAACGATTAAGGCTTTATTGAAATAAAAATAAATATGTGGAACAAAGGATGAACATGAAATGAAAATATATATAAACGTTAACTCCGCTTTTGGTAAAGATAAAATAAAATTATTAATACTTCAGTTGGTGGTTCTTAGTGAAGCACTTCCTGCAGGCATCATATATATAAATCCTTTTGAATTTCCCTCTTTCCTTAGAGAGCAGTTTGGGAAGTTTTTGAAAGGAAATATATAAAAATTTAAAAGATTATAAAAGCATTATCTTTCAATAAAATGAGACATTGCAATTTATAGTGAAATTAATAAATCACTAATAAATTTTTTATGGATAAAAACAACAACAATAATAATAATGAGGGAAACTTTAGAATAGGATGTAAAAACATTGATTATGTAGCGTATCCTTTGGTTCTAGATCCGGCACGTGAACTCCAAGTTGAGAATTTATAATTTAGATAACAATGATAAAATTAACAATAATAATTATAATAACAGCTAAACCACGACACTCGCTCACAATATGTCCGATTGTTTTAGAATCTCGCAGTCAGCTGATCCAACGCATGGGGAGACATGAACTTCCTTATATGCAGTGCACAACTGACACGGTCAAAAATTTTCCATGTCGCTTATCATGAGTTGCATGATATTCGTATACAAACGGATATCAAATGTTTAAAAAACTTACTTAAATACATACATACAATTCTCGTATACTTTTTCATAATAAAATCTCTACATATAGAAACTATTGTAACATTCCATTAAGCCACAATGGAATATAAACATAAAAGTACTGATTATGAAAGTGTGGCGGCTTTCAAAAACAGCTATTCTCCTCGGCTGTTTAAATTGCATATATAAATAACTGATGATGACTTTCCATTGTGCATTGGAATATTTCTCATGTCTTTCGGAGTAAAGAACACCTCGAAGAATTGGACCATCCATGTTAACTGTCTCTTTTACAATATCGAATGAGTTCCTTTTTTTTGTACAATATTGTATTTGAAACAAAAAAAAAAAAACAAACATTTTGTAAATTATTCTTGGTCATCACAAAGAGAGCGGTTCAAAAATGATGTTGTAGTTTCTTATACTCTAACAGTCGTGTCACCAAGGGTAGTGGTGATGATCCCTGTTTTAATGCATTACTAAAGAAAGTATTGCTACAACGATGTTAAATAGGCAATTAATTTAATTGAGCCTTGTTTTTTAATGCTCTTGAGATATCTTCTTATTTTCTTTTAAGTCCATTTAAATGCCAACATTATACTGACGTCAATAACAAATATCGCAGTTACAAACTAATAATTGTTGTTCAAGATCATGTCGTATATATTACCTCTTCAGCTTTCTAGATTTATTGATTTGATATTGTAGTTATTATTTATATAGTAAAGTAGTTTTTATAATATATACTAAAATGTTGGCATTTTCACTATCAAACGGCAGACACTTCGATGAACCCAACAAGAATTAAATTAATATCTATAATTAATTATATATTCTCTAATTTTTGTATAAATTCAGCGGTTATAAAAACTTATGAAGCGTGTAATCATGTGGTTTGTGCTAACTAAATTAATCGATTCATTAACTAGACTCTGAAAATAAACCGCAGCTGTGCGTCGTGGTCTTCCCCGTTTCTACTTACTTAACCTGAAACAGTCTCATTGAAACTAAACTCACATCGTTCGTTAATTTCTATCAATCCAAATATACGGTTTGTTTCCTTTTTCATTTCGTCCCTGTATGTGTACGCATAACTTATTCTCTGTGTGTGTGTGTTTTATGTGGATCGTATTATGGCCTGCCACATTAACACCACGCTGTTGCATGTCACTTGTTTATATTTTTTTCATTATATTTCAGCCATGTAGAGGTTTGAAAATTAATTAAACTTGTTTGTTTTATCAAAGAGACGATTTCATTTTCTTTCAGGTATTAGAAAGAGAGAAAATGCGCCATAAATAAATAATTTAATGTATTGAATTCGTTGGAATAGTTCATTCATTTAATGCAAGTTTCTCAATATAGTACGATTAGAAAGAATGTAATTTATGCAACCGTATATCGGTGCATACATATTAAATAATAACTAAAACTGTCAAAAATTATCTTGTGCTCATCATGTATGACATATTCATAATAGCCAGACTGATTTATAAAGTCTCCTTAACAATAACACCACTTTTAAGAATCTTTTTTTCCCTTTTATTGTAAAATTAAAAGAAGCTAATTATTAAATTTAATAATAATTAAATTTCGAGAAGTATTCTAAATTCAGAACAACAAGATATTTTCGAAACCACTAGGGATATTCGACATCAGTTCTTATATATTCAACTTAAACAACAGAGCAGAACAGCTTTTTTCGCAAGTCGCTATATTTTTATCACCAGTACTGTTGGGTATTATTGTTTATAATCACTTGGTTTCTTAATTGAATTACATTGGCACTACATTAGTATTAAAAAGGAACGAGGACCGTGGGTAATACACAAGAGATAAGCTCCTGTGTTGCCGTTTGATTATTTTCTTGGTGTACCATTTTCTGAATTTTTTTGTTCCAAATATTGTAAGACAAAATTTTTTGTTGAAATTAAGTGTCTTACAGTAAGTGATAGTCTTTTCAAGATTCCTTTGACGTTTATTTATCATATAGAATTATCGATTAGAATATTCCATAATTCAATTATACTAATTCAGTATATAATTTATAAGCGTTTGATGTTTCAACTAACACACGAGTACATACGCAGCACACACAAACTTTGATTTAAGTTGAAAAGTTGACATAACAGCAGGTGTGTTTGTTGATTTTGATTTGCAAATGTAATAATAATAGATTATTTTATCTAGACTTTCAATTGTATTTGCCATATCATCGCTTCTTACAACATCAAAAGCTAGACGTTTATAGCTCAACTGTTAAAACATGTTTTATGCATTTCTTTGTTCATCTGGCACTCATTTCGACATGCCTGTCAAGATTTGTACATAAAGAAAATAAAAAATAAAATATATTAAATGAATAAGCCATGTGTATGTGTATGTATGTGAAAGCGTGGTTCAAAACAAATTCAATTGCTTGCTCTTGCAATTAATAGGCTGTTTGTTAGTCAGCGATAATGAAAGAGTAGCTGTTGGTATCCGCATAGAACTCGTGTGGTACACACCTCGAATTTGATATCTGTCCCTACGTCTAACACAAACATACATACACATGCCAACTTACACTGATTCTGTGCCGTAAAAGTTTGTTGCGTGCGAGTATATTTACCTTTTTTGAAAATTTTATTGTTGATGACTTTCAATTTTATTATTGTATATAACAAATCCAATTGATATGTCTGTGTATGATATTTAAGTTAAAGGGCGGTTTGATAAATATTTAATAGCATATTTTTGCTAATATATTGTTCATGTTGTATGTTGTTTTCTAAAATATGCGAGGGTACTAAGAAAATAGCATGAACTGTTTTAAATATATCGAAGAAAAATTGTAAAATTAGTTCTATATTTTCTCTCATTTTAGAAAAATAAATTCATAGATTTTGCAGTAAAAAATTATTTCTCAATATCTTCCAGAGTTAAATTTCCATACTAATAAAAAAAAATACCCTCTCGTGGCATTAGAGTTATATGAAGTACTCAAAGTTGCTTAATTTTTAAATCAATTTTCATACCAGCTCCCTACGTTGACATGCTCATATAAACCTGAACGTCTGCTACGTTTTTGGCGGTTCTTATATCTCAAGCTCACGTTTAACACAATACAAGCCAACCAAACAAAATCAGGCACATTTTGACAGCCTACTCAAATGGGTTTGGTTGTTGTAGAAGTGAATAAATATTATATTCATATTCACAAACATTATGTGTCTGTATATAGGCAAATATAAAAAAACCAGAATAGCACTTAGCACGGTGTTAAGCAACTATAAAATCAATTTAACAAAACTGAACAGGCATAACATATGCGAAGTGTCTAACCTTGTCATTCCAGGTGGGCGATGGTGCCACCATATTTAATTCTTATCTTCTAAGGAGCATAAACTCATTGGCTAAATTATTTTAAGCCTCGAGTTAAATCATCTTATCGCTTGTGACTAGTTTCAAAGTCGTATACTGCCAGCAAAGGCGTATGTAAATGTTCTTATTATCAAGATCAGAGCAGGATTTTGAGTGACTTTAATGAGTAGCGTTATCTCGCAAATTGGTCTTATTTTCAAGAAGATCAGGCATTTCATATGCTTAATTAAACTCAGAAAATATATTGATATAAAAAATAATGATGATAAGACGGTCTTCGGTAAAAAAGAATACAATATCTGCGGAGGTCTCCCGATTAGCGCAGCAACTAGGAAAAGAGTCTATGAAAGGACGGCACAAGAAATACTTTTTATGAAGATTTTTTTATAATTTTTTCCATAAGATATAAAGTTTCTTATGGTTTTTAAACTTGAAATAATTGTACAGAAGAGATATATTATAATGAGTTCTTTAAAATCTGTAGATCTAGTTTTATAAATAATATTAAATTCAATTTTCTAACAGGTCGGTCCGTTTGATATCAGTAATGGTTTGAGTAATGGCTTCCAATGTTGCAAGAGTTGCTGCTTGATTGGCATACAACAATGAATTAATATAGTTTCAGAGCCAGCGAGCAGGATCGCTGCTGATTTTAAAATGTCATAAAATTTGATTTTGCAGTACAATAGTTGTAGAGGGAGAATTGAAACCAAAATATTTATAATCAAAAGGTGTTACAAGCATAGAAAATCTTATGATATTTTATGTCTGCTTGTTTCAAGTGTATATTTCTTAATTTTCTATTTTTTTATATATTCAGATGAAAAATGTAGCGAGCGAAGAAGCTGTATATGTGAAGAAATTTGGATAGATTATTTGACCATTTCAGTAATGGCGCCAGCACTTTCAACCATGGAGTTAAATCAAAATATTTAAAAAGAAATCTATTTTCAATTTAAAATGTACAAAGTGCTCTGTGCTATCAAGCTTTCGATATCTATTGTTTTCTTTTTGTTAAAAAAATATCTCTACAGGGACTTCATTCCAATATGGGCAGTTCAGCTGAAAAATATATTCTCTCTTCAATGCGTAACTGATTGACAAATTATTTTTAAACGAACGTAAGAAGCTTATACGCTTGGGGATAATAATCTTTAGTTCCACTGGAACACCAGGCATTACAGAAAAGCTGATATAACGTAACACGTTTCACATTGCAACGATTCTCAAGTAAGTCATTGGCCTATTGTTTGCTGTACATCCCACATAACTTGCCTGCTCCTAAGTAAAGTTTGAAGCACGGGGCCATTAAAGATTAATTATATCTTCTGAAGATAATCTTTGCTGAAATCACGCAATACGTAATAGAAGAGTAGGTGAATTTCCTGCACTGCGCTTAATAATCGAAGGTGAATCAATTTAGGATATATATTGTCTAGTAAAAACTTTAATTATATAGAGAAAAAACCACTTTGTCATGAACGAATAAAATAACCAAAATATCTATGGCCTAGATTTCTTTCAAATTTAAATTAACTAAAACTCATTAAAAAAGTTTCAAAGAAGCGGTTAAGTGGTTTCCTCACATAAATATTTGATAGAAACACTATCAACACCATTTATCTCCCTCCACCAAAAACCGTGTGTTGCCGCAAACAATATTTATACACTTAATGGAATCTCTTAGGTGAAGATTAAAAAAAGTGCCAATTTAAGAAACCAACTAATTCTCAAAGATTTAAGCACAAACACACTTCCAAACAAAAGTTGTAAAACTGACAAAATATTGTCTTTAAAGCGAACAAATTACCGAGTCTGACAAAAATACAATATGAAAACAATAAAAACCAGCTAACTTATCTATTGTCGTCTTTTTATTTATTATTTTTTTATTCATTCTTGTTATAACAAAACGACCACACGCACTTTATTTTAAATGTTGATACTGAAAATGTAAATGAAGTGCCAAGAAAACTAAATAGATTTTAAAGATGTTGAAAAAGCTCTTAACAAAATGACCCATATATTGTTAAAAGCCACTTGAAATATATCCTCTAACAGTTTTCAACATCAATTTATTTAATAATATTTGTTTTACATTCGACTTTATGAATTTTAAATCAAATTATTTAAAAGGTCTGCGGCGGGCAGAATAGCTACAAAAGGGAATTTCTAAGCGTTTTTTCAAAACCACAATTATGTTTGTTTCGGTTTTAAGCAGCTGAATTGTGTAATTTAAAGTAAAATTTAACGCCAGTAACTTCCACACAAACTGCAAACAAGTGGAAGGATTTAATAATAATATATTAATGCTTAATTTAATAATTGTGCTTTAACATCAAATTTGGGAAGCCTAACAATATGAATGTTTTATTTATTAATTTAATATTTTCACATCAAATCACGATAGATCTATGCAAGTATATGTTTTTACTTATAAATTTTCTATTATGACAAAACTTTATACAACATTGATTCAATATGTCTGAATTTAACCTGAAAATTAACTACTTATTTGAAAACCATTTTATTTTAATGCGTTAAATAAATCGTGCAGAGGGAGAAGTTTTAAATAGATCTTTTTATTTTTGATTTGTACACACAGATTTTCTATAGTTTAAGTCAATTAACATTGAAATATATTTTGTAAATTATTTTAAGAGCCATTGTATGCTTTACATCTTCGAAGGCAAATTGTTTGTTTCTATGCCCGTTTTAACTTTAACATTTCTCCGTTTGTCTGCACCATAAAGTGTTAATTGAAAATGAAAATTTAGTGATTTAATAGAGCAACTGCGATATATTTTTACATATCAAGTCTTCTTTTCTTTGGTTTCCTTGAAAAGCAATTTAAACTGTAGAAAATTAGAGAACAGCATATCGTACGTATTTAGGGCATGCAGTTGACAAAGTGGTGCGCTATTTTTTCTTTTTATCGTTGCTAGTTGCTATCTTATTATAAATAAATCGAGGCTGATTTTTTTCAAAAAATTTATTGGAATATATACGATAGGAAACAATTTTGTTAACACCTCCTTAATTTTACTTTCGTGCTGATTCTTTTTCCCAAAATCTTATTAAAATTCAAAGTGATCAATTAATTGGTTTTAGCTAGTGCCTGTGCGCATTTCACTAGGGCTCATTCACATCATCAGGAAACCTTTACCCAACATTTCTTAGAATAACTAAAACTATTATTTCAAACTTCCATCTTAATAAGTGAGAAGCCTAAAACATATATAAAAGTAATTTTTAATTTTTTTACGATTTTATATTATTCTACAATTGGTTGGCTTTTTTCCGACTCTAATTGTAGTAGAGAGGGAAATAAAGAACAACAACTAATAATTATTTTAATATAAAAGCAATATATATAGACATTTTACGTGTTCTCATATCTCTGTGACTATATAAATTTACTATTTAAATTTTTATAATTACCAGAACTAAGTCAGACACTTTCTTGCTCAAGAGCACATTAGGGAAACAAAGTTATTTAAAACTTTCATACTTAATTAATAAATTATTATATTGGGAATATCCTTAAGTCCTTCGAACAGCTTTCGCGCCAGCACTATGTTGTTTTCACCTCTTCTCAATCAAAGTCATCAAAATAAGTGCATATTCAATATATTTCTCTTCCACTTTTATTTAACTTATTATATACGATTGCCCATTTATACGCATGTTTATTCTTTTTATTTCAATACAACAATGCAAATGTATTTCCAGGCAATTAAAATCTCCACAGGGCCACTAATAATCTACTCGCTATTGTTTTAAACTTTTTCTTGCTGATCACATAGACTGAGTACTTCAGCCCCCCTTATCTTTATAATATCTCAAAATGATATATTAGTGGCATTGATTTATATAACAATTAAACAGTTTACAACGAAAAAAACTTAATAATTACACATGTTAACATGAACATTATGAAAAGAATGTGCAACCAATAAAGCCTTTGAGTGTTTCTTGACAGCCGAATGCGATGTGGTATAAACAACGTGGCATTCAAAACCAACACGAAATTGTAAATGAAGGAGAGATGGGATAATACAAGATTAATATGCAGGCAAAATATATATTAACCAACTCAGGTATCGATATGTTTTTTTTTTTACATGTTGAAGAACATCAACAGCAGCATATACATCGAGATGAAATATTTTTAAACAGCTGTTATGCTCATTTAGTAAAATGCAAAACATAAATATACAACTAGACGGTGAGTTGACTCAGTCATCCCCCAAAAGCCAAAGTTATTTATATAAATTTTACTAATAAAAAAAAAAGAATCGTCGGCATTGCTAAGAGCCAACAAATGACAAAGTACGACCCCTTTTGTTAATTCTGATATGTGCTGCTTTTATGGTTCAGGATGTAGATGCTGCTGTTTACACTGGCTGAGTGTCTGGGTGAAAAGGAAAAATAATAGAATGCATACCGCTGCTTCTGATTGTTCATGTGCATCTACAACAATAATTACTAGCAAAAGCCATAACAACAATATGAAGAATAATAGACTAAAAATGGAATAACTTTTTTATTATTGATTTGGTTGCCAAGGGTTAGTCAAAGCAGGCTCAAGTTATGATTATTAAAAGTCAAAAGAACATTTAAAAACTTTTCACAAATCAAATTGAATGAAGAATTTTTTTATTGGCACATCATAAGCGGCGTATGATTTCAACAACAAAAAATATATAACAACAATTTAATTGTATAGAAGTGAAAAAAGATCCGGGGGATAAACTGGCTAATAATAATTATAATATTTTGTAAAAGCCAGTATTATTGATCGACAATATTTTCTGGAGTATGATTATTTATACTTTTACATTCTTGTAGCGAATTTTACTGACCCAATCTTTAAGAAAATTGCTTCAAATTTAATTGAACTCAATATGAAAATATCTTATAGATATATTTTTCAAGAAGCAAAGTTCAAGACTGTTTTAATCAGTGGTACAAAAGCATAACATAAACCTAAATTTGCGAATCATTTCCTTAATTACAAATTCGACAGAATGAATAGAGCAAACATGAAATTAGTTTATTTAAAAATGTATCCCAACTAAATTCATGTGTCTCAATGAATTTTATAAAAATCGGTTTTTTAAATAACAATTAAAAATAACTTCCTTTCTTGCTACGAGGGTCAATATAATATATTCATGTCCATTAAATACATAAACATAAGCAGTCTGTTCTTATAAACGTTTTATTTATAAACTTCGGTGTCAACAAACTATAAATGACAACTTGTTTTATCACCCAAAATCAAACGCAAGTAAATAAATAAATAAAAAGAGGAATACCGAAAAAAAGTGTTAAGAACTTCGAATATTGTTTAAGCCTTGAGAAAGAAAGGACGTGCTAAGATTATGTGATATTTTATTATATAAAATGTTTGTAATTTGTCACAACCAAAAATACTTGTAAGACATTTACACACTTAAGTATTTGTTAACAACGAAATTTTTGTCACTCCACAGCTGGCTGTCACATTAATAAACGTATATTATAACAACGTTGTAGTTAATACAACAACTAATAAAAAGAAGTAAGAAAAAATGATTTTGACTTATCAACTTTGACCAGAAGAACTTCTAAAACAAGGAATTATGTGTTGGAGAAAAAAACTTGTTATATTTTGAGAAATTTCATAAAGTGATATGTGAAGAGAATATTAATTTGCTGTTGATTTGAGTTTAATAATTTGATAGAAGTTTATATAATTTATCTTTATTATTTGGTACATATAAACGTACATACATGTGTATACACATACATACATACACGTTTCAGTAATATGACACGGATACGTTCAAGCGTACCAACATCTCGTTCATATATTATGTTACTGCCATTTGTAAGTTACACGATTACATGACAGTTATAAGATAAAACTATTAATTCAATTTTTATTAAGTGCAATATTATGGCTTTTAATGTTTTCTTTATATGTGATATTAAAAAGGGCATCGACTCCTTCAGAGAATTATTGTTACAGACAAATGATTTTGTTCAATGCCGCTTTTAGCTCTCTTTCAAAAAGAGTATATCTATATAAATAGCGAGAGATTTTATACTATAGAATATATTACCTGTTTTATATCACACATAAGAATCTTCTGAATGTGTTCAATAATGTACAAAAATACTTACAAGAACTATGATTTTTTCAATAATCAATAGACGTATATTTACACACACTTAAATCTGCTTTGCAATTTTTTAAAATGTTCATCGAGAAGATAACTTACCGCTCACATGACCTATAATAATATATGAAAGCGTATTCAATTGTCAATATGAAAGAAAAAAATTGTGTCTTTGTTAGTGTGTGGGTCACCAGTCCCAAAATATTTGGGGGTGAACTGGAAATTTAGCTACGAGGTCTGACCAGAGAGTTATTTCTGGTACCACACATGTCAGGAGCCCATGGGACTTCAGTTACAACCTGGCAGTTATGCGGCTGTTACAAGAGGTTCGTGGTGGCTGTGGCTTTTTTATGAGTAGGACCAGCACTTAGGGGACGATCTTTATATATGCTGAATTTCGTTGTAGATGTCTTTGCTTGTTTACTTGGGCGGTTATATTGTTTCCATATTTTTGTCTTCTGATCTTTAGTAAATGACAGTGTTAACCGCTGTCGGTAATGTTCAGCTACCAGTGCTACGTCTTCGTCATTGAGACAATCCACAATAATTAACACAATCCTGCACTTATGCAGGTCATAAAAATTTAAATCGATATTAATGACTGAGTTTGAGTCAAACTGGGGACCTAAGGCCTCGTAATCTTGTGTCTACTACATCCAACCGCATCCTCAAATCGCCCGGGTGTAGTGGCCCAAAAGTACACTAGGAGTTTTATGTAACCAAAGTGGATGTCATATCCAAATAAATGATACCGAATTTAGTACCCAAGCATTACGGCCTGTTACGTGTATGGGCGTTAGTAGACGTTTTTGGTTTCATTTAGCAGCCAGGACCTCAGGGTTGGAGGCTAACGTTAAACTTTAATGACTACTAAAGATACTAAAAAGTATTAAACAAATCTTTTCATCATTATGCATTATTTAGTCCACTTCAGCAGCTTGTTTCGTCACTAATGCAGCAAATGTATCACAGTCAAGGAAATTACGAATAAAAGCAAAATTACTTACCCAAATCCAAAAATTCTTGTCTTAGTGTTTCGTCCACATATTTTTTGCACCTTTCTCGATTTGATTACTCCACACAATCTTTTCCATTTTCACTGCATAAATAGTGGTCATATCCTGAGTACCGTTCGCAGGTTTAGTTCTTACATTGAAAAATTTTTATATGTTTTAGGAGATAATGCATTTTGAAGTAAATTGGTAATTCTTTATCTTTGGTAAAGGAAATGAAAAATCTTAAACAAGTGATGTTAAGCAAAAAGTAATCGCAATATCTTCGCTCTTAAAGAAGTAAAATAAGTTACCTAATCTCTGCATTTAAGTTAGCTGTTTCGATGGTAATATATATTGCTTTGAATCCAGAAAAAAACATTAATTTTCACAAATTAAATGAAAAGAGATAAATTGAATTTTTAAATACGCACCAAATGACTCTATGAAAATGATTCTGTTTTAAATGCGCTTTTAAGATTTAATCGATAATGAAAACTAAATTTCTAACTTCACCTTGGCACAGCTGAAATGGATACGCTGTTCGAAATGCACATTTTCATAATATAAAATCGTTACAACAGCGAACAATTTGAATGCATTGCGTACACGCACATACTCCCATTATAATCATAATTTTCGTCTGCAAACATGCATGACTTCCAAACCGAACCAACTTAGCAAGAATATATACAATCATCTGCATTGAACGCAGTGCTTCGTATTGCATTCTTGTTGCATATTAATCAAGTGGCTATTCAGTGGCAAACAAGAATGCTCTTTCGCACTGGTATTTGCAACCAGAACTTATCTTCCATCATCGTTGGCCTAAATGGTGTACACTCGAGTCGTTGCTGTGATATGGAGTGCTTAGATATGAGTGAAAGTGTTTAATTACTGAAACCATACGGGCCACTTTGGTAGAAATACACTTGAAAAATACTACACATTTCCAATGGCATCGTTATTTGTAAATAAGAAAAATTAATGATATTCTTTTAGTTGCTGGTATGATTTGAAAATGAAGATTAATGAAATTTTAAGTTTAAGATTTCAATTGCTTTGACATCTATAAAGTTGAAAAATATAGAGAAAGGCATCTGAGTGAATGTAAATAAAACTACATCGGATATAAATTGAAAAGCTGATTTTGTCGAGTTTCAAAATTTCCCAGCAACTAATTATCATTGAATGTCTTACTAGTACAATTGCGTTGTAACTATTTCCAGCCTGAGGCTAAATTATTAGCAGGAATTGATGTAAAATTTGTGGAAAGATTTGGCAGCCACGCATAATTGAAGACTTTTTATATCTTTTGTTACGTTTCAATATATCACACTTATTTGAAGTACTCTTGAACGTCTGTGAATAAAACGCTCTTAAGTCTTTTCATTTATTCGTAGTGTATATACGCAATACATTCACTTGCACCCAGCGAACCTAAATGAGAGAGTTGTTATTTTTTTTGAAAATTCTATTTTGTAACGATAACAATTACCTTTTCTGTAACAGATATCGCGACACTAACAGAATGATGCTCTAGTGCAGCACTCTGAAACCACTGATTACGTGATAATAGCTATCGACAACTAAATAAATTATTTAATAAAAATCTTAAAATGCCACTATGACTTGCAAAACAATTTCTTTTAGCTTAAAACTTTAGATTTAACCAGTTAGTTTCCTTTAATCCTCAATTTATCATCCTAGTGGACATATAAAATCATTCAAATATATATTTTTCATATTCAATTCTACTATTTGTTTTCTCTTTTTTTGCATAATTCACGCACATTCAAATTCACTTGTTAGATGATCAATCTTTTTATGGTTAAAATGTTCAATTAACTGAGAAACATGTTGAAGGTATGCTGCTCCAAGGAACACCACAAACTCCAAAGGAAAAATGTATGTCTAAAATAAAAATGTAAATAGATACTTATACAACATGAATTCACATACGCAAAAGTAAAATATTTTGTTTTCAAAAATTTTTTGGTCTTCTTTCATTCGATGGCCAAGATAAGCGCTACAAATAAAATTGCACTCATTGCTCTCGAGTATCATATCATTTAATATCAGCTGCTAAGACCATATTTAGTAAACTTAAATAACGATCCTGAGAATACATATTTGTTCAGCATTTCTAATAGAAATCTTATGTAAATAGACACAAACAACAACAAACCAGTAGCAAGCAACAACAAAATGAACTGAAACCAAGTTACCTTTTATGTAGGCCTTATAAAACCTACAAAAACTTTTCAAAACTGTAACTTGTTTGTAGGAGAAAACTGTGCATATAAAATACCACACAAATTCACTAAATTGCGTAAGATTTCAATATGGTAATAGAAATAGGGAAAAGAACCAAGAACTAGCCAAACTTATATAAGAAACAACAAGAAAACTGTTTTACATTCATGCAAAAATAAATGAGTTTTAAACTCAAAACTCCAACTATAATTATATTAGAAAAATTATATATGGAAACCATTTTAATATATATAAATAATTTCTCATTCATTTAAAACAACTTTGTTTATTTGGCAGCATGTTTTTAAAGACGCAAGCAATTGATATCTGAGTTCTACCCCCCAAATATTTAGATTTTCTCGCGTTGTTAAGATGAACATCTCAATTTCAATATGCGACTTACAAAACACGACAGGATAAAAAATTTAGGAAGCTCCCATCCTTACATCATCAGTACTTCTATATGCTTCTATACTTTTAGGTTGCCTTTCTTAATTTAATAGCATTTACTTATTAAAGCAAACTTTTGTTTTTAAATCGTCCGATCGAACGATAGTTTACGACTTCGGCAAGCACCCAGTAAATTGGCTGCTATCGAATGTGACTTCTATAATAAACGTTGGAAAATTAAAAAGGAAAGGTGATCAGTGAGTTCCTGTTATGACTTTTATACTTGTTTTAGGCTTCTCCCTTATTAAAGTGAAAGTTTGAAATATATATCATATCTTTAGTTATTTCAAATAGTGTTAGGTAAAGGTTCCCTGATGATCTGCATTAGCCCCAGAGAAATCCGCACAGGAATAAGCTAAAACCCCTCAATTGATTACTTTGAATTTCTTAGTAACATTTTGGAAAAAAGGAATCAACATATAACAAACATTAAAAAAGTTTAAAACACCTCCTTTGTTTTCTGCCAAATTAATTAAAGTCTTGTTTGGTATATCTAAGATGTTATGTAAAAAGGACTTTCTTGCCCAATTGGTTAATAATGAGTATATTAAAAAACAGAAAAGATCAAGTAAAATATATAGTAAAAAAACTGTTCTTTACAAATGCGAACCATAAACATTCAAAAAAAATTAAGAAAACTTTAACAAAATAAAATCCATCTACTTTCGGTAGTCGCTATAGTCCCGATCTAACTTAACATTGATTGAACTTTAAGACAAACTCATACAACAATATTAGACTGGTTTATTCGAATTGATTAGTAGATTCTAAGTAGTTCAACTTATTTATGAACATTCTGGTCATAGTGGTACTGACGTAACCGAGATTGTGCATCGTTGGAAAAGTTAAAATATTGTAATTCATTTCCCATAATATCAAAGGCGGAAACATACATCACAAAATTTTTAGTAGCAGTTAATGCTGTTGCATAAACGATAACGAATGAAACTAATAAAGGAAATTAAGTATGAGAGTTAAAACTCGCTTAATTAACAAAACAAAATTGAAAGTTTCATGCGTACGTTGCCATCGAATGGCAAATATGAAAATTTAGGTTTAGCGTACAACAAAGAAACTTTTTATCATCTACTTGACTACCAAGAATGTGTGTCTGTGAGTAGAGCAACTACTTTACCACGCGTGCAGCTCAAAAAACTCATCACATACTCTATTAGCAGAGTAGAACATAAGATGGCATTAAGCATTATTCACTTTTCCGTAAAGTATATTCTTATTTTGTCTGCAATATTGCACATGGAGTAGAACATTGGAAAAAAATTAAGCCAGACATGGAATAAATTCTTATTGCAATATTTTCCTTATAATATTTCTGTACAGACTACAGAAGACATTTTCAACACAATTTTCATAATGCTATTTATCGTTATTTGCCTCGGCAACATTATCATCAACTTCATTACATGGTACCACAAGTGAGAATGTCATAAAATAATTAACACAAACATGCTGATCTCGTAAATACCTCAAATTAAAAGAAATAAAATATTGGAGTGAGAGGAAATTACAAACAGTTTTATTTAGGCATGTCACAAATTCCTATCGGAATAATTTTAATGTGGTGTTTCCTATTCCGATCAATTTTCTTTTTAGGTTGTTCAGATTACGAAGAATTTGGTTTATTTCTAAAAATGTTTAAATAAAATTGTAGTAGTCATGCATTAAGTAGTCATGCATGACAAAATACAGTTACTAAAAACCAGAATAACAAAAAAAATGTCCTTAAACAAAACATTTTTTTTTATCAAACGGTTTAAAATTGAAGACTAATATAAAAATACAAAAAAAAACTAGAAATATTTTAATCCTTCTTTTACAAAAATTGGTGCTTTGCAAAAAAGTTTTATATAAGAATTTCAAATATTTATTTATATATAATAACTAAATGCTTAACCAACCATAGAAATAGTTAAACTATTTGATCTTTCATTTGGTCTTATATTTATTGATTTGTTTTAAGTCATTAAATACATAAACTCCACAAAGAACATTTTATATAGTTTTATTGCGAAGAAATTTTCCGCTTTGGAATCGAAAACACTTTCGATGGGAATGACACTCTGTGACATTGCTGATTGTGTTTACAAAACTTGACTGGAATAATATATGGCCGACAAGTGTTTAAATGATAATTTTTTATTGTACGCAGATTTTATATATGCTTCCAAATCTATTCTAAGATAACCGTTTAATGAAATATTATAATAAATTAAAATTTAATTAATTTACGTCTGGTATTTTTTTTATTTATCAAATAAAAATTTTGGAATATTTATCATCATGTGTTTCTGAGATTTACATGAAGTTCGACCAATTAGCCTATAAATCTGAATTCGATTCAATATAAAATAGTTCTGATTGGATGCTTTATGATATAATTGAATAAATAAGAATAACCACTATTTCTTTACAAATGATTTTTTCAATACATATGATATATATCCCAAAAATGGAACGATAAGAGACAAAACTGGTTATGTACATAAATAATATTTCTTATATAAACTTATCATTTTAATTGTTAATAAATTAACTATTTGACATACTGTCATTGTACTATGATCATATGAAATTTATGTGTTGAGTGGTTAAGCAATGTCTATATGCATTTCATTGGCGCTTTTTATGAAATCGTCAGTAGACTTCAACCACAGTTTGGAAAAGTTTCAAACTTCTCAACTTATTAAAAGACTTTTATAAGCCATCTGAGAATTATGTTTATAAATTAACTATAAAAATTCACAAATGATTTTAAAAAATCACGTTATAATAAGTGTAGTAAGCTATGAAACTTATACAAACCAAACCCAACAAACAACTTTTATTCGATATGACTCTATTTTATTTTTCTATACCTTTATACAATTAGAAATCCTTTGGATAACAGTGAAAGCATTTATAAGGCAAAATGAAAAATAAAATCTGAATTTAATTGTTAATAAATTAACTATTTGACATACTGTCAGTGTACTATATATAGACATTGCTTAACCACCCAACAAATAAATTTCTTATCATTTTAAAAAATATTATAAAAAATTAAAGAAGAAATTATTGGCTGCGCTTATTTCGTCAAATATTTGACAGCAGCTTTAACTCTCACCTACAAGCATTTGAATTCATTATAAATCGTGTAGAAATTTATTAATATCTTGTGCAAAATATTGAAAAAAAAATTAATAAAATATTCTGCAAAAGTTAAGTGCAAAATTCATGTACATGCAGTTGGAATCATTTTATATTCCAAAAAATCTATCGAAAGACTGCCACATTTAGAATAAATAAAAATGCATGTACTTTCCGTTGGCGTAGTGTATTCGTTTTATGTATAAAGCTTCATAGCAAAAAAACATTTTAAACGCTCTGCAGCAGATAAAAAACATCGTCATATAGACAATAAACTTTTCTGTAGCTGGTGTCTGCGATGGATGGTGTTAATGGGGCAAGCGTATTTTAATTGGAAAAATATTGCAAGTATTTAATCAACCATCTCTGTTGTAGCTCTCATGATTAGCTGATACATTTTTGACTGATGATTTAATGAAACGACAGACAATTTAAAATATTGTGTGGTCTTTTTTTATGAAAGTGATAAAATTAATTATAATATGTTTTTTAAATATATTTTTCATCTTATTGTTTTAGCGAAGTTGTGCGTAAGAATATCTACAAATTTTAATACAGGGAAACATTAAAAGGAATGGATTCAAGTGTCGGTATAAGATTAACTGCATGTTTCACGATGTCAAAAGAGATATTTCTTTGAAACAAAAGCAAGATTTTATAAATTGAAAGAAAGCCTTCGCCATTGTGCAATCGGCTGTAAGTGTCTGAAGATGCTAATAACTGGCTGGAGCACCATCTCGTGACACTATGGTTGACTGATATATTCAATCTGATTGTAAGAGATCAGAGATGGAAAATTGCAAGCACAAGAGAAGAAGAAAACTATTATTCCAGTACACTTATTTTAGATCGTATTTGCTGTTGTTTAAAATTTCCGAAAAAGATTGTATGACATAAACCAACCGAATACCTGCATCTTTAGCAAATATTCCATTAAAGATTCCATGATCCTTCATAACAATTATCTTCACTTGTTTGTAAGTGAATATATCACGTCATTTTTTGGTTTCTTTAAGAAATTGTGCCACTTTTTCAATTAACAGTTATTTCGATGTAAAATTAGTCTGTTCACGAATTATCTCACACATTTTTTATAAATTATTTTGACAAAACCGCAATCCAACCCTTGAACATGTTTAAAAAAGATATATTAATAATAAAATGCCCTTTACAAACAGCATTTATTAGTTAAACAAAATCATACAGTGGAAAATTAGTTGGCCCGCAAATTCCTAAAAACTTGTACACCCAGTACAACACCGCCAAACAACATTAAATATGTGAAGTCGTAAATGAAACACTTGAAAAAAATTATGCGTAAATAATAAGAAGAGAAAAAGTCATACATTTTAATAGTTTATATTTTTCTTTTTTTTTTTCTTTTCAAGAGCACCAACGGCCGCAAAGCATCTCACAATATATTTCATATAAGCACACATACACAATACATCTGCACATATAAAATTTTCACAAACACATACAAAAATTATTGTTGTTTAAAAAATAAAATCTTATGGATGCACTTAGTAAGACATTTGTCTTCCAATCCACAACAATTTATATCTAAAAAAAAAATACTCAAATAGTGGATGTCCCTCAATGTTTCCATGTGATACAAGCTCATCTTTCATTACGCATGAACTTGAAAATCTCCAATAAATTATAACAGAATAAGTAGAATTTATGTGTGAGGGTACTCTGCACTTATAAACTCACATAAATATGAAAAACTAGATGAGGAAAATAATAGAAACTGTAAATATATTTTGACTTTTTTGAGAGATCGCTCAAGAAGTGTTATATTTAGAGATCAATCATGTGAATCAAGTGTATTTACTCGTATGCCGTCAGCCTGATTTCGTCCTTAAATTAGACGAGTTTTAATTTATTAAAGATGAAGAGTTGAGTTTTTTTCTATTGCAAATTGTCAAACTTGAAGGCGGAAAGCGCCAACTGTAATTAGGTTGCATATAAACTCTCATTTATATACACAAACAGCGGCAGTTGTCCGTCTGTATAACTTGCCGCTTGTTTTTTTATATATTTTTTTGCTTTTCTATGCTTTTGAACTCCTCAAGCTAAAATGCTATTATTTTAATACAAAAATCAATCGACTCCCACGTGATCTATCTATAAAAGAATTGGGAGCTCTATCTGATCAGATAAAACATTTCTGAGTTTGTGAAAAGTTGTTTTAAAAACAAACAGTGAAAAATATATATATTTTTTTAATATATTTATAAAACAGTTACAACTGCTTCAATTTTGTAGGAAATCTAAGTTTGAAATATTCTACAGAAAACTTCCAGTTTGGCTTGTTAAAACTCAGCCGTTCAATCATGTCATATACTTACACATACCCAAATACACATACACATACATATTTCATTTTTATTTTATTTTTTTTAGTAAAGAACTTTCACATTAAGTCGAGAAACCTTCCTAGTCCCTTCAAACGTGGAGATCTGAAGAGATTTAGATATTTTTCAAAACGGGATAAAACCAACAACCGAATTGTTTTATATTTTAAATCTTCCTTGTGGGAAGTTAAAAAAATTTACACCATATTCATGACTGAGGGCAGAGCAGAACTCGGCATCCAAGTCCGTATTATTGTGTGAACTACTTCTTCATCTTACAGCACCCTCATTCTATTGTTGCATATAACGTGAGAACTAAAGCAAATCCATAAATGATGCACAGTCCGGAATAAAAAACATCTATTAAGTACTTGATTTTTCATTTATTTCACTTCATTTACCTTTTTATATTATTTTATAGATTTAAGTTCACAAAAAACTTTTATAATCAAAGTTGTAAAAAATTTTCAGACAAGAAAAGTTGTAACAACTTAACTTTACATTTTGTTATACAAATCGAATGCCTCATTTAAATATCAGTTTTGTTAACCTGAATTATTGTTGCATTCCATCACCAATCTTGTATCTGAACCGACAAGCCTGTGACGTTTGATTTAATTTATGTGGGTAACATATTTCTTTCTGGAGCTTAATTAACTTCAAGGGAGATTTTTACTTCGATTCAAGCTATTTTGATTGCTACAGTAATAAACATGTTTTTAATTGCATCTTTGAGTTGTGGACTTCAAATGTAACACGAGATTGACAAAATGAGTTCGTCACAAAGTCAGTTAAGCTACACATGTAAGAAGCCACATGCGTATTAAATTTCAACCAGCATCAACTGATTTGCATACTGGGACACTTGCATTATAGTATAAAGTTGTATGCGTGTAATCGAATAAATTATAAACTAAAACTTTTATTATGAACTTCCTAAAAGAAGAAAAGGTGTAAAATTTTATGTCGAAACTTGAAATTTATTTAAACGACTCACAATAGTAATTGAAATTAAAGTTGAGCTTTGACGCGCATTTTTCAAAAACCTCGAATAAATTATCTATTTTAGTGATTGAACGTGTCGAATGATATTTTCATGCTGTTGAACTGAAATATTTGTTGTACATTGATTTCTAGGTGACATACATTTTAACAAAGTCTTGTGTTTTTTTTTGTTGTCCCCATGGGCTTTAATGTGATGGTCGCATATGAAAAAACAAATTTATAATATTTCCTTCTTTATTCCAAGTAAAGAAAGCATGAATTGCTAAAAACTTGATTTAATATATTAGTGTTACAGTTTGTAAAGATGGTGTGGGTTATTTAAGCAATTCTCTTTTATAAGTTTTAGTTTAATTTAAAGTTAATGTTCGTCATATCAAAGAGATTGATTTTAATTTCCTGTAATTAATCACTCAACTAAATTTGATTTCGTAAATGAAATGAAATTGAACCAGAAGTATTGGCTGAAAAAATCGTTGCTTAATGGTTACACAGGAAAAAAAACTTTGTAAAGTTTTCTTTATTCATATAAACGAAATGTAGCATTTTTTTATTGAAACAGTAGCAACTCGCAGATAACACTAACATTTACACAGAAACAAGTGGTTTATGCTGTGATTAATGTCCAGCGTTAGAATTTGGTTGGTCGGTAGAGATAAATTGTGTTTCAGATATTGTATTGAATGATTATTTATATAGAGGTGCATTGCTTTTTCCACAACTATAAACGATTTATATATTGTTTTTTATTGCTACACAAAACAAATAATTTAGATATTTTTATTTTCATTTATTTGGACACTTGTTTTCATTACTGCGTGTATATATTTATATGAAAACGTTGCACTAGTGGCTATAAAAATTAGTGCAAGACCTCATCCATGCAATTGAATATCATACCAGGTAGATTTAACACGGCTGAGTTTGCATAAAACGCCAACGCCTTTTTATTAACTTTAATAAATTTCTTATTTAATGTCTTATTTTCTTTATTAATTTTTTGTGGCGCTCGCCAATCTCCCTTGGGGCACTGATTGCAGCTTGGTGAGTCGTAACACCTTGTTGTAGCACTTTAAGGGGAAAAGATAAGAAATACATGTGAAAGGATGCTTGGATCCTGACAAAAGAGTTATTAAATATCAATTTTATTGTCGTGACATATTTATATTGGCTTGACCAGCGAGGCGTAACCATTTTTTTATACTGCTACCACGGGATCTGACTCATTTCCACTGATGGTATTAGATCGGGGGGTGAAGCGACGATGTTTGCCTGAACGTGTGTGCAACATTTGCTTTACTGTCGAAACTCTGTTTAGCGCACGTTTATTAATATATTTCATGTGGAGGATTTCGTTTTTCTCCCATGACTAGTTGATTCTATGACCAGATGTTGGATAAGGTCTCTTCAGGGAGTGAAGAGACCACGTGGTGGCTTTGGTTTGATACCAAGAGTCGCTGGTAAAGATATATATCAAGGGTTGATGTTCTAGAATATTGGTAGTATTTTGGGGCTTCTATCCTGCTGATAACAGTCCTTATGGGCTGCTGCGAATCAGCAGATATTATGGAAGAGTGGTATGTTGTTGGTGCTGGGATTGTCCGGAGGGCTTGTTCTTATGACTTTGACCTCTGGTTCGTCTTTATGTTGACGACATGCATGTTTTAGATAGGCCCGAACCCCTTAGCAAGGTGTAAGATCATGGTTTTGTGGCGGAACCATATGAATGAAGTTGCAACCTTTGTAAGTTCAAGGGCTGTACTGGTGTTGCCTCTGCGGTGACAGGGGTGGTGGTGAGCATTGATATCACCCGATGTTGGAAGCACCGTCAGGTTAAGCCAAATGACAGGTACTGAGGTAAAACCTTTGTTACATCTGCGGTCGCTAATGAGATCCCGTAACAGAGCCATTGCATTCAGTGGATGGTTTTCTTAAGCCGGCCTCAAAAAAATTTTCCAGCAGTGTCACAGAGGCGGCATGTGAATTTTTAAAGAAATGTAGACCAATAATATATTCAGTCGAAGAATTTCTCTTGGATTCTCATTTCCCCCAATTAAAAAATAAATTCTTATTATATAAAGGAAAGATGGGCTATTTGTGAAAATATCAAGTATAAAAACGCTTGAAATAAACATATCCTTGCACTCATAACCCTTAAAACTACAGCTTCCCATGGCACAACATTGAATGATAAGTTACCAGGATTTCCGTATTTCATTATCCGAATCTTATGTAAAACAGATTCGTTATTTATAATGGAAACTAAAAATGAATGGGGGTGTAGTGAATCAAAACAATGAAAAGGACACGCGGCTACTTTAAAATGCATGTAGTGGTAATCATAATTTAGAAAAGGTACGCATATCAAATTGTGCAGTTTTCTTTGAACATAAATGCTTGGCGGCATAGATGAGGGTAGTTTTGAGAAATCTGTTTTATTTGTTTTGCTTTTGGAACAATTATTTACGATGAGTTTTCTGCATCAGACTTCTTGCCACCATTCGCTTCAATATTACAGAGTCAATTCAATGCCATTTAAGTACTTGAAATCAAATGCAAGGAAATTTACTAACCGTGAAGCGATCAAATTTGTTTTACAGAACAACTGAAATATTCGAGTTACTTTGAGATATTTTGCAGTTTTGTGCAATCAACGCTTTTTTGGTTTGACTAACGAAATTGTTGAAAATTGTATTTGTATTTTTCACTTCTACACTTAAAGTGAATGGTTTGTTGAAAGATTTGCATATAAAGTTATCTTAATAAACTTTGCAAAATTATATATAAGGTTGAACCTCCTCACAAGATACAAATTGATGTTAGTCTTAATTCTAACGTTAACAAAACGTCATGATGAAAATATATTTAATAGGCAATTCAATTTTTCTAAACATATACAATTGAGTCTTAAGTGCTAAATTTATAATACAGGAGTGGGGAATTTTAAATGAACCAATACACAACAGAACAAGGATCAAAACTTTCATTCTGAAAATCAATTAGGAGGAAATTGTGAGATCATTAACAATTTAATAAACACATTTTTATTTAAATGGTTTCGTATACAGGAAAACTTCCAGTATATGGGCTACGGAGGTTCCAGGAATAGTTTGTAAGAAACAATTACACAATTACTGTTTGGTGGGATGTATCGTCTGAAAGGATTATTGCTTCATATATCCTTGAATATGCATATTGCGGATCAACTACAGTTAATGGTGCTGAATATCAAACTATGCTCGATTAAAGACTTCCTTATGGTCTGTATTAGCCCGCTTTGTTTACAGGAGAGTATTCCAAGTACCAAAAGAAAAATTAACGTCATTATCCTTCCCCTACTTGTCTGCAAGCTTAAGCTAAACAATCAATCAGCTTGAAACCGCAATCATTTACATATTCACGTACATATACAAATAAATTTCTTATTTCATTTCAATACTTAAATCATCCATAAAATTCATTAAAATTTGTTCTATAAATAACAAAAATGTTTGTGTTTTATTTTTTTCATATTAAAAGGCGTTCATGCCGAACACATAATGTAATAAAAAAATCATGTACAAATTATTGCTGATAAATTATGGCAATAAAATTATTAATTACCACAATTATAGTGCAGATATGTGCAATTTATTTTGTTTTCCGCTTGTAATAATCTCAAGAGCTGGTGTGTGTACTCATACACCCGCAAAAGCCAATATATTTTTCTCTTTTTTTTTGCTGTTAAATAAAATAAAAATCTTAAGAAATATGCAATTGTAAATAGCTGGCAAAGACAATTAGCAAGTTCCCTATCAGACAAGCTCATGAGCTAAAAGTTTAATTGCTTATATTTAAAACAACAACGTTATGAAAAGTTTTATTTGCTTAAGAGTTTATTTAAGTGTTTTTCATTAGCATCAACTCGACAGACTGTAGGGCACACAGGCTGCTATAAATAAAATTTCTTTGATTTTATTAAATGTAGGAGGGTGGCGATTCAACGGAAATAAAGGATTACTTGAGAATCCAAAGTTAAAACCAGAACAACAACGTCGAGGCGGATGTCGAATTAAAGAATCATTTGGGAAAAGAAATAAATTGCGAAATTCTTGATAGAAAACGTTATTGTATGTTATAATTGAATTTGCAAGAGCAAATTAATTATTAATTTATTTAACGCTAGAACTTTCTCACTCGTAATTAAAAATAGCTTTAGAGAACAGTTTAAAGTTATGAAAACTGAAATTTCCAGGTCCATTTAAATTATATAAATAATAAAATTTAATTTAGAAACATAATTTCTTCGCAAACTATTTTTGTGGTTGCGAAGACATGATTGAAACACAGTCCCATCAGATGTACTTTTTTCTATGAAAATTTGTTTCTATATTAAGATTAAAGTTTAAGCCCTGGTGGTTGATATTCTTAACCCAAAATCAGCCACCGAGTTGTTTAAGATGAAGAAAGCGTAAGCGAAGGGACGCAGGTAAATTACCAGTACTTCGAGGATGTTGCAGACCACTTAATTTCACTTCCTGTATTTTAAGGCAAAACCCATTGTTCTTTTAAGAGATATTTACCCGTTTGAATTCTTTATATGCAAAGCAGATCACAACAGTAAGAGGTCCCTTATCGAATGCTTTCCCAGCCTCGGTACCTGAGAGCGAATCTTACACTGGACTTTGTGTTTTCCAAAAGTCTATTGAACCTGGCCATTGATTTCTGCTATTGTGAAAAAGTTATATTCAAGGCATGATAGCGATCTCTGAAGAAACAGACCCTTTTCTATATCATTTTTATTGGAGCAGTTGAGTGAGTGGTAGATAGTGAACTCTGACTTACCCATCTGCATCACATGGTTTCTATTTATAATGTCCCACTTGGTAGGTCTCTCTGCTTCAGAAAAATGTTAAGTGACGGAAATTATTGCATCTTCATAAGCGAGAGACGGAACACCAGTTCTGGTTTCCACTAGACAGCATTTAGGAAAGCATTTTAGCGAAGCAATTTGGTAAAACGTGATGCTTATTTATTGCTTTTCAATGTGAAATAGTTTTTTGCTGGTTATAAACTAAATAATTCTTTTTCCATATTTTTTCATTTACTTTTTTTTCTACAATAGCTTTTAAGAAAAATTTTCTTCATCTGAATCTCAAAGTATCTTATAATTTTTAGCAACCCCTTGTTCGATGCATGATTCTTAATGTCAGTTTGTTATTATTTTAACGTTGATTTCAAATTTATTATTATTTTTTTCCTTTCAAAAAAAATGTTTATTCGATTTTCAGCACAAATTCAATTTGAATTGAAGTGTTGATCACTTTATATCAAATAATAAATTAAATTTTAGGGTGGATTAATATAAGAAACATTCAGGCTATTCACTATAAACACGATACACTAATATAATTTTTAATTTTCCTAATGATTTTGATAACAAGTTAATTAAAAGAAAAAACTTTTGAATGTTATCAAGATCAAGCTTTTATTTATAAAAATAAAGCTACATTTTTTCAACTTTGTTGAAGTCTTTTAGGGATTCGAAATTACATAAAAATTTATTTTTCAACATATTCTAAGAATATATAAACATTAAATAGAAGCTTGTTTCTTATTACAAGCAACTTCAGACCCAATCATATATATTTATAAATATTTTTCACACATTTGCACTTTCAAGTTAACACCCTTATTGCTTCAATTGTATAAATCATCAAATACTTTAGCATATATATCTGAAAATTGCATTAAGTACCGTAATGAAATTTATATGCTTGATGATTTCTTATAGATACTCCCCAAAGTCTCAGTGATTGACTTTACTGGCAACCAACTGAAACATAGAAAAGAAAATGATTTCAGCAAAAAGTATGGCATTTGTTACAGTCATTTTATATTAGAAGTTTTGACGAAGGAACAAGTTAAAGTTCGGCAATGAAATAAACAAAAAAACACACTGATTTCAAATAAGAAATGAAAGAAAATTTACTACCCACTCTGTACGAGCAAACACCCTTTTTTAAACACTTCAAATGTTTATTTCCGTTTAGATTGAATTCTTTTTTTCTGTTGTTTTTTAGTCATTTTTACTACAGGAAATAGGGGTAACAGAGTCTTTAAATACGTAAAATCTGTCACTTTTGTAGCATATTTCTCAAGCATTTCAAAAAGGGTGTCTTTTTCATAGTTTTTGGTAACAAAACAACTTTTTACGATTTTCAATGTCAGCTTATTTCTTAAAAATTATGCTAAAGGGGCTTTGAAAGTACTTATATTGTAAAACAATTTTCAAAGCAACTGTTGGATATGGCTTCAAGGCTTGGAAAGGCAGAAGTTCAAGATTTTTTTCTATACCAGCCAACGAAAATAATAGTCTTACAATAGAATTAATTATTAAAACTTAACATTAAATGAATATCACGTATATTGTTTCTTACTTGAACAAATACTCAGGGAATGAACTCTACTGCAGTTAATTGCAACTATGACAGTAGGGGTAGTGCTGCTAGGCCTTCTGAAGGCAGCTGACAAGGTAGATATTTTTTCGTGGTCCACTTCACCAGCCAAGCTTTACTACAGCACTGAAGAAGGGTGAGCTGTAATTAATTCTGTAGTAAATGATGGTGTTATTCGCTATCGCTTCCCAGCTCTGCTCCTGATACATTCAGGTGCCGAGTTTTAAACACTATCGATAAAAATTGGTTCCATCGTGTATGAAAGGGCGCAACGCAATTGTAGAAAAAATTCACTGGCATAGTAAGAAGTAAAATGGCTATAAAAAGATATCTAACTAAGTGCTGATGCTACCAAAAACGAAATTAATTAATAAAATTACATATCAAATCAATACCACAAGGTCTCACTACTACAATATCCCCTCCTTATTTTATAACTCAGGTAATCGGTTTCATAAAGAAAACTAAACTAAAATTATGTTGGTTTCTTTTATAAAAAAAATATTATATTTCTTACATTTTTGAGACAGGAAACGTCAGCACTCTGTCATTTAAAAATAAGGAAACTTTTTAGATACTAAATCAACACCCCTTACAAAATATAATTTCTGCTTTTAAACATATTTTCGAGAACAGAAACATATTTTCCATCATTTTATATAGACAATTTTATTTGAAACTATTTCTTACAGTTATTAAAATAAACACCCTATAGTATTGGTTTATTATTACAAAAAGAATTTTAAAAGCATCTCGTGTTTTAAATTAAAGCATGAAATGTGCGTGTGCAATAACAACAAAACTACATTATTAAAGACAAATTTTTATGTATTAAAAAGAAATATATATACGAAAATATATAACCATGTATAACTGCCATAATTTTAAAATAAAAATTATGTTTTAAATGGAAATTAAAACGTTATTCCGATAAAATTTTCTCGTAATAAAGTTTCATATATTATTAAATTCAAAAAGTTTCGTATTTAAAACATTTCCTAATAAAAATATTTAAAATTTTGCAGCTGAAAGAAGTTTTATATTCAATGAGTTTTAATTAAGAACTTTAAGTGCAAAAATTATTTAATTGTTTTTGTAAAAGTTCGTATCATTTTAAAGTTTTCACTGTACGAGGAAAGAATGGGAAATTGTCTCGTGGAAGTTGATGTATGACTTTCAAGTCATCATATTATCCTTATAAATATCAAAAGTCAAATACATTATATCAGTTGAGAATTTATTATAAACATTTTTTTTTACCAAACAATTTCAAAGCTTATCAATTTTCAAGTATAAGAAAAAATATAGGAGTTTGCCAAACAATTTATCTCAGCAATATGATTTTAATAAAAGCAGGTTACTTAATAATATCAAATATCACTTATGGCAACATCTTAGCCAACATATCGGCGAAGTAGCAAAGAAAGTCAAACTTAAGAAAACGTATTTTGCTAAAAGAAACTCTCATAAATTAAAAAATGTTTGCCTAAATGGGCGCTATGCCAAATTGGAAAGGAAAAGAGGATAATAGAAAAAAATTATTGCGAAAAAGAAAAACTGTATGTTGCCAACAACACATGTTACTCATGAACTATTTTCATATCATTTAAGTTCAAACGATGAAAAATATGGCGAAACAAAAACATACGAATGAATGATGCCAAATCGTTAGCTTTTCTTATGAGTAGAACCAGCACTCAGGAGATGACTCCTACATATGAAATCAAACGCGTTGGAGGTGTGAAGGTGGGTTTTGTGAGGAGGGAAAAAGGGTCTGGAGACGCTCGATTTAAACCTTCTGAAGTCGAAAGCGGCACAAACGACTTCTGCAAGAAGTTTGTTCCACATGTGTACGCATGCGTTCTTGCTGAAAAGCGTGTTGGGCGTATAAAGAAATGAGTTTCAGGAACAAGTTCCCTGATTTCATTAGAGCACATCTAACTGTAGTAACGATAAAACAACGAAACGCACTCCACATTGCGAAGATGTTCAAGAGAGTTAATGGCGTTGGTTACCCTACTGATTCCGATTTGCTTCTTCGTACTTTTTTGTTTATAGTCGATTAATTTGAAAATAAACTTTGAAGCAACTGTCCACACAAGACAGTTGTATTACACTTTCTACCGAATGTAAGAGGTGTAAATAATACGGAACACAAATGGGTTGAGTTATTTCTTATAATGCCTTAAGAAGCCAAAGCAACTGAATGATTATTTAGCTATTTAAAGATGTGATCCGTACACTTGACATGACGCTGACTTTTTTTGCTGAGAACATCAAGAGTCCTTTATATGTATAAATGTTTCCATTAAAACAACGCAGGTTTTTCGTCAAGATTTTCATTGTTGTTACGATACGTATTCATTCCCTTAAATTCCTTTAAATATGGTAACAAAATTGTGTTCAGGCACTCAAATTACTTTAACGAAAAGTTCCCTAAAATAAAAATATGTTTAAACATTTTGTAGAACGGAATCTAAATATTCTTGCTAAGTAAAAACTATATAATAGCCAACTGTTTAAGCTTAAATTGTTTGTTTCTGGTTTTTAGCAAACATATCTACAGTCTTCAAATATATGACAAAACTTACATTTGATTTTGCCAGACATCATTAATATAATTAAAAACATTTCATATCTCTTTCGTTATTATCAGTAGCAATAATGATATCAAAATCTTACCATATCTTCATTAACAATGTCTCATTGAGCCTTTTGCTCAAAACTAAAACAATTTCTCATATTCTCAACTTGCATGTTTTCATTTTGCTTTAATATAAACTTTCGTACATAAAAAAATCTTTTGACATTCATTTATTAATTGGATGGGTTTGCTAAATGCCAAAGAATATCCTTCATTAACCTCAAATATCTGTCTTTATATACAAATAAAAAATCCTTTACTTTGATAAGATATACAAACAAGGGAATGTAACAAGAAGCTTAACTTTCGACATGTAATCAGGGTCAACAAACAGATTAGGATACAAGATGCTGAGTTTGTTTTATAAATAAATAAAAACATTAAAAATGCAAAAGAATTTTATAATGAAGATAATATTTATTTTGTACAAACATCAAAGCTGAAGAAACATTTTGGCAGAGAAGAGAGAATAAACTTGCTGATAAGAAAATTCAAACAAATATTGTATGAGAAAGAAACTTATTTGAATACTTTGGGAAAAAGTTTGATTTAAAAAGGATTAACAACATTAAACAACATTAAACAACATGTTAAAGAATCCACAGCAAAATATATTTTTTGTCAATTTTTTTTTCAATATATAATATTTATAATGTTTTATTTAAATTTCCGCTGGGAAATTTAAATATTTTAAAGAACCGGAAAGTAATTGGTTTTGTCACTATTGAGTTCTGATCAGATCTCAAAGTTTTGAATTCCTAAGGTTATCAAAAAGTCTTTGTTCTTATTAACTATTTTTATGAATGCCTTAGAACTTTGTCATTCATGAATGCCACTATAACATCAGCCGATAATTATCTGCTGAAAACGGAGCAGTTTCGTTTTTAATTTTGGAATTGATTACCGTGCGAAAGTCCCATCCATCTATATTTTTAAAAGCCATCCAAATACACTTTCCGATTCCTGAGCTGACCAACTGCAAATTTGTATAAATAAATTTCAGTGTTCAACATTTAGCAAATTCTGACAAGGACTTAATGTAAGGATATGTGTATGTTACAACAAACTAACACATATAATTATTTCAAATAGTTTTTATGTCCATTCTACAACTTTAAAAGTTGTTTGTCCTCCTCGTTTTGGAATTGTTGTTGTCTATAAGAATTGTTTATCCAATAAAATAGTTTTTTTTCATGCTGTTGCTGCTTCCTTTTTAAGGATTCATACATTTTTTTTTCTTTTATATTCTTCCTCTCTTTTATTTAACTTTTTTATTTATTTATTTTGTTGCCCACAATAATGTTTTTATGTCTTTATGTTTTTACCTTTAACACCTGCAAAAAAAGGAATAGATGAATTACAGGAGCATTTGTAATATAAAAAAGAGAATTACCCTGGTATATGGTCGCCTTGTCTCTGGCAGCTTGTTTGCTATTCACTCAGTGATTCCTTTTATGTGTACTTCTTTTTGCTTTTATTTATATGTATTATTCTATTTATTTAAATAAAAAGTGTGTCAAGTCAGTGATTCTTAACTGTTAAAACATGTGTGAAATGAAATGTATTAAAAAATAGTCTGGTTATAAAACAGAAATTTCTGCCAGATGAATTACAAAATAAGATCCGTTTTTATAAGAAAAATAACAACAATTTATTACTTAATCTTTAGCTACAAATAAATATTTTAACAGGTTAAAGCAAATTTCCTTATTTTTGTAATATTTGATTCGGTATAAATTCGAATACTTTTAAGGGTCCTTTGGAATATAGATCATTCATCATATATAAATTTCCACATAGAAGAACATAGAGAAAAGTATAAATTTGTCGAATGACAATTAAGTTCCTGTTGTTATTATGCCATAATGTCGTTGTGAAATTTTATTCCCACAAAAAATTTTTAAACTTAAAAGAAATACCTACCGGATAATCTTTTCCCTTAATTTCTTAAATCTCTTGTTTTTTTCATAGAAAAGCAATCGTAAATCATCATAAATCATGCTAAAATATGTATAACAATTACCCAAAGCGAATACACCAACAATCTCATAAAAAAGTACAAAAGAAAGAAACTCACAAATAAAAATAAATAATAACTTCTCCAATTACAATTAATAACTTAATAATCAACATCAGGCTAATAATCACACTTATAGGTTCTCCTTCTACACCCCATTCGCAATATTGGTACCGTTAATCTTCAAAATCGCCTCATCACACATGTTTCTTTTAATTACATTTTTAGTTTTCATCGGCTTTTTGCATAATACACTTCTCCGATTTGTGTGTGTGTAAACTAAAAGTTTTATTTTATTAAATAAAATTTTCCAAATAAATATGGTAAAATTCTATCATAACTAAAGAAATCAATAATTCATGTGTTAGTTTATAAGTCGTGATAATTCCGTTAATAATAATATAAAATTTCGGTGCTAGTTTTTCTCAAAAGTTTGTCCAATTAATAAATTCAAGTAATTATTTTTGGTTCTATAAAAAGTGAATAAAAAAGCCTGTTGTTATTGCTGTTTTTATGTTTGGAATGTGTTTACATATTTTTTTCTGTTCTTGTAAAGATGATTGTTGTTGCTATTGCAAGTTTGTTATTGCAAGATGTGAGTGCATGTCTCTGTGGAATGAGTAAAGAGAGAGGAATTTAATAACAGGTAATTGTTTTTGTATTTTTTTGTTTTGATTTATTTGATTACAATCAAATTATGGGACAAGCTGGAGCATACATACAATAATACATAAATATATGTGTGATGCATGTGTATGTATAAATATAATATTGTTTTACAATTAGGAAGAGATGTTGGATTGTAAATGAATTAAGAGAATTTTGTTTACTTCATATGAACGTTTTTATTAGCTGGACCTTTTCTTAGTTTTTATATGCAGAACCAGTGACGCATTTCCTTTATCTTCAATCCGAACCCACTATTTAAATTTGATAAGATAATAATATATGTATATGTTTTTGGCTACAAACATTAAATTCCTTTCTCGCTGTTTAATTGATGTTTGAATGACCCATTTTTCGGAACTATCCCGTTCAAAAACATTTTATTAATTGAGTTATTATGTAAATTTTTTTCTTCAAACGTTTTTTTTACCAAATTAATTGTAACGCCTGCTGTGGCTCCTTTCTCATATCAGCAATATTAATGCCATGTAAGTCAGGTACGAAAAAATTGTGAATCATGTTTACCATTACCAGCGAACGCCAGCCCATAAAGCGCTCCAAACAGTAATTTCCTTGGGATGTAAAAATGTTTTAGCAAAAATTCTGAACTCTTCCCACTTTAAATGCGACAACCAATTTACCTACTCATTCAACAAGAAATTAGCTTCTTGTTACATTATAGGATATAGAGTTATTCAGTCCGTAATTTCAGAAAAATGTTTTTTTTAATTATCGTAAAAAAAAACATTGCGAAACTCTGTGAAACATTTATCCCTATTAGGGATTATTCTAGTACTTGTTTTTTCTTCTTATGCAATTTTTTTTGTATGAGTAAAAGTTGTGTTTTATACATTTGAATGACATACGAAGTGTTTTGTTAGCAGAATTACAAAAACAGTTAGCATTGACTACGACCAACATTCTGAACTCACTAATTAATATAATTTTAAACTTAATATATATCAAAGTCAGTGGGTATTTCATTAGGTAAAGCTACTATTTTGTGAACGAAACGAAATACTTTAAATTATATTACTTTTAGTCTTGAAAAAAAGAGTCAAAAGACTATGTATATTATTATATTTTAAAGTAAACAATTTATATCTTGCAAAATTGTACCGACTGTTACAAATATGATATCATAGCAATCTTGTGAATTACTTAAAAAAATAGATCACCTACTTATTTCTGATTTATGTTTATTATTGCGTGAATAACTTTTAATATATTTTAATGTGGCAGACGAAAACAAACTCCATCTTAAACGTTAGAATATTATCAATTCAACTCAATTTATTTCCAAAATATGTGCAATACAAATATAAAACTGTAATAAGATTCAAAATATGTATAGAAAAATTTAATAGGGAAAAAGAGCAGAAATGTTAACAAAATGAGTTCGCTCAAAAGGTCAATGATTAATAATTTCACTTGAGCATAAACAAATTCTAATACAAACAAATAATAAGTGTGAATTTTTTTTCATTCCTCAATAAATAAAACTTAAGTTTTATACGTATTGCAGCGCCGTTTAATTTTATATATTCTTAAAACCAGATGTTCCTTTTATCTCCCACTTATCACTTATTCAAAGTCATCTTATGTTGTATTAAAATTTTCACAACAAAATAAAATGGGGATCATATTTATGATGAAAATAAATACAAATCATATGCATAATTGAAGATTTTTGCAACAAATAACCAGAAGGGATTTCACAAACAACGAACAAGAAACAAAAATAATACCCCAAACTTCTAAAATATGAGCTAATATTTCCACAGGCAATATGGTTTACAACACGCTGCATAGACTGTGATATAATTTTAAACACAAATAACACTGAACGTTTAGAGAACCTTTTGACAACAGCTGCTCTAAAAGCTATAAATAATTGTTTGTAATTTTATTGTAAGAAAGCTGTAAGCATTTCTAAAGCAGTTATTAAGTTATATTTGCATACATTTTTATCAGTTTAAAATGATTTTATGAAAAAAAGTTTATGTATTCGCCAAGCTCTGCTGGTGAGAAGTACAGCCTGTCACACTGCTTTTATAATATGCCAGGATTATGATGTTAAAAACGTACAGGAACCTTATCAAATATTCAAATATAAAAGAATACACAAAAGTATAATATTAAAGGAATTACATGTATTAAATTATGTAGGAAATAAAGGAACGTTTTTCAACTGTAGCTAAGATAAAGTTTGATATACGAGAGACTGCAATTAATTTTATAAATCATTTTATTTTATAAATCATTTTATTTTAAATATCACACACATGACTGCTTATTAGAGGGCAGACTTGTTCCACTCCCATATCTGGCGATCAGCTTCATGATATCCATCATGAGCAGTCATTGAGTTTTTAGTCATGAAGGATATATTTTATATATGCAAAAAAGTTTTGTCATAATGTTGCGTTTGGTCTATTGATTTAGGGGCTGTATTTTTGCTCTTGTATTTACGCATGATTTCATTAGCTTTAGATAAAATTTTCTTTTGATTTTTTCTTGATGTAGAACTCATTGAAGAATTCGATTTAAGGATATCAACTCGAAATAAACTTTACTTGGATTGAGACAACGATTTGCCTTAAACTCTGTACTATATCCAAGCTAATAACCTGCAAGAAAATCTTAGAAATATACTTGCAACTTTCGTAAAAAATTTGCATTATAACGCTTTGCCCGTTATGACCGTATTACATTTAAAGTCATTAAAAAGAGCTCTAAGCTAATCTAGGACATGAAACCAAATATAATAACAATATATAAAAAATGAACCCGCCATATAAAGATGTCAGTATTATTTTAGAAATTAAGAGCCTTAAGAAATCCATGCATTTTTAACACAACTAAATAACTAGAAAATGAAAGCAAAATAAAAGAGGACTATAACAATAAAACGTTTTGTATGAAACTAATGTACAATGTAAATGTGTTTGTTGCGCCCCCCAGATAGAAACAAATGTTATATAATATTTTTTAAACTCATTCAAAATCGCTGGCAAAAAGGACAAAACAAAAATTTAGTTGCACTGAAAACACAAAAAAGTTATATTTAAACTAACAAGCAACACTTGTTTTGTTTTAGCTTTTTGCTATTATTCGCCCTGGCTGCCAACTGTGTTCTTCTCTTAACATTTCCGCAGAGCTCCGGCAGCACAGATTAATTTAGCTTAAAGTTCACTTGAAAGTTTAAGCAGGTACATGAAGGTGCAGCTCTTTTTATTTAGTACAAAAATATATAAGCGAAAATATGAGTTATGCGAAAATATATAACACATTTGAAAGTATAAAAATATAAAAGCTAGAAAGAATAAAATATATACAAACTATTTATTACGAAGGATACTTTTTTATTATTCTATATTTATTTTCTTTTACAAGGCGTTTGCATTATTTATTGTAACAGTTTTGCTATTAAAATGAAATACAGAAGGAAGTAAAATGAACATTAATAATATATTATTATTATAAACATGAAGTGCAATAATTTTTGTTGGATAGCCAAGAATTATGTTGGAACTATATACCACAAATTGAGATGGTACAACAATATGAGTTAAAAATAGTAAAAAATTCATCTTTCTCTTGTTGAAAATAAAAGATATATGATATTTTTGTTTAATAACAGCAGGGCCCCCCCGGGTAGTACTTCTTTAAAATTTACTAATTTAAATCATTTATTAATAATTTAATATAAAATTAAATAAATAATTTAAATTAGTATAAAATAAATAAAATTATATAAATAAAGATTAACAAAATAATAAATAAAAAATGTAAAAAAATTAAATATAAAATAGGCTACTTGGTGAGTCATAGTACCTTGTAGCAGTGCTTTCTGGAAAGAAGATAAGAAATACAGGTGGAAGGATACCTGGGTTCCGCGTTAAAAAGGATCAAAAATCAATAGTAGGGTAATAAACCTGTATTGGTTTGACCTGCGAGAAGTAACCAGTGTTTCCTTACACTGGTGCCACGGGATCTGGTGGAGCCCGACAGATGATATTAGGTAGTGGGTAAAGCGACGATGTTGCTATACATGTAAACGTTTGGCTGGGCGCTTGTAAAACATCTGCTTTACAAGCAAAGCTCTGTTTAGCGCACTAAGTGGTGGCGTGTGGCGAACAGAGTTCTTCCCCCTTCAATTGTTGATTCTGTGGCCAGATGTTGGATGAGGTCTTTTCAGAGAGTCTACGTGGTGGCTTTAGTTTGATATCAAGAGCCGCTGGTAGAGATGTCACATAAGGGTTGATGTTCTGGAATATACATACTATGCTGGGACTTCGACCCAGATGATGACGTTACCTAAGTGGTGGTGCATTTTTGGTGAACATTAATTTCACCCGGTTTTGAGACCACCATCAGGTAGACCATAATGGTAGGTACTGACGTTAATCTGATGCAACCAGCATATTGAGCACAGTAAGTTCTATTGTTGTAACGTGGTCTCAATATACACTTGAGTTATAGCACCACTCCAAATACAACAGTTTTGGTTATTGACGTATTTATTCAAAGAATACTGGGCTTCATCGCTACTCGAAATTCAAACGATATGTACTTGCACAATGAATGAACTCGTACAACTTGGAAGAGTTGTTCATTTGTCAGTCATGTTAAAATACCAAATCAAACCAAAAATGAATCACTAGACCAACTTTGAAAGTTGTATGCCTCTTTAGAAGCACTCTTTACTTACAGATAGAAACTAAAAATGGTTTAATCAAACTTTGCGTCGTATTAGAAAGGTTTGCACATTAAGAAAGCTTTAAATTATTATAATTGCAGATGTCAGACACTAACATAAGGTTCTATATATATATATATATATATATATATATATATATATATATTAATAAGTTAATATATACTTGAGTCTTAAGTTATTAAAAAGGTTCGTTCACTAAGCTCAACTAAAGAACTCTACGAATCAATTATATCGTTGAAAGACAGCGATCATTTGATATTAACGCCAGTGAAATGTAATCAAATATGTATTTAAATAAAAATAGATAAATAAATTTCGTATATTATAAAACATAGACTTACATGTACATATATATATATTGGATATCCGGAGAAATTGTACAAAAATTTTATGTTGTGAAACGCAGTACGACCTTTCATTATTCCGTGGCTTCGGCCATCCTTCATCATCATCATTACCCCAACCTAAAGCATCTACGAATTTCTTTATATAAATACATGTTGTATACCCACATACAATCATGCCACTATGCAATGATTAAACTGTTGTTGTTGTAGTCGTAATACTATTACTTAGATTGTTGATGTCTTGTTATGACAGCTCATCATCTGTCTTCAAATTTGGCACATTCTTGCCAGGCAGTAATTGTCTATAAGTAAGAATTAATTTATGTTTGTTTGTATTCCAGTAGAATTTCACACAAAACTTCTGTAGTTAATAATAAAGAAAGTTCCCAGCATACAATCGCAAAATGTCTTCTAAGCAAGAAGTCAATTGAATTCGAATAAATTGTCAGTCTATTCACACGATATATCAAAAGAATTTCATTCCCCAAAAAAATAAATAGTTTTTTATGATATAAGTTTAGTTTGTATTCACACTAATTTGAATTTAATTTTAAAATAATACATATTTTTTATGGTCAATAATTAGCCAATTCACCAGGTGCTTTTATAAATACTTACCTGGTATCATAAAACGAGAATGAAATACATTTTTCTATACTTAAGTAAAACTTTTCCTGGTTAGTAATGAAACTTATTTTTCTAATCACTGAACATTCAACTGTTTTCCTATATCCATTTGCTTTAGCAAGTGTGTGGAAAACTCAATCTCAAATAAACACTTCACAAAAAAGTTTTAAAAATAGATTCACATTGTTTGCTGGGATATGTGACGCAAAACTTCACCGGTTTTATGTCTCAAACAAAAACTGACAATTTTTCTTAAGAATTGTGTCTGTTAAATAAAATGATTTTTTCCAGACTCTTTGTTTGATTATAACATTTTTTTCATGACGTCTTGTTTTCTTTGGCAAGGAGGGAAGAATTTTTACGTTGTCACAGAAGACTTTCAGTTTGGCTTAATTACATTTAATGATGCGTAATGTGCCACTAAATGCAATAATTTACTTCAACTACTTCATTTTCACATATGAACAATCATCATGAAGCATTTACACCATAATGGGGAGGTTAAGTTTTCCAAATGGGAAGAAATTAAGGTTATTGGCAGGAATTCAGTTAATTACTTAAGAAGAGACGGAGGAAGAGAAAATAATAGAAAAGCAAATGAAATGCTGAATTGCTATTATATTCTTTAGTTTTGTTTTTACTAAATTTGATTGAGACACATTGAAACATCGCAGGTAATGAATAACACAGACTTTTTTTGATAACATGGTCTTACTCTATGGTTTTATTTATTTATTTAGTTTTTGGTTAGAAGTACATACATATTATTTTGGTATAGTTTCTAAGATACTATTTTATTGTGAATTCAGGATTTATACTTTAAACTCTATTAATAGCGAAAAATTAATCAAGACGTTATATTATTTAAGATGAACATGAAGACTCTTTGCTAAACAACTCCATTGAAATTTATACATTCTGAAACAGTTTTGTGCGATAAGCTAAAGGTATTCGTAAGGACAGCCCAAAGATTCTCGTTTATGCATTTAAAACAATAAGTTCTATAATAAATAAATAAAATAATTTAAAAAAAAAATTATAAATAAAGTGCTATAATAAAATGATAATGATGGCAGGAGTTGCTCTTCTTATTAACTCACTATTATTTTAATTTTCAAACCAACCCATTTCCTCTGATTAGCGGCGATTGATATACTTTTCAATTACTATAAAAGAAACATGAGCACTAAGTGATTAAATATATATTTTGGGATATTTTCAACATAAATCTCTTTCAAGATATTCGATTTCGATACGGTTTACGGTGATCGACGTTATTTTTAAAAGTCAAATTGGCTGCTAAGTTGGCTTCAAATTTGTTTTAAAAAACCACATTAAACATTTATTTTTCTATATTTTTTTTGAGATATTTTGAAATCGATTGTTTTGAATCGGTTCAACTTGACAGGATATATCAGAAACGCTCTACAGCGAGAGAATCTTCCTTAACCTTTTTTACAAACGTTCTTTTTTTCTAGCGAGTACTGAAAAAAAAGAAAAATATATAATAAAAAAGGTAACGGACTAGTAAAATCCTTATATATATTTTATTTATATAATTCCTAGCTCATTCGCCGATTTCATTCCCTTGAAATTTACATTTACATAGAATTTTGCCTGCTAACGTCTCTATCGAAACATTGAAAACCTTAAACTGACCATGATGAAATTTTTTTTGCAATTGATAGTAGGGCGTCTTTACTAATGTAAAGGATTCCCCTTTTTTATATACTTCATGGTATGGCATTGCCCTTTAAAATTCAAATTTCTAACTGACAACAGAAACGCGATGTCATTAAATTAATTTTGTAGTAACCAAGTCCCGCACAGAAATCGAGTCGTTTGTGAACCTTTTCAGCATAGACTGATAGCGAGGATAATTTGTTTCACTTCTGATTCGAACTTTGGCATAAGCTTTGGACATTTCCAAAACCTTAATCAACTTTTTACTTCAGACATTAACTCTCTTGCTGCTGTATTATATAGTTAAATTTGCAATGCAACGTCATTAAAATATGTGCAGGAGTTTTATTCTGAGTAAAAGTTTAGCACAGTCCCGGTCTTTTTAAAAAACTGAAAGTAGTAAATAATTACACGTGATCTTAAGTAGATCCCTTTTGATAATATAAAATTTATTAACTTTCTAATCTCTCTTACCGCTGCTAGTTAAATCGTACAAAGAAAATTCAAACGCCTACTGTCAGTGGAAGTTCAATTGTTTTTATTTGGTTGACATCACACACAAACTACTGAAACTGCAGCCGTTGTTTGCTACACATTATTTAATGTATCGAAAACCTTTCCAACCATACCCTCAAATTTAAAATATATTGTTGACTGAAACAATGGACTATATTTTTTAAAACATATTTTTAACTCCTATACAAACAATAGCACAACTTAGCCATATATGGACTCAGTACTCGTACTAACTCATTGTCGTTTATATTTAGTATTTGGCTGCTTTAAAACACTGACTATTGAATGTTTGTACCTGATATTTTTAAACATAAAACGCTATTGTGTAGCAAATTTTTGTGAATAAAAAAAAAAAGTAAAAATTGTATGATGGGAAATAATAAATTGTCTTGTAGTGCGGCATCGCTGTGGTAAATATGTAAATGTTTAGCGAAATTAGCACTCGCTAAGCACAAGAGACTTTTACCATGATTCATGTTAACTGCAAATTGTTTTGTGTATCTACGGAGCTAAGCAATTGGTTTTAGTCTTACTTTCACATTTACAAGCAAAAACCTTTGCTGCAGCTTGAAAATAAAATATATATAAGAATATTTAGAATTATTTATAATAAAATAAATTTCTGAATTTCAACAATTATTACAATCAATTGAAGATGAAGTTAGTCAAAACCAAGTCCAAAATAAAAGTCGCGGACAAGCTTGAATCTTATTTGTAGCATCCAAAATTGCTATTACAATAATAAAATTTCAGCTCCAAGAGCCACGTTAAGATGGATTTAGGGTTCAGACTAGCAACAAGTTACAGGGATGGCCTCCAGGGTCAACCGTCTTCAATTTGTATTTTAATTTTGTTGTTATAGCAACTTGTTAGAACTCCTGACTATCAGCTAATTTTAAAAAGCCATTATTTTTTAGCTTAAAAATTTTATTGAAAAGAGTCCTTGTTGTCAACGGCTTATCTTAGATTCTAAGCGGTATGGCTAAGCACCTTTACGTATTATATATTAATAAGTTTTCATACATTTTTCTGATTAAGAACAAAAGTTCTAAGTCTCCATCACTATTTCTATATATGCTATTCACAAAAGTATTAAATAAAGTATATATTTGCAACAAAAAGCAAAGAAAAATGTTTATGTCTATGAAGTAAAATGTGAATTTTTTTAAAATAATTTAATATGAAAGACTTTTTACACCGCGATGTTTTGGCGGATTCTAAGTAATTTTGGATGGAGAATAGTCAACAACTACATTATCCATTAGCTAATGGCATATTAAGGTATTCTAATAGTAATTCCAAATTACATAATTAAGACCAGAATCAGTAAAAACTAATCAAGTACCTGAGAGATTACAGCAGTAATTGAAACCATTAAATACATTTTATTTTTTATGCTTGATTATTTAACAACTTCTCTTAGAAATATATTTCTAAAACATAAATTTAAAAATGTGAAGATAAAACAAAATTTAAGAGACTTTTCAATAAAGATATTCTTGACAAAAACAAAATTATAACACAAAAGTACTAAATAAAATATATATTTGCAACAGAAAGCAAAGAAAAATGTTAATGTCTATGAAGTAAAATGTAACACAAAAGTAAAATTCTATCTTCTCATTAGTCTTGAAAGCACAGTCCCCTATTTTCTAGTCCCGGCATATGTACTGCATATGTGGAGGTCATCCCCTAAGTGCTGGGCCGAATCTAAAAATAAATTAAAAATTTTGTTCCCAAAGTTTCAAACAAGAATATCATATTCGAAATGTTTTAATTTATACTCTATTATATACAATTTGTATTCAATGTTTCCTTTTACCGTTAAAAACATGCAAATTTCAAGCACTGCAATACTCGAAATTATTTGGCACAAATATTTGCATTTTCAAGCATTTCCAAACAGCACAACTGGTATTAAGTACAAAAATGTACATACACTGTGCAGCACAGTAGGCGACAGGCGACTGATCTCTTACTGAAACAATGAAGAGCATTGTTTGGAAAAATATCCATCGAACATAATAAATATTGAGTATGCATTCTACCACTTAAGTTGCCTTGTTTATGTCATCTTTTAGTAAGAAAAATCCTTAGTTGCATGTGCATTGTCGTGAAGTATTATGGGAAGTAGGATTATAAAGCATGAATGATGTGTAGGTTGTTATTGTTGCTACATCTGACTTGTATAACGTTACACTTTTTATTTTTTATTTTTTTGCCAGTGGAATCTCTTGACGTGATCAACTTCACAGAAATGTCAGCACAAAAGCATGATCATTAACTAAAACTGCTGTAAGCCGTCAATATTTATATTATTCAATGCTGATGATGCATTACCAACGAATATGAAGTCGAGTATGTCGTCGTTTAGGTTTAAGCTAAATACCAGAACAGTTTCGTATTACAGTGCATGCCGCAAAAGAGACATAATAAAAGCCACAGAAGTTTAACAATTCTTTGTTTTTTTTTGCATTTGCTGCTCCTGTCGCTTTTCTGGAGCCTTTGCTGAAGAGTGGCAATGAAATCGATCATGTTCGTCTGAGAACAAAGTTTTGTTGAAGTGATTTTTCATCACTAATGATAAGCTTGTTTTATACTCACAATGATTAATAGTAAATGTTTGCAGATTTGAGATCTTGGATTGAGAAACTAATAATATTTATAGCGAGTGGTTTAGGTCTGTAGTTGTGGCTGGCTGGAGCTTCAATTCAAATTGATTTTCAATAAATGCTATTTTACAAAATGTATTAATAACAAGCACGACAGTCGTAGAACAAACAACATATTTAGTGCTTTTTATTAACGACACTAATATACAAAAAAACTAAAAATCTTTAGATATTATGAGGAGAATATGGCAAACTGTTGACCCTAAAAGAGGGATATCCTCTATCTTCCCGATAATTTTGACCGCAAAGATATCATAATTTGGGTTTTGTGCTTTTTGATACCTTGAGCTTTTCCAGTGCAAGAAAAAACTATGAATTTATTTTTTGTACAAACAGATACTCAAGTGACAAGTGCTAATTAATGTATTTTTCAATTAGTATTAAAGTATCGAGAACATCTATTAATCTGTTATAAATGTTGTAGTTTTTTCCAAAATATCATTATTTTTTTTCACAATATTTCATGAACTGATTTTGACCACGTTCGCAGTGGTTTCCATGTATTAAGAGTTGATTGTGAAGCTTTTGAAAAATCATTTTTTGTACATTTTCTTATCGAATTGATTCGAATTCATAGGAAATCTAAGCTTTAAAGAACGATACCAGTTAAGTTTCATTTGGTTGAGCCGTTCAAAAATTATAAGCGAATCACAAAATCATACACAAACACACTTACATAAATAGAGAGACAGAAAAAAAAGATATGGCAGTGGGATTTCAGTATTAGTCGCTGAAGCTTCTTAGAAACTCAAAACTTGCAATTGTAAACAGATCTGGATTTTATCAAAACACGGCAAAACCAATAACTTCGCGATTTCTTAAACATTTTCCATCTTCCCAGAAGTAGAAGAAGATATTGAAGATTTGAAATAGTATTTTGAGTTAAAACATTCCTGGGTTATATGAAAACCAGTGTTAATATAAAATCTGTTCAAAGAAAAATACTTTGTAATTGTTCGGAAATGTAATTACAAAAAAGTTACGGATATACTTCTGTATGGGTACTAGCAAAACAAAAGACTTAAGCAGCGAACTTGTAGGAGCATGTGAATCCCTCAACTTGTGTACTGAAGACTAACATCGTATTGTTTTAAACTATTTTCTACTTAACACTGACGTAATAATATTTATTTCTAGTTTTTATGAATTTTCTTATATTTCCTTCAAAGATGTTGCTTTAATAATTTTATAATATTTTTTTTTGGATCGAAACTCTAAATATGAATTCAATTGACGCAAAGCATTTTTGGGGAATTATGAAAGGAAGGGATGGTGTTGAGAGGAATTAAAAATATGTAAGATGATATGGAGTTTTTTTTAAACAATTTTATTCTCTACATCATGAAATACTTTGTACACAGCGGTGTTTCGCCTGGTTCTAAGTAATTTTAGATGGTGCTATATCATCCATTAGCTAATAGCATATTAAGATAGTCTAATAGTAATTCCAAATCGCATAATTAAAACCAGAATCAGTAAAGAGGTTAAAGCAGTAATTGAAAGTTTTTTTACGCTTGGTTATTTAACAACTCCTTTCAGAAATATATTTCTAAAACATATTTTTAAAAATGTGAAGCCAAACAAACTTTAAGAAACTTGGCAATGAAGATATTCTTGACACAAATAAAATTCTGCTGAATCTTTTTTTCCAAAATTGTTACTAAAATTTTCAAAGTGATCAGTTGAGGGCTTTTAGCCAGTTCCTATGTGCATTTCACTGGGGCTAATGCAGATCATCAGGGAAGCTTTACCCAAACATTTCTTAAAATAACTAAAGATATTTATTTCAAATTTCCACTTTAAGAAGTGAGAAGTTTAAAACTATTTATCAAAGTCATAACAAGAACTCACTGATTACTTTTCCTATTTTATTTTCCTACGTTTTTATTTCTACAATTGGTTGGTTTCTCTCCGACTAATTGTAGTTGTAAGAAAAATAAAGATCAACAACAACTAATAATTGTTTAACTAAAAACAATTGATCACGTTTAATTTTTTAGTCATATGTCGAGAAAAAAGAATTAGCATAAAACTAAATTTAAAGAGTTTAAACGACTATTCCAAAAAATATGTACCAAAATTATATAAACATTTTTATGGCATATCCAAGTGCGATTTTTTTTATAAAACTTAAATAGAAATTTCTGCTACTCCTGATGAAACGATTATCCGTACTTCTTTTTACATCTTTTACGTGTTATTTGGTATTCAATAACTGCTTTAGCAACTTAAAAGAGCGTTTCAGCTTTTTTTTTTATTATAACTAGACTCTGAGCCACATATTGAAAACTTAGAAAAAGAAAAATCAAATAACTCGGTTGCTATACTGATTTAAACATCAATGAGTGACTCAATACTTGGTTCACATTGGTGGGATTAGACATAACAGGAATGCCCAAAGAAGCAAAATTGTTGTCTTTACACCCAGCAAACATGTTGTTTCCTTCTCAAATCTAGAGTGATTTCAAATCAAAATTATATCATACATCAGGGAACTAATAAATATATTTAAAGAAATACAGAAATTAACTTCTCCAATTTTGAATCCCAATATAACCACCTCAATTTTCAATCTAATTGCGATTGTAGTATTTAATATGAAATTAAAAGTACAGAATATATAAAAATTTGAAATTTTATTTGTTGGGTAATGGAGTTCAAGCATTTTTCTCACATGGCTAGTTTTTTTATCACAGAATTTGTGTTAAAAAAGGTAGGAATATATAGCTGAAAATGAGCGACTTCTGCTGCCACAAGAGTATCGGCCTCAATTTCTGTTTTCATGATACAATACTAAAGCGGCTAAAAGTTATTTGTTGCAACATAAATGATCAGCATTCAATTCACTTTCATACCCAAAAATACAAGTTCTATGTTTCCCTAAAAAAAATCTTCTTAAAAAAGCAGAAAAACAGCAGACAGTTTAGAAATCTTTAGCACTTTTTCTTATGTAAACAATAACAACGTCTGCTTCCATACCTTTTAAGAAAGTCTTTAACATTTTGCTTAATTTGCGGGTTAAGTAAAATACCTTAAAGAATGATGGGCAACCTAAAGCCATCATTAGGTAATTTGTTATGTTATTTTTTCTTCATCTCATCTTTTTTTTGCATTTGTATGTCCCAATACAAGCAGCGATTTTGGTGTTTATTTTCGTTAAATTCTCAGAAAAAAAGACGAACTTCTGATGAGTTTTTGATGTTTTGCTGTTGGAACGTTAGACAGAAGTTTTGCAAGATTTTATTAAAAGATTTTTGGCAATTAATAGTTTTTATTACTTGATATTTATACATAATTATAATTAAAAAAAGGGTTTGCAAAGGATGTTTAACGTTTCGCGATAACCATCATAATTTGTTGCAGTTAAAGTGGAACGCAGACATCCTTTTTTTGTGTACATGTTTTTTTATAATACATATGACTGATATTTTTGAAAGTTGAATATTAAACAATTATTTACCAACTTGACTCTGCATGAATCGATTTATTTTTTAGAAGAATTTTAATTGAAAAAATTTTTATTATATATTACTAGGAACTTAAGGAAAAGCCTTTTTTATATAAGTAAAAACGAGATGTAGAATAAAATAAAACAGAGGCCGGTATTGAAATAATATATACAAATAATTCAAAAATTTCGATTTATATAATAAATTTTTTTCTATAAGAGTTATAGATATTTTGTTGCATTCAATACAATATGCCGCTGCATTAGAAATAAATGCAAAATTTTACTGTTAAGTAAACATTTCTAAATATGTTGTGACAGGTCGTCAGTAAATAATTCGTGTTGTCAACAATATCAATTTTCAAAAAGAGATTTTAATTTAAAAAATGAATTGTATTCAGAAGGCATTTCAAATAAAATAATATTTTCTTCTTTAAAATGGCTTCATATTCAATTGCACAATTCACAGGACCAAATCTCTATGATACATGATAAGAACTATATAATTTTTTTAAACCTCTTTAATCTGAATTATGTGCTGATTCTTTTTTCCCAAAATCTTACTGGCTAAAAAGCCAACAAATTGTAGAATAAAAAAAAAAGAAAATAAAAAAGGAAAAGTGGTCAATGAGTTCTTGATATGACTTTCATATTTGTTTTAAGCATTTCTTTTATTAAAGTGGAAGTTTTAAATAATAATATATTTAGTTATTCTAAGAAATGTTGGGTAAAGGTTCCCTGATGATCTGCATTAGGCTCAGTGATTTTTTTCCGTAAATCTTTTGAGGCCTATTGTTTTCAAAATAGTTGCTAAGAAAATAGAACACGTTTTCGAAGTTTAAAAAAATATATAACACCCTTCAAAAGTTACTAAATTTATCAAAATGTATTTGGACCAAATAAGCAGAGTTAGTTAACAGCAGAGTTAATGAATTTGGTAAAAATTTTATGAACTATTTTTGCCCGACAATGCAAAGAACACTTTTCAATTATCACGGTTTTGATTGATTTATTAACAATTAACCTAAACGCCCATATAAGTTTAATAATACAAGCAAACTTTGAAGCAATACGAAGAGTGAGTGTTCGTTTACAGGAGTCAATAAATTAACAAACAAACAAAAAATAGAATAAAAAATGTCACTGCGCTTGCGAACGCATACAAATACAACCTGAAAAAAAATCATTTACGTACGAGTTTAAATTCATATTAACTGAAAAAGGAGCTGCTTTTTTGCAATGAAAAACGATATATTACTCATAAAAAGTTTATATGCGGCTTTATAACACTAACGTGGGCAGGTATTTCCAAATACCATTTTTTTTCAATTGAATTCATAACAGCGGTGTTCAAAAAAAAACCATCAATGTGTGACGCCTCTCAAAATGTTTGGTTAACTTGATTATCAATGCGAAATTTCAGTCACTGCCAGTTTGATTGTTTTTTTTTTTTTTTGAATGCTACATTATAAAATATTTATATTAGTGGCTAAAATTTTTTAAGCAAAACTTATCACACACACTGTATGGCATATTTAATTATTATTTTGCTTTAAGTATGAACTTTTATTGTATGGTTTTTATGGCTGGAATTGATATTAAAATTTTTCTGCTTAAATACACAAGTTAATGTGGTCATAATCTTAATTCTCTTCAATAACATTTGGCATCATATTTTAAAAAGCACTCGCAGAAATTCTGAAATGAATTGTTTTCCTACGAGTTGAAACTGAAGCTGGTTGCATTTAATTTTTACTTTTAACACTTTTGCTAAGTTGCTGTTCTGCCACATAAATTAGGTTTGTATTTTTTTCTTCAAATCCTTATTAAAAGAGAAATAAGAACGTATTAAAGTTTTGATGTTTATGGTTACTCTATGCTTCATAGAGAAATGAAATAGAATTTCAAAGCAAACCTGATGCATGTAAATTAATAATGCTGATGCAGGAATGCGTGTTCTACTGGCTATTGAAATCATGCCGTAACTTAAGAGGCTCAAAAGATGATTTTAACTGGTTATTAAAATTTACAATAAATTAAACAATTATTTCCATTGTTCATAAATAACGATTAGACACAATTGAGATATTTGCATGTTGTAAATTTGAAAAAATAATTAGAATTAATATATAAAAGATTCAGCGTAATAATTTTGACTCATTGATGTAAAAAACTTCACTGTAAACCAATTAAATTTGTGATACTAACAAGAGATATAATAAACTCAATAATTTTTGTTTTATTACATTGAAGTTTGCCAAGTTAGAAAAACTTTTGGAATAAATCTAAGACCGGCTGCTTTTTTATTGGGCTTTCAGTTTAATTATGCATATAATTTTTAACATCTAGATTTTTAGGTGTATTTATTATTTGGTTAACAATTAAGGTAGAGGCGCTGTAAGGCAGTAAGTAGCATGTCAGCCTATCGAATCCTTCCTTAATCTTTGTTAATGATATAATTTTAGCAGCAAGTTAGTTACAAAATATCCAGGATATTGACTTCGATAAAGTTGCCGAAGATATTTTTACTTCTAAAACATTTCTCTGAACCTCTGAGAACCAACCTAAGCTATTGCCAATTTTAACAAACTTTTTCTGGTTTTTAAAAGAGCAGCAAAAACTTAGCCAAATATCCTTTTCTATTGCTCTTAAAAGTAAATAATTAGCTACTTGCCTACCATGTTTTATATAAATAAAAATGCAATTTTAATTTGATATTTGTCTCGAGATTTCGTGAATTTTATGTTCACTCTTTCAAGAAAGACTTTAAATTACTTATGCCTCCAATTTTGATTGATACTTTTTTAATATTCAAAGAACAACTTAAATGCTGACGTTATTAGACCATAATTTTTTATATGAAAAGAGGGAACTAAATAATTTAAATTTAATTCTTCATGCCTTAAAAGCACTTAAAATTTCGCTAACAACAAAATTATTTTTATTAAAAATGCAATAAAATTGTAGCCATTAAAGTTTTCTCCTGCTCTCGTTTTTCCTTATGCCTGTTTATGCACAAGTGACAACGCCGCAATACCACCATTGCCACCGGCCATTGGCCACAGAACCACAAGGAAATAAGTAAAGTTAAAAAAAATAAATAATATAAAAGCATTACACTTCATCACCCAGCCGTCGTCGATGCAACGCACCACAAAAAAAATGTGTAAATATTTTTTCTCTTTGCTGTTCAATGTGGCACATGCATGACATTAGATTATGACAAAATACACTCGCTGTGTTGGTGTTAAAGACTTCTAGAAAAAATAATATAAATTAGAACCGCATACAGTCTGTGTGTGTGTGTGTTGCCATTGAACTGATGCCATATGACCGTAGACAACTTTAATATTTCTTGATAACACTTGGAGCAAATCATCTGTAAAATATTTTCATACTTTTGCTTTTATTTTGTTTTTTTTCATGATCTAATATTTATGTTGAATATATTAGTAAGCATTTGTAAGGAATATAAATGCCAAAAAATATAATGTGGACACCCTTTCACAGTGGGCTGCCAAAGAATAATATATTTTAGTGTTGTTTTTATCGCACGCGTCATGGAGTACGTGTGTCACTCATTTGGAATGAAGGCCTGGAAGTGTATTATTTTTTTTTTACAAAGAGCCAATGATTGCCATTATCGCAATAGCTAAACAGGAATATATATTAAAAATGTTATATCGTACATTGTTTAACTATATGAAAACTATTAATATTGATAACTGAAAATGCTCAAATCTGTTGACAATTTTGGTCAGCAATATTTTAAAAAACATCATGAATCGTTTAAGGACAGAACAACGGTTGCTAGCTGAGAAACTTTATTATTTAATTTGTTGCAACAACTGAAAGAGCAATTTTAAGACAGAAGTGTCTTTGATGATGAAGATCATATTTGATTATATATATATGCGTTAATAGACAAATTTGCAATATTTAAAGCAAAAACAATCGCTAAGCCGTTAACGAATTACCAATAATAAAATTGACTATTTGATGGCGGCAATGTCGATCCTTATTTCGGTTGATATAAATACGGACATCCTGTTATAGCTATCACGCATTGACAACTCATGTTGTGTTTCCAAATATTAAACAACAGCATTTGGACTGCGCAAGACTAATCGCGCTACACAGGCGATTTACTTCAAATTCAACTCACTAGTTTCCTTGACTAAATGACTCTGGATTACACTTTATGCCAGATGTATTGCTAGAAGTAAAAAAAGATTAAATTGATCAAATATACCATGTAACTCTTAGCAGTGGCAGACATGAAACAGAAATTATATATAAAAGAAATGAAGTGTTCAGTATGTTAAAATGAATGGTGCTGAGTATCGAACAATGCTGAACAATTCCTTAAGGCCGTCTGCATATAACCATTCACAGCTGTGGTTCCAACAAGATGAAGCCACAGCCCACGCCACTGGAATACAATGACTCTGTCATTATTTCGCGTTACGATAATTTTATTGGAAAGAGCACGAATTTTCAATACACTTGGATTTTGATTCTCATTTAATTTGCATTAAATCTTTTAATGTTTTCTTTTTTTTTAAATGTATTAAATATAATAAATTTATTAAATTTTAACAATTTACTTTATTGTTCTCAATATAAATAATTCACAATTTAAAATGATTTTAATAAAAAATATACACTGAAGGGTCGTACACGTATAGTGCTTTAATGTCCTTTTTTTATAAAAAATAAATTTGATCTTTACCTGAGAACTTGCTGAAGCAAACAATTTGAAATCCTGAACTATCATCGCCATTTCCATAGTTTTGATTATATATCACTAATAAATTTTCTACAATCGTTCAATAAATTTGAATAAATTTGCAAACTTAAACTTCGATTTATGTCATCATCAGAGCAATTAAAAATCATCACATTATAAATTAGTTCTCAATTTGGCGCTGGTGGCAAAATCCTACCAAAAGTTAAACTGTGCTAAACTCTTTAAGCCTTTTGCAGTATTTGCATACATCCGTCCATATATGATCGACATAAATCAAGGAGCTTCCGCCACAGAATAGAATTGTTTCAATTCATTCATTTGCCTTTTTAATTTCTACCTGTCTAGACACAGGAACAAATTAAAGTTTATTTTTTTTTGGTATGTGTTTTGTGGCACTTTTGAATGCCGCTAACAACGAACATATAAACATGTTTAGTCGTTATCAACACTAGCATACGCTAAAACAATCACTTTTACTGGTTTGTCCTATAAATGCGAGTTTATTCCCTTTTTCTGTTCACTTGTGTTGCTACACATTCTTACTTTTTTTCTTTTGTCAATTGGTTTTGTATGAAGGCAATATATTGGAGACAAGTTGTTGCTGCCACCAATTGTAATAGTTTTTCTTAAACAAAGAAAAATATACTTAAATTGAATTTAGCAATCAATTGCGGCGACAGGAAAATTGTAAATAGATTTTTCTAAGCTTTTCTATAAACAATTGAAAAACTATATAGATTAATATGAAGTGCTTATTCAGGATTTCATCTGGAAGTCAAATTGGACGTGGCAGAGACGATATATAGTTTTAGATATATTGTGAGAATTTCCCTTAGAAAGATATTTAGGGGTTTCTGCAGTAGAAATTAAAACAAAAAATTAATGCAAAGGACTCACATCTGGGAAAAAATTTAATAAAATTCTGGTTTAAGTAAAAATATATTATACAACATCTATAGAATTGCAACAGCTTATGATTATCCCTTTATTTTTCAACAAAATTTTGTAATTTGTAAAAGCGTTAGCAATATGGTAAGAATGGTAGTGGTAAGAATATAAAAAATCATATCAGATTAAAACAAAGTTTCTCATATCTAACAATTCTATGCGTTCCAAATCGAAAATATGTAACTTAAAACGTCAACAGGAATATTGAATTAAATGTATTTCCTTTACACTCGTACAATACAATTAACACACAAGATACAATTGTGTTGATGATGCACTAATAAGAGTGAGTTTTATTCATGGGCTTAGAAAATATGCCACCTGCCCATTTGTTAACGTGTTACACACCATGCTGTCCAACAATTTTATGATCAGCATCACAATTTTCACAAAAGCATTGTCTGGCTGATGCGGCAGTAGGTTGCACAGATATAAATCCTTTCATACACTGACTAATTTCTATAATGCATCAACAAAACAAAAACTTGTTTGGAAATATAACTCTGTTACTGAGGGAGGCAACACTAAAGTCATATGAAAGTAAGGGAGCAACTTATGCCAGACACATCTATAGGAATTGTTAGATTATCACACGAAGCAAATAGTGCGTCCAATATATCTAAGTAACTGTCCAATGCTATAAAACTCGTCTAATAGAATATATAACTTAAAATTTTATAGTGCTACTGGTATCCAATTTAAAGATAATACAGGCTGTATTTTAGTTATTAAAAATCGTTAGTAATTATTATTATGGAGTAAAAATTATACGAAAACCATGACGTATCGTCTGACTGACACCATCACATTAAGTTTAGTACGAGTGATGATATACTGCATTTAACATAAAAATTTAGATAAAAAAGAATGAACAGAAAAATCCACAGAGTTTGCATTATTTTTATATGAAATAATGTGATTTTAACACATTTATTCCTATATGTTTTTTCATCATTTTTAATATCATCATTTGCAAAATTTAACAAAATTCTTATTCTGCAGTGATAAAAACTCTTACCCCTGTGTAATAAAAACTATTACTATGCTTCCGCTGAAAATTGTTTTAATATTTAGCTGACTCTCTTAAGGAGAACAGAAAAATTATATTGACAAATATACACGATATATAGATGCATAAATGTCCGCAAAACCGACACAAATCTCATAAAGGAGAGTATCTAGTTTCAGAAAATAAAAATCTTAACTAAATCTTTGAACGCATCAAAAAACCAATAGCACATTTTGTCCATAAATAATTTAAGTTGGTAAAGTATTTATATTTAAACCTAAAATTGCTAAATTACAATTCAGCTTAAAAGTGTGAGAATGTTTATTTAATGGCAACTTAATATCAATTCCTAAGTAGACAACAAAACAAACATGAATTCATACATGCAGATGGTAATAAAATTTTTGAATAAGAAGGGAGAAACATATTTGTGCATTAGGATGGTTCTAGTTCGCACGAATAATTTAAAGGTTACTAAAATACTAAATTAATTATTAGCACACTAAAGGCGTTATTCACAAAAAATATATGCTTATTAGGCATTTAAAAGAGATATTTTGTACTGCACACGGGTTCCGGAATTCGAACCGTATGCTAATCACTGGGACATGTCCCTTAACATATCCTTTTTGCTCTAGAGATGTTATAAAATATCTGTATTTTTTATTTAATAATTTCTATATTTGCTGTTCAAATCATACTTTGATCTTGAAACGTTTTGTAAATACGTACCCTGTTAGTTAAGTTACGCTCAACGCACTGGTTTAGGTTGGGTCAATCCCATTGTCTATTTAGTGGACAATAAGGAACTATTTGTACCACTCCTATTTTCATCTATCTACCACTTATGTTTCGATTTAGTTGTTACTTGTAACATTTCGGAAATATAAGAAACATTCTTAAATCTTAGATAAAAATTTATATATTAACGTTTAAGATAAGAGCAGAATTGTCATATCCTACATAAATCTCTTTTATTTAGTGCATATTAGTTAGGATCCTGTATATACTGTATTAACTTTAAGTATTTATTTATTTTTTAATAATTTGAACACTTTTTCTTGGCTTTATCCCTCAAGAGACATGAATTATTGTATATATAAATTTTTTCTCGCAGAGTTGTCGCTTTCAAATTAATCTCTAATTTACATATTTTTAAGATTCATATAAATACAGGATTCAATATTATATTTTATTCATTAAAGTCGATGTATCTTACCTTAATGTAAATACGGTTATAACTATTGACTCATATTACGGGAAGAATGGGAATACTAAGAGCAAACACACTGTAATAAAAACAAATAACGAAAAATAATTGCTAAATATTATTATAACAACTGTAATTAATGAAATAAAATAAGAATAACCAAAATTTAAAAACAGAACAAATATGTAACGACTTCACTGTGAATTTCCTTAAAGTTGAGCAAATTCTGTGCTAATACGACAAAAATCGTCTACATAAATAATTTGTACGAATATGTATTGATAAAGAGATCATAATAATAATGATAACAAGATAAAATGAAAGTTTAGCAAACTGTTGACCACCATTGAGTTTTAATGGACAATTTGTGTTAAAATTGCTGCAACATGTTGTGCGTGGTAATAAAATGATTATTAAAGTGCAGTTTGGAATCCATTTTCTTTTGAAGTTTTATGTCTTCTGGCTAGACAAAAAGCCAACAAAACTTAACAGTTTTTAGCAAAGCAAACTAAAGAGAATCATGTTAAATCATTTCAAGTCAGTTGTCAATATGAAGGAAAAAATTTTTTTTTAAGATTTTTGAAAATATTTATATTGACAAATACTTTGAGTTATATTATAAATAAATTGTAAAAAACAGGTTGAAAAAACAGGTTGAAAAAATTGTTATCACGAAAATCATAATCTACTAAAGAGAATCATGTTAAATCATTCAATCATTCAAAGTAAGTTGTGGAAGGACAAAATAAATGTTTAAGATTTTTGAAGAAAATTATTTGACAAAATAGTTACAATGACAATAGTTACAATAGCACGTTTCCATTGCGAGCAAATCATTTGGTGTTATACAAAACAAGATGAAGCGTTTCCTTAACATTTCAAAGGCTTTTGTTTTAAGACTTTCGTAATCAATTTCACATTCATGAGAATTTGAATCGAATCAAAAATATTTTTAAAAAGAGCTCTTAAACGGCTTCTCCGATCGATTACAGAAACTAATCAGCCCTTGTCCAGTTCGATCAAGGTAAACTGCATCAAAATCGTTTAACCCTTTCGTTAGATTTCGGGAACTACAAGCTTTATAGAAATGGCTTTTAGGGTCAATAATTTTTATATATATTTTATATACAATAGTAGACTACCAGTGAAGTTATTGTAGAAAATATATTTTAAGAATGCCGAAAAAATAATCTTATTTTTTTAAATGAATTGTTACCAATTTTAAAAATTGTTTTATTTTATGTTATTTGTTGGACGGAACAACAGATTTTGACATTGGCGAACAAGAATTTGGATTTTTTATAAAATGGATATCGTAGTCAGAACGATATAGAGCAATTAAATAACATTAACATTTCCACAAGCAAATCTTACATTCAGAAATAATTGCTATCTTCTCAAATGATTGATATATAAATTATTTCACTTCTCTTGACACATATTATTTATTACTCACTTAAATTTCCCAACAGCTAAAGAAGTAGTATTTGTATTTCCTGCAAAATTTGCTAGGAAAATGTTTGAATATATAAATTTATATCGAAAAATACACAGACACTCGCACAGTAAAGATTTGTTTAATCTTAATTTGCATCATCATTTAGTTTGTATATTTTTGCTTTTCCATACATTTTTTTATTTCGGCCATAAATTCTTTGATCTTGTGTGTTGTTTTTCATTTTTCTTTCCCTGTTGTAGTATATTCCACTGCAAATGTTGATGGAAAATTCAGAATTGTTGAAATGAAAACAACAATATCTTGTGGTAAATATTAAATAAACAATTGAACAAAAATCAAGCAAACAAAAGAATCTTTAAATGCTGTATTTTGTTTTGATTTTCATTTCATATTGAATACACATTCAAAAGCAAACATATTAAGAAGAAAAACTTGTTGTACACAAAACACATAAAAGGCTTGTTGTGGCCTTTATTATAAGATAAATATTATGTTGAGGAAAAAAAACAGCAATTAAAAATCATTTATAAGTTTCTTGAACAATTTTATTTTGTTTATTTCTAATTTGTTTAATTATTTCATTTTTATGCTGAATAAATATTTACTTATTTAAGTATGAAATTCATTTAAAAACACATAAAATGTATCCCTTTGTAAAGTGAAATTCCTTAGTAAATAATAATTACGGAGGGTTAATTTAGAGTTTTGGAAAAGGAGTGACTATTTATACATGCTGCTTCCAAAATACAATGTGAAATATGTGGGAGCTTTGAGTAGACAGACAATCAGGAGTGATTTATTTTATGCTTTACAAATATTAGCAGTTTAATGACTAGTGAAAATTCAAATCTACAAAATAATAGCGGTGTCCAGCAGCCCAGATGAAGGTTGACAATTTGTATTACTATTATCATTTTCTGTAATAGAAATGTTTGTACTGAAAGTAAATATATAGTAGCTACGAAATATGTATTATATAATAAACTTTCACATTTACATGATATATAGAGATTTCGGTTGAAATCTCTTTCAAAATCTTTACCGTTTACACTAGTCTTTTATTTTACTAAGACTTAGTTTCAAAACCAAAAAAGGTGATGGCAAAATTTAGCTCTTGATCAGGGACTCTTTTTAGGCATAAAAGGCATGTGTAATATCAGATCACATCTTCACCCCATATCTTTTTCTTGCTATTTACAGCCGGCCGACAGTGAAACACAACTCTCATGTGGCGGCCGGTTCTTGAAAACCTATTTCGAAGATACTAGACCGTGTACAGGAGAGGACGAAGTAGCAAATCGACAACGGTAGGGGGCCAACACTACTGACTCTCTTGAGTATCGTCGCAGCGACTAGTGGATTTCGTTGTTGTTTTATCGCTACTATAATAAGATGTTCTCTAAGGAAATCAGGGAACTTGTTCCTGGAAGCTCTTCCTTGAGGTCCAATTTCCAGCAGGCCGCACTAAGCATTACAGAGAGCTTTTTTGGCCGAACAGTCCGTATATTGAACAAAATACCTGCAGAAATCTTCCTCGAAACTTTAAATTTAAGAAGGTTTAAATTGAATGTCCACAGACATTTTTCCAGCTCCAAGGTAGTGCGTTGACCCCCACAGTACTGGTCTTATTCATAAAAAATATCCGTTTTGTATATTTAAGTTACACAGCAGAGCCAAACAGTTGTTTTCAAAAGCCGCTACATTTTCATTATCAAAACTTCTGCGTTTTATTATTTATTACCACTTAGTTCCTTTTGAATGTGATAACAGTTTCTATTTGTAGCAATTTTATTATCAAAAAGCATACGAGAACTATTTAAAACCGCTGGTAACCAACTTTTATATAGTCCATGTGTTGCTGTTTGGTTATATATCTTTATCTATTATTTTTATTACTTATAATTTGCATTAGCGTGCCCAATCAAATTATATACAAAACTAATTTTAAATTTGGATAAATGTTGTTTAGACTAAATGTTCTCTTAATACAGGAATCGTAAATTTTTATTAAATCTAACTGGAGTTTAGATTTGTATGCTCTTAAGGGATATAGTAAACTTAAAGTCACTATTATTCCTTGAAAACTTCGTATTTTAGTCTGCATTCTTTAATTCATTTCAATGAAACATTTTTTTCATATGCTGTAACGTTTCTCATAACGATATTAATATCCATTGCAAAAATATCCTTTATAAAGGAAAGGCCATTCTTTAAAGGAATTTAATTTTCTTTGACTATTCCAAGAAAATAATATATAATTAAAATAGAAAATTCAAGAGGAAACAGAATACTCAACAATTTCAATAGTAATATAAATTAGTATTAAAAATAAATTAATATTTATCACTAAGTCTTTTAAGAAGTATGTCAAATAATTTATTGCTTAACAATAATAAATCCATAATGAAGACTAAAATGTTAACCAAATGGCAGAGAAGTTGTAATACTTGTGTCGATTTAAATAACATTCATAATTTGTTTTGTTTTAATTTGAATTACTCTCCATTTAATTATAAGTTGAACAAGACAAATTACAAAAACTAGCTTGCTGTATGAAATGTTATGGGATATATGAAAGAGAAAAGAAAAAGAACAATCCAAAATAAATACAAGTAAATAAATACAATTTACATTATATGAGGATATTAATATATTATTACTTAAATAAATAGTCATAGATTACAATTTAACTTAATATGTTGTATATATTCTTAAAGGAAAATCAAATTTTAACGATACAAATGAGAAAAGTTTGTTCATATCGAATTAATATTTGGTAATAATTAAGATTCCGGATATTTTTATATGTATTTCGTAGTAAATGCGTACATATAATTGTATCTGTATTGTAGAAAATCCTGCTTGTTAGATATTTGCTAGATTTACTAGTGGCCTTTAAATGCAATATCCTCATATTACAATTATATCATGGCATCCTTAAAGCAATTATTTAAATCCCAAGAATTTTCTAAAGAAGTTTATGAACTAAACCAAAAATGGTGTTTTAGTTTGTCATCTAAATAATTTACAGATATATTCTTGCATATATTTTTACTTAATTTAAATACAATTGTTATACTCTACAAATCATATATGTGTATGCCAGGTTGAAAAGGGCATAAATCCGGATACTTGTAGTTAACACTACACAAATAGTCATTAAATATTTAACAGAAAAACATCAATAAGCCTTAATAAATCTGTGAATAACAACATCTGTAATGGCATTAAATTCTATTAAATCAGAAAAATAATAAGAGGAATGGCACATTTTAAATTTTTGCAATAGAAAATGTTACTGGTTGACAAATATTCGAGAATATACTCCTGCCATAGACGAAGTAGAGACACAAAGAGATGTATATATTCCCATAGTGCAGGCTTCAAGTATGATTAACGCTATTATGACCTTCATACTTCAGCTGGGCCATAAGACAAGCGTATAGTTTCTTGATTTAAATTATACTAAAAGAAGGAATATCAATTTCGAAATAATTCGATTTTATTAAGGGAACAAAACCTCACCAACTATATAAAGATCGCTAAGAGGACGCTATAATTACTTGAGTACAGGTTACTTTTAAAAGTGACTGCTTATGAATAATAAACGGCTTTTTTTTAATTTATACTGATGAAATATTTTGACGCAGATAAGTGTCTATAAAGTAAAAAAATTTCACACCTAACAAATGGTCAATGTTATGGAATACTGTTTCATTAGAAACTATTTATTTCAATAAAGACGGCTCTGCAATCAAAAATGATTTAGTGGTCAAGCTTTTTGGGGCAAATATTTGACAAATGTGAACGTACCTGTAGCATATATTATTAGTTTTTTCTATACATTTCGTGTTGGTTTTACATTTAAGTTGCAGTGTTTTATTCATTAAATACCTCATCAGCTTCTATTAAAAAAAAAACTCTCTATAAAATAAAATAATTGTTCACACGGTTCTAAGAAAATTAAAAAAAAGCAACCGCGCTTTCACGCTATTCAACTGAGAAAGTGATACTAATTGAAAGTTTTGAAAATGTTAGTTCTAAATTTCTTTTCAGAATAATAACTTCATGCTACATAACTTCGTTACGTATATAAACCTCATCTGAAATTGCTGTCAAAATACATAAAATATATAATTTATTTACGAAATAAAAGAAAATTCAATGCTTATTGAGATGTATTTTCAATTATATATAATATTATTACCGAACTTGTAATTTGACTTCATTGACACCTCTCCTGTCAATAGCTTATTGGCACACCAAATTATCTTGATCGTTTATTTATTTGTTGCGGTATATAAAAGATGAAAAAAATACAACACGAGATGGCTAAAATATGCGAGGCAAAGCATGAATGTAAAAAGCTTAAGAGGCTATAATTTTAAGAGGTTATAACCTGCACTTAACATTCAATTATCGACTGCCTACCATAATTCAGTTTTATAAAGAGTCAGTATTCTGCTTGAAAACACACAGACGTTTGGCGCAAAGAAGAGTGTTTTTACTTAATGATGGGAAAGCTATTTTGTTATAAAACATTTGCTTAGTATTAAAAATATATGAATTTTGTGCTATTCTGCAAGTTAGTGATGATTTAAGGCCGTTTTATATGACATTGAAAGTGAAGCAAATTGAATACAACGACAACAATTAAAGAACTTTGAAGAGAATATTTTTGAAAGATCATAGTACTTCGAAACCAGAGCCTGCATACAACACAATTTATAAAATTACATAATTTTGTCCGTACCTAAAGGTCGTTGTTCTCATTTCTTTTAATCTCACTTATCCGTTTTATAAATTGATTAATAAAATCAAAATTTTTCGCTAAAACTCCAATACAAAGTAAACTTTTTTCCTAAGACAAAATGAATGACTCTATAAGTTATTATTTATTTATTTGGCAAAGATGATAAATTATTTAATGATCCAGTGATCAAGAAAACGATTTATAGTGGCCAATTAAAGAGAAACACATTTTTTCAATTAATACGAGTATAGAAGAAGTCATATACCAACATTAGGCGCCGTTTGAGTTTTAGTTATTTTTTTTGTATTTATTATTTCTACTGCAAACCCGTTCAGGAATGAAGCTGATCATATATTAAACTTGAAGCGCCAAATAAATTTTCTGAAAATATACGCTGTAGCTGGACTCATGCATCTTTAAATTGAAAGATGAGTTGATGAAGATAATTGAGATGATGATTAACATGTGAATTGTACTGAAGAATGAACGTATTAAATTTTTCCTCTACTACAATTATTAATAGTGAATATTTAGCCACAAAACTGGAAAGAAATTTGTTTGTTTATTAGAGATAAAATATGTCATAAAAAGTGCTTGTAGAATGAATACACATGTTTTATAGTTGCAAAACGTGTACAGCAAAAATCTCAAAATAAATCTTTCTTCTATTAATTTGTGTATTTAATTTATAAGAACATGAAACAAAACGGTTTTGTTTGTCAAGTTTTTTATTAATTTTAAAAACTTAAGGTGCCTTCACAATTATCAAATGATTGCTGAAAAAACCGTAACCATTAAATACTTATGAATAACATATTCGTTGAGATACGGACTTATGAAATCAAATAGTTTCATTTATAAGGAATAGGTACTGTCATAATGTCGTATATTATTGGAAGATGTTAAACTCAATAAATACTTGGCTACGTTAAAACTTTTTCAAAAGAATTTGACGATTATGCTTGCTTGGGCAAATATTTGATTAGTGTGAACGTAACTTTTGTGAACAACACAACATAACAAAAGGACGACAATTTGTCACTGTTAAAACAAATTAAATTAATTTAAGAGTCAAAGTTGCCTTCATATATTTTTATTTTATTTTTATTTTTATTGATTTATTTTTATTTGTGTTTTGTAAAATATTCCATTTTCATATATCTCAAATAATATATATATATATATATATATATATATATATATATATATATATATATATTTATTCACCCTTCAAAGATGTGTACCTGCGCTGGGGTTTTTTCTAATTCTAGAAGCAGTTCTGAGATTTCATATTCTTTATCCTTTTAACAGCGGTCCGGATTATCCATTATCTTAGCAAATTACTATTTTTTTACAGCCCTTTTAATCTTAAGAAGAAGAGAAATAGACGCAAGAACAAACGTTCTAACTACTGTTGATCGCCGTTGACGTCATTTTACAATTATGCAACGATTCTTTTGTCTGAACTCAATAATTTATTAAAAAACTTTATTACGAATCGTTATGCCAACATCTCCAACAACGTTTCTAATATTAATTCGATGATTATTCGTAACCGATTTCTTCATTTTATCAAAATTTGACGTTTTTTTTTCAATTGAACCAATTGTTCAGACAAAACTAGATTTTAAAAAATATCAGCGGTCAATCAATTAAAACTTTTAATAAAAACGACTCAACAGAACGATAATTTATTTTATATATCTTCTCGTATTGATGTTAAAAAATTTATCATAAATTTTTTATAAAATTTATTAACTTACCGAAAACATATTTTATATATTAGCACATTGAACTGACAGGCTCTTAACTGAATATTTGTTCATGTTTTTCCATTAATTTTTTCCTGCCTGTGCCTCGCATATGTGTTTCATTTAGTTACATTAAATGTAGCCAATTTATAACAGGGTTACTCCCTAATGGCCATCAATAAGTTTCCGATAAAAATAAATGGTGAACACGGACTATTAGAGTAACAAATTAATGCGTATAAAGAATGTTGCAAAATACACGTTCCTACATATACTAGACGGAAATGCATGGAGAACTTTTTTGTTTTATATGAAAAATAAACTGGAATTCTTTATATGCATTGATTTTAGTTTTATTATATCTTAAATATACAGTGAGTATTAAGATCCGACTAAAATATATATATATATATATATATATATATATATATATAATATTGAGTCCAATATTCCAGTTATGCTTTGAAATTTCATCAATTACGAGACATCCAAGTATTCTATAATTAAAACAAAATTTCTTTCTTAATTTTTTCAAACAAACCCAAATCCAACGCTGTTAAATATGTAATAAAGAAAACAAATTATTGATTGTAAACATTAACAACTACCACTTCATTTCTTGCAAACAACCAATGCCAGTTTAATATTTTGTGCTTCTAATGTGAAGTCATTTCTTAAGCAACTTCTTTCTTTTTCTCTTGATTGGCTTGATGTGAAATATGTTGTTAATATCTGTTGTACAGATGATAAAGTCTTCACAATATTAATATAAATCGACAAAGTTATATATTAATGGAAACAATCTTTAATATTATTAATCTCGACTATGGAGTTCTTAGGGAAATATAACAAATATATATAAAGCAATTTACGCATCTTATAAAATCATTATAAACAACATACAAAATGATTATAAGAAAGCAAATAGTTATGTGATTTAAGAAGGTTAAACTTTTTTATCTTCAATTTAGAAAAATTTTAAATGTTCAATAGTTGGGAAGCTGTTGGTTTTCCTCGATTTTGAAGAACGTCTCGATATTTTGGGGTCCTTGTAAGCTTCTTTAACTAAATCTGAGAACCCTTTTAAATAAACTTTTTAACCAAACAGTTTTAATAATAAACTCACTTCTTTATTTAAAAAAACTATAATTATTTCAATTATTTTTAAATATTACGGAATCTCTAGATTTAATATGAAAATTTTCTAGGCTGGGTAGTTTGATAAAAGAGTGCATGACAAAACAAATTGTATTGGTATGAGCTAAATTTTTTCCTATTAGCAGATATTTTTATGAGAATAAAAATGTATAAAAGAAATAATTTGCATATGAAACATACTTTAAGACAACATTATGTGGAATTTTTTTTTTATATAAATCTAATTTATTTCTTATAAATCTAGCAGCTCAAATTTTGTGAAATTGCAATCATGTATTAGAATATATTATTGAATAATAACTTTTTCCCATTCCAAACACAGTAATAAACTCAATACCCTAGTGGATATCTATCGTAAAGTTTTCAATTAATTAAAACAATTTGTCTTGAACAAGTTGTCCATGCAAATTAACAGTAAAGTGCTTTCAATTAATTGAGACAAAATCGCCACTTCATTAAGGATGTCAAATAATTTTTAAGGTGGCAATACAGCCACAACTGACTAGTTACCTCCTTTTCTTTTGACCAGGGGTTGACTCCTACACATGCAGTGCGTTCATCAAGAACTAAATAGCAGGTAAAAGTGTTAAGAGACAATCCTGCTTTAATGAAGATCAGAAAAAATTCGCTATCTAAAGAATCGTAGTCTTGGGTTAACCACTTCAGCAAGGGCACCCTCAAAACTGTTGTAACTGTTTTTAGAAACTTTAAATTTTGCATGGAAATGCGAGTAATTTTTTTAAAGATACACTTCAATAAAATTCTTAAGTTGTGTATTTATTAACTAACATTATCGCACATGTTTCCTTTACAACCTTAAAACAGGATATTATTACACAATAATTTTTTCTATTATAAATATTTTATTAATTAAACTTCCTTCAAAATAATTGTTACATATTAGATTTCTATTTGCTGAAAATTATCTTGTATTTCTGTATTTCTTTTTTACATCCATTTTTATCAACAACTGCAGGTGGTGTGACATTTTGATTATCAATATTACAAGCGATGTCAAGAATTCATTTCCGTTTTCATACACTGAACATGTTTTCACACTTGTAAATCATTTCATCGAAAATAAATATTTAATTGAATTTTACTTGAATATCTTTCTTCCCATTTGTGTGTGTTATGTTTGTATGAAAAATAGACCAAAAATGTATTTGTTATTAATTTTCTATGTGAAAAAGAAGCAGTAAATTGTTTAGTAAAACGGAATACATAAGAACTGTAGAAAATAAAGATTATTGTAGCCAGAAAAACTGAATTGTGTGTCAATTTTCAACAACATGTGCTGGAATTATACGGAAGTAAATGCAAAACAAACAAACTTCTATTTTAAGATGTTTGTTTACAGACAACTGCGTACAGTTTCCCTTAAAAAGGAAACGTTTGTATGATTATCAAAAATATTCGGTTGACAATATCCATGGCTAATTTTATTTTTAAATCATTCAAAAATTTGATTGAAACACAAAGAATTGTGTCTTATAATATTTTTTGACTCTCAAATGGAATGAACTAAATAAAGTCAACTTTTAATAAAGTTTATTTTTGCAGCGCTAATTTTAGCCTAATTTTTGCCAAAGTAGTTGACAATTATTCTGCTTCCATTTACTAACGTGTTGTGCAAAATATCATGCTTGTTTGGTTTCAGTTTTTTCCTTCTTTTTTTATTCCTGATATCCTTTTACTTTACTAATAACGGAAATAAACAAATTTCTGGCAAAGCTTTACGCTGTTAGATATTGGCAACATTTTAATTTTTTTTTGTGTTCGCCAATGCAGTAAAAACAAACTAATAAAACATTTAGATTGAAATTCAAACCAAAACAACACCGAACAAATACACACTAGCAAAATGCATATGAAAGTAAAACTGCTTGGATATTATTGAATCAAACAAAAAATCGACTGCCATTAGGAAAATTAAATATTTGCCTGCCAAAAGAAAACAATTTTTTTATTTTTGTCAAGCAAATATTGCAGTACTCAGTAAAATCCACAGAATGGCATTAGAATATTTCTTTGCAATCTATGAATCAAGTAGTTCTTTTTTTCAAAGAAATTCTTTTACAAACGGAAAAAACGTGAACTTAAGAAAGTTTAAATATCAACAGGGTAAATAGAAGGCAAATCATAGCGATTTCGAAAAGTTGTCTTGTGGCATATTCATATTCATTTAAAAAGCAAAAAAAAAAATATTGTCGTATACCTAACATTTTTAATTAACTAATCAATCAGAGCTTAGTAATTGATATAATTTATAGAAATAAGAATTATTTCTATAATTTATTTGGTAGACATATTGAACTTTTTTTTGCTGAGAACTTTAAAATAAATAGAAATTGTGTACCCAGTTATTGTGGGATTCATTTACTTTTTGATTGCAACTTTAATGTATTTAAACGCAGATGCATAAAATGTGGTATGATTATAAAATGCTTAATACAAAGATTTATATATTCATTAATACGGCAGATCTCTTCAGGTTCTCTTCCTCTTTCAGAGTTTTTAGTAATTCTATTATAAATTGCATCAATCTATTTCAAAAAGTTAATTTATTTTCAAATCTTTATTTGATTGTACTTCTTCACGAGTTAGAAAATTCGCAAGTGCAATTTATGGAACTCCAGATAACTTTCATACATAATATCTCCTAAACTAAATGGCGTCTCTATATAGACTACAACAAATATAGAGGACATTGAATTCTTTAAACTTAAAGTGACATTTTGTTTTATATATGAAAAACAATACATTTTTGGTCAATAATATCTGTAACATGTACAATCATTTTAAATGTTAAAGAAAAAATTCTCTTTTAATTCCCTTAAATCCTCTTTACAGAATTTTATAAATTCAGCTCAGCTTCAAACGTTTCCCAGTCAAAAGTATTCGAATGCCAAAAACGTCAACGCAATCCAAAAAGAAATATTTCAACCTTTTCTTGGCTACACTTTTACCGCATATAGTTAAGCGATATTTTTAAGCTCTGATTAGCTATTTGGCAAAAGCTGATTACACCTTTTTTTCAGGTATCATGCTTATATTGGAAAATTTGGGGACCCATAAAAAGAAAACGATCACCAAATTGGCCAAACTGAGAATAAGGATTTGCTACAATCTGAGAGTAGAATCGAACCCATGAGTTGTCCTCTGCCGAATTAAGCCATCTCGTGGACGTTAGGAAGGCCGATATTCTAAACAGCTCCAGACTCAGCAAGCTATCTAAATCCGGCAGGAAGCTGGAGCGCAATGCCACTGCCCTTAACTTGTTCAGGGCAGGACACTGACATAGAAGATGGAGTACTGTTTCTTTCTCCTCTTCATCATTACAGCTTCTACAGAAGTCGTTGTATTCCACACCCATCCTTCTTGCATGGATCCCAAAGTTGCAATGTCCAGTTAAGGCATTCACAAGTTGACGAAGTCGTACCTTGTTGAAGTTAAGAAGGTCACGTGTTAACCTCCTGCTAGTAAAATGGAAAATTTTCGAAAGTCCCTGGTTTCATAACGTTTTGAAAAGATCGAGTTCTCTTCGGGTTTTGATGTTTTAAGTTCTTAGGAAGCTTAAGTAATTCTGAGAGCCCGTCAGTACGTTTGTGTGTCTGTGTGTGCGTCTATATGTCTGCACAAGTATGTCACCCACATATAACTTTTGAAAATCTAAAGAGAATTAAGCTATTCTGAACAGAGTTCGTGAACTTAGATTTCCTAACTTAGAATTAAACCAATACTCCAAATGTTTTTTAATAACTTGTAAACTGATTCATCGGTCGATTCCACAAACTAAGTAGCCTCGTCGATCATTGCAAACTGGATCAAAATCGGCTATACATTCCTTATTTTTTCTGTTCAATTAGTGCTCTCGTTTCTTTTATAGTAATCGGAAACGAAACCGTTTATCACTTGGATGCTTAAGCTCAAAGAGCTTAAAAGTATAAAATAGCACCAACACCAGGTTACAAGAACTTTGCAGTTAAAATAAGTCAAAAGTTACAGGGGCGACCTTTAAAGCCAACCGTATTTTATATATTTTTATCAACTTTTGACCACATAAAAATGCAAAAGATCACAGTGTAGTCTTATTATTTACGTTGAAACTTTTATAAACTCTCAGCCACTTCCTTTTTCACTGGGTTACAGATTAATTTTATATTTAGTTTAAATCATGTCACATGCATGGATTTTTTGTTTTCCTCCTTTACAGGATTTTAATAAACTTTTAGTTTATTACTACAGCGTTCTTGTTAAGAAAAACACGCAAACACAATAAACTTCATCAATATAAAGATTGTTCTGTTACAAAAGAAATACTTAAGGCATTTGCGACTAATCTTCTTACATGGAAAAAGTTAATACTCTGTTCTCTAACATAAAGTTTAAGTTGGACTAAAAACGTTTGGTCCTTTACAGTATTTGACTTTATTTGAGAAGAAAAGAAAATTAAAGCATAAAACATCAGATTATATGTTAAATAAGTAAAGTTTATATCTTTTAAGAATATATTTTTTTTCACAAAATGTTTCTCCTCCATATTGAACATGAAAACGCAGGGTATTCTCTTGTTATTGGTGATATACCATGTGTTCTGATGTTGTATGCCAAAATTTCCACATTTACATAGAAAAAAGTCATTCAAACGGAAATGAATATCAGAAAAAACTAAAGCTAATCATCTGTAAAAATTGCCTAATGGAGAGTCAAACATAATAAAATTGTTTGTCAATATGAAAAAAAGACCAAAAATATATGCAGAAGTCTACATACAGAAACTGAAAGGCTTAAATAGGAAAAAAATTTGCATATGCCTTCTTTTATGGATAAGCATTGCCACGAACAAATAGAATTTAAATTAATTCAATATGAAACGTCTATATAAAACAAGTTCAAGTGGAGTTGTTATGAAAATATATTGTTTTGTGCATTCACTTTTTCATTTGTGGTGAATTAAAGCAGTAGCTTAATTTAATATTTACACTGTGAAATATGTGTGTAGAAAACTGTAAGTTACTATAAGCAATTCAATCTAAATCGAAATTTCAATCTAAATAAATAAGTAGAGCCAAAAAATTTAGCTAAGAGTTTTAAAATAAATTTTAAACTATTAAATAAAAACTTCGAGAGTCCTGCCTTCTTTCAAACCATTTTTGTAGTTTTTTTTTCAATGTGTATTAATGTACCTTAAAACTATTTATTAAATTTTTGTTTTTTAGTTTGTTTTTTTTTAAGTGCAAAAATAGTAACTAAGAACATGAGCCACACCACCAACATTATGCGAGTACATTGAACCGTATGAGTAATATTGTATTAAGTATACGCATGGAAGTACAATAACAAAGTACAATTAGATACGTACAAACAACCAAACAAACTTACAAGTGAAGCTCATAAAAAGCGTATACAAATTAATATCAGCTACTTAGCCATTTGAAAAGTATAAGTTGAACAATATTTTTAAATAGGCAAAACTGAAAGAGCATATTAAGAACTTTTAATGCGCTAAAGATATTACAAATTACGTCTCATATTCGCGTATATATCAGAAACAGGATTGCAAGTCAGTTCTTGATATTCCCTATTTATAGTGTTCACATGAGAATAGAAGTTCATTAACAAAAAATTTAAATTTTAAATGATATCACGACTCAGGCCAAGATGGGATGTCATCTAAGCGGGATGAACTCTACTATTTACCGCATAATTGCCGATAACATTGTTGAATTACAAAACTAACCTGCAGCTCATTCTCTTGGTTTTGATTTCATCAACCTGCAATTTTCTTTTCTTAAGGATCTACATCTGCTACCATCATATCCATATATACTCATTTCAAGTCCTACGAGATTGGACACATTTCTTTCTGGAAGAAGGAAGAATTCTTACCATCTTAAATTTCTCTTTTATTCCTCTTGGCTTTCATGTGTTTCCTTCAAGTTCCCTATAAGTTCAAGTACATGGCAGTACAGCGAAAGCATCTGTTGCAATTGTTTGTTTAAAAATAAATTCTTTTTATTCTTCTCCTCTACTCTCATTTGCTTACTCTTTTCCACATTTCCTTAATAGCGTTCAACAGCAACAACAAATGCGATCTGTACTAACAATTCTATTTCTTTTTTTATATCTCTTTGCTATAACTTGTGTTTATTTACTTTATTGGTTTAGTTTTCCACAATTTTCTTTAATTGTGTTTTTGTACAATACATTTGAAGTGCTTTACAAATAGAGGTTTACAACTAAAAATAATGAAAAGAACAAGGAAAAATCTTAAAACTTCACAAATAGCAATAATAAAAAAAACTATTTTCTAAAACTACATAAATATTTGAAGAGTTGTTGCTTGTACTTGCACAGCATAAATATATCCACGAGCGAAATATCTCTGTGAATAATGAAACATAAGCAAAAGGAAATAAATTATTTTAAGATAAAAATTAAGATTTATCCACATACTGCAAATATTTATATAAAAAAAATATGCTCTTAAATGGCATTCGAGAAACCTTTAATCAAATCTCAAAGACGTTGATAACTTTTAAGCTTTCTGTTTACTGTTGAGCAGAAGGTAACGGACAGATAATTACATCAGTTGTTACTAATTTTATAAAGTGCCATTTAAGTCGTTAAACATCTGGAAAAAAAATCAAAGCAATAGAAAATCTTAAGGCATCCCGACAGTTCTCAACAACTTTGTAAACTTAATAATAACAACAGTTTAACACAACAACAATCAGAGTTAAGAGGGAAGTTTCAATAGAGAGACATTCACTTCAATGATGTTGATGTCCTCAACAGCTCTGCCTTTATATTATTAATGCTTCTAGAAATAAACGAAGTAAAAGAAAGGAGTAAAAGGGATGATTAATAACTGAAAGAAAAATATTTAATAAAAAGGATGGTCGCTTAAAACGTTAAGCAAAAGCTTAACGAACAGCATCAGATGTCTTTTCGGGCAAAGATATAATAATTGTCATAATTTTCAAGAATATAATGGACGCTAATTGTTAAAAGGACCTTTGAGAGTTGTAATTAAAATTAATAGCGACTGTATGTTCAGAATACAGTTTATATAGATGTTTTCATATTAACAACGTATGTATACATTCTGTTCATTTTTATAATGATATTTAATATAAATAATTTTACTGTATTAAAGGAGGAGTTTTTATTTAACACAATTTTTTGATATATGATTTGAAAACAGTACGATTTTTTTCACATGATTTCATATATATTTTATATCAACTTCTTTGTTTTCATTGAAAATACATCAGTTCACAAATATGTTCATCCATTATTAACCAAAATTAAAGTTAAGTAGGCCGGCCACCTAGGATTTTCATAAATCTTGTAAACATTTTTCAATAGAACCAGCGCTCAGGAGATATACCCTACATACTGGAACAAGAAATGAAGGGATAGTGATGGGAGAACAGATGAGATGAATGAGAATTTGTTGCAGCTATTTTATCTTTTTATTTCGCTTATGGTATTGTCAATCACTGTCGATATTGTGCATCAACTAGTGATACAAGCCGACAGCAATCAACACAATCATGCCCTAATGCAGACGAGAAAAATTCTAGACGGTATTAAGTCGTCTTGTATTAAGTACTACAGCCAACAGCTCTCTTATAATATCTGGCCAATTATGACGAATTTATAATAATTACTGGAGTAAATTTTAATGAGTTAAAGAAAACGTTGTTCGAAATATCATCAGTAAAAGCCAGTGCCTATTCAGTACATCCATGCTTTGAGAAGTATTCGCTGTCTTTACTTATTGCATCACCTTCAAGGTTTAATAATATATGATCCATTACAAGGCGTAATATATGCCTCATTGCAGGAAAATCAACGAAATCGAGTAATATGACTCTTTCATGGGTTGTTAAAAGATATTCGTAAATATTCTTAAAATATTCTTTTTGTCACCTTTTCAGTGAATCTGAAATCATATTTCTGTGTTCATTAAATTCGATTTTTCATTGTAGTTTTGAATAACTTTTTAAATTATTGTAATTAGGAAAAATCGCTTACTGTAGATTCTGTGGAGGCTGGGGGTCCGCAAAATATATTTTCGTGACCTTCACCAACGTAAATTTTATCTTTTAAAACAACTGCGCACTTCAGCCAAATGGCGCCCTTATATAAAAATAACTGTTGGTATTTTATCGTTATCAATTTAGTTTATATAAATCTTTCACTAAAGTCTCAATTCTATTATATTCTATAAAAATGTTACACCTTCAAAAACTACAAATCGTCCAACTTTGGGAAAGTGAAATAAGTTCTTAGTCAATTACTTGGATATTATAAATAATCGCTTCCTGATAATTCGGAAATACACACTTATTGATAACTTGAAAGTAAAGAAGAAATATTTCCCAAAAACTGACTACCAAATTTTTTCATTGGGAATACCCTCTACTCTACTCTTTAAAATTGTCTCCAGTAATTATTATTATTATAAGAGAGCTGTTGGCTGTAGTACTTAATACAAGGCTAGGAAGGTCTAGAATATTTCTGGTCTCCATTTTGTTGATTGCTGTTGGCTTGTTTTAATGATGAAGGCATATCACTAGTTGATGCATAATATTGACAGTGATTGACACCATCACAAGCGAATAAATCAGCTCTTACTAGACATGCATCAGTCGTGATATTACTTTTTAAACCTGGATATCTTTAATTACAACTTTTTTTCTTGGCAAAAAACTTATCGAAAGTAAAAGTGTAACAATCAGTTAACGCAACCAGAAACTCTAAAAACATTTAATAAAATTTATAGCGAAAAAATTTAAACTGCATTGAAATGTTGACGAGAAAAATCAAATGATTCCCACGGCAAAATAACACGTTGTTCTGGTATGTGCATTGAAACAGTTTTTATTGTGATTTGAAAGTAAAAACTGCAACAAATGCAATTGGCGGTTGGTCAGCCATTTAACAATTCAAATAAATAAATAACAATAATATAAACTTCAACAGAATTTATTTAGAATATTGAACTAACTTATGTTTACAAATTTGTAGCATGAGTTACAAGGTTTTTTAGTTGGTAGCGTTGAAAGTTTTAAAATTTAGCATTGAAATAAATTCCAAATATTTTTTACTGTGGCAATGAAATATTAAAAGTATTTGTATTAATTTAATAAAAATAATGCTACAGTTTTATTTACGTATTTTTGTCAACAGCTTAAAATATTTGCTTTATTATAGTGAAATTTGTCCATAAATTGCATAAAATTGTTTCGAGAATTTAAGAACATTCCAAGTGATTATTGTGTAAAATTTTTTTTAATTCCTCTTATATTAATAAGGACCGTAAAAAAGTATTAAAATTGTAGTAATAAATCAACGATCACTTGTGCTCTTTATTTCAGCATTTTAATAAACTGTAGTCTTAGTTCTAAGAGATAAAGAAACCTACTGGAACAGCAACCGATTTGAGATAGTTTTACCGTGTGCTAAAGTTGTATTTGATTATAGTAACATTATTTCAGAACAGTAAGAAAAAACTTTTTGCTGCATACAAAATAAATTAAAAAGGCTTTTAGAGGTGTCTTTTCGTTTTATCGTAAAAATAGTTGTAGAGGTCTGAGTCAAAAGAATGAAACTTTTCACACCTCAACTTAAAGTAGAGTGTTGAATGTCGAGCTAGTTGCAGGACACATATTTACACTAAATTCGAAGACAAAAATATACTTCAAATGTACTATAAACAGGAAACCTTCTGCTAACGTGACGCTTAATGATTTGATTAAGGGGAGAGTGTCAATAGCACAGATGAAGACTGATTAGAAGGTAGAGAATTTGTTTTATCTCCTTCCTTCCTTTTACTTCCTTTTCCATTTTCCGGCATAGCTAAAGATCAAAATTTAATATGTACTTTTTATCAATAGGCAAAACTTTAATCTATAGAATATGCCACAAATGGTTTCCTTAGCTTTCTCCCTCTTGAAATGAACATTTAAAAAAAAAACAATTTTATATGAAATTGTTTTATAAAAGCTTTAACTTGTCGCATCTTGACAATTTAAATTACTTCAGAGTTTCACTGTACTGTCTTATTATCAGAACTTAAACAAAGCGCCACTTTCTTAAGAAAATTTTTCGATATTTTTCTGTAAAGTTAATATATGTGTTACAGATTTAATTTTTTCACAATACTCTGGAGTTTTGAAAACAACACATTTAATTGTTTATGCAGACGGGCACATTCAAAGAATGTTTATTGTCTATTTTGACTTTATAGCTTTTAATTTAAAAGTTTTGTCAGTTAAATTCCAAAGACTGTATTTTAATATCAATCTCATTAAAATGGTTGGATATGTTGATAATGGCATATTTAAATTTTATTTGTTTTTTGTTGCAAATGAAAAAAAAAACGGCGTCATGATTCCAACAGTTATTTTTTCTTCTTTATTTGTCAGTTTGTTGTCGAATAAGTTGTCAAGCATCGTTGATTCTAGCATCTACTCTGAATAATAATTTTCGTATTTAAAACAGCAGCAATGCAAAGAATTCGTTCTTAATTTAATTTTCTATGTGAGTCGCCAAGCATTATATTTTCAACAGAAGTTCCAACGATTTTAAATTGGCCAGCTAATGCCACAATATCATTCTGCATAAGTTTGATGTACAAAACTTTTGCGTAACTTGCATTAAATGGCTGTTACATTCATCCGTAATATTTTTTTGTGTTTGTAAATAAATTTAATCTTTAAACGTTCGTAACTTTCGTACAGAGTTGTGAAAATATTTCCCCTTGAAATAACATTTAAAATAAACACAGACGTTATTTCAGCTGAATGACAAATTTTTGTTTCCCACCTGATGTTAAGGTGGCCAGCTGGGTTACAGTTTGGATTATAGAATACAAATAATTGTTTAGTTCACAAGATGACATTCAAATTGCATGCTTTGACTAGAAGCCGTTAAAGGCCCTAATAGTGCTTTCACACTGACATGATTTTAACAAACTCTCTTAAAACCTGGTCTTGCCATGCAAAATAATTTTGTTAAAACCAACTTTAAACCATTATTGAATTGATTTTAAATAGGTTTTGGGAAATTCAACCTTATTTTTATATGAAATTATGTGCTTTTGAAGCATTTAATCGCGCTTTATAAGTATTTCCATACTTTTAATATATTAATTTGCAAAATATAAAACAATTTTCTATTTTAATTGCTTTTTGGGACAAACAAGGACAGCTGAAATAAAATTTGTGTTTTTTTGTAAAAATATATAGATTTCTATGAGAGATTTAAATTATTGTGACCAATGATAATAATGAACAACCTGTACTTTAAAGTTTAAGTTTGTAAAATCTGCAGTGTAAACGCAATATCACATGTTAATGGTTTTAATGCTGATACCAGGTTTTTATTTTCAGTATAAAAAGTTGAGTAAATGTCTTTGCGTTAGTGAAATTTATATACGACCACAACAAACATTTTTTTTTAAATCTTTTTTACTCTTGTTTATCTCTTATTTTAAACATTTCAAAAGACAAATCGATGCATTCATTTCTGTGCTTTTTTGAGTTAGAAAAAAATTGCACAAAATAAAAATAATATATACGTTTTCACGAATATGTTTATGGTTTCTTAACAATAATAAGTACCTTAAAGAAATTAAAAAAATCAGATTCACGAGTATTTTTAAACATACAATACATACCCAGTGTATGGATCCAACTCATACAATTGGTTTTACCAGAATTTACATGGAGTAGATATTGTTGAAAAACCAGATAGAGAAATATAAAAAAGTACTTCAAGTGAAAATGTTTAGCTACAATTAGAGCTGTACCGAACTGAATCAAACGCTCTCAAACGCTCGTTTTTGACAAGAACCTCCAATCAAATCCCATTTAAATGGGTTTGATTAGAGGTTCTTGTCAAAAAACGAGCGTTTGAGAGCATTTGAGAGCGTTTGATTCAGTTCGGTACAGCTCTAGCTACAATACCGGAGAGGTGTATCCTTGTTGGTAATATTTGAGAATAATAAAAGTCCTTCATCATTCGCACACCATGCATTAGCAGCTTCAGCAAACGGTTCCCTTGAAAGATTTTTAATAACAAATTTAGCATCAAATGATTTGCTATACAAGATTTGTAATCAGTTCGAACCTTCTCTAATGGCGAACAATTATTTAAGTCTAGCCACCCTGTTTTCCCAAATTTGCACATGCATGTATTTAAAACAACACTAACAGAGTAAATACATGAGAATGTATTTTATTTCAACCACCCAACTTTTTTATCTCATATCCACCTGTTTCTCTTAGAATTTAATATGTGAAGTACGTAAATTATATACAAAAAATAACACAAAAGCACACAAAAGCGGATAAGTAAATATTATTTTGGCTTAAAGCTATTTTCATTTAAAGAACAAGTAGTTGTTAGATTTCTTCCATCTAACTTTAAACATCAAAGAGGTTTTTATTTACCTTGTTTTGCAAGATGGTATCGTGCTGTAAGTGTTACATGGAGAACTATTATTAAATGTTTTTTTTTTCAACTGAATAGAATGGATTTTTGAAAGTAGACAAATAGTGTTTAATAAAGTGCATAATTTTTGGGAATTGTCGTTTAAACTCTTTAAATATAATTTTGAGCTGATTATTTTTTCCCCAAATCTTACTTAAAAATTTATAATATTTAATTGAGGGGTTTCCTGTGCGCATTTTACTGGGGCTAATACAGATCATCAGGGAACCTTTACCCAATATTTCTTTGAGTAAGTAAAGATATTTATTTCCAACTTCCACTTTAATAAGTGAGCAGTCTAAATCAAATATCAAAGTCATAACAAGAACTCACTGATCATTTTCCTTTTTTATTTTCTTGCGTTTCTATTCTACAATTGATTGGCCTTTTTCCAACTACCAGTTTTAAAAGTCTTTCGTTTTTTAAATAAAGTAAAAGAAGTGATAGAGATCAGTACCTTCTTAAAGAACATATTTAAAAATTCCGGCCTATTTGAAATTTAACAAAATAATTTTTATGCTGGATTAAACAATTAATGGCGTTTTAAACAACGAACATTTTGGCATATCAATACAGGGTCTTGCACAATCTTCGTATATCATAAAATGACCAGGTCCATTATGATAATATTTCTATAGACATTATGGCATTACACATTATCATTTGGCAATAGAACTCTTAGATAATGCTGAAATTAATGTGTTGTTAATGTGATTATTTCTTAAAATTCTCCCCTTTTAAATACAGGCTTAATAAATTAAATTTATTAAATGGACCATTTACAATGAATTATTATAGTCCTACACAACAAACGTTTACCAATATGACAATAGAATATTTTTTAAAAAGAATTTGGTATGAAAAATCTGTGAGAGTACCATAAATTGATAACTTCTAAAAGTGTTATCCCCTTTCGTACACATTTAATTTATATGTATGAAAGAAAGTCAGAAATTGAATCACCATTAAATCAACCACCATTTTACTTTAAACGAAATCTATTGAAAATAAAACTTCTCACCATTAGCAGCATATTAAGGATATTCCTGAAAGGCAACAACTCTAAATGGAACAATAATAATAACAACATCATCTCCTCTATAGAGATCACACAAAAGCTTTTTACAGCACAAAATATAAACGAAAGACAGACGACAGGATAATATTCAAATTACAGTAGAGCTAAAATTTTGCAACTTATTTGATAAATTCCTTCCTACTGTACAAATTTTATTTAGCACAGAATCTTAGTATTCTTTTTTAGTGTCCTTGAATATTTGAGATTTTTTAAGGGTTAATATTCTCGACCGTCTGACTATCTCCGTCACTGTAAACTCAACTCTAACGACCATGACGAACAAGCATCAAAGCATGCGAAAACATTAAAGTCAAGGACTATAATTATGCTGATTTCATTTAATAATACAAAGAACGTTTATTTTTACACAATAGCGTTTAAATTAACTAAAATCATTACAAAGAATTTCCTTCTAACAAACACGCACAAAAAACCAAAAGATACACACTGTTGACATCAGGCTAAAAGAACTGTCCCTTTTACAACAACAACAAAAAAAGTAGTCAAGTCAGTGTTTTGTCAAGGGTTCCGTTCGGCATGCTGTTTGATGTCATTTTCGTTGCTATTGTTTGCAATTGTATAGAAAGTATAAACTTTAACGTGTCTAATCTAATTTAACATATTAAAGTTAATTTGATTGAAAACTTAGTTTCATGCTGTTTAGTTCTTGTCTGGCTTTTGGCTATGAAATTAAAATTAGGTTTTGTTGAGAAGAGATGAAGTGAATAAAACTAATTTTGTTTTGTTTAACAAAAGCAACTAGAGAAGTTTCAGAAAATATGTAATTAAAATGCTTAAATATTTCCATAAAATCCATGTTATTGTTTATTAATAAAATTAATTGTGTGTTCAACCGAACTTATAACAGAGTTTAAAGCATCTTGATTGTTCCTATAATCTCTCCTTCATCTTTGTGTTATTGTTTAAAGTGCTCTTTCCATCTGATTCTTGAATAGGTTTTTTCCACTCCCTCGGGACTTCGATGCGCGATTGGGGAATTGTGTACTTACAAAATTATTATCATATATAAACATTGTTATGATTCAATATCACGCAAGTCAGTTCCTAAGAGTTTCCAAATATATGACTCATAATAGCCAAGAAATATCAAAGCATTCATGCTAAAGGATCTCTTATAGGCGGAATAGTATGACCAGGCGTTCACTGAACTCATTTAATGTTGTTCTATTTTACCTTTAGAGGAGTATGTGTCCATTTACTAAACAGATAATATACCTGACTGATGACTGAGAAGAAAACAACTCCGAAATTCCTGCACAATCTTACGGTATTCATATCCATACATTAAGCCAATATATCCTTTAAACTAGGGATGGAATTCGATTTAATATATAAAGCGCGCTAAGGAGCGCATCGGTGTAACAAGAAACGAGGGTATGAGTTCGCTGCAAAGGGGGTATATAGGGAACCTTTGCAGGTTAGAAACTAAAATTAACTACAGATAAAAAACTTAAAAAGGGCGTGGTATGACACATATAGGCAGCCCACTATGGTATTCAAAGAATCCATAGGCAGGACAGAAGATAAGATTTGTCGGTATAATTGGAAAGCATTATCGCGGTAATCTGCGCCAACTCTGTAAAACATGGCTAAGATCAGTTTCGTTTCTGAATAGACTGTGTTCCTTTACACTGTATTTGGAAGAGGCTGAGAGAATAGCATAAATTATCTGTGAGTGTCCAATAAATCCTAGAATTGGACTGGTTACCTTCAGCCGGCACATGTAGATGGTGTCCAGCAACGTTTTGTTAAATCAGATGGAAACTTTTCGCACCATCTTGAGGAGATGAGTTCTGTATAGGGAGATGCTCTTGGACTCTGTTTGGAAGATGCTCTTGGACAGCAACACCCGTTATCTGTGAGTGTCCAACAATCTCCACAATTGAAATGGATACCTTCAGCCAACACATGTTATTATTAGATGGCTAAAGACAACCTATTCTAAACCCAGATGCTATTATTTTAATTAAATAAGTATTGCGATTATTCGATAATTACATATATATAACGATGTTATCAACTGTCTAATTGATTGATAGGCCTAACTAATGGCAAGCTAAGCGATTATTTACTAGGACTCTTAAGGAAATCGAAAGAGGACTGGCGACTGCTATACTCTGCTTCCCTATTCACTCTTCATTTAAGTTCAAATATGCTACTCACAAATAGTTTTACAAATAAGAGTTCAGTTGTAATATAAAAATAAAAAATGCTTTGAAAATGATCTATCGTTTTGTGCAGCAATCAAAGTCTTGTCTTACATAAACGTCCCTAATAAGACTAGTTAGTAAAATAGAAACAAAATGGTAACATGAAAATATCTGTGAATTATTTGTAGGTTATTGTATGTCATGATGATTTGTTACTAATTTGCAAGATAATTATTTTTGCTTTTCAAATTTAATATGTTGATGAGCAAAAGTCATGATGGCTGTTTACACTTATTAAATGAATGACTTGTAGAATAAGTGTGAATACTTTGATTTTTTCTAGCAAAAGTAAAAAATAGAGTTTTTAATAAAATTAGAGACATGACACGATTAATTATCCATTTCGGCTGGGACTTTTAGCTTCAGTTTTCAAAAATGCTTGCGAAATAATAGATTTTATTTATCTCAAGTCAATATATGAAGATTTGAAGTGAAGAATTATATATATTTCAAGTAATTTGTAACGAACTATTTGTTGCCATATTAAATGTCAATATTATAAGTCAATTATACGAATAGTGCTTTTGACTCAGAAGGGCATGATATATATTCCAAATCAAAAGTGAAACTAGAAAGTCATTGGTGGGACCGATGCTTCAATATATATTTTTAAGTTGCTCGACCGCCTAGAGGAGCGAGAAAAAAAGCTCATTAGTACCGATACTACAATGGAATGTGTTATCAGGGCTCTTAAGCCTCAAATGCCTCAGTGTTTTTTTGATCCACACGCTCTTCTCACACGGCTCATCCTTTTCTGATCAAGTTGCAAGTGAACCGACGTTCATGTGGTATTATAGAGATACCTCATTGTTTTATCGGAATGATTCTTATGTGGGATAAACCTTCTACAGATTTCTTTCTTACCACGTTTAGATTAAAAAAGATCAAGTATAACGTCAATTTCTCTATCAGCCTACCCACAACCAATTTTCCAAGTTCTGGCACAATGAATCGCATATTTAGGGGTCATCCCATGAGTGCTGGTCCAAGATATAAAAAAATATATATCGTTTTGATGCAGTTTTCATAATAAAATTGGAACAAATAGAAACTGCAACCACTTTAGACATGAATACTCATCATCAGTATTTTAAAAACAGTGGATTTTAAAAACAGCTGTTCTGTTTTTATCTGTATAGTGAATATATAAAACTCATGCTGACTAGCGAATACTCATCCTGTGTTTTTGAATTGATATTTTATTTATTTTTAATGAAAATATTTCCAAAATTATTAAACTGCTATAGTTGTAAGTATCGAAACCAATCAAAGTCTCGTTTAGATCGTTTTTTTTTTTTTTAATTTCTTTTAATTCCTAAAGTACATTTTTCCAACCTTGACTATTTTCGAGATAATATAAATTAATCATACCAGAGGATTAAAAACAATTTATATTGTAACTGTTTAATAAAACAATAACAAATTAGAACACTATCAATTAACATTTAAACAATAAATCGTTTCAATTAATCAAAATGTGTACAAAAAATATATTCTGTTGCAAATAATTACAAATAAAATTAATTAAATAATTTTATTAGTGCATTTAATGTAATATTTTTCATATCTTGTCCTGGTAAATTTATTGGACAAAAGAATTTTTTATTGTGGGTTAAGTGGGTAAATTTACGCTTCTCAGAATTTTAGAATTTAATGCTCGTGTTTTCATAATATTACTAATTCTGAAGCATTTAAAATTCAATAAAATATACTTTTTTAAAAGAGTACAGGCACTTTTTAAATGCGTAGCATAGAGACGAGAGTTCCAGTGCGACTACGTTCAAAGTTCAACTTAAAAAAATTTTTTTTATATATAAAATATATTCCAGCCCCATAAATTATTTCCTCTTAATGGACATAAATATGGTCGTGTGTTTGTGAAGGGGTAAAGGAGTACGGGTTGTCAAACAACCTGTCATTTTATTAAAGACATGCTGTTCTATTGTTGTGGCATTCATAAACCCTGACCAACAACCTGTGGCATTATCTCGTATCTATTGGAAGCATAAACAAACACACAACACACATTCTGATAAATTATATATACAAATTATGTTATAAAAGCTTTGTTTGGTTTGTTGCAGATAAGCATTTAGATGTGTGTGCCCCCTCTGTCAGTTTATCAGAAAATTGTGTGTGTGCGTGTGGGCTTAGCGGATTCATCCACTGAAAAATTATGGCAATAAGTGTTTGTTTATTTGTGCAGCGTATTGCTTATAAAGCAAAAACAAAGATACGAGAAGGTAGCACATGTCAATTGTTGGCATTTGTCATTATATCAATGACAACAGTGAGCGCTTAAAATGATTTCGGAAATTAGTGGAGGATATGAGATAAATTAAATGAAATTTATTTAAGTTGTTTGACATTTTCTTATTAAATTTATGTTTCATAAATTAAGTATTTAAAGTTTGCTTTTTGTCTTTCAAAGCAGCTGTTGTAAGTTGTAATTTAGAAGTTATTACATACGTGCGTATTTACATATACACATGCACATGCATACACGTACATAAAAGGTTAGCAAATTTCAAAGTATTTTGTCAGATGCCAATTTGATCATAATTGTTTAGGCTACATAAGTATGAATACACACAAATACTTCAATGAATTTTACTATGCAATATATTGTATAGTTTATGGCGATATACATATAAGCAAATTAGTTTTGGCCACAAACGGATGCAAGCCAAATCCACCACAAATTATGTATATTACGGATTGTTGTTTCAATAATTCAATGATTGTTTTAGTTATTAAAGAAAGTAATGAAACAAAGAAGCGTATTTCAATCATGAACCCCGATCAAGATATACTGTAAGCAAAATTAAGAAATATAAAAGCTTTTGCAAGCATTTAAAATCACAATATCAAAGAGAGCTCTAGTATGATGAAATATTTTAACGATTTTGTAGAAATAATATTGAAAAAATTAATGAAATATTTATGGTTTTCGAAAGACCCTTCTAACAATTCACATTTGAGAAAAACACTGTTATTGCATGCGTTTATTTTTCCAATTTAATACTAATTTAACACTTGATTGCATGCGCATTCATTCACTCCCAAACAGACTTTTCCTGCACTTGAATCTTTTCAGTGCTTCAAGCAAATAGAATATTTGCCTTTTCAATTTCTTAAAAATTACAACTTTTTCTTCAATTATACTGCGGTTATATCGTACGAATATCTTCAATGAGAATAATAAAACAAACCTTTTGCTCATGTACAAACTAAAATAACAGCGTTGTGTTAAGATAAAAGACTTTAAAAGGGAACAAAAATTAATTATACGAAGTACTTCTTGTTAAATTCATTGAGACAGTTGATATAAACAAACACACTTCCATTCGTACATGTATGAGAGGACACTTATATTAAATATAGAAATCCTTAATAACAATAAGGGTTGGTAGAATAAAATATATCTCATAAGAGACATACTGAAGACAAAAAGTTTTCATAAAAGTGGCGTAGAAGTCACACAATTTAAGAATAGCGGCGATGTCGCCCTGCTTGTCGTTGAGTTTTTCTATTGATTTCCAAATTTATTCAAGTAAAATCTTTCGACGACGGTTTCCTTTAAATTTTCGATTAGAATAACTAATAATCGGTTTGTATTAAGGCTGTATGTTAGTTTGTATGCGTGTATATGTGTACGTAATATGGTTGTTTTAAATCTGAAGTTGATCATATAAGAGCTAAAATTGTGATAGATATATAAAAACTTGCATTACGGAAGCCCGTTTCTAAATATTACAAGTTGCCAATCGACAAGTAAAATACATGCAAATCAACAATATGTTTTTTAAAAGTGTTGCAGTTTTGTAGGTAGTTTTACTTGTGGTCTTGTGTGTTCTAATTTTGGAATATAAGCCCCTGATAAACTAGATTAAACCGAGTTTTTAAGAATAAATTAAACTAAAGTTTTGCAATGAGTCTTTAAACGAAATACATTTATACTGAGCACAGGTTTATATAAAATAAATATACATATATAATTTTTATGACAATTGTACATTCGACTGTATCTGTGAATTTGCTAATTATTCATTGATTGCCTTTTTATTTTACAATATTATATACATACTTTGTCAAGAGGAGTTGTATTAGAAATGAATATATTTTTTCGAATAATAATTTAATAATGTTTATTTGTAATAATTTATATAAGACTTAAAAATTATTAAAAAATCGCAAATGTATGTGTGTCCACATGTGTGTGCTGGTTTATTGAAAATAGTTACTTGTTGCACTTGTGACGTATGAGTGATATTGTGCAGGTTGATTTTAGTATGACGCATAAAAGTATGCAATGGAATTCGTGTAGGTGACAGTATATATCGGTAGTAACAGACACAATGGCGTATACTTGTTATTTACAAATTGTATAGTAATGCAACAACCAAAAATTATTTATAATAACAATATTTTTTAACCAACCCATACGTCAACTGATGCTTACCTGGGTATGTATAAATTTATATATATAAAAATATTTTGTTTTGACATGTTTATGGGTTTAAATTTACAAGTTTTTATAGTATGAAATTTATTTATACCAAATCGTCAGTAGACTTCAACCACAGTTTTGAAAAGTTCAAACTTCTTTCCTTATCAAAAGACTTCCATAAACCATTTGAGAATGTAAATGAAAACCCAAAAATGATTTTGAAAAATAACATTATAATAAGCGTAGCAGGCTATGAAACTTATACAAACTAAAACCCAACAAACAACTTTTATTCAATATGACTCTATTTTATTTTTCTACATTATAACAGTACAATGACAGTACGTCAAATAATTAATATATTGACAAATTTTCAATATTATATTAAATAATATTTAATTCTTGTGTCTACTTTTTTAACATTTTTTTTCTTTTAACAATTATTTGATTAAAATTAATTTGTTTGAGTATAATATAATGTTATTATAAGTAATTAATATATAATATTAATACAAAAGCTTCAAAGCTTTCATATTAATATTTTATATCTGATATTTTATAAATATAGGTTATCTTCTTCAGGAATTAATTTGTAAATATATTTTTAGGTGGAAGAACTATGAGCCTTTTATTATTTAAAGCGATATGGAATATATTTTCTACTCCACAAAGAGTTAATATTTCCATTACTTATCATCTTTGTGGAATATCTAAATATTTTGCTAACACGAAAGCTAATGAATAGATCTTAATGTTTGATCATTACTTTCTCGTTACAGCAATCAATAAGTAATAAAATATATATAAAAATCAGCTCTTAAACATATCGGCTTCAGCCGTGTTTACTTAAAATTCTTCTAAGCAATTTTGCTTGAGTGTGAAAAATACCCATGTTGTCTCAGAGTGTATGATACAGAAACTTAAATAAGAAATTTTGTCAATTGATGTGTGAAGTCCAACTCAAAAGCAGGTCCATTTATAAAGTGTTATTTTGTGACATTTTAGATACGTCATAAAAAAAAAATTTATATCGTAAATTTACATAAATTTGGATAGAATTTACAATAAAACCTGAGATTATATCAAAACAGTTAAGCTTTACTTAGAACTACCAATCGTTTATTCTATTGCAGTTTGCACTAACGAACAGAGCAAATATATAGGACTGCAATTGTGCCACCCTGAAACTTTTTAGCAATTTGGACATTATAAGCTTTCTACAGTGAAGCACGTATATATCCTATAACTGCTCTATTTTCATGAGTTTAATCCTAAGGAATTTAGTAATTTAAAGCTTCTTTATAAACGCTTTTGCAAACAAAATTAAGTTTTCACAATTTTCATTCTCTTTAAGATTAACTTTACAGAAAACTTTTAAAGTTTCTACATAAAACTAACGCCTTATTATCACATATCTTATGAACGCTCCTCCCTTCAAGCTATTTGTCTCATTAGCAGCTGTTTATGATATTGGATTATATATTCTTCATGAGTTCTACATGCTCTAAGCAACAGGCAATTCCAAAGCGTGATGAACTAAGAAATTCTTCGAAAAAAATGCAAATAACTTTCAAAATCACCTTGAGGCATGGCATTGGCCAAATTAAGAAAAAAAACCTTAATAATTGTGTTAGTAGTTGTAAACATCTGGTATTTGGGATGATGTTTGTCTTGTGATTGCCACAAAAGTCGTAAATTAATTTGCTTTTCTGCTAGCGAAAGAAAAACAGGCTGGGAAAACCTCAGGACTGATGTTAGTTGTAGCCAACAGGCGTTTTCAAATTACTAAAGAGTCCCAAGAGTGTTGCTGCTAAGGTTATAAATTGATCGAATAAAACTTGTGTTTTATTCTCTTCGCTTGCAAATCCTGATAAAAGAAACACTTGTTAAGCTGTGAAATTTTATACATTAACCCTGCAGTTGGATTAAAAAATTTATGAGAATCTTGTTTTAAGGGATCATAAATTCAACTTTTAACTTATTTTTCTATGAAATTTGATTGGACACATTAATGAACACTATAAATAGTAAGATTGATACAAATAGAAACTGTTAAGACATTCTACTAAGCGACCTACCAAGTGGCAATAAAAAAATATAATGGAGGTGTAGTGGCTTGTGATAACAACTGTTCTGCTCTGCTTGAATATATAAAACCGCAATTGATTTCCCGTTGTGTTTTGGAGTATTTATCATATCCTTCTGAATTAAAAAATATTTTGAACATTTTGCCTGTAAAATTAAATTGAATATAAAATTTTTATATTAATTTTATAAACTTATTCGACCTTATTTTTTATTAATTTTTATTAATTTAATTTTAAATTACATATCCCTGAGGAAGCTACACAAACATTTAGAGAAATATTGGAATAAAAACACAATTTTTATATCAAAAATAAAATATAATAGACCTTTTGCTTGAATAAACTTTATAAATTAATAAAATTTATGTTTTAATAGTTTAACTCCTATTCTTAGGATGTGTGAATTTCAGCATGTCCTCTTTCCAAAATTTCACAGCCACCATGAAAGTGTCACAAATGACGATGGTTTCAGTAGATAATATTCCTTTCGACCATCTGTGCTTTAAAGGCCTGCAAATTACGATTTAAAAATTGTTCGGTACAGGCAAGATCAGTCACTTCCTAATATTAAGCCAGAAGAGGAATGAAAATCTAGCGCTTTCTTTGGTAAACACGCATCCCATAAAGATATACAGATCGCCACAATGGGAGCACTCAAGGGAGCTATTGACTAAAATTAAACCCCCATATTCGATTTCCGCAAGCTAAGTAAACATGTTTTTTAAACATAAATAAAAAATCAGGGAAGCTGTGGTTACTGAAAGGCTGAATCCCATATAAAATGTATCACATGCAAAAGTTTTATTAAAAAAACAGACTAAAAACATTTTCAGTTAAATAATATTTTGGTCGCAAAAACAATTTCTGTTTTATCTTATATTAAATTGAAATATTCTTTAAACCAGATCGTTTCTAATGGCTTAATTCTATTACCGCATTCGATATCGATCGATAATTTAAATGAAAATTTCAATCGATTTCGAATGCCGTAAAATTTCTTCTGTTTTACCTTTGATATTTCGAAAAAAGCATTGCTACAAAAATAGAACACACGAGTCAAAACCTCAAAATATTATAAAAATACGTTCAAAAGTTATTAAAATTTTATTTAAAAAAATTTGAGCCAAATGGAACTAATCTAACAGCAGGGTTAATCTTTCTATCATGAATGTATCTAAAACACATACTCATTAAAATTATATATAAGATATGAATACATTAACATAATAAAAATATATTGATATTTTTTATTATTTCGCCTTTACAAATACACAAAAATTTCCAATGGCGATTTGTGTAATTTCATCTATATTCGCATAGTCTCCCTCAACATTTTATTAACATACACAAATACAAACAACATCCACCACTACTTATACATACATCGAAATATTTTGATATTCTTTGACGTTTATAAGTTTCTTCGCTCTTCTTTATTCACGCAATATTAACAACATGTCACCAGCATATTTTATGCTTGATTTAGATTCTGAACAGCTTTAGACGTGAACCCCCGCATGAGTGTTATTAATTGCCAGCGACGAATATGCGTGAAAATCTGCAATTGGCAAATATTTTATTGTACTTTGCAAATGCTATAGAAAAGAAAAGGTTAAGGGGGCAGAGTCAAACTAAATTTTTGTTGGAAAAAGAAAATTATTGGTCCAAGATTTATTGAGAGTGATACGGATAGTTTGACGTTTGGAAATTAATAAATTTCATACACAAGTTATATGACAGTTTGACTTGAGGCTCATGAAAAATTTATTGAACGCTAAATGCTTTAATAAAATAATTATTGTAATTAAAAAGATTCCATAACCAAAAGAAAAAGATGAGTGATACATTAACTAAAAATATTTTCAGCTTTTAAAAACTCATCACAAATATATACACTTTTTTTTTAAATAGAAAATCATGGCGTAATTCGTATTAAAACAATGCAATTCTTCTAAAATGAATGCTTGTATAATAAAGAATGACTATTTGTGCTTTTGAACAAAGAAACGTGTGGGGCCAATGAGAGAAATTCTCAAACAAAAGACAGCTATAATTTGCATGTAGCGCCTCAGTTGCACGCTTCATTTACAACTTTAATTGGCAAAAAGTTTTCAACCCCACATTAAACTTATTAAAAAGTGCAAACGATTTTTTTTTTTTAAAGAAAATATATTGTAAATGTTGCCCTCTCAGATTCCATTAAACTTAATACTTTTGCTACAGCTAATCTGAAAAATTTTCAATTTAGAGTTCGTAAAACACCAGCAAATATGTTGTGTTAATTATTAAAGCCCGTACTGGTAGACCCCAACGGAATAGTGAATGAAATCATCATGTGCCAAAAATTGTTTTATGAAAAAATACAAATTCAAAATATATTTACCACATCGTTCAAGTGTGCTAATTAATTTCTTATGACTGCAGACATTCTGTTTAATAATTAAAAATTGGGTAATAAAGTTATAGTGTACTGAGAGCAAAAGGATAATAATTTTGCACAAAATTGTTTTGACTATTTCGTTTATATATATTTTATTGTACCTTCTTATAGATAAAACTGAGACTAAGTGTGCATTCCAAAGGAATAAAATTTAATTAAACATCCAATAAACTAAACAATAGCAAAATAGCATCACAAATTTTATATTTATAATATTATTTAAAAAAAAAAAGAAAACAAATTTATATCAAACGAATTTTTGATATAATCTACTGCTGCTTAGTACATGATGGTGTCTATCGCTACCGATAGTATTCAGCGCTCAATGCTATGCCTTTGTCATTGAAATAAGCCGGCAACAATAAACACAACCGGACATTAATGCATGTCAGATAAATTGGGCAAATATTTATGAATAAGTGTGAAGTAAAAGTCAGGATATATAGTGCACGTAGTCTTCTGTGGACCAATTCAGAATACAGCACCATTTATTATTAACTTTTTCCAAACATATATTGACTGAATGCAACTGTTTTCGATATTTCTGCAGTATTATTGAAATTTTACAAAGAGATCCTCAAGAAGATTATTAATTTTCACTGGCGCGGTGAATATTTTTAGACACCAAAAAACAAGTGAAGGCATGTTTTAGAATCAATAGGTCCATTTTATATTAGAAGTACAATTAAGGCTCAATAATTTCATAACCAGTGAAGAGAAGAAAATTAGAAACTCTTAAATTTTGATTATGTGCTGATTGTTCTTTTCCAAAATCTTAATAAAAAAAGCCAACCAATTGTAGAATAAACTTAAGAAAACAAAAAAGGGAAAAATGATCAGTGAGTTCTTGTTATGACTTTGATACTTTTTTTAGGCTTCTCACTTATTATAGTGGAAGTTTGAAATAAGAAATGTTGTGTTACGGCTCCCTGATGGTCTGCATCAGCCATACTGAAATGCGTATAGGAACTAGCTAAAACCTCTCAATTGATCACTTTGAATTTATAGTAAGATTTAAAAAAAAAAAAATTTTTAGTACATAATTAAAACAACTATTCCTCACAATATGTACTAATTTAAAAATTAGCAATTCTGATTCGTAAAAGTTCCTTTTAAAAGTTCATAAACTAACCCGTAGAAAATATTAGATATAATTTTTGTGTAACTATATTTTCTGTACTTTTAATATATAAATAAATTTGTGTTTGCGAATAATAAGGAGGTGATTATTAACCATCAGTAAAAAAAATTGAAGTAATTTAATGGGAACTACTCTTTCGTTCTGCCACAGTTTCAATTAATTAATATATTCAACATGTCAGGAAGCGATTATTAGCAACATCCAGTTAATTCTTTAAGATATTATTTTACTTACACAACGTGGGAAGTTGTTTTAAATTCTTGCAAGAATTAAATTTTTATTTATAAGAAAATAATTATCTTTAAAGCTACAATTTATTTAAAAATTTTAAAAATAGATTTATATAAAATAAATTGATACATTAAATTACCAATAATTATTTGCGCTATTTGGAAGAGGCCTGCAGTTGATTTAAAATATAAAATTTATGTTGGCAAATTTCACGAAAATATGTTTAATGTTCCTGATCCTTCAGACAATTCTCAGTAATCAACTTTTCCTAATTAATTTAGGAAACTATTAGAAATGACATATAAAAATTAGATTTAATCAACATCACAAACACGACATCGAATTCATTGAAGAGGTGACAAAAATAGAGAACTTCTTGAATTACAACCCATAGCAAAAATGCATTAGAAAAGATTCCGATTTTCACTACTCTCGGATGATAAGTTAACGATCTTATTGACTTCTTTGGAATGTCTTTTTATACTGGATTTCAAATGTGTATTTTACAATAGAACTATGTTTTGCTATTTTGAACTTGTTTTGTTTTCAGAGGCTGGTCTAAAGAATATTGTGAGGCATAAAGGAAATATTACTATCAATTTAATCAGCAATACTTTTGCAATATATACTTGATTAACTTAAAAAATAAAGTTCAGATCCAGCTATTATTTTACTTTTTTCTTTAAAATAATTTATATGAAACAAACGAGCTTTTTTTCATTAAAATAATATATATATATATATATATATATATATATATATATATATATATTCGTAAAAAACTATTCTCATTTATGCAAATATCTTGTGACTTTTCTCATTATTAAGAAATATATATTTATGGTATCGGTATTCACAACTTTATTTCCTGTGCTTTTGCCTTGCAATACCCACAAACTAAATACTTCACTTATTCGTACATGCACTCATATATCTTGTCATTATTACAGTATAAAAGTTCAAGTATTTATCGTCTGAGGTATTTGAAAATAAAATGAAAAAAGTTGCAAGCCTTTTCCATTTCCACAAACGTCAAAAATATTTAAAATAAATACTTTTCATTATCATGGCTGGTATGTCAGTAATTTATGACGCCGAAAATATTGTATAATGCATTGGACGAAAAGAAAAAGAGTTAATTAAAAATATTTTAATTAACTTTACAACATTTTTATGTGCATTATGACTATGTGCCAGGTATAATAATGAGCGAAATATTTTATTTTTCTTCTATTAACTCGGTCGACATTTCATAGCACGTTTAAAGGAAAATAATAAAGGACTTAAAATGATATAGAGTTTTCACAACTTTTACATATTCATGAAATTTGTGATAAGAAATAGTAAATAACTATACGATGACAATTAATTAAAACGAAAAGTTGATCTTTTCTTTTTCAGCTAATATTTAGTGATTTAACATACAAATCTTTTATGGTATTTCGATCCTGTTTATAGTCTCGATGTTTTTTACATAAACCAGAAACTGCTGCAATTTTTCAATGTTGTTGTAAAACATTTGCAACAAGTCCCATTGTGCAATGAATACTAGTTTAATATATTAATAAGTGGCATTATGACACATGACAACTCGTCTAAATGCATTTTTAGTAGATCACGTGTTGTTCGTAAGTAAATAAAGTGTTGCTGCTGTTAATGATGCTGTCATTCAGATGTGTGAATTTTATTTGCAGTTTTCGCTTTTGTGTTCATGTGCTACTGTCATCCTCTGCATGAAGAGCAGCAACAGCAACAGCAACATGACGACTATCAGACAAATATTTTTATGGTGTGATACACTCAGTTAGGCTTTGCAAACTTCTAACTGAATGCATTCATCGCTTTGACTTTGTCATGTCCAAGTAGTTGAAAACACATATTAACTAAGAAAAGATAACTGCTAAAGACAAACTTTAAATACAATTTTGAAAATTACTTGCAATTCTAAACATTAACGAGCAACTTCTTTTAGGATTATAATTGTTTCTTGTTTATACTCTTGTTTTCATACACGGAAAGAAACTAATTTTTAGTACAGCACATAAAACTACGCCAATTAAATGGTTTTTAATCATTATGGTTTTTTGGCTACACGAATAGAGATTTTTTCACTGAATTTAATGTATTATTTCTGCTGCTACTTTTAATGAATGTTCCGCAGCAGTTAACACTAAGTCTACGAATCATAAAATCCCAGGGTCAAGTCAGTCTGATCTGCATTAGCGCAGGTTGTGTTAATTATAGTCGACATTACGGTGGTCGCTGAACAATACTGACAATAGTTGACACTATCATTTACTAAAGACGGCGTTTTCCATTCTGGAAACATGTAAAATCTTTCAATATCTCTTTTAAAAAGCGGCTGTTTGGAGTAATTTTAAAATAGAAATTATTTTTCGTAAGGCATGCTAAATTGACTATTAATAAATTCCTTATTTTCAAATGACATAATGTTACCATTTTTTTATTGAAAAGTGTAAAAAAATTTAGCTTTATTCTATACAAAAGAAATAAAATTCTAACAGTAATACATTTTCAAAGTATAAATATTTTTTTAACGGATAAAACCTTATAAACCTGTTTTTCTTTTCTAACCAAAACCAGTAGCTGAATTAGCGAATGTTCTTAACTTTACATGTGCAGAAGCAGTGTTCTTTGAAAATCTGCATAATTATTTAAAAAAATAATAGTGACAACAAAGAATATAAAAAACTTCAAGTTGTGTGCAACATCATGTAACAACATGTCATTCTTTTCATGTTCGTAACATGACGACGGCTGGTAAATTATTTACTTCTGTTTTTCTTTTATTGTTCCGTGATCTTTAAACGCAACTCTGTGACAAACACTTTCATGCAAAGCCTGAAGCACGCAACAACTGTATCATTGGTAACATCTTTGTTAGCAACTGATGTTAGATTTTTAGTAGATAAAATTATGTGCCTCTTGTTTTTTGTGAAATGGTTGTTAGCAACTCCACAATATGTTACATATTCAAGTCGTTGCCGCACAGAATATAGAATTAATTTCTTGAAAACTTAGTTGTGAGTACAAACTATTAGTACACATAAATGGAGTACAAGGGGAAACAGGTAAGCTGTTGTAACACGATGCATATCAATCTAATGCAAAGTTAAGTTTTACTGCGGATTAACTGAGGCCAGAAAGTATTGTGGCTGTGACGAATAACATAGGGTTTTTGTTGAGAACATGAGGCTGCAAAAAAATTTAGGAATAGGCTTGCGACAGTCAAAACTGCAGATAATTTATATTAACTTAGTTTTCAAATATATTTTAAGTCTTGAGGAACTTGAAACTGATGACAGTCAGAATGAATATTCTTAAGCAACTTTCCATTTCTCTCAATTTGTTACCTCAAAGGCTTCTTTGATATCTCCGGTACATTGATTAACAGTAGTAGGCTTCATATACTGGGCCTCAAAATAGTACCAAAGAACACAATATAAGCGAGTTTACCATATTGAAAATTTCTTGCAATTTTAAACATTAATGAGCTACTTTTTTAGGATTATAATTATTTCTTGTTTATATACTTGGAAAGAAACTAATTTTTAGTACAGATACGTAGACTTAGTGTAACCTGCTGCAGCACATTCATTAAAAGTAGTAGCTTCACTTGAAATGGTTTTTTAAATTATGTGAAAAAACTGAATTCATGTAGCCAAAAAATAAATGCCCATTTTCCACCTGAAGGACGAACACTGCCATCAAATAATGTGCGGCACGTCATACATGCCCAGTGAAAAAAATTGGAAGTCCTTTTGTGGAAGTACTTCTAACTTACTTCCAAATTATTAACTATTTTGTATTTTGATGCCAACGTTATTTTACTTGCACAAGATTGTAAGTTATTTGTAGTGTTTGCATATATTAAATTTTTATATATAAAAAGAAAAGTTTTTATTTATAAAAGTAAATTTAAAAGCATAATTGATTTAAGAAGCAATAATGAAAGGAAACTAAATTGATACACACTAGTACAAATTAACAAGAATTAGAGAAGTCATTAGAGAAGTCAGCATTTGATACAATTTACGTTGGCAAATTTCACGGAAATATCTATTGTGTTCCCGATCCTTCAGAGAATTCTCACTAATTGACTTTTCGTGATTAACTTAACAAATTATTTGAAACGACATACAAAATAAATAGGTATTCATTTATGCCAATTTCTGAAAACAATTTGAAAAAGATTCGGCATATAATTATAAAACAAACCACGAAATGAAACAAGGCATTCAAGAAAAGGCAATAATATTATAAAATTATGACCCGGAAGTAGGACAAATCAGATTTAAAAACATCAGAAAAATAACTTCATATTCACCGAAAAAGATGACGAAAAATATAACTTCTTGACTCTTAACAACTCATAGTAAAAAGCATTGAAAAATATGCATATTTGTACTACTTCCGGATCATAAGTTTAGAATTTTATTGCCTTCCTTGGAATGCCTTGTTTCACTTGGTAGTTTGTTTTGTAATTATATGCCGAATCTTTTGAAAATATTTTTCAGAAATTGGCATAACTGAATACCTATTTGTTTTGGATATTAAGGACCTGCAGCTCTCAACCTATAATTTCCAATTTCCGTTGTTAACTCTCTTCCGCAGACATCGCTGTGATCCAATATGCATATTTCCAAATTGTATTTTTGTTTTAATAAATTCAAAGGCAATTAAAAATTATGACATTATAAATTGGATTTCCCATTAGTAGCTGCGACGAGGTCTCTTCGACTGTTAAACTAGGCAAAAAGCTTGAAATTGTGCACACATTCACATACACTTTTACATATGAGCAACATAAATCAAGTGATTTCCGCTACTAAATGTTGTTGTTGTTTCAATTTATTCGGCTGTTTGTTTGTTTTTTATAATTTTACCTGTCTAGACGGAGAAAAAAATTTTAAGCTTGTTTATTTTTTGTGTTGGACTTTTATAGGAACATTGAATTCTTTCAAAACTAAAATTACATAAATACTGTCATATATACAGACATATATACAGACCTACCCCCTCACCCATTTACAATATGAATTTGCCAGAAAACTAGTTGCCTTACTCGCTTCGAGTACACCTGGATGAACGTTCTTACTAGTCGTTCTATATATGCAAAAAAATTGTCAATTGTTTTTGGACTGTCTTTTGTTTTTTTTATTTGATCGATAAACTGTCAATTATTGTTTAAAAAAACCGTTGATTTGTTTAACAAAATGTAACCACTTACATAATTAATGGCCTAATAGCAAATATTTTCATTGGAGTTTGCAACCAACTAAAGTGTTAATAAGATGTAACAAATTTTGTTTTAATTTCGTCAGTCGGAAGTATCTGCAAAAAATTTTAAACCGGCAACAGTTTTAAAGTTATGAAACAATTACTGCCCGTTCGTCGATATTGCAAGCTATTCTTAGATTGAATGAATAACATATAATACAAGCCCTTCTCCAGGCTTGCAACTCTTTAACTAAATCTAGTTCAAATAGATTTTCAACTGTTTTGGCCATCTTTCACTAACAATCATATCTTGTTTTTCATGCCCAAGAAAGAATAGAAATAATTGAAAAAAAAATACAATTTTCTTGCGTTTTAATTTGAGCAATTTAATTAATCTTTTCTATGAATTAAATATTGATTATATAAATGAAATTAATATTGCACACAATTTTGAATCATTTTCTTCACATTAAACAAACTATTTATACAATTCTCATAATAATGGAATTTACAATATCTTATAAAATTTAAATTTATCAAATAAGCAGTCATACAATCGAATGGGTATTACAAACAATCCATTGCTGTGTTCTTCATTATCATGTGCTACAGACATTATGAAAACAAAAGAGGGATTATAAATTCACTTTTACCGTAGAATTAAATAAATTCAAGGATTGTATAGTGCTGCTATCGACAAAATAATAGAAAACGAAAATAAACTTTTGATTTTATAAACAACAAAGTAGGAGAAGTCATGCGATTCATAAAATAGATAAAAGCAAAAACTGTAGACGGGAATATGTGTAGAGAGATGTACATGTTCACACATCAATTTGTATGTTTATGTGTGCCATGAAAAATGCATATACAGATTCCCAAAAGCTTCTGCATTTAGTGCTACTTTAATGTTTGTACAGAAAGTGAGGATTACTAAAGTAACTGCAACACTCATTTATGCAAAATTCATAAAGTAAAAGAAAAACACTTTTAATAGCAGCACATTCAACAGCTTCAGTATGCCCATCCTTAAAGTTTGTATTCTAAAATGAGTTGAATTATTTGTAATTTAAGCTAGGAACAGGAGTATTGAATTAAACTTCGAATCCTCTATAACCAAACGGCACAATGAATTTTGAAAGGATTATAATTATTATATGCATCTATTTGAATGGGTTGTATGGGTTTGCGAATGTACACAAGATGAGGCCATATAAGAATCCCACATAATTTTTGTTTGTAAATTATTAGAATTGCATTGTCATCATCCATCCGTATTTGTCAAAGAGAAGAGAAACTGTAAACGGAATCACAAATATATATCGTCATATTTGAGCATATATATACATACACTCCTATTCATAAAATAGTAGTCGTTCTGCTTTTAAAGCAGTGAATTAAATCCTAAACATGTATTCCGATAATGTGGCAAATTAATATCATTATTCGTGATCTGTTTTTAGATATTCTTATAATTTTACGAATTCAACATGATTCGGAAACAACTTGAAATTTTACAAATCTCAATTTTGTCAAAGTATTAAAGAAAAACTCACTTCATCTCAGAGAATTAATATTGAAGGTTATTTTTAGAGAAGTAGTTTTTTTTACTTCCAAAGTATCAGCTAGTTTGTATATTTGACTTCTAATGAAGCAATAATTATTAATTGAATAAGAAGTTATTTTATTTACACAAAGTTGGAAATTATATGTAGTTTTTGCAAGCATTACATTTATATTTATAACAAAATATCATATATATAGAAATATGTATTTATTTAAAAATATTATTAAATTAAAAGACCTTAATGAAAGTTTTATAAATTATGTAATGATTAACATAGACTGCTAGTAATTATTTTTATTATCGCTATTTGGCACAAGTCTGCAATTGATTTGATATATAAAATGTACGATGGAAAATCACACGGGAATGTCTATCAAGTACCTGACTTATCGGGAAGCGATTATTAACACCATTCAACTAATTAATTCAGAAATTATTTTACTCACAAAATGTTATAAATTCTGTTTTTTTGAGTAATAAATTTTTATATTAAAAAATTTATTTTTATTTATAAAAATATAATTGCTTTAAGAACGTTAAAGAAATGTTGATATAAAACATATTGAAATATATAATTTGTCAATAATTATTTGTGTAAATGGACGCTATTCAGCAGTCCAGTAAAAGACTTTTCGTTTTTAATTTGAAAGATATTAAAAACTACATTAAAATGTCCGATTAAAAAAAAACACCAGAAACATAACTTCTGATTCAGTGAAAAGGTGTCAGAAGAAAGAACTTCTTGCAATGACAACTAATTGTAAAAAGAATTGGAAAGGATCAAGATTTGTCCTACTTCCAAAATATAAATTTAGAATATTACTGACTTCCTTGGAATGTCTCTTTTTAGTAGCATACTACGTAAATATTGTGTAGCAAGTTTTTCTGACTAGTAATTAAAGTAAAAGTCTTCTTTATTTCGTTCACTGGGGCGAAACTATTTTCGCACGCTGGCATACATGATTTTGCTAATAGTTTTTCCATATTCTTCGCTAAGACGTATTTATAATACCGTCACAACATCAACAAGCCGACAATAATCTCATCTACCGCATTTATAGAGATCAACGACGAGCTTAAATACTTTTCATGGTTACGACATAATCAATTATAGAGAATAAATGTATTCCGAGAGTTCGGTATTCGCACACAGTCATCTTACGATAAATTTTTGTTTATCCAAATGAAGAAGGCAATAACACCTCAAATTTAAGAATTTGCTTAAATTCATCGATATGATGTGCCACAATAGTTTATCAATTCTATAGATGTTTTTTACTGTCAATACATTCTGCACTTCAGTTTGTCTTTATCCTTAAATATACTTGCATTCAAACAAAATCCAATGCATACATTCACACATGCAGATGTACGCTTTTGAATTGTTGTACTGACACTATGACTTCCTTGTCATGTTGAAGAATTTCTTCAATACTTCACACCATGTCATTGTGGTTATTTTTCATATCTCTTTTTTTTTTTTTGTTTCTATTCTATGCAAAACGAGAAATGCAAGTTCGAGTTGTATGTCATTTTAAAATCTGTTTTGAAAAGTTTTTGTGACATTTTTATACTGGAGTTTGTTTAAAGGCTTCTTATATGCACAAGTATTTACTTCTCTTTATGTCTGTCATTGTTAACTTTCTGCCAGTTTAAGATATATATTGTACTGACTTATTTCAAATGTAGGCCATAATAGAATAAATAATAGGTTTATTGTCTGTTTGTTTGTTTGTTTGAGAATGAATCCTTTCAGTATTGATGAGACTTATGAATGAGTAGTTTATTAAGGACTAGAAACATATTTTAGTTAATTTAGAATTTTATATCTGCTGCTGATACAACTTTTGATGTGTTTCTTTTATTTTTGGCATTCAGACGTCAGAAAAGGCATGCTCTCGAAGCCCAGTTAAGGATATTTTTTTTTTATTTTATTAAAGCAGTTTCTAGTACTACTTTCAACTTTGCAATAATAATGTTTTTGTTATCGTATAATAGGAAAAGCAACTGCTAAATTATTCTTCCTATTATTTCAAGTTATTTGATATGACTCGTGTACAAAAAACCTAAACAAATTATGCAGTCATTGCGGAAAGCAAAAATAAAAGAAAAATATCCAAGTAGGTAAAATTATGCATCCTTATTTATCAACAAACAAAACCTAAATATGAAAAGCAATTTGAAGGACTTTTTGTTAACATTTGCTACTGGCCTGGTAACTAATAGAGATTTTATTTAAATCCAATTGATTGCAATTCAACAGCACGACGTCCAATACCTTTCAAAGTTCCACATGGATTATTAAAATGTATATACGATATTCCATCTTACCACAAAACACCCCCCCCCCCCCCCTCCCAAAAACACATACATTCACCAAGGAACCATGTCGCAAATGGCATATCAGCATGTATTGATAAATAATCCGTATTGATGCAATACGCTTAATTATCAATCAACCAAATAATTATTATACAAAATAATATTGAAACGCAGCATGATGCATTTTCCGTTCTCATTCATTTAATCAGACAAGAATGTATGAAAGACTTAACTTAAGATATTCTTTACAAATTAATTTTCATTAATATTAAGCTGCCTTTAGTTCACTTAAGGTATAGTTGTAATGATAAAAACACTTATGGGCTCATACATGCGAAGTTACCAGCCAAAAGGTTTTGATTCTTATTAAAGTGAAAGTTTGAAATGAATATCTTTAATTATTCTAAGAAATGTTTGGTAAAGGTTCCCTGATGATCTGCATTAGTCCCAGTGAAATGCGCATAGGAACTAGCTAAAGCCACTCAATTGATCGCTTTCAGTTTTTTATTAACATTTTGGGAAAAATGGATCAGCTCGAAATTAAAATGAAACAAATTATATTTAATTTTCTGCGTTTTTCTGTGGAATATAGACATGCATATAAGCAGATTAAGTTGTGAATAATTATACGAAAAAATCTTAAATTTCTACTTTAAATAAAAACCATTTCAGCTGCTTTTAAACACACTAGTTTCATACCCTACATATTTTTTTCTTTTATATTTAGTTGATTCCTTGCATTCCAAATATGTTTCAGATATGAGAGTGCTGTTGGCTGAAGTAGCGTCTGCGACGCAGGATCTGCATTAATGCAGGATTGTCATACTTGTGGTCAACTTGTTATAATGACAAAGTTAGTACCTGTAACAATAAATTCAGCGACAAAGTAAAAAATAATCTGTATTCATCTGTCCTTTAAACACTATCCACTACTTACTAGTACTGGCACAATTCACTCCATATGTAGCGGTCAATCCCTGAGTGCTACTATAAGACAAGACAAAAATGTGTCGGTTGTCCTCAATATATAATCTTCTGTGCCTTAACCTCTCGTTTTCCCACTCTCTTCTTTGATACTGTTTGCCTTTTCTTTTCCGTCTAGATTTGAACTTTGAAATATAGAAATATATGCCTCAATCAAATATTCTACTAGTCCAACTTTTGTGGAACACCCCTAACATTAAGACAGTAGTTTTACATAATACTGGTAATATATTGTTCGACTGTATAATGCTGATGTTGGAACAAAACACATTCCGCACAAATTTCTCTATAAAATATTTTCGTACACAGCAACCACTAATTAAGGAATTATTTCATATTTCAAAGGTTTATTTGTATTCTTTTTGCCATCGTAAAATTTCAAAGTATTGCATGACTTTACTAAATATTAATTAATCAGTATCAACATACAGTGGGCCATCGGCATGGTGCGGGGAAAAACGCACGTCTGTGAATATTATACAGTATTGGTCTTATATGTGGTACGAATATATATTTTTATATCGAATTATTAATATTAAATTCAATTTTGCTATGCTAATATTCTTAAAAGTGTTATTTTGCTTTGGAATATATATCATGCCTTTTTAAATTAAGAGCACTTTTTGAACAATTAGCCTTTAAGAATTTAATATAATATAGAATTTTTTTTTTTAATATTAATTATAAATATTATTCATGCAGTGTGCTGCCACAAAAAGGAAAACAAAAAACAGTTGAAGTTTATATTTTTAATAATCAAAAGGCAAATCAAATCATTATTTATTAAAGCATAAAATCACGCATTTATATTCTACATCACAACAGATTCTAGGAGAAAGAAAATTTCTCGGACTACAAATCGGTTGAAATAAACTAGTTGTTATTACGAAATATCTCATGAACTTCTCTTTGAAGGTTCAAATCTCCTGTACATTTATTCAATCTTACGAGCAATGCAGAGTATTTTATATAATCACAAAATTTATTTGCAATTAGAAAATTCAATACTAGAAAGATATCGATCCTCTAGGACTTATTTCACATACTGAAGGACAATAGTGTAGCCAAGTTTTATTATTGATTTATGGTGCCTCACCGAGCCAGAACTTTTTTCAATTGTTCTCTTCTTAAATCATTTGTTCAAAACAAGAATAAAATTAACGACTTCCGAAAGCTCAAATATTTTATAAATTTAAAACAGAGTTTTGAAGGAAACAGAATTCAACCGGTTTTTTATACATTTTTACAACGTCTTAGTTTAGAAAAGATTAGTTTTCTCATTGCTGAGTTGAATCATAGTATTATTTTCATAAAAGTCATGAAAATATATATATAATATGAAATTAGAAAACAAATTGTTCTGTAAAGCTCTGTGATAATTCTGAAAACTCCGATATGTTGTCGAACTTCCAGTTTAAGCTTGAGCATGCTTTTGAACACTATTTACTTCAATGTTCAAGACATCTTTTGTAAGTACAATCATTTAAATTCTCATTCTTCTGTACCGACCACACTCATCTACTCAACATACACTACACTAGTTTGTGGTTTATTAATATAAATCCAATATATTTGAAACATTTAGATCTGTTGTTTGCTTTAATTTTTACCAAAAAATTACACAAAACTAAGCAAATATATAATTTTTTCATCTCTTTACTGTACTTTAAAGTTGCGCAATTTTCTTCCGCTTCCTCCATAAGTTCTTTGATGTAATACTTTCTGCTCAACATATTGACTCGAAACACTAAAATGTTATAAGTAAATCTACAACAATTTGTGGTAAAAAAATAAACTAAATAAACCAGTAAACAAAATATCTTAAAAATAAAAATGTGTTTGTACAATTTATCTTTTAGCTTTTCTCGTTGTGTTTGCAAACAATATGATCAATTAAAATAGTTTTCCAATGCGATACACATATAAGACATGCTATTGCAGAAATAAACATCAACTAAAATAGAATTAAAAATAAACAACATTTTCGTTTCTTAGCTTTGATATAATTTGTTATTTCTGTACGCTACATCCTCATTTAGTTTCTTTAAAGAATTATTATATAAGTTTACATTTCAACTAAGAAAACATTTTCCGGGATTTAGTAATTTTCAGTTTCTTATATAATAATTTGTAATTTTGTTACAACTTGAACAAGAAATGACTGCATACGAAATGTCCAAAAATATCTCTGAAATACTAAAAACACTCAAATATAGTGAAATATTGCCTAAAATATCACAATCGAAGAATAGCCCAAAAGTTATGAAAAATTACCACAAGCAAATTAAAAATTACTTGCTTTTAAAACGATATTTATTATGCATAAGAAAAAAAGTTCGAAATATTTTTTGTACAGCCTACCCTTTGCCGGACTTAAGAATTTTCTCCTAGAAAACTGACCCTACAGAAAAAATATTTTATTTTATTGATGATTGGGGGCTTATTGATTCTTATGCCCGGCTAGAGGACATTTAAATTTTTTTACATATCCAAAGGAGAAACCGGTGTAACCCTTAAGTGTGCAGAGAAATTCTGTCAAAACTACAAAGGGACAGATTACAAAACAGAGAAATTTTTCGTAGCTTGTTTTACTTTTTTCACTTCGCCGGTGAATTTTCGCTACAGCTGCATTCTGCTCTTTTAGTACAAGACGATGTAGATCGCTGTCGGTAATGTTCAGCTACTAGTGCTATGCCTTCCCCATTAGCACTCAAACCGACAACAAATAACACACCTTCGCGGTCAGAAAAACTCGACACCATATTCCTTACTGAGTTCTAAGGCAACGTAGTCAAGTGTACACTACTTCAGTCAACCAATTGATATAGACTTAAAAGAGGACATTCGCTTATTGTGTTATGAAAAATAATAAAAGCTCAAAAATATATTTCCAAGGCTCTAATAATTTAGCCACGAAAATCAAATTTTACATCATTAATACAAATCAGTGTTGTCTGAAATGTTTAGCACACGAATAGTAACATATATTGTGATTTATGAAAATCCCTTTATGCAAATAGTACATAAAAGCATATCAAGTTTTAGCTCAGATGAATGGGCGTTAGAGCAGAGCGAAAAGTTATTATTTGGTATATAACCCGCGTAGAGACAGCATAAATATTTCCATATGTAAAAAATCTTATACATATTCTTCCCCCAGCCATCACTGGCTTTACCTCATCACGTTCCTTGAATTCCTGATATCCGTGTTATCAATAGGTGACCATAATACTGAACACTTCCAAATATAGACAACAAACTGCTACTCGCAGTGGAGAATTATTTGTAGAAAGCATCCTCTGGCAGTATAGCGAATAAAGGACAAAATAATCTGCATTAAACAATTTGATTTCCAATTAATAGTTAGTCTAAACAAAAATACAATTTTCAAAAACTTATTAGTATTAAGCACTAAAAGGATTGAAATTAACACAACAATCTAATAAATACTGGATGCATATTTCATATCCTTTTAACCCAATTTGTGAAAGAAAAAATTAAGTTGTATAATAAAATTAGTTTTTGTTCACGACAGAAAATATCGCATCATATTTTTAACTCATATGCATGGCACGTTATCAATGATGGAGTTTTTATTTATTTTTCTTTGCCATACGGGTATGAATTTGATGATGTACTAAAACCATCAGCTAATGTACCGAGTTTCTACCGTCCATTCCAATGGTTCTTATATTATGTAACATAACAAAAACAACAACAAAATATTTATATATAGAAAATAAACTAATAAAGTTGATGGATAAGAATAATGAAATTTAAGCACATGCTAAAGAGATACGGTGGATTTAAAAAAAACAACAATTATGCTGACACCTAACTAAAACATAAAATAATTGAAATGTTCAATTAATAAAAAATCTTACATTAATAAAAATCTTGCAGTTTCTATGCAAGAGAATGTAATGAAGCAACGAATTTGGTGACAAATCTGTCAGTAATACAAATTAAGGAAACAATTAAAAAAATGTACTCGTTAAAAGGAGATCTAAAAGAATTCATAACTGTTCAAATTCCTTAGTAATTTTTTATTAATTCGAGTTCCACTTTGCAAAGTATATTTCCAAGGCCAACGATATTGGTAACCCAAATATTATCCGTTACTAAAATTAGCAAAAAGTTACAAGGATGGCATTCAGAATTAACTGTTTTCATATATTTTTGTCCCCTTTCACCCTCCTTATAAATAATGTATAAAGGCATACATCATGTCTAACATATATAGCCTTCCATATGTCCTATCAATAACGGCAACACTTGAACATTTAGGAATGAATTAGCAGCTGGCATATCCAACCAGATATTCATACCAATTTGATGCCTAAGTGAATCATAAAAAGACCATTCGACTCAAGATATTCATTACGAGCTGTTCAAATTCACATAAATAAAAAATTGTAGCTAAATTTAGTTTTAATCAACCTAAACAGCAACAAAACATACAGTGGAAAATAAGTTTTTATTTTTACTAGTAGTACAATTACAAAATGACTTTGCGAATAGCATAAGCCGACCACGCCAAAATAGTAGTTAAAACAAAAAAAGTATAAACATTCATGAAATTGATTCAGCTGAGGTTATAGTAAAGCCTGAAAAATTTTAGATATCAAGCCGACACTTGATGTTAAATATATGCCGCGAAATACCATGAATTTCCTGTAATTAAGAAATAGCTTTTGCTCCAAATTTAGGCGCTCATTAACATAAAGTGAAAGATATAAGAAAAGCCTTCCAGGGTTAAGAATGATGGCTGCTGCATTATGGAAATTAAAAATTACCAGATAATAATATATATAAATTGGATTCAGATAAAACTAAGTTCTTTAAAGAAAGAGTAAAGAAAATTTAACTGCTCAAGCGCAAGTTTTCCTTGTTACTTTTTAATAATATAAAAAAAAGTTATACAGAAATTAAATCTGATTCGAAGTGATTGAAATGCACTCGCTAATATCTTGCTCCCCGACCATGGCCACCTCATTTTGCATGTCTTGGATTTTCAAATTAAAAATTTTGTTCTTTTCCGTCCTTCGCTTTTATTTCTACGAAATATTTTTTATTAAACAAGAAGGTGTCTGTTAACAACAAATGTTGGCATTTTATTTCTTGTTTTAATTATTTTTTATTACACATTTTTTTTTCTTGTCAACAACATGTCATTCTGTAAATATTTCCTTCCTCAAAGCCCTGTGGCTCCTAGCAACAATAACAGAAATCCTTGCAAAGCTTGTGCATTGTTGTTTTAATAATAACAAGCAAATCCTTAACTTCAGCAGAAGATGCATTTATTATGCTGTGACACAAGAAGTTAAATATTTTTAACGGCAACTAGCAGGTACTCGGGCAGCACTTCAAACCCCAATTTTTATTCGTTTCAACAAACATCGTGAACAGCAATAATAAATTGCATACAATTCATACGTGAACAAATTAGACTTATAAACAAACTCAACTCGAAATACAAGTGCATTACAAAAATAAACAAAAAAAATTGTTAAAAAAAAGTGTGAATAATTCAAAGAATACTTACACTAGAACAAACAACATCTAGACAAGTCAGCAATATAAAGATTGTCCGTAAGACTTGTCATACAAGTAAAAGAATAAAAATAAAGAAACACAAATGAAAATAGCACAAATGTGTCGTATGGGGGCAGAGCATTCCTCTATGCCAACAATGAATTCCTGAATGCTTTTCAAGTACTTTTTTCCTACACCAGCAAAAATAGAAATTTTCATTATTCTAGAAACAGAAGAGGAGAAGCTAAAAAATGCAACAAAATAACTGAAGAAAAACAGCACGAAAATAATGCTGAAACTTTATTCTTAGAAATAAACAAAAACCAATTCTTACATTAAGACTTTCTCAATTTAAACCACAAAATGATGCAGCTTAATGATGCACGTGCAGCAGCATTTTCTGCACAATACAATGCCATTTCATTGCACTCAAAAGAGCTTTTGATTTGTTCTTCAACTTTGTTTTGTTTGCTTTTCTGTATCGTATCATTTTGTGGATAAAGTTTTAAAATAACGCGATGTTTTGCAGTATAATTGAGGAAAAACATTAAGTTTTTTTTCGTATTCTTTGGGTACAATTTTAAAAGGATTTTTAAATATTCTATTATAATGGCTTAAGCGATATTTTCTTTCAGCTTTTGTAAGGATTTCTATATTCTTTCATTACGAGCTTTGAAAGGAATTTGAGATTCAGATTGTGCAACGTTGAATTTATTTTAAGAAATTCAAGTTGCTCCAGAATACATTCAAATAAGAAATTTGCTAAATGTAAAGATTTTATCAAATAAAAATTTGTATTGATATATAATAACTTTTTTTTAACTCAATGCGATGTATGAAGGGACTCTTTTCTAAAAATCTCATGGGGAATTGTGATAACTGACACTTCAAATTGGAGAACACTTCATTTTCCCATAACAATTTTTGATAAACATGATTTATGTTTTATTTGTTAGGTGATGCTTCCACAAAACAAACAAGACAAGCAGTATTGTCCGAATGGGCGGCTGGTGGATGATGCTGCCCCATCCATACTTATCGGTGTTATATTTCTTGAAAAACCAGAAGGTTTTAATTTTTTGATATGAAAAGAAGTGTGATGCTAGAAGAACTGAGCACATTTTCTTGGTCTCAAAAGAAGCCTTCAAAATCCTCAAGTTTGCTTAAGACGGTGTAAAACACACTTCACTCCATCTGATCTCACTATATAAACCACCCACATCCGGTCGAAAATTTTATACAACTTTCATGTATATTCCGGTACTTTAAAGTCTATTTTAACGTTACTAGACCGCCTGCAGTAGACAGTGGGGTAGCCAGTAGGGTAGCCAGTAGGGTGGCCGTCTCTATTGACTTACTCGAGCATTGACGCAACTTGAGGTGTGTTTCACTGTTTACCGATACTACAACGGAATGTGTTCAAGTGATATCAATGAAATTTCAACCCTGAAAATCGGTTGCTTTTACGGCCTACAGGCTCTTGATATAAAACGCGTCCTTTTGTAGTCAATTTGACTGTGAACCGCACCCTGAATTACAGAGATAATTCGTTAATTTTGTCGTATATGATATACGAACCTATTGTCCCAAGCTCCAGTGCAATGAACTGCATATGAGGGGATCATACCCTGAGTGCTGGTCTTAATCATAAAAAAAATCCTGAAGGAGCCTTTTTTTCTACGTTGAACTTAGGGAAATTCGAATCCTTCTTCCCATAACAAATTTTCTTATATCCTTAGTCTTTAGATTCCTTAGTTCCGGTTCAAGATAAAAAAGAAAAACAAAAGGGTTCTTGCGTGCCCGTGACAAAAAATATTTCAGGGAATATTTTTTTATTTTATTGCCTTATCTTAAGCAATTATTATGTAAATGCTTGCCGGATACTCAACGTTGATAAAAGTCCTTTTTCGAAAGAAAAATACTCTGGTGTTTTTTAAGATGCAAAGTAAATGTTGGAGTTGGTGATACATAAACTCCTCTGCCATACCCGCCAATGACTTCAAATAAATCAAGACAAATTTGCTTATAAAAAGTATAAAAAAGTATGGAATAATTTTGTATTTAGTAAAATTAAATAAGCATCCTGTCACTCCCATAAGGATTAATACCCCCAATTAATCCTGGTCTTCGAAGCAGATTTCAAGACTCTTATTCTCAATTAGTAAATATATGTAAAAATATGAGATTTTTTTCATATAAAATTCATGTCCTTTGAAAAATAGTCAGCTTCTTGTTTTGCTGGGCATAAAGTATGGTACATCTGATTACGTTAGTCAGAGGAGTTGCTTGGGAACTGTCCAAGATAATAATAAATGATGGCGAATAAATTCTGTCACATCTAAAAGCATATTCCAATTATCAAACGTTTATCTGGGGAAATTTCTACATACAATCAATTCTTTTTTTTTACGAATATTTTGCAAAGAAGGTTTATTTATAATTTATTTAAAAAGTGAAATCCTTATATTTCATACATTGACCTTAAATGACAAATTGTGTACAAAAGCAGAAGATATGAATAAAAGAAATGTTTCATCACAACTATTATTTATCCTTAAGAAGCTGCAAGATATGAAGTTAGCGGCGCAGTTTCATGTATAATAAATTCAAGGTGGACTAGATTTGAGAGAGGTAAAAAACGTACTTCAAACAAATATTTTTTATGAAAATTGAACCAAAAACACAAACATTTGTTTCTATTTACTAAAAAAAATATGGTTGCAGCTAAAAAGTTTACCAGCAAGTTAAGGATAAAAATAATTTCATAATAAATCAGCCAGACATGCGTTTCTACTCTTTAAATTTATCAACGAAAAACCCAAAGAACAAAACAATGCATTGAAAGAAATCGTTTGTTTCCATGAAAATATTCAACATTTTGTTTCACCACAAGCACATTCTCCAGCTATATTCAGCAGACGCCATAGTAGACGTCTGAAATGGAACTTTTGAATAGAAAGTCCGACAGACAAAAATTAAGTGCACATAAGCTGCAACGAGTATAAAAATATGTGAAACTTACAAAATTGTACAAACAACGAGTGTGAGTGGCGCGAAAGAAACCTTTAAGCAGTAAAAATTTTACTCATTTATAATCCCATGGCAAATTGTAGAGCTGACTTTTTACATTGTCAGAGGAGAAAGGAAGAGTTTCTTAGGATACTTTATATGCCAAGACAATCCTACAACTGTATGCGTGTAGCCTGACTCGTTTAGACAAAGTTTTTTTCTAGAAGGTGATAAAAACTTTTCTTTTTCGGGTTTTAAAAATAAGAAAAACTTCAAATTATGCTAAGAAATAAAAAATACTAAAAACTTGTATCTTAAAATGAAAACTAAACAGAATGAGAGAAATGTTTAAATGCTATTGCCAAAGAGATACAGTGGGATTGTTGTAGAGTTTTGATATAAAAATTGTTATTAAGAATATAAGCACAAGAAAGTAGATTGAAATAAGTGCTTTTGCCATGTTTTATCCTGGATGTGTTTAAGTTTGTATGTATTTTATTTAGTACTGACATAGGTTTCTTAAAATATATCCCATTATATACCAAGTTCCTTTATGCTGCAATAAAAGATGATAAATAAAATGTTGTTAATAGATGGATCACTTTATGCTCATTTCCTTAAAGAAAAATTAGGTTTGTCAGTGTAGGAGCGACACTATTTATCCGCTGCACATGTACGTGCATACGTCATTAGCGCCTGTAGTATTAAAAAGTGCTTTGAAGTTGCCTATAAAAGTCTAAGTTTTCATTTACATTCTTTGATTACTAATTGCCCACTGTACGCTCTACAAAAATGTTTCAAATCAAAACTCAAACTTTTTGTGCGCAACGGATGTTGGGAAATATAATTAAACCAATTGAAATAAATTAACAAAAAGAAGACATTGTAAGTTAAACACTGCACATGGGGGCGAATACCAATAAAATTTGGTAGCAAGTTTAAGTTAACAATTGATATAAACCTCGAAGTACTTGGGCAAGGTTTAAGTTAAAAACTGTTTTTTAATGAAATTTATAATCTGCTTATCTTAAATGTCTTGAGACCCTTTTACTTCTCCTTGAGAAAAAGTTTAAAACTTAATTTTTAGCTTCCCACTAGGAAAATTAAAAATTTCAGAAAATCGGTAAGTTCGTAATTCTACCCCGTTTTAAAAAAATGGGTTCTAATCAGATCTCCCCATTTTTAGGTCCCAAGAAGCTTCGCTCACTAATTCTGTGACCCGCTTGTAACTTTCGAGTGAATCAAACGAAAACTAGAGTCGTTCTGATGACCGTTCCAGAACTTAGATGTCAAGTGAATTTGAGCTGAATCAAAAGCATTTAGAGTCCCTCCTGAACGTAGATTTCCTGTGAATTTGAGCTTATCCGATTCGGTAGATTTTATTATATCTAAAAATTCATAGAAAAATACATTTTTTAAAGATTTTTTTAGTATAACTTTTAAGATGCTTCACTCACCAAGTTTACAAGCTTAAAATCTCGTGAAATCGGAAAGCTACCACGATCACAGTAAGATTGTTCAAAATCGGCTAATCCGTTCGTGAAATATCATAAACAAGGAAATTCAAAAAAGCTGATTTGTTTTGAAAAACTTCGATATTATATAACTAATCAGTTAGTGTTCTCGATTCTCTTATAGAAATCGAAAACGCTGCCAATCACCGCTTATTAAGTGAGAGTCGGTTGATTGGAAATAAAATTATTAGTGTTTTAGCTTCAAGAATTTAGAGGCATAAATAGTCTTTCGGTTAAGGGTTGGCCTTTAGGGATGTTCCATATATTGTTTTATTTTTTGAAATTCAGTAAGAGTTCTCTAGCTTTTCAATAAATTAGATATGTTCCCTAATAAAGAAGTATTAATCGTCTTCAACAGAAGAGTTTTATTTTCTAGTGAAACTAAATTTAAAAAATTTGAAGGACATGATTTTCCTATATTTTTATAGAAGAAATTGATTGATTCTGTTTGCAGGAAATATTCAGGGCGGTAGATTGCTTCCATAAGAAACTCATGTTTTTGGATAGCAAAATTTGCTCCCCCTTGTGCACAGTGTGTTCGTATATATAAGAAAATGTTTATTTTCCAAATCCATCTAAAACCTTTTTCATTTATAATCTTTTTTAGGATATTATAAATTACTTATCTACGATTCTATTTTGTCTTATTTTATAAAAACTTTTGCAACATACATTTGCTTTTACTGTTTCCACAAAAAAAAAGTCCCATTAATTAAAACGCCAGATATTTTGCCAATTATTAAATTTACGCAATAACACAACATTTTTCTTATATATCTGCATGTTTTTTTTATAGCTGCAGGCCGTGTGACAAATTCGTTATCGCCTGTGCAAACAATTTCAATAATTTATATTCAATTTTTCTGCGAAAAGTGTTTTGGCTTGAGTGTACTTTTTAGTCGAGAACTTCAATTCATAACAAAGTGTTTAATTGAAATTTTTTTTCTTTCTCCATCCAGCTTTAGGTAGTTCAAAAAGGGAAATGAATGTGTTATTGAATTCCTACATTAAAAGTAAAACAAAACTCCAATAGTAAAATGGGAATGGCAAAAAAAGCAGCGAATTCATACGTAAATATTACATGAGCAATTAATATCCGGCTGTACTGAACTCTTTTTAATTATCACCTCCAACAGGTGCCAAAGTTGTTTGAATAAGAGCAAAAAGCGAGGCTCATGCAGTTTTTTGGATATAAATTAGTTTACGTTTCATTTATTCGTTTACTACGGTAAATGATAACGTTTAATTAATTTCTTTTGATTTAATACAGTTTCAATTATGTGCAAATAAATTTATTGCAGAAGTATGCGAAACATATAAATATTTTTGTGGCCTGAGGTTACAGACATTCTATTTATCTTATTAGTGACAATTTGTGACTTTCTCGAATGAAACAATGGCCAGACATTCGTAGCTGGTGGCGAAATTGCGCTTGAATTATTAGTTTTATTTACAACATATTTATTTATGCTTTTGCTTAGATAATATCAAGTGTTGGTACAACAAAATTTATAACAAAAGCGTAGAAAAACCACCAACTAGTTTGCAACGTTTAACGAAGCATGACTAGTTTTTTAGAATTGTGACTTTAATCATCATACAGTCTGGTATTAGTTTGAAGGTGTTTAAAATAAAAACAACATTTTTAAGAATAAAATTAGCTTCTTCAATATAGATTCAATTGACTTAAAACTTTATAAATATTAGAGGTAATAAATAGACACTCTTACCGTCTCCCAAAGGGATCAAGTGTATTTCAAAGTTAAAAATTAATCCTTAAGATCAACATGAAAGTTAATGAATTACTGAGCGTAATATCATTAATTGATATATCATCTTTCTCTATCTCTCTCTGGCTGAAGTTTTGCATTACATTAACAACTGTTAACATTAAGCATCCTGCGTAACCATGTTTCAGTGTGTGAGTCACACTGTTTGCATATGTTACGGGTAGGAGGAATAAAATCAGCCTTTGCACCACCCACATTTAAAAAAGAATAGTTTCAGTCTTTCTAATGGCCACTAGTTCAAGGACTCTTCATTTCGCATATATTTTTTATATTCATGTTTCCATTGCAACTTGTAAGCTGCTTGAGTCACGTTGTATTTTTTTTTTTTTCTTATTTTTAATAACATCGTATTTAAACGTGCAAATAGGAAAGTTAGCACTGAAGCTTGTGGCACACATCTGTTTCCACATATATTTTCATTTACCTCAAGTGCATATAAGTTGCCAGGTGTTCTTAAATATACTTCAATAGAACAAAATGTGAGTGCGTACACAGTTAAAAATATTTAAACATTTACTTAATGCGATGCTTAGCGAAATCATTTAAAAATAAGTAGTTTTTACTGATAAAATTTTTTTGATCATGAGTAAACGAAGTTCAACCGTGTTTCTCATGAAGACTATAGATGTAACTGCTGTAGTCAGTTGCAATCAACCATCCTAATGATGTTGGTATAGCAATTTTGTTCTAAAAGCCCTTGTTCTCTAGAATATTTTACAGAAATAGTTTTTTTAATCCTCGAGCTCTAAGACAAATCTATTGGAAGTTTTCATTAATATTCTTACCGTTTTTTAATAAGTTAAGGAATTTCATTACAAATAGTTTAGGAAACATCAAAATTATTCGTTATAAGTGGGTCACATACTCACACGTATACATGCACACACACACCCACACAATCTCACACATTCCCATACATGCATACAGACATGAAGACATAGAGACATACTGACAGCCTCTTAGAAGTAGGCGGGGAAGCTTCCTAAAAACGGAAAACGTCGAGATCTGATAAGAACTATATAACATCAATAACTTTTTTTTCCCAACGTGAAACTTAAAAAAATAATTAAGTTAATAAATGGGTCATTCAGTCAAGAAGGTATTACCAACAAGTCTTGCTACAATTTTAGTAATAGAAATCTTAAATTAGTTTATTTCATGCCACGCAATGGTTTAATAGTTTTGTCATTAATGATATAATAGATTAATTTCCAAATTCTAGGAACGATTTCACAACAACTCTGCTGTGAACTCTTAAATATTTCCCTGGTGATACTATTTCTCAATATTTTGCGGTTGAGCAGTACTTATCCCAGTACTATTCAAAGCTATTTTTTATGATCCACAGCATCCAATTTCACATATGAAATACCTCCGACTCTTTTTACCTCGTTTTATATTCTAATAAACGTTTTACGTTCTCGCTTTCAAAAGGTCGTCGTATTAACTCAACAGAGACTTCAACATTTGGATTTTCTCTTTTTTATTGTTCAGTTGCAAAACCAAATGAAAAATTCCAAACGATTATCTTCTGCAGTTGTATGTTTAAGCAAAGTTATTTTTTATACATTTTCATTGTTTCCTGTCCTAAGGGAAAAACGACTTCCGTATTTTCAACCCTTTAGTTTTTTGCTACATTCAGTTAGATGGTCAAAGAATAACAACAACTAAAGCTGGTTTGTCTTGTAATCATTGTTGTCACTTTTGCTATTATTTCAATGTCAGTTGTGTGCTTTGTGGTTATTTCTTTATATTCGTACTAGGATTTTCCTGTTTTTTTTTTTTTTTTTTGTGAAACGTTTGTATTGTTTTAAAACACAATTTACTTGAAGTGTTGCACAAATAAAAAAATTTCAATTTTATGTGAAAACAACATTTACAAGTGCTGGTATCTTATTTGCTTTATTTATTCTTTATATGATTGGAATATGAAATGAAATATATATATTTGAGTTGAGAAATTAATCAGGCTCAAATTCAGTATTCATTGGATCTGCTTATATTTTCGTAGAGGAATCAAGTCAAAGCTGGAATTACGTCTTTATTTTATTTTATTATTATTTATTGAACAGGACTACCTTTTATTTGAACATTCCAAAGAAGAAAATTGTTTCATGTACAGGGTGGAGCAAAACTACCTTTAAGGTTTGATGTTTAATAACATATTTATTTAATACACAATTTTAATTATAACATTTTATTATAAAGAATATTAATAGGGAATATTTTTGGCTTGAGTATGAAATATTATGTCCCGCAATTGGCAGCCATTTTCAGCTTCAGAACTCATGCTTCTTTCTATAAAGTTTGCATAACTTTTTGCGAAATTTCCGGTGTTATGGCCTGAATTTTATTGTAAATTTTTTGTTTGAGCTGTGGTATGGTCGTTAGCTTATTTACGTATACCAATTATTTTAAATAATTTCAAAGAAAACTGTTTGCCACTATTAAATCCGGTAAACCTGCAGGTGGGCCAATTGAAATCGTCTCTGTATAAAATAACGCATTCGTCAAAGAGATCTCTTAACAGATTTATTGTATCCCTTGCAGTGTGGGCTCTAGCTCCATTCTGTTGATATCACAACTAGTTATGGTTTTCTCTAATACTTCGGTCAGATGCGTTCATTCAGTCATTTTAGACAAAATATGTTGATAGAACTCTTTCAAATTACAAAGGCTGAATTAAAAAATATTTAGTGAAAAATAGTCCTATAATATACTCGTATGCTACAGTACATTGGAATGCCTCCAAAATTGTGCAGACACTGCAGAGCATTTTATTACTACTTGAGGATATTTTTTAACTCATTTTGTTCCACCTAAATTTTACTTTATTAACAAAGGTATACGATTAATTAACAAAAGTTGTGTGTACTATTTCTAACGTCTATATCAATTAATATAAGAAAAATATATTTGAAGCAAAACAAAACCAAAAAATAATAATAACCAGCAAGAAGATATTGATACTTCACGGCCGTCAATATTTATTAAAAACTTCAATTTTATATACGGTGTCATGAGATTTTCTATGATGACATGCCTCACAATTTAAAGGTTTATAAAAATATCCGATAAATTGCTTGCATAAATGTGAATATGAAGGATAAAAAATTTTTTGCTGATATGACAAAATTCTAAAAACAAATAACACACGAAGCTTACAAAAATCCTTTATTTATTTTCAAAAAAAATTAATAAAATGAGATGGGAAATTCCAAAGCGAAATTTTAAATTTGAAATGTGGGAGAATATTTAAAGAGGAGTAGCATTTGTACCACAAAAAATTTTATGAAAATCTAAGGAAACCTTCCTTCCTTCATGCACTGAACAGTAACGGATTGATGTTGTTTTCAAGTCCTGTAAAGAATTGTAAAAATTTACTGATAAGAAGTTCAACTTCGGAGTTTTTAATTTTTTAATTTTTTTTTTCAAATCTTGAGAACACTTTTTAGAACTCTACCATTTCATTTCTAAATGGTTTTTTCGTTTAAAAGTTATAATGGAGTGCATACCCACGCACACATATACACAAACATGGTGACATAATTTCAAAATTAGCCGGGAATGCTCCCTAAGCCCTGGAATTTTCGAGATCAGATGACCGCTCGATTTCTTTCAAAACGGGGTAAAACAAATAACTTCTCTACTATTGAAAATTTTGAATTTTTCCAGCGGAAAGTTACAAAAAAACAGCATGATATTCATCTGCCTAAAATTAGTAAGATTTTTTAGGATGTCGTCAGGGTTGAGTGCCAAATACATCGGCATATTTTAAACAACATCCGCAGTTCATTGATATTCTACATGATTTCTTTAAAGTTAATCTCGAATATATTTTCCCCATGTTATGATCTGATAGAAATAGCATTAAGGGATTTATTCCTGTATTTTCTTCGCGAATTTATCTCTTTCCCAACACTTGCTAAAGAGATATATGTGTGTGTGAGAGTGTGTGCATGAGTAGACTTACAATCAGTTGTTTGTCATTAGATGCCATTAACGTATCTTATCACGTTCAATGCTAAGCTTATGTCACATCTCATTATTGTGTTTAAATCTGCACATGTCTGTTTGCTACATAAGTTTTATAAGTATTTATAACTCTGCTAGTTTTATTGATAGAGTCAAGGATTGCTTACAAAATTGTATAAATTTAAGCGTTTTGTGAACACGATGTTGAAAAGTAAACATATTGGAAGCAAAAACGTGCATTCCTTTATTATAAACCTCCAAGAATATAATAAAAGAATTTTAAAATATTTTAGTTTATTTTAAATAGTATAACAAAATTTCAAAATTCATTTGGCTTTACCGGAGTGATTTGTACTGACTATCATATATTGCAATCGTTACATTCCATGATGCTCTAAAACACTAGTTCTGTGGCCTGAAATTAAACTTATCAAATTCTACTTTCATACAGATGTTGTTACCATGAAGAAAATAAACAACTCGCAAGCAAACATTTCAGTGTTGTTGCAAGTTCTTTGGCTATTTACATTTCATTTGCGTTTATAATATATAATTTTCTAATACAACAAGAGTGAATGTCTTATGATACCACAAGTTCTAAAGAATAATACATAATGCTATCGTATAATGAAATAACAATATAATAATATTAATTAATTTGATGCAAAATGTTCAATCTCATTTAATTTACGCTTTATGAAGTTGAATTACGTGAAGAGCTTGTGGCTGGTGGTAACCGAACTGCTGTTAATGTATCAAAAGCATTAACTACTTCAACTTATATCACAGGAAAATTACTTTACCGGACTAAAACCGGCTTAAACATAAACGTTTCAAGCCATTTTTAATTGTGTTACAAACGAAAACTATGAGCTTAAAAATTGTTCTCCTGTGTAAAGGATCTAGTGGGGCTATATAAAACATACCAGTGGTTTTCCTATACTAAAAATATTTAAATACTACTTCGGATCTCTTTAAAAGAGCAATTGCGATATGTTAAGATACAAAAATATTGTAAAAATTATTCCTGAATTAAATGCAATTAGTTTTCTAATTCAATACCTCAATATTAATTATTCAATTTGACAAAATGTCACTAACGTAACTGCCAATAACGCCAATTTTGCTTATTTCATTTTGATGTTTCGAATACCATAATGAATTACTTTTATTATATTTTCATTCAAGTTGATTGGCTCCATGCCTATTCGCATAGTTCAACCAAATAACGAACATGTGCTTAAATTTGGGCTATAAATAATTATACATTCGACATCATAAATAATTCAGTAACAATTGCACATATCAAATGCAATAAATTAAATTAAAACTTTGAAATAAATTCAAATAATCGACACGTTCACCTAAAACGAGATGTGTTAAATACAGAGAGTATAGAATCATTTGCCGGAGTAATAAATGTGCAGTGAACATTTATTTGCACATGAATGCACTTCACACTTTGGCACGTTGCAATAATGATTGATAAAACTGAGCAGATTTCAAATACTTTGGACATGAGAACGATAGTAATGAAAAATCATATGTGAATTATCCACATGCAGGGTTATTTGTATCTACTCAGATGTCTGTATTTATATGTATTTAATTGTATGTATTGCATGCTAATTATGTGACCTCGATAGAATTTCATACGATGCACTGATGTCATGAAACATTTGGGCATTCTTACGGTGCACCATTAGTATCATAATATTTTGGAACAATTTCAATAAAGTGCTGCTGTGCTGCATGCAAAAAATTCTTGACGTTATGTGACTTTTTGAATTATGTTTGCTGTGTTGTTATTAAATCAGAGTAGATTTATGGCTGATGTTGTTGGCAAACAAAAGTCTTAATTTCTATCTCGCCGCTAGGAAATTTTAATATAATAAAAAAGGGTTATTGGTCTTAATCCGTTTTAAAAGAAAGTCGAGATCTCATTAGATCTTCACGTTTTGAGGTCCTAAAAATATTCCGCACCTAATTCTAAGAACCCCTTCGTGAACGAAATAGTTCGAAAAATTTGATTTTATTGTAACCTTCGAAATTATATATCTGATCAGTTAATGTAGTTGATTTTTTCCTAATAATAGAAAGCTAAACGAATCACTGATTATTACGGGGTAATAGGTTGATTTCATAATTGGAATAATAGTGTTTTAGCTGGAAGAGCTCAAAAGCATAGAATACCACGATAAATTTTGGGTTAAAATCAATGGGATGTTACAGGGAGTGCCTTTAGAGTCAAGCGTTTTCTATATTATTTTGTTAATAGACGAACATGACTATAGTGTATATCTTTTTATGCTGAAGTCCTTGTCGAAAATCATTGTCGAAAGTCATTGTGCTGCTGGCTGAAGTAGTGACCACACAACAACGATGCCTTGGATTCCGAACTTTTCTGATCTGCATTAGCGCAGGATAGTGTTAACTATTGCCGACTTGTCTAAATGACGCAGTCATAGCAGTAGTCGCTGAACATTACGGACAGCGATTAACACCGTTCTGTACCGACAGCAGAACTCCCTTCGTCGCTAACCGTAACGATAAATTCACCGCTGATATAAAAAGTAAAAATAGTAACAACAAAATTCTCTCTCTTCTAATCCTGCTTCACCTAACCTCTTAACATTATCCCCTCCTTGACAATCCTGGCACAATCTATAGCATATGTAGGCATCATCCCTGAGTGCTAGTTTTGGTTTGTTCTATCTCAGCAAGAATTAGGATCCACCGGGAAACAGGGTATGTAAGCGAAAGAAAGCCAACTCTCGCTTACCAACCTGATTCAGCATCATATGATTTTCATTCCCATTGTCGCAGGTATTAAAAAACTACTTCCTTTAATCACAGCAAGGGAAAGAGGAATCACAATGTATTTATGGTTTGCATCAACAGAATTCAGAAACACGCTTCAGAAAAGTGATTCTGTAGGGTGTGATACTTTTTAATTGCTTACGAATTAGAGATATATTTTTTTAAAGAAGTATGATTATATTCAGAATGACATCATCATTATGAAAGAGTCAATGGTGATTTGGCCCGTACTTGATTGCCAAAATATAAAAGATTTACTAAAAGAATTTTTTTATGCATCAATCTCAGGAGCTATTTGTCTTATATCCCATCTAAATATTAATAAGCGAAGTTTCTCTTAGTTTAACTAATTATTTTAGTACTTTATTTCTATATTCCATAACATATTCCATAACATCGAAAAATCCTGATATATATATAACATCTATTGGCCTCAGACCAGCTAAGAGAAACTGTCGCGATACTACAACCCTTAAAGTGTTTACCAAAGCTGACCCGCCAGTTTTCTGTTTCCATAATATTAAGGGTAGAAATAAATAAATGCTACTTAACCTCTGTCACATCATAGTTAGGAAATAACTTCAAGTTTCCTAGACGTTAATTAAAAGAAATGAAAATAAACTTCAAGTATTCCACATATAAAACAAGTCGTGTGAGAGATTTTTTTTAACCATATTCTGTGTACGTTTTATACTCCATATGAAACTGAAAGTTTTTAATTAAGTGCTTTTATGATGCACAATGGTGAAGGGGTGGCTGAAAAGAGGATGTTATTCTTACTCCCGTTCATGAGCAATTTGATAAAAATTTCTTCTAAATTCTGCACGCAAAATATTTTAATAAAAATGGTTCATATTGTGTCTGCATCTTTCGAGTGAACGGTTTGAATGTGCACACTTTCGCTTTCGTTACAAGCGTATGCATTTTAAATTTCCTGTTATTGTTTTGATATAAGTCTGGCAGTTACTTCTTCCTGTTGCAAGGGCGGCACTAGTTTTTGCGGCCTTACAAGTAAAAGGTTGTACTATTTATGATTTGCTAATATATTTTATAAATCCATTAACTTCGCAGTGTAAATGGAGCTTGTAATCGTGGCAGAAGAGAGGAAGGAGAAATTAAGATTGCTAATTTGCTAAATATTGAAAGTGGAAATATTTTAAGTATCTTAAAGTTGGCGCTCACAAGCAGTCACATGTGTTTGTTGTACATTTGCCAGCGAGGGTGGTTTGATATTTTTGCAACTTTTTGTATATCCAGAGTAGTTACTTCAACTATTTTATACTCCTCAAACAAATCAAATTATATACAACAGATTATTAAATTCAGCTGTTCTTCTTTTATTCACATGCAGTTTTCATTGAACAGCAATGCTTTTGTAGTCGATATATTCGAAATTAAATTTATTATACTCATACGTTTGTGTAAGTATAAAAACTTTAAACGTTTATTAAATTTTATATATCAGTAAAATATCTCTTTCATTAAAAATTTTTAATAATGGTTCTTACTAATTTTTAAGGAGCGATTAATTACAATTTTCTGCAGCAACACTCCCTACTCTTAATTCCCTTTGCAACCATCATTTTGGAGAAGACACCAAAACCATAAAATTTATCACTCACATTTTCATTAATATACTCAGACACATTTTTGGCATATCGAAACCGCACAAATTTCTCATTTACACCCAGCAAAACCTCTAAGAATTTTATTAATGACTGGCACATTTTAATAGGCTGCAAAGTAATAAGCGGTACAGCTCTTTTGCATTATTTTGCAAGGAATAAAATTTATTTGTTGGTAACAATTATATTATATAGTATCCTGGATAAATATTTGGTTAGTTCCTGGTTATATTTTAATAAAACAAAAAAAATAAAAACATTTCGTTTCAACAACTGTTTGTGTATAAAAATTAGTTTTTAGATTCTAATTGCTGAGAGATCAAAACACTTGTGTTCAAAGCAAAGTTTTGCCTGGGTATTTAACAACTATAGCATTGACTATTTGACCATTCAAATCTTGATTTTATTTTGTAAGATAAAAGCCTTTGCCCGAATATGATATCCTCCACTTGATATATCCAGTCGTATTACACATAAATTCGTTGAATACACACGTCCATTATTGGCTGTCTGCTGGTGTTGCTTCACTGCAATAAATTCATTGTGCAATGCCATCTTCACACTATCACCGCACACCCGTTCTTATTTGCATATGTTTCTCTGTGCTAATCTACCATTTCTCTTGGCATAGATTTCAGATTTTCTCTCGATATGAAATTGTGTGAATGCTCAAATGCGTTTGGAAATGTTTTAGCAATGAAAACATTGAGACCAGTTCGATAACCACTTGCAAAGAATATTTTATGGCTTTTCAATGACATCGTCATTGGAAATCTATGAAAAGGAAGTTTTTCAAAGGATTTCCTTATTGATTTTTTGGGTTGATTCAATGCTAAAAAATATTTCATTGCATACACTGAATAAAACGCTTTTAAAAGACTCGCTCTAATTGTCAAAGTTTTCAAATTAATATTAAAATTAATTTCAATGTTTCAACGATTCAGAGGAAGGTCTAATTTAACTAACTTTAGATTTATTCACAAAACATTTAAGGAAATAATGCGGCCGTTTGTAAGTATTTAGAAGTCCTAAATGCCTTTTGATTTTAACTATTTCTTTCCCAAAATTTAAGGCATCATAAAATATCAGAGTATATAGAATAGGTGAGTGCGACAAGTCTTTCCATAAAGTTCAGCAATATATTTTTAACTTCCCGTTAGTAAAATTAAAAATTTTCAAAAATCGAAAAGTTATTGAAAGAATCGAGTTCTCATCAGGTCTTGACGTTTTGAGGTCTTAGGAATCTTCCTTGACTTATTCATGAGCTTGACCGAATCCAACCAACGTTCTAAAAAGTTCTTCCGAACTTAGATTGTCTATGAAATGGAACCTATTTAGACTAGCAGATTTCGAGAACTCTCAAAGAGAAAATATAGTTTTTCAAAAGAGGTTATTTTTAATATAACATTTAAACAGCTTTTCCTATCAAATTCACAAACTGATAATTTTATAAGACTGAAATACTACATCAATCACAGCTTCTCGCTGAGAAATATCGTTAATTTGGCGAACTATCTGATCATTTAGCTCTTGAATTGTTCTTGGCTTATTGACGTAAATTTTTTTTTTAATATCCTCAACGGTGTCAAATCACGTTGTTGTTCCGTTATCTCTATGCAAAGTGGCACCTTCTTCTTGGATTTACATACTTGAAGACGTGTAAATTCAAATCTTTATACGGATCAGCGATGATCGTACGATATTCAGCTATTGGGCATGGCGACAGGTCGTGGTAGGCGGGTCATCTACGACATTATCGGGAAGAATAGCAATAATTTACGGATAATGAATGGAACGATCATGCGCAGGTGCTTTCCTGTTTCCTACAGATCGGGTTTGCTGAAATTTTCGCGCAATTCTCCGATTGTAGACAAATTTGGGCAAGGTACAGGGAGACCGTGTGTACAATTAATCAATTATAATGATCAAAAACATCACGAAATGCATTCAGATTTGAACGCCCATTTTTGCAAACAGTATGGATATTAAATTTTTATAATTGTATATAAATCCCATTTTTAAAATAGAGATTTCCTAACGCGCTAACTGAATTGTGTACCTCTCCATTGCTAAATTTATCAAACACTGAAACAAAGAAAGTTCAAACAAAGTTGAGCAATTAACTTGATTGAACTGTGGCTCACAATTAATATCGTACATTTTTATATTTATTGAATTATTTGCATCTATTATCAAAACACAAAAAACAACAGCCTTTTAGCTTCTCCTACAGGAGTAAACAATATCGATATTAAATTTTTATAATTATATTTAAATCCCATTTTTAAAATACTCTTTTGCACAGAGATTTCATACATATAATCATTTTGTATTGCAACTTTGCTGCCATAAATTACGTTAGCAAACCACAAATTAAATAATAACTGTGTGCTGGCCTCTGTATGTGAAAGGATTTTTTCGTATGCTTTTAACCTAATTTGTTTGAGCTCAGGTTGTAAAATGGAAAAATAAAAATATTCAAAAGTATTCTATAGCTTAGAGCCAACAACGTTGTGCACATTATGGTTTCCATTATGCAGAATGTCATTATGAGGCTTTACATCAGATACAACAATACACAACGTCATAGTAGGCTGAATTAGCTGAATGAGCCTTTTGCGAAATTGATTTAATATTTCGAAATGGGACTATATAAATTTGATCACATTATATAACTAAGGAGCAAAGAAATTTTGGTTTTATAAATAAATACCTAAAGAAACTTTAACTTTATTTTTAAATAAATTGTATATAAATAAAACATAAAAAAAGATTTACTTGTTTATCACTCGCAATGCTCCAAATGCTGCGATATTTTTTTGTTAAAAATATAATTCCTGCAAGATGCTGCATCACTTGTGCTGTAAATGATTCTCATTAATCATTTTCAACTTCAAAGACATTTTTTTTTGCTAAAAGATTCACCAGAAGTTCTTTTTAATTTTTTTTTACTAAATGATTAACTAAAATAATTAGTGTAAACTTAAGAATAAAAATGAGTACATTTACAATTCTTTTAGCAGTACTTGCAGCGATCTTTTTTACTTCACAATCACATGTAACATTAAAATGATTAATTACAACAAGACTGAAATCTGTTAAGACTGATGACAAAATTAAATATTTGCAAAGCATAGAGTTAAGGACTGATAGCATATAGTATGTGTTACACTTTTTTAACCATGAAATGCGAGCAATTTTTATTAGAGCATATTAGCCATTCGGCTAATTATGCTGAGATATAACGCAAATAAATCTTGTTTCTTAAGCCTGTCAGCAGTTAAAATTATTAGTCATATTACAGAAATCAAATTGAAACAGCACAATCCCAAGTAAAAAATATATATATGGAAAACAGTTGACCCTAAAGTCCATCCCTGCCTCTAACTTCCGGCTAATTGTAACCGTAAAGTCATCATAACCTGGTTTTCGTCTTATTCTATGCGTTTGAGGTCTTCAGGATGAAAAATAATTATTTTCAAATCAACTAACAACCGTACAGTCGTTTTAAGGACATCTCACCGCTTTTATATCTCACAATTTTATTGAAGCTACAATATTGGGGTCCATTCTAACGAATTTATATATTGAGGGATGTATACCTCCTATATTCTTGAATAGATTTTTTTTCAACTGTACAGAAGTTTTAAGGATCGCTAAAGTTATTAAAAAAATCGTTTCTTTAAGTTTGTTTGGGATATATTGAAAACTACGAGCTCGACTTGCAAAAACTCGGAGAGGGAAGTTCTCAGATCATTTACGGAAATGAGGTAGTGCAAGTTCCAGTACATGAACAGCGGATTAATATTTTGAGAAAATTTATTGGTTAAATGCACATTCGAAAATTTGTTCACTATTTCGGAATTGCTTGGACAAAAACAAGATCCTAGTCGTGAAATAGAGACCGTATTCACCATATTTGGCTTCTGGAATTTTTTAATGTTCCAAAGAATATGTTTTAAGAAAAATTCACAACATATTTTTAATTAAAGTTTTCTATATAACTTTTCCGGCATATAAAAGCTTATCGCAACAGTTTGGCACATATGAAAGTGACACCACAAAATGCCAAATTAGAAACAGAAACTAATAATATTTTTCACAATTTCATATCTTTTTCTTTTCATATCATTAATCCACTATTTCCATCATTAATTTTTAGTATAACAAACAAATTTCTTTGTACTGGATATTTAATCCTCTGCTTATTACAAATCAAATGAAACTATATATTTGCTTATAAAAAATAATAATAACAAAAATAATAATAATAAATAAAAAACCAACACAAGTCAACTTCCAGATTCATCTGTATTGATTGGAATCTAAGTTGTTTATCAGATAAACATTCAACACATACAAACACATGAAATTGAAATAAATTCTTTCATGAATAATGACTTTAACGCCATTTACAGGTACATCATCCATCAACGTTTTTCATGATGTCTCTGGTTGTTGTCGTTTAGCTAGTTTTTCTAATTTTTCTAGTTTTTTCCATTTAATTTGTTTTTTTTTTATTACAACGGACTTTCTTAAATTGAAATTGAATTTCCTTTTCAATTTCCATCTACCATTCGTATTGATGATTGTAAAAAAAAAAAATAAAACATGTGAAATGACCAGAACTTAAATGGCATTTTTTTATAATGTTTCATTGAATAAAGTTTATATCCAAATACTACGAGCTCATATGGAGACTGAAGACAACAGAGCATTTGATGAATTGTAAAGAGTGGTCCAACGATGTTAATTGTAAATAAAACAAGAAATTTTTTACAGAACTATCTTAATATTTTTGGTTATTCGATATGCGGTTTCAAAAGGTCAGTGCCACACAGTCAACAAGGCAATGGCGGTAAGTTAGATGGCCATGTTATCTCATTTCGTGACGATGTTAATTGGCTGCCACGATCATGAGATTTGACATACATGTACTTCTTCCTTTTAGAGGAAGTGTACGTTATGAGGGCGAGAAACTCAAATTCAATTACGTCTAAGAATCATTAAATATTTGGACCATCTAATGGAAGTATGCCAAAGACAATATGGCGAGCATCTGGGCCATTTTATTATACTCGACGTCGATCTAAACTTTTATATAAATTGTATAAAAATTTCATTCTATCTCGACTACCATATTAATATGTTTGTATTATTCAAACGTATCTTTATAAGATAAGCTAAACAAGAGCAAATAAAAAGAAGAATAATATCTATATTAAATGCATAAGCTGACATTCAAACGTCTCTAATTGTATTACTTGTATATAATTGTTATTATCCTGTTAAATACTTTATCCTTAGAAAAGCATTTAATTTAAAATATTTTAATACATCTTCAGCTAAACTCCTACAATAAAAATAACGAGGTGTTGAAGACTTACGGCACCAATTAAAATGATTCTCAACCTTGAAAGTCTTAATGTGGTTTCAGTAAAAATACTACAGTTCGTGAGGTTTTGAAACCACAGCACACAGAATGTACGCCGAGTCAGACATGTTTCATAAAATGCGAAGAAAATGAAACGAAAATAACAAAAATATGTCAAATGGACAAATAAGACAATTATTAATAGTCCTTTACATGTAAGAATTTATTGAGAGTACAAAAAGTAAAATCACGTCTCATGGTTTCTAATGAACATATCAAAAATTTAAATTTCATCTGAAAGATATATAAATTAACATAATCTTGCGCTTATGAATATAAGAAAAATTCGACAACATGATAATGTGAGAGTGCAGAGTCTAACTCGGGATTTAAGACATCGTAGTTATGTATTCACTACTTTAGCCAACACCGCTCTTATAGCGAGTAACCTTTCTGGGGCGAAAACTTCTAAATAAATTAACTTTGAGTTTCAAAAATGTACACTGACAGTTTGCTGAGTTAGTAAGTTATCTGTCGATAGAAATATTAATAACAAAAATTAAATTTAATAACTGTTTTTGTTTTTAATATTAGGTATTCCATCGCGAGATTGCTTGCGACATTGGCGAAAAGACGTGTTAAACCGCGATGACACTAAATGCCACAGTGTGCTTTCGACTTCGGTCTTTTCTTCTTAAGATCTGTTGTCATACATAAGATTTATATTATATATATAATATGTATATAATATTATACTATATATATCTTCACTCTGTTAAATTTCAGAACGAATGCTAATCTTTTGATTTGAATGTAAGCATTTACTCCTTTTTTTATTGCGGGTAACTTTTCTTTTTGTTTGTTTAATAATTCAGTTGTATTCTTATTGTTATGGCTGCTGTTATCCTCTTTGGAAATTGAACGAAATGCTTCCGCTTTTCGTTTCCTTTGTATATCCTTTTTGCGCTCTAGCTTCCATGTTGTTTTTTTACACATCCGTCTCCTGCAACTAAGTTGTCTCAAATTTTGTTTGTCTCTGCATGTTCTTAAGACAATGTGCATGTGCACATTTAGAAAATGGTAAGACAAAAGGTGGGCGGTTAGAACCTGTAGTTACATACCTTCGAAGCGAGTCTTGTTTTCTTTATACATATGTATTTACATATGTATGTATATTTATACAGAAATTTTTTTTAAATTTTATTTTTTCTGTTTTTGTTATAAAGTTCTGATTATAGTTTGCCACTTTATTTTTTCATATTTTTCGTTATGTATTTAAATATTATTTATACTATGCACTGTTTCTCATGGTTTTCTACAGACAAAAATAAATACGTTACCTTTCTTAGATAGTTGTAGGTGTTTGTGTCCTCTCGTAAGCAATTATGTTTAAAATGGTAGTAATGAAATATACACCGAATTGAAAAAAATTTTGTGCGTAAGATATTACAGAAACACGTAACTTTTAAAAGGATACATCGATTTAAAAAAATTGTATTGAACAGAAAAACAGTGGAATTAATATTTGACGCTTGAGGCTTAAGTTGTTTGTTGAATATGTTCTGGGGGCTAGCAACGTTTTATATATCCTACGTTACGGTCACATTCAGTCGAAAACCTAAATTGAATACTTAAAAATTATAATGGATAGTGATAAGCAAAATCAAATGTTAAAGGAAGATCTATAAGTACTCATATATATTTTTTTGAGAGTGTCACAACTTTGAGTTTGCAAATACTGCTTTTATTTGAGAAGCTGTGATAGTTGCATTTTGTTTAGTTTGGTTTGAAATTTCATTATGAATCGACTTAAAGCAGAGCAACGCGTGCAAATTGTTAAAATTTTTAATAAAAATAATTGTTGTATTCATTAAACTCATCCATTCAAAACTATATTTTCCGATGCAGTCCATATCTGGCTGAATGGGCAGGTAAATAAGCAGAATTGTCACATTTTGAGTGAGAACCATACACAAGCTTTTGTCAATACACCCACTATATCAATATATATCAATAGAAAATTACTACTGCACTTTACAGGCTGGGGGAGCCATTGGCTCAAAACGATGATGATCAGAAGGTTGCTGTTCTTTTACGTGCCATTAATATTCCTTGTATGTGGTTCCAACAGGACGGAGCCACATGCCACACAGCTTTCGCTACAATTGATTTTCTCAAAGACACTTTAGTGAAATAATAATTTTACATAGTGGCCCAATTCATTGGCCATCAAGATCGTGTGCGTGGATTACTTTCTTTGGAATTATTTTAATTCAGTTTTCAACGTCGATAAACCACAAACAATTGAAAGCCTGGAAATTATCGGTGAAATGTTGTAAAAAGTATTTGAAAATTGGTGTCCTATATTGCGCCTTCTACGCGCTAGCCAAGGCGTCTACATGCTACAAATCATATAAAAACATCAAAACCCCATTTCATTGCTATTAAAAATATATTTTCTCGATAAGACCCATTTCACACATATTGAAACTTTTGGCAGGATAATATAATAGGGTGAGTCAGATCACGTTAGTCCAGTTTGAGATAATCCATATATCTTACCGAAATTGTGGATTGCATAATATTTTTTACCAAAACTAAGAAACTCCTTAAGTGCTAAGACTCATCTCCTACAGATGCTGTTCCAGAATAAATTCTGACTGTAAAAGACAAAATATGAATAAATGTTTCAATACCTTTAATAATATTTTAATATATTTGACTCGAAAAGATGTAACAACTTTTTATTATTTTCATATATTTTATTTACCATTAATAAGTATGAATAACATGTTAAAAAATGTTCGGCAAGTTAAAAAGCCTTCTATCAGTTTAGTTGAACCAAGCACTATTGAAATCATTGGAGGTATTATTTTAGCAACTTAGAATTGCTCCTCTAAATAGAGTTAATCAACCATTTTTATATCATCCACTTTGAAATTGAACTCAATATACTTATACAATAAATTTTGTCGCGTGTTGCAAGTAGAATTGCAGCACGAATAATATAAGACACGTGAGGTATTTATATATTTTCTTGCTTCGCAAGTACTAACAGAGAGATAAAAATCATGTAGCCAATATAAACGGTAGCAACAAAATGTCTCAAATAGCAAACAAAAACAATCCCAACTTTCTGTTTTTCTATTTGCAGGGTGTTTTACAATGCTTTTAGATATTTAAAACGTTGCCTTAAATGAAAACATTTAACACGAAACAACACACAATCTTACAGTTTAGATTTTATAATCTTAAATCGTTTATTTATACGTTAAAACGTTGGCCGGAAATTATCTTCATTCAACTGCACATGATTATATGGTTTCCGGTTGATTTTATTAAAAGACTTTAAATATATATAATTGATAGGAATATTAAGACAAAAGGGTGGTTGGTATTTCACAATCCTTCAATGCACATATTTCACATTTTATAAATTATTTTCCATTATTCAAAATGCTTACGCATATTCTTTGAGGGAGAAGTGTAAAGGAAATCTAAAGTACTCGTATATTGATTATGCTAATTTATTTAGAACTCTTCAGTTCGTAAGTAGCTAATCAAAAACTTGTTTTAAAACCAATTGATGAATCTGTTGCAGCTACTAGAGGTTACAGTGCTGCACATTTGGCTAAGTGCATTTGATGAAATAAATTAAAGGGATTGTCATAATTCTAACAGACTTAATGCGAGAGGAGCAAGCAGCCTTGTGTGATTGTCAGTCAGCATGAACATAAAGTCCTTTTAGAATCACACTAATCTAAACATTACCAGCACTTTATTTAATAATAAATTTCAGAACATCCGAAAGAATCTTTAGAATAACGCAATATTTTTCCAAAGACTTGTTAAATTTACGAAAGGATAAATACTGAACTTAAAAATGCTTCGTTGGTCCAGTATCTACGAGTTTATAATCTTATGAATACTTACGCCTTTAAAATAGACTCCCTTTTTAAAATGTTTGATACTGTTTCACTGCAGTGGCATAGAAATTAAAGTACCATCACGTAACAATTTGATTGGAAACATTCAATCAAAGCAATCAACCATTTTAGCAACGAAATTCATCCATTTACTCCAGTACAAGCAAACAACATCTAAATATTTCAAATAACATTGTAAAAGTAAGAATTCTACTTGATATATTTTTACAAAAGAAAGCCAACCACCGAATTTGTGCACATTCCAGAAAGCTGCTTCAAAGCAAAAAACTTTGTTTTCTACTCTTATCCGACAATAAATTGTTTTGGGATGCTGATGATTTTTTTTCGCTTTTCCTTTTTTTGTAAAAATCATTAAGAAAAAACAAAAAAACTGTGCAACCCTTTTCTATATTGTGAAAATTCATAAAATACTGATGTTATAGAATGCTAAAAAAAAAAAAATTTTGATTAAATTAAATTATTGAACTTGCATTAGAATTTCATTAGATTATAAGGGTTAATATGGGCAGCTTAAATAGTTTAGAGACTTTTTAAATATATTTTAAGTTTCTTTATTTATAATATCCAACTGATGTGCAAAGTAGTCTTTGAAATTTTTTAAATATATTTTTTCCATAAACAATATGACACAAATCTATTGACATCACAAGAATCATAGCAAATATTTCTAACAATAAAATGCCACAAACTTTTGCCAGCCATTTTTGTTATAACAGTAACATGTTCTCTGGCTTCTTATTTATTTTAAACTAAAATGTCATAAACTGCTGTTCAAGTTGTTTTTAAGCAGAAAAATAGTAACAAAGGATGCAAAATATAAAATAAATATATCAATAATCCTTAGAAAAGATGTTCTATATGTTTCAAATCATAAAAAATCCCTGCAGCAGGAGGTATTGTCTTCTTACCATAACATTTTATATAAAAGAATAGTATGTAAGTCTTTCAAAAAGTTTTGCATTTGTCAAATACACTGAGAGCGCTACATGAACTTTGTAATAAAAAAAAATATTGAAAAAGAAGCACATGGATTGTTTGAAAATAAGAAAACGTTAAGTTAAACTACATTTGAAAAGACTTCTGAAAAGTTTTAGTTTTAACGCTTAAGTTTTAGTTAATTTTTTTTTTATAAAAAATAACAGTTATCAAATATTATGCGATAAGACTTGTAAATATTTCCTAATTAGAAATAATTTCATGGATTTTTACTTTTAGTATATAATTTCAAGATCATTTACAGTGAACAAGATAATACGTGGCGCTTTGCGTTTATACAGGGATGCGTAACGTCTGAATGTTTCAAATTTGTTTAAATTAATTTATATATTTTACTTTTATGTCAGAATTTTAGGAAGAAGGTTTAAGGAATTTCATATGGATCAATGTGCAACAGAACAGCGATCTACGATCTCTTCCTCTTATAATAAAACGATCTGACCGCGTAGTGCCAGGTGATCAACGATATTATGAGTTTAAGATTATAATGCTTTTTGAAACGGTTGAACATCAAATGCGTGCCCGTATTTAAAATAATTTTGTGATGTATTCCAATGAAAGCAAACAGGCTAAACCAACGCAAACACGTGCTTCTGAAATAACATTCAGGTAACAAACAAACAAGTGCAGTTTAACAATTCCATTATGGTCGGCAACAACATCTAACAACGAAAGTTATATTTGCAATCTTAGCGGCAACATAAAAAATATTATTATTATTCTTTACCATCACAACAAAAAAAACACCAACAAGGCCGCATAATGATAAGAGTAAGTAATTCATTTTCATATAAAACCATTAAACTTTATCTCCCAACCACCCATATCATTGGAAAAACCGCATACAATGGGTGCAGCGTATGAAGACACGTGTAGAGTAATAGATTATAACTGGAGCTATTGTTCAATCTTTATAAATTAAATGCTTTCAGTAATTTCCATAGTTCAATCCTGCATAATCACAGCGCATATCATAAAGCAGAAGAAATATTATATATTCTTAATATGACTTAAAGGAAAAATATTTTTCTGTTTTCTTATCTTCTAGTATTTTTGTTGAAAAGATTAATAAACCTTTTTAGAGAAAGCGGTGTTTATAATAATATGAACACCCTTTCACAGTTGGCCACCACAGAAATATATTTTTTTGTTGATGATTGTATTGCACGTGTCATTGATTGTCAGCATACTAAAGTGGTAGAAATTATAAGTCGGAGAATCCAACAGCTAGAAATTAACTGCCTGTTCTGTGATGTCACAAGCTATCGTTCGATCAAATAAATAATATTTAAAACAAAAGCAATTTTTAAAATTTGTTTCCGTTGCATAAAGCCAACAGCGAGACAAATATTTATTTACTAAATCGTATGTTGAGAATAATATGTCCAACTTTCAAGACTTTACATTATCAAAAAGAACGTTCACACAGAGAAGTCTCTTTCAGCAAGTTTTCATTTATTTTTTTATCTTTCAAATTCTTATATTTTTGATAGATAATTTTATTTAGTTTTGAAAGAACGTTATTAATGATTCAAAGTGAAGAATGTACCAACTGCAATACCAACTTTTAAGATTTGACTGTTCTTAAAATATACCTGTGATAATTATTTAATATAAAGTAAATTGTACTAGTATTGTTATTAATATGTGTCTAATGTATTAATAACTATAACATAAGAGAAGAATCCGGGAAGAAGTCAACAAACAATTGACAAAATATTGCGTAAAATACGTAATAAATTTATTTATTAACATTGAATACGTTAGGCCGGATTAGCTTAAAAAAGTTCTTCATATACATTTTCTTATTTAATACTATTTTTGTCTTAAAGGATTTTAGTTACAATAAAGTCTGATTCTTTTAAGATTTTCTTCACAACGAATCAAAGAGAATAAAATTGAAATTGAATGTCATATTCTAATAATTAAGAATGACACACCAAAATGATCTTCCCGAGTACAAGCAGCTCTGTACCAAATACCTCTTTTTTTCCCCATCTCTACCGCAATCTCAAAAGATGAGCAGCAAAAACTTCCTAGTGGATTTCTTTACTTGGTGGCCTTTTTGCCTGAAGTTATGGACTTATTCTGTTTATGCTTTAACTGAGACGGTTATGTTTTAAATTGTATATTGAATAGTGAGTTATTTAATTTTTCTTTAAAAAAAAGGTTCACGAATTTATTTCTTGTCGTTCTCCAAGTAGTCACCCTTTTATTCCATTCTCGAGGCAGACCTTATATTCACTTCTTAGTATATCCTCACTCTCAGTAGTTTTAGTTTGTTTTGTCAATCGTCGTAAAATGCAGTTCCTTCAATTATGGGAACAGAAACATAACCGCAGGGTACCAAATTTATTGAATAAGCCTGCTAACGCCAGATGAAGTTGTTGATTTTGGCAAGAAAACTAATTAAAAAATTTACAAAAGCCATGCCCATAATTTCTGAAAAAATGTCCACCCATGAGCCAACTATTTTGCGACATCTTTAAAAAATCGTCAAGCCGTGATGCACCGATTTTTTATAACAATTTCTCATCACTTTCGCTGCATTTTCAATGGTGTTTGATATGCTGAGGCGTACAGGATGAACATCGTCGTTCACATACTATCGAAGTTGTTTGAAAAACTTTTTCTGAAGCATATTGCAATCTGCTGCTAACATATTATATCCTTTTGATCACATAAATCCATTTCTTACAAAAAGTTTTAGAAAAACTCTTGATCCATTTTAGTCGACCGCGCGAAATTGGCGAACTCGCAAAACGCCTATAACTTTTATTGTACTCACAAACAAACTCTACATGCTAAACAGCTGCACTTGTAGCGCACCTCGTATAAGTGTATGTATATTTTGTATTTTGCTACAGGAAATTCAATTAAGATATTAGGAACACTATTCCTAATATTTTGTATTTAAGAAGATATAATAAATATTGCCTGGAACAGAAAAAATTAACATCAATATAATTATCCTTCTTACAAAATATTCCAAAACTTACACTAAAAAAATAATGTACATCTTTCGTAAATTCCCTGAGTGTTGCTAATAGTTCTTCTGTTTCATATATAAAAACAAACACATCTATATAATGTTTTTATTAGATATTTTCACTCATGCAACACATATGTACATGTATTGCATGTGTGTGTACATTTTTATTAAAAAAGTACACAGTTTTTCTTCCTTTTTCTTTAACTTAAATTTCATCATCATCATCATCATAATCAAAAACAATTAAAAATTATGACATCGTAAATTGTATTTTCCATCAGCACTGACAAGAAAGTCTTTTCAGCTGTTAACGTGTACTAGATTGTTTAACCTCTATTATGATCGTATAGAGGAGGGAGTACATACAAACATGCGAGCAACATAAATCAAGCAATTTCTACAACAGAACGTTGTTATTTCAATCCATTCATTTTGTGTGTGTTTTTTTACACTTTCACCTGTCTAGACAGAGGAAAAAATTTATGTTTCGATATTATATTGTTGCCTTTTTTTACAATTTTGAATACTATTAAAAACCAACAGATATTACGACCAACCTCAACATCGAATAAGCCAAAGTCGTAGATTCGTATATGTACATGCGAGGTCCGTTTTATAATTGGGAAACTTTTCGAGCAAAAGAATATTTTGCTACTCTTTGTAACTCCCGTGAAATAGACTAATGGCGTTTTCTTTTCTGCAAAATATGTAACATTTTCGCACTTCCTTTCTAAAAAGTGACAGTTTGGAAGAGCTTTCAAACGGAAATTATTTTTCGTAAGAGATGTGGGATTAATTTCTATTAAATTCTTCATTTTCAAATGATGGACTTTTGCCGTTTTCTTTTGAATAGTGTAAGAAATTTTGCATTCTTTTCTAGAAAAGTAATCAATATAACAAGATCCAATATGCATTCAAAGTAATCACATTAAAGTCAATGAATTTTCAAATTTCACTCGTGTAAATACCATACAAAAATGCATCGTTAGTCCCTTAATTGCGAGTATAGTGGCAATAATACTTTGGAATTTTTTGTTTGCTCATTTCTTTTTAAATTTTTAGTTAAGTGTCAATTGTGAAAGGAAGAAAATGAAAAGAAATTTTATAAAGAGTTATTCGTGTCGTACCAAAATACAAAAAAAAAATTTTTATAATAAAATGATTGTAATAATATATATGTATTCATGTCCTTCCCTTTAGCTGATATGATTGGATATATTTTATTCGCAACTTATGGAATATTAAGTGATTTCAGAAATTCCAATTTCTAATATATTTAAATATATGTATGTAAAACGAAAGGAATAAGAAATTTATACAACAATTCTGGTCTATATATATTTAGTCATAAAATTTTTTTTGACAAGAAAAACTAGATTTTTTGAAAAGCTTTTCTTTCTATATGCAGGCATTATTATTGGGCCAGTATTGTTTCACTAAAAACGTATTTTATTTACTTCTATTTTTTAGTACATTTTGAAAATTTGAAAAACATAGAACGTATCACCATGTCACAAGGTATTTTTGTAAACTTGACTGCAATTCCATACTTGTATTTCTAACAAAAACCATGTGCCATCATATCATAAATTTTCATTAATTAAAAATAGCAGCAAGATGTTCTCGAAACAATAAACTTTCTATCAAATCTAACCCAATTGCATCGGATACTTTAAAATTATTCATAAATTTCACACGTTATAGTGACTACGTGCCATCAAGTTGCTAAGCTGACAATTAAATACAATTTGATATTAGATTTTAATTTTTCCAAACCAATTTCTACTACATTATGAGCCTTACAAATCTTTCATAAAAATTGTGATCAAATACTAAACTTTATTAGCCAACTAAAAGCGGCAACATATAAAAATATATTTGAATGTGTGGAATTTCCAAGTTAATCTGCAAATCATACGTACACTTGTTGAATGAAGAAACAAGTAGAAAGAGTTACGAAAATGCAATGAAAATTGTACTTGTAGTTGTGGAAGAGCTAAGGCCGCAATAAAATTAGTTGAACCAGACAAACTAGAGTTTGTGTGAAATTAATAATAAAAAATATTAGATTTAAATTGTGTAAAATAATTTCCACTGGCTATAATCTGGTAGTTGTACAAAATTAAACTAATTGAGACTAATTCTCTCTTTTAACAATTTGCATTAAATATTTTTATAGTGGGAATAAAATTTATTTAATTAGTTGAAACAACTTTTCAAAATGTGCTTTCAAAGAGAAAAGAGTTTTTGTAGCAGCCAACAGAAACTTTACGATCACAATTAAGAAAAATAGCGGTTAAAGATTCCGAAATTTATTTTTAATATGTTTAAGATATTAACAGTTGATTTATTAAATATTTACTGCGATGTGTGTTTCCTAGTTTCATCGAATCATATCTTTTTGTAGAGTTTTCTATGAGTTTGAAAGCCTACGACGCTCTTCCATTTTTTATCTTTAAATTTTCAATTGATTTCAAAAGCCTGAGGGGTTTTGTTATTTTAGAATTATATTGAAGTATTCTGATGATTTGATTTGAGAACCAGTAAAACAATGCAATATACGCAATTAACACACAACAATCATTACAAAAGATGTAAGTGTTTTTAAAGAAAAATATATTAATTGATTTTTAAATTTTTGTTCAATTGAATAATAACTGTAGACAAAGGAAAGCCGTAAATATTATTGTCATACATCGATTACTAAATAGGGGTACTATTGGTTTGGCAACTTTGTGTCTTGGCCAACTTACAATTTGGCAAATTCTGTTACTTAAAGATTGAAAGGGCTGCCATCAAGCCAGCGAATGTACTCTGAACGCTTTAGACTGTTTGATTGTAATACCCTGAACAGTACACCCTATATCCTTCGTATCGGAAGAGCTAAAAATTGCAACTTATTGTATATTAAAGTTTTTAAGAGACCTATTGAGTTTTTTCTTGCCAATACTAAATAGTAGCTGCACAAATAAATACATACAATTGCGCATACAAATTTAATGCGACATTTTCAAATCATCAAATATTAGACTCTACAAAACTTTCCTTCTCGAAATCGATCTATTGCAATCTGTATTTGCCTACTTCATATATACATGTGCACATATATACATACACATAGTCTGTAAAAATTGTAAATTCATAGACTTAAATAAATAACAAAATAAATAAAATAAAAAGTAAAGATCAATTTCAAATTGTTTTGTTTAGAGGTTTAACCATGAATCTTACACAAGTTTTGAATTGCTCAAATCTGTCAGTAAATCTATGAATATCAGAAACTGAAAAGGAGTAGCTTAACTTCTCAATATTTCCTTCGAAAAGCAACAAACCCGTTCTTCTGCCAAATCTTAGTCTGAGTTTGCCTATCCATGAAGTTCTTTTAATTCAGATTCCTTGTGACATCCACCATAAATTTAAATACTCTAATTAATAAATTTATCCTGCTTAAATTTAATTTTCCTGCTAATTCTTTTTTCCCAAAATCTCATTAAAAACTTTAAAGTGATCAATTAAGGAGTTTTAGCTAGTTCCTATGCGCATTTCACTGTGGCTAATGCAGATCATCAGGGTAAAGCTCACCCAACATTTCTTAGAATAACTAAAGATATTTCTTTCAAACTTCCACTTTAATAATTGAGAAGTCTAAAGCAAATATCAAAGTCATAACCAGAAACCACTGATCAGTTTTCTTTTTTTTATTATTTTCTTACATTATAATTTCATTTTACACTTGGTTGGCTTTTGTCCGACTCTAATTGTAGTTGTAAGATAAATAAAGAAAAATTATTATTTATTCACGATGAAATTTGCAATAATATGAAGTTGCATATTCAAGATATCATTATCAGCCTTGAAATATATTTTATATCACATGATATATATTTTTCAAAAAAAATTCTAATAGAAATTGTCCTCAAATAGCGAAAGTGGCATTTCAATTATGTCAGTTTTCAAACTAATATGAATTCAAACTGTAGTATTAATGAAGAAATTATAATATTATTGAAATCGTAAGATGTCTTATATCATTTGTCATTATGTTCACTGGGTATCTGTACACTCTGACTACTGCTCGTTTAAGCTGATTTTATTTGGTAAATATTTTAGCTGTCAATTTGAATTGTAAATGTATTTATTCTGCTTTGCAACATGCACTCATCCTCAAAGGCATTAAACTCACATATTTTTTGGACAAAAGGATTGATATTGCAATTAGTTTGGTATATTGAATTTCATAAAGATACACAAATGTGGATGCATTAAATGTAATTAAAATGTTCCTGCAGCTTTTATAATTTAACTACGAAATAGTATGTAATTGAACTCATTAGCAAAAGTGTACGTTACTCGTAAGTAAAGAAAAAGCTAACAAAAAAATATTTAATTGAAAATGTACAGTTGAGCAATGCAGTTGTTAGATTGTTTACCTATTTGTGATGCAATAAACTTAAGTTTAAAGTTTTGTTGCAATCAATTCTAAATATTTAGTAGATGCGTTAATTTTTATAATAAGAATGCACGGTGAAGGAGGTTATTTTAGCTGAATATTGCACATTGAGCTTGTCAACAGTGCAACTGTTTGTTATGTGTTTCATAAATAATTTTAAAAAGCTCATGATGAAGAAAAAAGAGATTAAAAATATACTGCCTCAATATGACTTTATTGCGTAGTCCAAAAATATTATGACATATAATTTTTTATGTGTTATAACATTTTTCCAAGTCAGGAATGAACGGTTTTATCTTGCAGAAATTTTTAATTTCTTCAAAGGGAATTGTACTCCTTCTCATTAAGTTTATGTTTGTTGCATTTTTTACTAAAAATAAAGTAGTTGTCGCTTATATAAACGATATTAATCCTTTGACATTTGCTGCACAACATAATTTTTATCGTTGTTGTTTCAATTTTTACCTTGGCTCCTGGCCAACGAATTAAACGGAATATTGTCGTAATTTCGGCAAGTATTAAGTTGCTTGTGTGCGGGTATGTGTTAGTATATTTTACAAAATTCCGTTCTGTTCTTCAGATTCTCTAGTTGGTTGCATGCAAAAAAAAAGGCGACTGAGTGTTGGACTGAAAAATGCATTATAAAAAAATATTATATATAAAAAGAAAAGACTGTGCAGACTGGAAATATCTGTGACATTCGTCGCGACAAGAAGAGGCGTTTATAATTGCATCAACAAAACCAACAGCCACAAAAGTTATATAAAGTTTATCGCAGAATATATATATTTAAATGCTGTTCTTTACTTTTCCTTTTTTTATTGTTGCTTAAGAAAAGTTTTTGTCGTTTCTTTTATTTTCGTGAATGGAAATTCTAAGACATTTTGTGTGAATGTATTGATGAAATTAAACCAAATTGCAAAAATTATTTTATTTTGTTAACTTAATGGCTTCAATTTATTCTATTTGAAAATTTCAAAATCCTTTAATTTTACCCCCACAACTTATTTGCTTTAAATATTTTGTAACATTCCACGTAGTGTGTCCTGGAAATGTTTTCGCAAACTCAATTATAAAAGAAGATTATTTAGCACACGGCCCAACCAATTATTCTTCCTTTTGGCTTACATTCCTGCATATAAAATACTTGTAGTTTATATTTAGCCTCAAAATCCTTATTAAAACTTTTCCAAATTCTCATTAAAATATTAATTTAATATGATTATGTAAAATATGCCATTATTATTCTCTCATATAGTGAAATACACACAAAACACGTAAAAACATTGAAATGAAAATGTTTTGGCAAACAAACAACTGGTTTCTAAAGTATTTAGAAGGGATTTAAGTTTTAACAATAAGACAATAAATCTTTCATAATGTGGGATTATTAAACAAATCGTAAAAATGTTCGTTATTAAGTAATTTGGTAAAATTTGTTTCTTGTTGAGGTTTAATTAAAAAAACTGCAAAACTAATTAAGGACGAAACAAGATAAATTGCAAAGAGTTATATGTCAAATCAGGAAACTTAAATAGTTAAAATACAATTATAGTTAACTGATTTATTACAGTTGTCCAACAGATTATCAATACAACACACCATTCTTTTAGTTTAGTCATTTGAGTTGAACAAATTTATTTAAGTTTCTTAAACAGGGCAGCCTGATGGAATTTGCATTAAAAATACATGTCTGTATGCTGTATCTCTATATAAGCATAAATCCTTATTTTGCAGTTAACACTACAAAAATATATATTAAATATTTAAGAAAATATCATTGAACCACAAATCTGTGAATCACAACATCTGCAATAACATTTCAATACATTACAATGGCAATCGCATAAAAAAGGAAACGGAAGTGCATAAATAATTGTAATGAAAGGACGTGGGTAGATCTCAAAGTTACTTAGTTTATCTTTGAGGTACACCCATCAAATTAATACCAAAGTTCGGAGAGTTTTTAATACTGATTTAAATAAAGACAACTGCATCTCTTGTTTGAGTATGAATTAACAAATAAATACATAAAATTTTTTATCTGAAGAACCATTTTACAAAAGAGGGTTCTGAAATAACATTGAAAAGTTTCTTTCAGGTCTGATCCACGTAATTCCATTACGTGTACATTTACATACTTTTTATATGCGTGTATTTACATTAACATTGTCTGTGTTTACACTTCAAAGAAAAATTGGGTCATACGGTGTGTGCGGATTATTCTAAATCACACAACTCTTGACTCAAAGAGGAACTCCTCCGGCCTTAACTTTATTATACGCATTATTTAGATTAACAAACATAAAAGCAGTTGGAATATGTTTGAGAACTAATTGTGAAAAGACAATATCTCAAAGGGGGTATATATATGTTTTTGATTTACATACAGCTGTCAGATATATTTCTGCTTGTGTTTGGTGGACAAATTTGGTTAATGAGATACGATTTATACTATTAGGGTCTTAATCTTTATTAATTATTAAGAAAATCCACGCGTATTCTGCACTTTTTCCCATCCCTATCCCATTTTCTCTTTATAATTATTAAAAAAATATGTTTATCCTGTAATCCATGAGTTATTATTTGTTGCTTTTAATATACTTAATTTAATAATAATCATAAAATAAAAAACCCTTGAATTCTGATAGTGAACGCTTAGCGGCTTTCGCAAACAGCTTTTCTGCCCTGCTGTGTCAGATGTATATACAACTAAGCTTGACTTTCCCTTGTGCTTTGGAGTATTTATTATGTCTTTCTGAACTAAAAACACTTTTTGAACAATTAGCCTATAAAATTAAATTTAATAATAAATTTAATAATTTTGTTATTAAGTTTTATAAATAAATTTAATAATTAAATTTAATAATTAACTTTTTAGTTTAAAAAACTTAGCAACTTTACTTTAGTTTTTTCGTTAACTATATGTATTGAATTCTATTGACCTGACCTAAAGTTTCCTATTGTTCACATCATTATCTATAATGTCCTTATCATTTGAAAGTTTCAAATATCTCTCAAGAATTCCATTGTCAAATGTAGATATAATTTTCTGAAGCAATTTAGTACTACTCATACTTAAATCTTTACGTCATTGAGGTAAAAAGAAAAATTAAAGCATTTGGAGTCAGGAATTTTTCTCAGTATTAAATTAAATCATTTGGAGTCATTAATTTCTCTCAGTATATATTTATATTATGGATACATTCGCTTGTTTGTATTACTCAAAATAAATAAACATGCACACACTTATCAAAACTATTAGTGGCCACAAGCCGCTAATAAAGTATTAATGACTTATATGTAAATATTTGTGCTGCAAATATTTGTATAAAATTTAATTATAAAAATTACGATTTAGAGTTTAGAAATTTAACAAATATTTTATCTACAACAAATAAATCCAGTGCACAGTGGCACTTTGCATGCAACAATACGTTTGCCACAATGTTTACCTACGGGCAATGAAATCGTCATAATTGAATATTATAGAGATTAGCAATTTATTGTTATTTAATCAGCTTGGAAAAGGAGATTTAGACATTTTCGCTTTAACGACTTATATATATTCATCAGTTATTCATAAAAGAAATCATATCATAAGATAATTTAAGCGGTAAGAGTGGCGATAGACGGTGTTGTTGCAGAAGTAGTTAACATTTAAGTTATGAAGTCTAATAAACCGATTTCGACTCAGTACCCAGTCATGAATATGGTATAGACTTTTTTCTGATCTGCATTAGTGTACGGTAGTGTTATAGTGTTTTCACACTGACATCAATTTAATAAATTCTGGTCTTGACGCTATAAACAATTGGTAAGACCTGGTTTTACCAAAAAAAAAAGAGATTTTGTTAAAGCCAACTTAAAATAACTTGTTAATTTGTTATAAGCAGGTTTTATGAAATGCAGCCTTGCCTCATTCTGCGCTTATCTTACTACTGCCAAGTTATACATTGAAAGCGTCTGATATTATGTGAAGAATTATATATACATGAATTGTATACAAGATAATATATACATGATTTGATATGAAATAATATGCTTATGAAGTATATATTTGTCCTATATAAATATTGTCCTAGTTTTGAAACCTTAATTTGCAAAATATAAAACAATTCCTACCGCAAACCACAATGAACTTATTTCTAAATTTGTATACAAACAAAAACATCTGCAGTACAGTTTGAGAATTTAATATTAAAAAAAAAATAAATAACATCAACACATTCATCTATTTCTTTGAGAAATTTAATTTATTGTTGTTGAATATATTGGGCAAACTGTTTGTTAAAACCTTAATATATGAAATCTGAAGTGTGAACGCCAAACTATCAGTGTGAAAACACTATAAGAATGCATTACAGTAGCCTCCTTCTCCTCCAGTACTTTAACAAAGAGCAGTAAGAATTAAAATGGCTACAATAAATTATCTATCTTCTCGGCTTTCTTTATATATTTTATTTGACTGTTAATGTTGGAATATAAAATTTGTTATGATTTAAAAAAACATTATATATTGATTCCGTTAATACGTAATTGCAGTTATATAAATAAGTTAAATAATATATCAGCCAATATCTTTTCAATCGAACACATTTATAATACCTTCTGCGAGAACGACCACTTTCCCAGTACGTCCTCCTGCAGAGGCATTCACGAAACAACTGAATATCAAAGATACTTCATTCCACGCATTATGCATATTTCCATTTATCACATGCTACTCCCTCTCTACAAAACATTCTTTCGATTTGTGGAATATATTGCCGTCAAAGTATCTACTAGTTTCTTATCCAACTTATTTCTCTTTTCTCTGTTTACAAAATGTTGTTGGCAAAAACATGTGGTGGATTGTATGCGATGTTTTTCTTGCTCATATATTTCTATAAGATATTGTATCTTTGTATCTCACTGAAATGTTTCATTCCAGCAACAGTTCATGGGTTCTCTTTCGCTAGTGAGCATTTTGTTGGTTTTGTTTTAACAAGTCCCGGTCTTTATGCCTTTTGAATAAACTTTGTTTTGCTAAATTTTTAAATTACGTTTCTGTTAATTATAATTTTGCTGCTCTCTTGGCCTTGGAAAATTTTAATGTTCGCTAAGGCGAAGGAAGGACTTCTAGATAATCGCAAATTGATCCGGAAATTCAATAATTTTAATGTAAAACGATTAAGGACATTTTTAAATAATAATTCGTAGTTGAAGTTTTCGAAATTGTGAAACTTTGAACTGATGAGATTAACTACTAGATTTTGTAAATGAAATTAAAAATTTTGCTTGAATAATTATGTATATCAAAACAACAATAATAACATGTATAAATAAATATATAATATATAAATTCCCAAATGAAAAATGTTATATTATTTGAAAACACTCGAAGCTTTTTACAAACTAGAGAGTTATTTATCAGGCACCAGCCGTTTGTGTTGAAATGTTAAGATTTTTTAATTAACTGAAAAATATGTAACTGTATCGTAAAGACTAGATATAAAAAAGTTGTAGAACAACTTTTTATATAAAAGTATTTCTGTGTCAAATTGCCAAGGAGTTAGACACGACCTCTTGCATCACACTAAGCCTTTAGGGACTTCCGAGTATTTTCTCGCTGCCTTTGCAAAGTTTTTTAAATATGTATATGAATTTATATCATTCAAATGAAAAACTATGAAGGATGTGCTTCCGTCCTATTTTATATACAAACAATTTTTTCTTTCAATAACCTTATGAAATTTGGTATTTGACATATTGTCGGGCTCATATTACAAATGAAATTCATTTGCTGTGTGGTTTCGTTTATTTCAAAATATTTAGTCAAATAAGCTAAACTTCCATGATATTTCAAAAGGAAAGGGAATATTTGGGGCTACAAAATATAACAAATAAGCATTTTTGTTAAAATGTAATATCTGCAGGATATGCTGATATATAATTTCGTTTTTTTCCTAGCCTTAAATCGGAACAATTAAAAATGTATTATTTTATGTGAATAACAGAAGGAGGCAATTTTTTCACATTCGTATTATAGTACACCCGGTGGGCTGTTTTAATCTATTAGTTTTCTGTTGAGTTTATATATTTACATATTCTAAAACTAGAAAAATACTTGATATTTCTAACATCGATTTATAGATTCATTAAACATACAATACAAAACTAATAAAATCTCTAAGCTCGCAACTATAAATTCACAATCGATAGGAGCTTGCAAAATGAAACTAAAATGTATACAAAAATTTATTAAATCCATAACAATTGTACAATCATGTTGCATGCTGCATGACGTTTAATTTTATATTTGCATACCCAATGATGTCTACAACTCTAATCGTAGCTAAATTCAAGCGTGTATGCGACATTTATTATAATGACACTGACAAAGGATTACTTCATCTCTCGATGGGGAAAAAAAATGGGATGTACACACTGACTGGCACAATGACAAACTTCTTCAATGTTTGAGAATAAACTGAAAATTGTTTATTCAAAATGACTACTCAAAATAAGTCATGTTCAAATTGTTTAATGACCACTCCATTCTACAATATGATAGAGGGTATTGACTTTGTATAAAACCATTTAGCATTCATATAAAAAACAAACAAGTGGTTTTGAATGTAGTCGTATTTCTATTATAGACTTTGGTTTTAAGTAGCTTAAAACGTCATATATCATTTGCCGACGTTATCTACATTTTGGGTTAGTGTTGTACAGCCACCTGCGAGTAATGAATTATGTAAGAATTCTTTTTTTGGATTAACTTACGTAACAATGTTTTGAAGGACCTTTTTTGAAGAGAAAAATGCAGAAACTTTTTTTATAGAATATATTAAAAGTTATATCCAAAATTTTGGAAGCGTTCTGGGGTAGTAAAACTTGTGTGAACTGAATCAAGAATATAAATATTTCAACGATGTAGATCAAAGATCGTACTACGAAGCGTAATTCAGAATTTGTTTTACAAATTATTAATTAAAGGATGTTCTAGATTACATTTCTATAACTCCAGTTTTACACGTGAATATTAAGAAAGCGCCACATGAGTAGATCTGAACAATTCTGTTCACTTGTATCGGGTATACCTTCTCCCAGCTTTGCAGGGACAAGATAAAGTCAAACTAGTTCAAATTTAGTTCAGGGGTACTAAAGGGCGCTGTTCTTCTCCTATCCTTTTGTTCCTTAACGATATTTTTACTTCAAACATCCAGCACTACGTAGTAGGCCCCACATCGAGACGATGAGGCAGATTGTGAATACTAGTAGTTGTAATATATTTACGTACGGTCACACTTGGCAAATATTTGGCCAAAGAAGCGTATCCACAAAATACGAATGAAATAAAACAGTTTCATATATAATTAATAGTCAGTGTCATAGAATTCAATTTATTATTTAAATCAATAAATACTTGACCGAATTAAAAGGTTTTTTATTACCATTCAGGGGTTACTCATTTTTGGATACAAGTTTGCCAAGTATGACCGTTTCTCAATATTCTTAACATGCTAATAATTGTTCATGTGTTCAAATGATTGGTCAAAGCAGTGAAAGTGAAACAAGTTTACTAAATTGAAAGGGGATAAAAATTCGTTTTATATATTGTTTCATCTAAATTCAGCTGCATAGCAGAGTATCAAACAGGGCTAATTAGAGTTCACTGTTTGGAAAAAAAGCAGACTGCCGCCGTGCAATAAAAATCATCAGAGCAGGCATCAATCGTTTCAATTAAACAGTCAAAGCGAAGCACGTTCATCAGCAATTCAGTCATTCTTTGTTCTTTTTCTCAAGTATATATTCAACATTCTATATATGACATTGAAAAATAAACAACCCTTTTAGTCGCTTTTTGAATCATTAAATAATAATAAGATGCTGCATAAACATGTTAAGTAGCTGCTGGAAATAATTACTTTTTTACTGTATGTCCGGATATATTTTAAAGAAAGCGAAATCGTTTGTTTTTATATAAAAAAATATCCTGTCATCACTTGCACTTGCGTTTGTTGTGTCCTTTTTTATTTTTTTATAGTTATTTTTGTAAGTCTTTTAACGCTCAATGCATTAAAGCAAATATTTGCTCAAGTGGTCGTCCCTTAAGCATACAATTCATCTAATTGTGGGTGTGAATTAATATGTTTATCATTGTGCTACACTGTTTATATTATTGCAGCATCCCTTCTTCCTTTTATATGACACTTGTCCAAACAATATTTGCTATTAAAATATATTCTTAAGAGTACAACGTATTTGAAGGCAGTTGTGGTTGTCTATTTTTATTTCGTTCTTTTTTAAGCCTAATATTTTTTTCATTTAGCCCATAAGCTTATCGTTCCAAACAAATATTCCCAAAGATTTTTTTCAAAAATTAATTAAGATTTGATAGTGTCATGTAAATATAGGATACCCTAGCAGATATACATCAGCAATAAAAAAGTATCACGTTGAAGCGCATTCCTGGATACTTTTTAAGGAAATCAGATACATAAATAATTTCTTTTTAATTATTTAGTGCTTAACTCTCTTAATTACGAAGATGCAATTCTTTCAAGAAGTGACTTTTTTCTAAAGCAAAGAGATCTATCAAGTGAGACAATTCAAATAAAAACCATGTAAAGTCGTAGCGGGTTGGTAGTAGAAAATAGGCTTCCGTTTCCCTTTTGAACTTTAATTTTGGCTTGGAATCTAACATGTTATTAGACGCGAGTATATTGATTTTTTATTCCATCTTTTCAATATAAAAACATTTAAATCTTCTCTGTCTTTTCTAATATGAAATCGCTAATAAACAAATAGTCTTGGATCAGCATAATATAAAGCCTTAAATACTTCTCACATGCGAGGTCTGGTCAGACAGTAGTGGGAACTTTAAATATTCTCAAAGTATATTAATATGTTCATCAATTTCTATTTTATCCCTTCCAAAGTAGTTACCCTGGCTGTAATACAAGTGTTTGAATTCTCGATGCACTCTTTGATATATCCTTGAGCTCTTTGAGCCATTCGATTCTTATCTCTTTGATCCTTTATATCATTAAACAGTTCCAGGATAGTTTTCAAGTGACGACTTTATTTTACGAAGATTCCTTAATATTGGGAAGATTTTCGCTGCTGCACAGTTTATGTCAAAAGTTTTTCAAGTTTTCTTTTACAATTTTCTTCACTCATTAAACATTCTCATCAATGACGATCGTCGCCCTTCACATGCTCTCGACCTTCTTAAAAAGCCTGTACTTATTGTCAATGTTTTCTTTTTCTTTTTCTTTTTTTTTTTTACCCAGAGTACAAACAACATTTCAACTTTTAGGTTGACTCTTACCTTGCCTTTTTAGCCTTCGTTATTTCAAGCATATTTCTATTTTGCCTTTCTCCACATATTATTTTATCTTCTGAGTCCCTTTATTTTAAACACAAAAATGTCCTAATGAAATCTCTTATCAGTATTATAATTTTATCTTCAAATTAGTGCAAATTTTAGTAATAAATTTTCTTTGTTAGTTATTGGCAACATTTCATAATTTCATATTTTTTATTGCAGTGCAGTAAAATTAAAATAAAAAGCCATTTACATTCAAATGCAAATAAGAAAAAAAATCTAATCAAGCCAACACAAGAGGGAATGTGAGTTGCTAAACCGAACAAACATGCGGCTGCCATTAAATAAATTAAAATTTTTACCATCCAAAAACTACATTTGCTGCAGTGGATTTATTTGGTAAGTAAAACTAATGAATTTGGAAAAAAAAAAAAAGAACTTTACGAGCAGTCTTTGAGGTTTTATAAAGTAAAGCAATAACTTACGACAACTTTATATATCATCTTTTAGTTGTAAGTTTTAATTATAAAATAATCATAGTAACAATGGTGTAATATATTTGGGGTGGCATCGCTAGATGACAGTTTTCTGCTGAATAGATAGTTGGCTCTATTGATGTCAAATTTTTGTGTACAAGTCCTCATAGTGTTTGTATATCTGAGCGTTGTTATGAATTCTGCATGTATACATTATTTTATTTAATTTACTTACCCATCTCAAATAAAAATAATCATCAAAAAATATCATCAAAATGTCTCTTCTCCTCTATTATCTTCATCAGGTTTTATTCACAGCAATTTCTTCACTATTATTTAAAGAACATCTGCTGAACCAATTTTAAAATTTTTATATAAACCAATTTTTATATGTTGATGGGTGTTATTTCTTAATTAATGTAGAACTGCACCAGTGCGAAGTATTTTTAATAGTGTGCGTTTAAGAATGTGTTAGTGAACTCTAAGAATTCATATATTCCTCATATAATCGGACGTTAACCTTTAATTAATCAAAAAGAACATAATCACAAACTATTTTCTAATTATCCCTTTAAGCTTTCTTCATCAATAAATTACAAGGTAGCAACAAGTTTAATCCTAAAATATAAAAAAAATTAAATATATCCTGATAAAATAGCTTTTAGCGTTCCACTAAAATATGTTTGCATTTCAAATGAAAATTATGACTTTATGCCAAAACTGAAAACCAAATAGTTATTAAAAGCTTTGGCCAAACCAAAAAGCCACAAACAAACCACAAATTTAGTTTAATAATAAATTAGCTAAAAGGTTTTTGAATACAATAAATTTTTAAACAATTTACAATTAATGGTCTTCATGGCTATTCTTAGGCAAGCATATTTGAAAAGGTATAAATAACAATGTAATTAATAAGGGAACTATGAAATAATAAATTTTAAAAAATTTTAAAATTCAAAAATAAAAGCAGTTTGCAATTATTATTACACTTTTACAAATTATTTACATTTCGCTCAAATAATCAAAATAAAGTATGAATAAATGTGTGTTGTATATAAATGCCTAGAATATTGGTTTTCGATTTTAACGATCAGCATAATATGTTTTATATATTGTATAAAATTTTCATAACAAAAACAACGTGTAAACACCTTATGCATAACTTGACTTGGATGGAACTTCTTAATTCGTTCGTTTAAGGCAAAAATCTAGGATCAAATCTATTTAAACCGATTTTATTAATATCTGGCTTTTTGTGTAACACTATCGAAGGTATCTATTAGACCCAGGTCTGATTAGAATTTGTCCCTAGATGACCCTTTTGCAAAGTAAAAAATATTAACTTGTCATGGATCTTTGATGTTTTGAAAATTTTTATGGTACGTTGTACGTTTTTATTTGCTATTTCATGACGTTCATTAAAATTTAGAGAATTTTTCAAGTTTTCTCTGGGAAAAATTTTTTTTCCAAAAATTGGGAAGTTAATAATTCTATCACTTATAGAAATAAATCGTACTTTCGCCAGATCTCCACGTTATAAGGTCCAAGAACCTTTCCTGACTAATTCTGAGAGCCCGACAATATGTCTGTATGTATGTGTGCGTGTAGGTATGGGTGAGTGTGTGTCTGTGCACAAGTGTATAAGTATGTCATCCACTTATAACTTTTGAACGACTGCAGCGAAACATACCGGGATAATGGCGTTCTGAAGAGTGCTCCTGAGGTTAGATTTCCTTTAAATTTGCACCGACTCGACACTTTGAATTTCAAAATATAAAAAAAGCTATGGACTTTTCAAAACTGTTTGCTTGGAATTACTTTTAAACGGTCTCAACAAACCAGCTCTTGATATTTAAAAAATACGTCGATCGCCATTAAAAAATTAGAAAATAAGTGACTTCTTGAAGAACTACGAAATTATATATCCGATCAATTAGTGTTCTCGATTATGTTATTATTAATCGAAATTAACATCAATCAATCACCACTTATAACGTACGAATCGGTTGATTTGAAAAAACCAGTTTACGATAGTTTTGCGGTAAAAATTAGCTGGAAGTTGCAGAAATGGCTCCTAGAATCTATCGTTTTCCATATTGTTTTTTTTTAACAATAAATTTTTTAGCATAAGTAGCAAATTTCAGACGTTAATGGAACCCACATTAAAAGTCTTTATATATCACATATAATATTCGTAATCGTGTTCGTATTTCTATTCGGCATTTCACTATTATTTGTCATTGTGTCTGTTTGCGATGTCACAAAATATTACAATATGTACGAAGCTCAAGTTGAAGCCTGCGTTGCATCTTTTACAGAAAATCTTGAGAGTAGATACTTGCGTATATCGATATATTACAATATATAAAATATGCCTTTACAACACAATACTTACGCCTGCCTTTTTTATATATTTAGAAATATAAAGATGTATTTAATTTGCTTTTCATATACAGTAAAGTTTTTATTTTAAGCGCAACATCTTCAAAATAAAACACTTTTTAATAATAATAATATTTAAATAGCTTCAGCGAAGCCTATTAATAAATTTTTCAAATCGAATACGGAGTAGTATTTTCCGAGAAAGATATCACCCAAAATCCATATATTCATGCCGGATGCCCCAAAAGCTGAAGAGCACTGATTATCGTAAGACTTAAGAACGTAGTCACTGGGCTCTAAAGTAAATATAGTGCCACCGATGTTGAATGATACATCAGGTAAATCATTGATTGTAGAACAATTGAACATGAATTCATAAGTAGTTTCATTGTAAATGGCACCAAGTGCCTTTTGAATAGCATAATACATATCATCAGGCACAGCGATGAGGGAAGTGCCGGTATCAGCAATGCCTTGGCAGTTGTCACATATACTGGTATTCATTATATTGGCAGATGTTACTTCAAATTGCCAGTAACCATTCGAGGTTGAATTGACATTAACGTAGGTTATGTTACCGTTGTAATGACTGGGGTCAGTGCCGCCCAGAATCAGGACACCACCTTCGGCAGTTGTGCCATTACGTGCTAAATATACTGAAAACACATCGGCTTCTATTGATCCCTGCGATATTATATTGTAGAAAGGTGGTACGACACCATCACCAGATCCAGCCAATAATCCCATACCAATAATCCCATCATAGGGGCTGTTTATAAATAGTTGACCGTATTCATTGCTTATTGCTGCAAAGACTTGGTTTTCTACCTTCAAGCCAGCAATACTCAATGTGTCCTCCACCAAATATCCGGATATAGCGCCACTGCCATAATATAAAACGAATTCCTCGCCCAAGTACTTATAAGTCGATGATAAGTTGCCGTTATAACGATTGTGATATTGGCAAGCCAAATTGTTGGGAGCACATGGCACCGTTGGTACCCACAAATTCGAAGAGCCGGTATCAATAATTACGAAAAACTCCTGTGGCGGAGTGCCAATAGTAATCGCTCCATAATACGCGTTGTTAATGTAATTGAAGATTTCCTCTTTGTGAATATCAGAGGAGTTCGCTACATTATATTTTGCTCTTAGCTTCAGCAATTCGTTAGATTTCTGCTTTCGTTCCTGAACTTTGTGCAGTGGCACTCTGACCAAGGCCGCTTCAGTCAAGACGAACAAACCAATTAGCGCAACAAACAGTTTTAACATTGTTAAAAAAGTGACTGAATACCTTTTTCTTTCACTCACTTTTATACAAAATTTCGGATCAGGTTGAAATATATGATAATTGACATTAAAAATAGATAAAATGTTAACAATTTGTGTTTATATACTTAGAAGCAAATCATAATTAATCTTATTGTATGACACAAATTTAATATATTTTAATTAATTACTTACGTACACTTCAAGTCTTTTTTATTGTTTCAATAAAAAAGAAAATTTTAAGTCATATGATTAAGTAGCTTCATATGAAAGTACATTCTAATTGCCTCATACGTACGCTTTATTCAATAAAATTTTTTTTTTAAATCAAAGTAAAGCTGTTTTGCTGAACCATTTATTCTTCACTATTGGCCAGCTGGCTGAAGCAGTTAACACAAGACTGGAATGCCTTAGATTCCGTATTCGACCTCGCAGGCAGTGATAAATGTTTCAGGTCAGGCATGTGTAGGGAGCATTCTCTGAGCGCTCATCCTGATAGAAAAAATTTATGGAAAACAATTGACCCTAAAGACCATCCATGTAACTTTCCATTAATATTAACATTAATTTTGTGTTATTCTATGCTTTTCAACTCTTTGGGCTAAACCACTATTATTTTAATTTTTAAATCAACCAAAAAACACGTGATAACCGTGAGAGATTTAGTCTTCTATTGCCAGAAAAGAACCAAGACTGCTGATTAAATATAGAATTTTATAGTTTCTCAATAAAAACACGCTTTTCTAATTTATTCATTCAGTTTATCTAATGAACGCATTGAGAGATTTTGGACTGGCTTACGATGATGGAAGTAGTTTTTAAATTTCAGGAGATGATTAGTAATTAAAATAATTCTATGAAGCCGCTTTTATTAAAAAAAATCTTATTTCTCCGAAGTTTTTCCTTGAAATCTTCCACATCGAATCGGTTCAAATTTATAAGAAATATAAGTTCAGAAACACTCTTCAGAAAGACCCGTTTCATCCGTTCAAAATTTATAAGTGGGTCGCATGGTCACGAGCTCTCAGAGTTAGTCAGGGAAGCTACTTAGGACCTCAAATAGAAACCTGTTGAGAACTCGATATTTTCAAAACGGTACAAGACCAATAATTTCCGGATTTCTTAACATTTTACACTTTCTTATCGGAAAGTTAAAAGATTTTCTAAAAATATTCTCTTTTCGAGCTTATAAATATATATGTATGAAGAAATGAAATTATTAGTTTTATAGTCCACATTTTATTCAGTCATTTTAGAAGGACGACTCATTGTATTCTAGCCTTGAGATATCTGAAGGTGGTTTTTTTATAGAAAAAATTTCATCATTATCTTTGCGCTATTCAATGAAGCTTTCCAATATTGATGCATATGCAAATAATGGTCATATTGGAAATTATTGTTGTATTTGTCATAATAATTATGTTTAGGTAATTATATGAAATTAAATTATAATTCATAATAAATACAAACACTATGGCAAACAGTTCAAGGATTATTGAGACAATCAGCACTAATTTAATTTTCAATTCGCACAGCAGAACAAAGCAGAGCGACTTTAAATATATATTTATAGTTGTAGGATAAGGCTACATGTAGCTGCATATTGCCACTCAATTGTAGCGAAATTCTCAATATCTTGAAATGAGTTGATCAGCTTTTGGTCAGTAAACTTTCCATAGAACTGAAAATAACAATTAGAAATAATTGTTTTTTAAAGAAAAAAGAAACAACATCAATCACATTTATCGTGATAATAACACAATTTTTTAGAATAACATTCGTTAGCAAAATACTTCTTCATTGGAAAAGTGCAAAATAATTTATGTTATCAAATGCTACGATATTTACAATTTCGATAGAATCCATATATTTTTAAATATATTTAACACGCTCGCTTCAAATGAATAATAAATGCTTTGATCTCATACTTGTGTACTTTTTATAATAAACAATGTTGGTAGTTTAATTAATTTTCACAGATCATTAACCTAATTTCTGCAATTTTCAATAGGAAACTAAATCGAAATATTATCATATTCCGCATGTATCCTTCAAAACATTATATGCTGAAATAACATTTATTAATTGAACTAAATTTTCAAATTACATATCCCTGAAGAAGCTACACAAAGAAGTGGCGAAATATTGGAATAAAACCATAATTTGTATATAAAAAATAATGGACCTTTTGCTTAAATAAACCTAATAAATTAATAAAATTATTATATTTTAACAACAGAATGGAGAGCAAAGTATATGACTCAAGATCCATAAATAAAGTACCTATTATTCTAACCTTCTCTCTCGGTACGTTAATGTCACTTAAAATATATGGAATATAACGTACGATATATTTTATAAAACCCAGTCTTAAGTGTTGATATAAAATGAAGTGCTCAAAATAGTTTTCTTTAAGGCATTCGTTTCGTACTCCTTTCTTTAAGAGATATTTTCCGATTTATATTTGCTGCTATACAATATCAAGCAAATAATTTTAAAATTTAATATGAAACTATTTATAAGAAATCTCTTGACTAATTTACTTCTCTGCTTGTTAGAGGTGAATTATGTTCTTACAACAAATCGCCAGCAGACTTCAAACTAATTTGAAAATCACTAAACGAAAAACTATATGATTGTTTAAAATGCACTCTTTCTTTTATTTTATTGGAAAATAATTCCGATAAGATGATTAAAATTTTACTAAAAGTTTGCATAAGATTCAATCAAACAATTCTGAGAAATAAAATGATATTTGTTTACATATTTTAAATTGACTAACAAAAAATAAATACCAGCACACTTTATCGATATAATGAGTCACACGTTTATATTCAGAATTATTAAAAATTATTTACTTAATACCTGCTTGTTATCGTTATTAAAAAACAAATTAAACAAACAAAAAAGTCCGAGAAAATATTATTTAAGTAAAATAATGGTGAAATCAGTTTTACATTCGAAGTGTAAATCTATTAGTTCGCAACTATGAAGGTTGGTTGCGCTATTTTGGCCGCAATTTTGCTGATACTCAACAATAATTTTGTAAGTCTAGTCGGTTAAAATTTAAATGCAACAAGATTATTGATTTTTATATTTTAAATTATATCAAGACAACTGGCCGCATATTAGCTCCAAGTGATAACATTAGGAAGGACTTTGCAGACTCATTTCGGAACTGGTTTGTGATCTTTAATTATGTGTTTAATAGCGAGGATGTGGAGTCAATCTTTAGCCTAAATGATAATTGGGAAAATTTACAATGTTTATTAAGTTTTGAAGCAAGAAAATCGGATATATTATATGATGGTGGTCAGAAAATATTTCAGTGTGGTGATGTTTGTAAATGGGACTTACGAAATTATTTTAAACGACATTCTTGGCGACGTTTTAAAGATTCTTCAGGATTGTTTACTAGATGGCCCTTGGAACAATGGCCCAACTCCGCCACCAATTGCAAATATAACATGGAAGCCATGGCCAAATTCAACTTGGAAACCGTGGGAAAATATCACAGTAACCCCACCAACATTTAATACTACCTGGGCTCCAAATATGACCTGGAATCCTTGGCCTAACACAACCTGGAATCCGTGGCCGAACTCAACCTGGAATCCGTGGGAAAATATCACAACAACCACTCCGATTTTCAGTACCACGTGGAATCCATGGCCCAACACAACATGGACTCCATGGCCCAATACAACATGGAGTCCATGGCCCAACTCAACCTGCAGTCCATCTGAAAATATCACAACAACCACACCGATTTTCAATACCACGTGGAATCCTTGGCCTAACACAACCTGGACTCCATGGCCCAATACCACATGGAGTACATGGCCTACCACAACCTGGAATCCTTGGCCCAATACAACATGGAGTACATGGCTGAATGGAACCACAAATAGTTGGCTCAACTCAACTTGGAGTCCTTGGCAGAGTACTACGTCAATACCTTCGGCACAAAATTCCACTACATGGAATTCCTCGGAAAACACAACATCAAATGTGTTTGAGCCCACTATAACTCCAGACAAATCTGCTGAGCCCTGGTGGAAGAAGTTATGGCACAAAATTACTTCAATAATTTAAAAAAAAATTAATGCAATTAATTTCTGCAATTAGTATCAATTTTCAATTGTTTACTTTTGGTAATAAAATTAAAAGAATTCCACAATATTGCATCACATGAATATATTAATTAAAATACTTAGGATTGCATTTTAGAAAGAAAATGAAATAAAAAATATGAATATATTTGTCATCTGTGATTGGGAGTATAAAAGTTTTATAAAAGACTAACGCCCTAATTCACAAAGGATTGTTAAAGTTAATGAATGTTTAAAGAGATCTTTTAAAGCCACTTTAATTTTAATAATCGTTTATGAATTAAGAGGTTACAATTTAGTGGTTTTAAAATGACCACTGATAAAAAGATATACATCTCAGTCACCTGAAATTTTCTTATGGTTTTGCATCGATTCGTGTTCGTTTATGCAAACATTTCACTAAATATGTGAAACTTCAGATGATAGATATATAGCAAGGCACAGTCTTTGCTAATGCGGGTGTTATGAATTCCATTATGCCTGCAAACAATAATCATTTATGGCTGTAAATAACAATGCAATGACAGCATGATTTCCTCTAAATTTTTTCCCCTACGCAAATTTGATTAATAATGGAGTTCAGATGTAAATTTAGCAGGCTCTCATGTTGTTACATGAGCAGCAGAAGGCATAAGGAAAGTATGTAAAATATAAAGAAAAAAATTCACAAATTTATATTTTAATGTATCATAGTCGAAATAAACCCTTTTTGCAAAACGAAAGTATTTTAATTTTTATGAAAAATTATATTCATCCGCTTTTACTTCTTTTGCACCAAACACTCTCTTCTCTTACTTTTAGTTTTATTTTTGCAATTTTTTTTAATGGCACACTTTTCTGAATCCAATTTGCATGGTCCAAAAAAAGCAGCAACTTATTATTTGATGGGCTTTTATAACATTAATCATCTTCAAGACAAATTGTTTTCCTTTGTAAGAAACGAAAATTTTGCATAGATTATACTTATAAATTTCGATACATGGAGGAAAATAAGCACCATAGAAGAGCCATACAACAAAGTATCTAGCGCTCATAAAGAATCATAAAGCTGACAGCGTTGCATGAAATTTGTAGCATTAATTTTGGGGGAAAAAAGAGAATAATTTAAGAAATGATGTATAAGAAGTGCCACACATCTGTACCAAAAATTAAGAAATATTAGAATAACTCTAAAAGATTTACGTACGTCTCTAAAATTTGTCAACTACGACATGAAAAAATTAAATTGTAATCATGGGCGTAATAGTGTTTTCACACTGAAAGTTATAACCATAAATATGTATTTTATGCTCCCACTAAATATTTTATAAACTCAGTTTTAAAACAGGTTGTCCAGTAAATTAAACCACAATGAATTAAATTTCTCAAATACTTCGATGCCTTTGTTATTGTTTTATTTTCCTTTTATAACACTTAATTCACAAACTGTACTGCAGTTTTTTTTTTTGCACAAAAACAATAAGTTTTTCTCTGGACTCTAAGACAAAAATTTTATAATATTTGAAAAATAATTATTTTAAAATTATACAAAGCGAATAAATATCTGGAAATCACTTTATTTCATATAATAATAATACAAATTCGGTAGATTTTTCTGTGCATTCTTTGAGCATTAAACAGATGTTTCCAATATATAACTTGGCAGCACTCAATTTAGCGCGGTCAAAAACAGGCACAAAAAAACTGAATTTCATAAAAACTTTTAATTTCATTAAAAGTTGAGTTGCTTAAAACCCACACAAAAGTAGTTTTAAATTGTTTTTAACAAAATCTTCTTGTAATTCAAAACCAGCTTTTAAAAGTTGGTTGCACCGTTAAAACCACACTTTATGAAAACCATGTCAAAATTAATACGAGCACAAAATTCATTTTAATTCAACTATTCTAGAATTCATGTCAAAATATCACATGCTACCAGTTTCCAAATATATAAAATAATTTAAGCTTCATTTAATATGCATGTCATCTCTTTTATATGTATATGAATATGTATATAAGATTATATATCAGCTACTAGGTAACTGGGTTTCATGTAATTCCAAACGTTTTTACTTTTTAATTTTATATGTTGTTATATTTGATCTGCGCATTTTCTATTTATATATTTGCTTTCAGTTGTTCTGTAGTTTTCTGTTGATTTCTTTGGTATCACTAAATCTTCTAACCCTCTGCTTGGTAAACTCTATAATCCTTTATTAAGCTTAACTTTTTTTTTGTGTTGAAACATTTACTACGAGAACTAACAGAGTGCAAAATAGCAACCATAAAAATCTATACTGAACTAAATGTCGGCATTCATTTACTGCGGCGGGCGATGGCAAGGAAACACAAATGAACGTGACTTGGTACAAAAAAAGAACCAAACTAAATACTATTCGCTCTTACTTTACACTGCGGGCTAAAAGTATGACTTTTTTGCCGATATTTTCATAGATTCCAACGTTACGACCTGAAAATTTAAATGAAACTGACGAAACTGTTTGCAGATCTATTAATTATTACAATTTTTTTTTTCTACGTGTAGGATGACCTCTATATATATAGTACATTGTGCAAGAGATAGAAAGAAGAGGACAGTTTAGACAACAGATGAAGGCAAATTGGAAGAATAGAGTTTTTGGCGCTATTATAAATTTTTACTTCTCCGTAAAGTTATTTGTAAAGTACTGACAAAAGAGGCTCTTGTATTCTGCTTTTCGAGTACAATCGTTGTTGGTAATGCTCAGTGACCAGTATTATGGTTTCGTCATTAACACAAGCCGACGACAACAAAAGCAATTCTGCAGATCAGAAAAATTCGACAACGTTTTCGTGACTGAGGGCCGAGTCAAACTCGGGATCTAATGCGTAGTAGCCATCTGCTAAGTACTTCAGCAAACGATACAATCAAAATTTGGTTAGATTGGGCTAAGAGACCTGGCTACAAAGGCAGTGAGAAAACACTCGGAGGCCATAAAATGCCCATTCTGATGGTCAAAGGACTACACCCTACACAATCCTTTCAAATGACGTACTGATTCCAGAGAACCAACCAGAACATCTCACAAACTCTTCTAGGGCAGTCAGTGATGCATCCCTGAGAGAGTTAAGATCCTGCAGAACTCGAGAGTTAAGATGTCTAAGCCTACGCTTGTGCAGGGCCAAGTGTCACAAAGAAGATGCTGCACAGAATACTCTTCTTCATCTTCGAAGCAGCTCTTGCAGTGACCATTGTGAGGAAAACTTGAACGCTTTGGCATTTATCCGATCATACAGTGCCCCATCATGACTGCTACTACAGGTATTATAACGTTTTTATAAACCTTTTCATTAGCTACTGAATTTGAGTACCAGAGATGGAAGTATAGCAGCCTCAGAAAATAGAACTTTTTCGCTCAACAGCATAATTTGGCTAATTAAATTGTTTTTGAAAGAGCGATTCAATTGAATAATTTCGCAAAAGCAAATTTTGGAGCATTTGCTGCAATTTAAGCTATTACCCTAATATAAATTAGGCCGCTGTAATTTGGATTATCACTCTGATATAAATTAGGCGTATTTTAAAATAATATTAAGCTGGTGAACAATAACGTAGTAGAACTTTTTTGGCGCACTGTACATTTCTGTTCTATTTATATCCTGTTTAGATGCTACAATACGAATGACTAGAATTTTTAATTAAAAACTGTAGCTGTTCATAAAAACAGAAGTAACAATGTTATGTTTGACTAAAAAATGAAACTAAAATTTTTTTTTAATTGTTATATATGATTTATACACACACACATATTATGTATATGTATGCGTATATGTAGTTTGAACTTTTTCGTAACAAACATATATTAAAAGTTATATGTGGGAGATGTAAAACATGAAAGTTTTTCCAACTGAAATTTAAGCACGTAACAAACAGTTTTATTGCAATAACATCAAATTATTTCTTTCATTGGCTGAGGAAAAAAATTATACACTTTATTAGTGGAAATTTAAAGTTTAAGGTAAATGGACACAAATGAAGTTAATAGAGAATAAATTTAAATTGAGAATGGAAAGAATTCTTCGCAAGGCCACTCTACAAATGAAATGCTAAACAAATTAGAATCAGTGTAATCGTTAATATGAATAAGAAATATTTTGACCCGATAATAAATTTACACATTTCGAAGTAAATAATTCCAAAAAGTAACTGGAATTTCAGAGCCGTACTTCGTTTAATTATGAACGTAGTTTCGCTTGAATTCGCTGAATTTAATCCATCAATACTGATCCGTTTTGCTATTATGATCTCTGAACAACATTTCTTTTCTTAGTATTTAAAGATCAGATTTAAGTCATTATTTCACTACCAAAATTAAAGTTATTTTCGAAGTTGCATTCCTCAAGATATAACAGTTATTTTTTCACTTCTATTTGTTCTTTAAAAAATAAAATTTATTTCTTAACTTTTATTTTTCAACAAGAAAAGAAAAAATACATCTTAATTTCCATTTATTTCTCAGCAAATGAGCAAAATAGAAAAGCAATATCCCTTGAGTTCTTGGCGGTTATGGCTCGATATGTGTAATAGATTAGCTGATATTTTCTTTTACTTTCTAAATATTTTTTGAGCTCTCTTTAAAGGAATCAGTGCGATATGTTACAATAGCAGTTTTTATGTAGCAAATTATGTTTCATATTTTACTAGTGTTAACAAGTTTGTCTGCTTTCTATGGCCACTAATACGAAACTAAATGCATCGAAATGTTGTTTGGTAGTAGATAACATTTGGCGGCAGCTACTGCGCTGCGAAAACAAAAAGCTTTGAAATTATTTTATTATGCAAAACTAAAACTTTGTCAGCTATCAATTTTATTGGAGAGTACTTAAAAAAAACTAGCAAAATTATCAATTGCAGCTGTTGAAAAGCAAAGTAAATAAATTGATTGTATATTGTAGTCGTTGGGGAGAAAATTAAGCCTTTAAAATCGACTGCTGTCAACTATTTGGTTACCACCAGAATTGGATATTGGGAAAAAGCTTAATTTGAATCGTCTTCCCTGTTTTTAACTAAAAAAACAAAAATATTTTTCCCAAACTTGTTTTAACGAAACAAATTAATTAAAGACTGTGGAATCGATTTATGATCAATTAATTATAATTTGTTTGACTATTTTTGGGTACTGATAAAAAAAAGTTGGTATATAAATGGAACATTTCTAAAATAGATTACAATGTTAAAGTTACTTTTTATACCACAGACTTTATTTCTATTGACTGAAAGTGCATTATAAGTTTGCCAATACAAAAAGAGTTCAAGACCATAAATGAAAATATAATGCAAAAGAAGACTTCCCAAGAAGGAAATTGTTTGACTACGGATACGATTCGTATTATGGTATTATTATTGGTACTCCACTGCAAAAGTTTTTTATAATATATTGTACTAGACCTTCTAATCTGTGGGTGCCAATGGTCCCATGTGCTGCACCTAAATTCGTGTGCCAATATCATAACCGTTATAAAGGCGCTTTGTGATATTTCCTTTTAATTGTGTCTTGTCTATGGGATACTACAACATTTTCAGTGATAAAGACGTTCCACCCTTTCATATAAATTAATATACTCTCACAAGACTTAAGAGATCCTCCAGCATTTAACACGTAAATCTTTTCTACTGGAGGATGGTGTTTTAATATTAAGTGTCAATAATTCAAATCACTACACCGGGTATTTCACAAGTTTATTGGTAATTTTAAATGATAAGAGTCCATGTTTCAATAATATTCTCTGTAATTACTGTCATTCTATTGCTGATACTTTCGGTGTATGAGACGATATTTACTTGAACATATAAAAATTACTGAGCACAAACTTTAAAAAAAAACTCTTAATAAAAATATGTCACCATCGGTTTGATACAGTTGTCGTACGCATTTTCATCATAAAATTGATACAACTAAAAACTGTTATCACATTCAACTAACCCGCCTCCCAAGTGGTAATTAATAAAAAATATACCTGAATTTTAGTAACGCAAGTGTAGCGGTTTCCGAAAGCAGCTGTTCTTCCCTGCTGTGTTAGTTGAATATTTAAAGCTAATTTGGACTTTTTCCTGTGCAGGAAGATATGGATTTTAGGAGAAATATTTACTAAATCAAAGGCAGTTTAATTGAAATTGATTATATGAAATAAAATTATAGCGAATATGTATGTTTTTTGTTGCTATTTTTCTAATTCATACAGTTAATAAATAAGTTTATTGTTTTTTTATACAAATACACACAGAACATATTTTAATATTGCGAATATTTTGTATGAAATTACTATTCTTGTTCTAATTTTCAATATAATTTTTTATATACATCTTTCGATTTTCACAATGTGATATCGTTTTCATTGTCACCCTCTCGTAATTTTCCAAAAAGTCAATACCAAAATATATCCAATATAAATTATTTTTTTAAAGCTCTTGTGCTTTATAAATCTAAAGTTTGGCAATTGGGCGCAACCTTTACCCTCAACAACAACAGCTGCCAGTCAACAAAAAACAATATCTTAGAATCATCGAATAATATATACAAACACACGCATATAATATCATAGATATGTACGTGTAAACATACGTTTGTATAAAGGCATTTATACAGCATTTTATATTAAAAAAAAATATTCACGTACTTGGCTCAAGTTCTACCTGTTAAACGCCAAATTCCATAATATATGTCGGCTCATTTTATTACAATTTAAAAAACTGAAAGGAAAGTTGTCAGCACATGCTACCAGACAGTTATACTATTATCATATATTAAGATTTTTTTTGGTTTTTTTGTGAAACATCAAGCACTTTTCTTGCAAATATATGAAAAAAAAATATATGATGTCGAAAATATCATTTTCATATTATGCAAATTTTGATTGTTTTCCACATAAAATATGCTTAGAAAATAACATGTATCCGTTGGATTGTGGCACTTTGAAAAATAATTCCTTGTTCTTATTTTTATAACAAAGAAAATTTAAAATAAAAGTTTTTCGCCCTACTTGTGTTAAATGAAAAGTTCTCTCTAAGTTTAGCAAAATTAATATATTTTATTTTTGTCGAAATACTTCATAGTGTAGTAGACCTAAAATTTGTTTTTAAAACAAAATTTTGCAAGAGCATTAACTATTTCAGAGAACAAAAATTTCTTAAAACTCAGTACTCATTTATTCTTTATATAATTAATAGTCAGAATACATTTTATTTTAATTCGCAATACTGGTTTTTTAATAGATTCAATGCGTAGTGCCGGGTATGAATAAACGATGCGAAATTGAACAATTTGTTGTAGGGATTTTAGTGTTTAGTACGCCGGCGAATTTTCGCTACAGAATCCACAAAAGAAGATGTTTTTATATTTTTACTAAAGGAGTTGTTCTCTAAAAAATGATGGCTGTCGATAATGCTTTTGTTCCTGAAGCAGTCCAAAAATTCAGTGTAAAAACCTTTTCGCTGATATCGCATGATATCGTTCGATCGAAGAAATAACATTTTAAAAATATTTCTTGTTTCAAATGTTATCCGATCGAACACTATTTTCATGAGCTCCCCTTAACAATTATTGATATCTAATCAATTTGTACAAATATTGTCTTTAACTGCTTATATGTATGTGTGTGAATATATGTTAACAATAATATTGAACATGTGGCATATTTTTAGGATGGATGAATAAACTACACATTCAATACAAACAAATCAAATCTATTGATATCGAAAATATATTGCATCGAAAAGCAATCACTTGTTAGACACTCTGGTATATTTTCATTGAACATATTATTGTTGTGATAAACAAAGAGATTTTAATGTTGCAGATGGTCAACTATTACATAAAAGTTTTAGCCCAAATGACCACATATTTAAAAAACATTTAACGATGGGTAGAAAAAAGTGGTGAGTTGTAGAATATATTTTGCAGATGAAGTCTCCACACAAATAGATGATATTTAAATGAAAAATTGTGTATTAATATATTAAACAATAATTATAATTATATACATACATGAATTCTTCTAGTTCTTTAAATTCTTTTCAAATAATAATATTCTCTAATAATTTTATGGTTAAGGTTTCCTTATTTTCAGTTTAATGTTTTACTTATTTTTCAATATTTCGTCACTCATTTATGTGACTTCCTTAGAATATTAAATATATTGTTAGATTAGAAAAAATTTTATGTAACAAAAATATTATGGAAACTATTTGTCGACAAAATTTAGAAAAGATAAATAGATTATTTACTGAGTGCGGAGTCAAACTCCGGTCCTTTTCTTATCAATCTGGTCATGTTGAGTTTATTTGTTTTGTTACTTTAAGTAAATCCACAACTGGTTAAGTAATTACTCAGTTCAATTAAAGAAAAAATATTATTGGCAAAATAAAATATTTTAAATATTGTACGATTTATTAATTTTAATAACAGTCTACTTAAATCTGCTCATATGAGTAACCCAAAACGTTACTCGTTTTAAATTTAATAACATAAAATAAGACATATTGTCTCCCAGATTATCCACAGCAAGGCTTTTGCATAGCCAAACTCGACTGCAGTGGAAACGTAGACATTGTCATTATGATTAACTACGATTGCTAAGCTCAAAACATGTCGTACATGCATTGTGGAAGCCAAGTTTTTCTATACCGATTTGGCCAACTGGGATATATCAAAATTATATACATGCGAACAAATTATGCCATAAATTATTTTTCGTGTTGCTTCCTTAGAGCAACATAAAAATGCAAAGTTTCATACAATTTTTCCGCAGAATTAATGTCAGCAAAAAAAAAATAAATTTTCGTAATGAAAGATATAAAAATGAAATCATTTAATGAGAGTATACAATTTGTAAATGAAATGTTTAATAGTGAAAGTCGCTACCATTGACGCCATACAATAAGATTAAATTATACAAATTGGATGTAAAGTTATCAGAACACAGCAAATGTTTTAATAATATTGTTAGTATAGAAAGATGGGAACCAAAATTTTAACATCAATTTTGAACAGGTTTTTTCTTTTTTTAAATCAGAATGAAAAGTAGCAAAACTCTACTTCACAGTTTCTGCAACAAAATCCTTCACCACGAAAAGTTTTAAATAGTTGCGTTATTTGGGAATGGTCTGTTGATTAAAAATAAAAATCTGACGTTGGAAAATGACATGGATATATTGCGTCACCAAGCCTTCAGAGAATTAGTGGTAGGCAATATTGAAAAATTATTAACAATTTACAAAATTTACATTCAAATAACATCAGGAACATGGCTCCAGGTTTTCTAAAAATTAAAATATATACTTATATTAGAAAATTATATTGAAATCAATACATTAAAAATGATTCCCTGCTGCAGCACAAGTTAATACGTTTCGGTCAATTAAATGTTAGAACGTCATTTAAGACACTATCAATAAATGAAATTCGTTAAGTCCTATAAAATATGTTAAGCTTTTTTTAAAAATTGAATAGTCATCAGATCTTATTTTATTGAATTCTTATCAACAATTGTGTTTACCAGCACTTGAAATTTACCAAAGACAAGCGATTAAATCTGTGCTAATATCAACAACAAATTGTAATTTTTCAAATGGATACTCGAGATAACAAGCATGTGCAGGCAAAGAATCACCCCATAAAAAATAATAAAACCTTTTCCTAAATAAACAACTAATTATATTTTCATACGATAAATATATATGTACATATGAAATTTATTATTTCAAGGTCTATATAATAAATTAGTAAAAATTTTATTATGTCAAAATTAAGCCACATAATTGGAACAATCAATATTAATCAATTAAAGAGCATGTAATAAATTTTAAATTTTATAAATAATAAAAATTTATTTCAATTTTGCAAGCAAATAAACTACTGTCTTGATAATATGCCCTGCAACCAGGCAGAATGTGAACATAATGATCGAATGAATATCATTCTTTTTTCTAGTATTCGATAAATCCGTCAATGGTTTTTTAAACAAAAAAACTTTTTTAACAGAATGTAAGATTTATTTACACCATTTAAACGACTTTGAAAAAAAAGTTTATCGAAATGCCTCAAATTAGTTGCTTATTAAAAAGAAATATCTTTTTAATAATCATGAAAATAAAATACTTGAAACCATCGTACGCTCGTGCATAGATCACAAGTTCGTATCACCATAAACTTTCCATTTCAAAACAACTGATTGATGGTAGTTCTGATAAATAAAATAAACATAAAAATATTAATTCATAAAATATATAAATATTATTTGCAAATTTGTATACAAAATATGCACAACGACCAGTTTACAGAGTTACACCCATGACCACGAGTATATAAAATGTTTTTTTCTTGGACTAGCAGGACCCCCATATATGCAGTGAACTGTGCCAGTTCAAGAAAGCAGGGGATACTGTTAAGAGGACAGATGAAGACAATTTAATAGATAAAGAATTTCTGGCCGAGTGCTGAGTCAAACTTCGGATCTAAGACATTGTAGCCTAACGTTGACTGCTTTAGCCAGTAAGAGAGAGAGAGAGAGAGAGAGAGAGAGAGAGAGATATTTTTAAAAAAGTACGTATGAAAATTTTTTGAATAAAATACATTTCAAACTCATTTTAAATATTATGAATATGGCGATTAGTTTATTATATATTATGATCAGGTATTACTGTACCGCGTTTCACTTCAAAATATTTATTATTTTGGCCCCCAGATGTTGGCCACGTGATCGGAATCATTGGCTGATTGGAATCAATAAATGATCCCACTTGAATTCAATGATTTCTGCTATTAAGCCAAAAATATTTAAGCCCTCGGACACTAACATTCTCTCGTATTCTCTCGATTTTTTTTTCGATTACGTTTCTGCATTCAGTTAAAATCGAATTGGAAAAGGATATTCCCTACTTCGTATGTAGCTGTAGCGAAAAATTTATCGGCGAAGTAAAAATGCTGTATCCTCTATTCAGTTTTTATTTGTTCTCTTAAAACTATCCCCTCCTTTCTAGTTCTGGCACAATGCACTGCATGTGTAGGGGCCTTCATCAGCTGCATCCCGATCCAAGACAACAACAATAATGATAATAATAAATATAATAATAATAATAATAATAATAATAATAATAATAATAATAATAATAATAATAATAATAATAATAGAATAACGAAAAACAATAAAAGTCTGATTATAATCAAGTTAGTAAACAAACACCTTAGAGACATGTGCCAACGATGGTAGTGCAGAATATCAATCGAATCAAAATGATCGGAAAACGGAGCAGAGAATAAAAAAGTTGCCAAAACGGAGAATATATCAATTGGTTGGAATCGACATACAGAAGGGGAGTAATTATTCGTATTATAAGTGACATGCGGATAAAAATCTCGAATATTCGTCACCAAATTAGACATTCAAAATACGTTGTTCGATGGCAGCGCAACTAAATTTTCGTTTGCTATTCACAAAAAACTAGTTAATTACCGGTCATTAAAAATTTTAAAAGTCATATTCAGATTTGTTATTTCCACAATATTAATAAGTTCTGTTGTTTTTTTTTTACAAAAAAAAATTTTTTTGTCAAATTATAAAACCATTTTCACTATTTGTCAAAATCTAAAGCAAATTTAAAACTTAATGCAATTCATGCAGCCCTAAAACCACTGAATGAAATCTTATCAACTACTTAACGAAATGCATGTGCACTTATCAATTGCCAAATAGAATTACAAAGTGGCTTTAATCTCTGATATCTATAAAATTCCAGCCAAAGAAGATACACAAATAAACATACTCAAATATTGCAAAAAATCACTTCTACTGCAATAAAAGCCAAGGAAAATGTTCGATTTGATCACAGTCTGAAAACATGTTGAAGTTTGTGGTAACAATTTTAAGTTTGGCTCTCTTGTCGGAGGCAGCCATAGTGGTGCCTTTGCACAAAGTCAAGGAGTCTAAAAGCAAAGCCAACGAATTAAACATATTAAGAAGCAAATACAATGACCGCATCAGTCGTAACTATTTGGGTAAATTTAATGCCAGAGGCGGTGTCCAGGAAAGTTTGATGAACTACGTTGATGACTCGTACTATGGGACAGTAACAATCGGCAGTCCAGCTCAAGAGTTCATGGTTTTGTTCGATACTGGCTCTTCTAACTTATGGGTGCCTGTAGCTCCCTGTGCTTCTGGAGATGCTGCCTGTCAAAATCACAATACCTACGACCCCAGCGCCTCATCGACTTATGAACAAAATGGAGAATCCTTCTCGATTGCCTACGGTAGCGGTAGTTTGTCTGGATATTTGGTGCAAGACACTGTCTCTGTTGAAGGTTTGACCATTCAAAATCAAGTATTCGCTGCTGCCACCAACGAACCCGGTAACACTTTTACCTACTCTCCTTTCGATGGCATCTTGGGCATGGCCTTCCAAAGCATTGCTGTAGACAATGTTGCACCACCCTTCTACAACATGTACTCGCAAGGGTTGGTTGACAAAAGCTTGTTCTCCTTCTACTTGACACGTGGAGGTACATCGAGTGATGGAGGTGTTCTCGTTTTGGGCGGTGTTGATCCCAATCACTATACTGGCGAAATCACTTATGTTCCGGTGTCCAGTCAAGGCTATTGGCAATTCCAAATGGACTCCGCTAGTTTAAATGGTGTGGATGTGTGCGATGGCTGTCAAGCTATTGCTGATACTGGTACTTCTCTTATTGTTGTTCCTGACTCTCAATACGCAAATGTGCAGGCTGCCATTGGTGCTACCTTCAACTACGACTACTACACCTACACCGTTGATTGCTCCACCGTCGACAGCTTACCTCCTTTGACTATGAGCATCGGTGGCACCACATTCACCATTGAATCCAGTGACTACATTCTCCAAACAGACGGTGTCTGCTCCACTGCTTTTGAAGATATTGGCACTGATTTCTGGATTTTGGGTGATGTTTTCATTGGAAAATACTATTCCATCTTCGATTTGGGCAACAACCGGGTTGGCTTTGCTCTTGCGCAATAACTTTTAAAAGAGATGGACGGACAGTACGATTTAGTTAAGTACGCCCTATAAAAATTTTTACATATTTAAAATAAAATATATTAGCAATTTTATCCAGCATTAAATAAATAAAATCTTTGTTTTCTTGGATAAGATCTCGGTGGCAGAGACTTTTATTGCATCACAGGTTTTTCACCTTACACGTTAACTTCATGTTTGAGATGCCTCATAGTTTATACAAAATAACCGATTGCTAGATATGCTGTTCTTTCAATTCAACAGTCTAATAAAAATAGCTTCTATTTTTTGATAGAAATATCCGGTAGTGAAATTAAATCAGTAAAAAAAATTAATAATTGAAAGATTCTAAATATACTTAACTTTCCATAGAGTATCAAGAAGTGGCAGCTGCTGGATTTTAGCTTTATTTTGTAGTAATTTTATTGTTCTCAAGGCTCCTAGTAAATTGTCTCTTAAAGGAACAGTTATTAAATTCCCTATAGCCAACTGGATATATACCCTAAGAAGAGAAGTATCTGCGACCTCCGATTTGCTATACCAGAAGAATCAAAAGCTCTTAAGTGTTTCTTCATGCTCTTCAACTTTCCAAAAAGTTACTAAAACGGGAGATCTTTAAAACAGCATGTTTTCTCAAAGCGAATTTGAAACTCACCCATTTTTGCCTATAATAATTTACATTTTCCCAACTGCAACTTAAAAGGTACCACTGTGAGAGACTCAGAAAATTTAATAAATAAATTGTTTATATCTTCTGTGATTACTAATTTCGTTTAATTGATAAAGAAAATAGAATCTAAGACTTTTGATAATAAATGGGCACATTGGAAAGTTATTTTTATTGACATATAGGATAAGAGCAAACAATTGCATTTGTATCGACACAAATGTCAATACGATTCCCACACAGAGAAAGTTTGTTTCTAAAAGCAGTATCATGTTTTAAAAATTTGTTATGGTGAACCTCTGCAGAGAAAATAAAACACAAAACGGAGGGGAGAGAAAATAATATCCACACCAAAAACTAATCTACCGACGATTTATACTTGAGTATCGAATTCATACCAAAAGGGCTTGGACTTAATAAATATGAAACAAAAAATTCGGAAAACTGGGACTAGAAGAAAAAAAATCAAGCACTAACAGAGATTTAACAATGTTTTCGTATTCGGTATCAATGTTGTAGCACTCATACGGCTCAATTAAACTATTTTTACAAATAGTGAAATAAAATAAATAAATCACACCTTTGAGATATTTTAATACGCTTCCAAAATCTTATTCACAAAATGTTCCTCTACTCAATTTAAACAAATAAAATTTTTATTAATGATGCAAACAAATAAACAAATAATAAATAGTTTAAGCAGCGCGAGCGAAACCAACACGTCCGTTGCCTACATCGAAGATGGAGTAGTACTTGCCAATGAATATGTCACCCAAAATCCACAGTTCAGAATTGATATCCTCAAACGCAGAAGAGCAGACATCATCACCTGATCGAATGATGTAATCCTTAGCTTCAATAGTGAAAGTCGTGCCGCCAATGCTCATAATCAAAGGAGGCAAACTGTCAACAGTAGAGCAATCGACGAGGTAGCTTCCATATTGGTAGTCGTAAGAAGCTCCAATGGCATTTTGAATATTCCGGTATTGACTGGTGGGGACGACAATGAGTGAAGTACCAGTATCGGCAATAGCTTCGCAACGCTCGCACAAATCGACACCATTCAATGTAGCCGAGTCCATTTGGAATTGCCAATAAGTTTCAGATGTTAAGGGAACGTACGTGATCTCGCCGGTATAATGGTTGCGATCAACACCACCCAAAACAAGAACACCTCCTTTCTTAGATGTGCCTTCGCGAGCCAAATAGAAGGAGAACACGTTTTTATCGACCAATCCTTGTGAGTACATGTTGTCGAAGGGTGGCACCACTTTGTCTACAGCAATGCTTCTAAAGGCCATACCCATGATGCCATCGAAAGGAGAGTATTTAAAAGAGTCACCGGGTTCGTCGGTAGCAGCAGCGAATACTTGATTCTGAATGGTCAAACCTTCAACAGAGACAGTGTCTTGCACCAAATAACCAGACAAGCTACCACTGCCGTATTGAATCGAGAACGTTTCTCCGTTCTCTACGAAAGTCGATGAGGCACTTGGATCGTAGGTATTATGATTTTGACAGGCAACATTTCCAGGACTACAAGGAGCTACAGGCACCCATAAGTTGGAAGAGCCAGTGTCGAACAAAATCAAGAACTCTTGAGGTGGAGTACCGATTGTAATTTTTCCGTAGTACGAGTCATCATAATAGTTCATCAAGCTTTCATGGACACCATTTCTTGGTTGTATTCTAACTAAATCACTGTATTTGTTTCTCAGTTTGCTTATTTCGTTAGCTTTGCTCTTGGGTTCCTTGGACTTGTGCAAAGGCACAACTATGACTGCCTCTGACAAGAGCGCCAAACTTAAAAGTGCTACTACAATCTTCAGCATGTTGAAAAACTATAAACGATTCATGGCATGCAGTCTGCTTTTATACTGATTCAGTTCCATATCAAATCTGGATTTTAGACATTGAAAATGTGTGGACAATTTTAGAAACCGTTTAATTACCCAAAATTAATCAATAGTTTTTTGACAGGCAGAAGTTTTCTGTTATCTCAACTGTCGTTTTTCAATGATTGATACGATTTTTTTCTTCGAATATTTTATATACAAATTGGAAGAACTACTTCAAATTCTATATTAAATAGGCGTGAATATGAACAGACATACAAACAATATGTATTTACAGTAGAATCTGAAGTAGTTCTTCCAATTTTTATATCAAATATTCAAAGAAAAATAAAGTCCAAATCTTATCAATCATTGAAAAAAGACAGTGGAGATAACAGAAAACTTCTGCCTGTCAAAAAACTATCGATTAATTTTGGCTAATTAAACGGTTTCTAAAATTTTCCAGACATTTTTATATCATAACAAATTTGATATGGAACTGAATCAATATAAAAGCAGACTGCATGCCATGAATAGTTTATAGATTTTTCGACATGCTGAAGATTGTAGTAGCACTTTTAAGTTTGGCGCTCTTGTCAGAGGCAGTCATAGTTGTGCCTTTGCACAAGTCCAAGGAACCCAAGAGCAAAGCCAACGAAATAAGCAAACTGAGAAACAAATACAGTGATTTAGTTAGAATACAACCAAGAAATGGTGTCCATGAAAGCTTGATGAACTATTATGATGACTCGTACTACGGAAAAATTACAATCGGTACTCCACCTCAAGAGTTCTTGATTTTGTTCGACACTGGCTCTTCCAACTTATGGGTGCCTGTAGCTCCTTGTAGTCCTGGAAATGTTGCCTGTCAAAATCATAATACCTACGATCCAAGTGCCTCATCGACTTTCGTAGAGAACGGAGAAACGTTCTCGATTCAATACGGCAGTGGTAGCTTGTCTGGTTATTTGGTGCAAGACACTGTCTCTGTTGAAGGTTTGACCATTCAGAATCAAGTATTCGCTGCTGCTACCGACGAACCCGGTGACTCTTTTAAATACTCTCCTTTCGATGGCATCATGGGTATGGCCTTTAGAAGCATTGCTGTAGACAAAGTGGTGCCACCCTTCGACAACATGTACTCACAAGGATTGGTCGATAAAAACGTGTTCTCCTTCTATTTGGCTCGCGAAGGCACATCTAAGAAAGGAGGTGTTCTTGTTTTGGGTGGTGTTGATCGCAACCATTATACCGGCGAGATCACGTACGTTCCCTTAACATCTGAAACTTATTGGCAATTCCAAATGGACTCGGCTACATTGAATGGTGTCGATTTGTGCGAGCGTTGCGAAGCTATTGCCGATACTGGTACTTCACTCATTGTCGTCCCCACCAGTCAATACCGGAATATTCAAAATGCCATTGGAGCTTCTTACGACTACCAATATGGAAGCTACCTCGTCGATTGCTCTACTGTTGACAGTTTGCCTCCTTTGATTATGAGCATTGGCGGCACGACTTTCACTATTGAAGCTAAGGATTACATCATTCGATCAGGTGATGATGTCTGCTCTTCTGCGTTTGAGGATATCAATTCTGAACTGTGGATTTTGGGTGACATATTCATTGGCAAGTACTACTCCATCTTCGATGTAGGCAACGGACGTGTTGGTTTCGCTCGCGCTGCTTAAACTATTTATTATTTGTTTATTTGTTTGCATCATTAATAAAAATTTTATTTGTTTAAATTGAGTAGAGGAACATTTTGTGAATAAGATTTTGGAAGCGTATTAAAATATCTCAAAGGTGTGATTTATTTATTTTATTTCACTATTTGTAAAAATAGTTTAATTGAGCCGTATGAGTGCTACAACATTGATACCGAATACGAAAACATTGTTAAATCTCTGTTAGTGCTTGATTTTTTTTCTTCTAGTCCCAGTTTTCCGAATTTTTTGTTTCATATTTATTAAGTCCAAGCCCTTTTGGTATGAATTCGATACTCAAGTATAAATCGTCGGTAGATTAGTTTTTGGTGTGGATATTATTTTCTCTCCCCTCCGTTTTGTGTTTTATTTTCTCTGCAGAGGTTCACCATAACAAATTTTTAAAACATGATACTGCTTTTAGAAACAAACTTTCTCTGTGTGGGAATCGTATTGACATTTGTGTCGATACAAATGCAATTGTTTGCTCTTATCCTATATGTCAATAAAAATAACTTTCCAATGTGCCCATTTATTATCAAAAGTCTTAGATTCTATTTTCTTTATCAATTAAACGAAATTAGTAATCACAGAAGATATAAACAATTTATTTATTAAATTTTCTGAGTCTCTCACAGTGGTACCTTTTAAGTTGCAGTTGGGAAAATATAAATTATTATAGGCAAAAATGGGTGAGTTTCAAATTCGCTTTGAGAAAACATGCTGTTTTAAAGATCTCCCGTTTTAGTAACTTTTTGGAAAGTTGAAGAGCATGAAGAAACACTTAAGAGCTTTTGATTCTTCTGGTATAGCAAATCGGAGGTCGCAGATACTTCTCTTCTTAGGGTATATATCCAGTTGGCTATAGGGAATTTAATAACTGTTCCTTTAAGAGACAATTTACTAGGAGCCTTGAGAACAATAAAATTACTACAAAATAAAGCTAAAATCCAGCAGCTGCCACTTCTTGATACTCTATGGAAAGTTAAGTATATTTAGAATCTTTCAATTATTAATTTTTTTTACTGATTTAATTTCACTACCGGATATTTCTATCAAAAAATAGAAGCTATTTTTATTAGACTGTTGAATTGAAAGAACAGCATATCTAGCAATCGGTTATTTTGTATAAACTATGAGGCATCTCAAACATGAAGTTAACGTGTAAGGTGAAAAACCTGTGATGCAATAAAAGTCTCTGCCACCGAGATCTTATCCAAGAAAACAAAGATTTTATTTATTTAATGCTGGATAAAATTGCTAATATATTTTATTTTAAATATGTAAAAATTTTTATAGGGCGTACTTAACTAAATCGTACTGTCCGTCCATCTCTTTTAAAAGTTATTGCGCAAGAGCAAAGCCAACCCGGTTGTTGCCCAAATCGAAGATGGAATAGTATTTTCCAATGAAAACATCACCCAAAATCCAGAAATCAGTGCCAATATCTTCAAAAGCAGTGGAGCAGACACCGTCTGTTTGGAGAATGTAGTCACTGGATTCAATGGTGAATGTGGTGCCACCGATGCTCATAGTCAAAGGAGGTAAGCTGTCGACGGTGGAGCAATCAACGGTGTAGGTGTAGTAGTCGTAGTTGAAGGTAGCACCAATGGCAGCCTGCACATTTGCGTATTGAGAGTCAGGAACAACAATAAGAGAAGTACCAGTATCAGCAATAGCTTGACAGCCATCGCACACATCCACACCATTTAAACTAGCGGAGTCCATTTGGAATTGCCAATAGCCTTGACTGGACACCGGAACATAAGTGATTTCGCCAGTATAGTGATTGGGATCAACACCGCCCAAAACGAGAACACCTCCATCACTCGATGTACCTCCACGTGTCAAGTAGAAGGAGAACAAGCTTTTGTCAACCAACCCTTGCGAGTACATGTTGTAGAAGGGTGGTGCAACATTGTCTACAGCAATGCTTTGGAAGGCCATGCCCAAGATGCCATCGAAAGGAGAGTAGGTAAAAGTGTTACCGGGTTCGTTGGTGGCAGCAGCGAATACTTGATTTTGAATGGTCAAACCTTCAACAGAGACAGTGTCTTGCACCAAATATCCAGACAAACTACCGCTACCGTAGGCAATCGAGAAGGATTCTCCATTTTGTTCATAAGTCGATGAGGCGCTGGGGTCGTAGGTATTGTGATTTTGACAGGCAGCATCTCCAGAAGCACAGGGAGCTACAGGCACCCATAAGTTAGAAGAGCCAGTATCGAACAAAACCATGAACTCTTGAGCTGGACTGCCGATTGTTACTGTCCCATAGTACGAGTCATCAACGTAGTTCATCAAACTTTCTTGGACACCGCCTCTGGCATTAAATTTACCCAAATAGTTACGACTGATGCGGTCATTGTATTTGCTTCTTAATTTGTTTAATTCGTTGGCTTTGCTTTTAGACTCCTTGACTTTGTGCAAAGGCACCACTATGGCTGCCTCCGACAAGAGAGCCAAACTTAAAATTGTTACCACAAACTTCAACATGTTTTCAGACTGTGACAAATCGAACATTTTCGTTGGCTTTTATTGCAGTGGAAGTGATTTCTTGCAATATTTGAATTTGTTTGTTTGTGTATCTTCTTTGACTGGAATTTTATAAAAATCAGAGATTGGCGGCATTTTGTAATTCCTACACAAACAATTGGCAAATGATAAGTGCACATGCATTTCGTTAAGTAGTTGATAAGAGTTTTACTCGGTTATTCTAAAAATGAGTTGCATTGAGTCTTAAATGTTCTTAAAAATGTAATTAAAGCAGGCAGTTTTGATATTAAAAAATAATAAAATATTGTACTTCTTGGAAGGAATATTTGCTTTCATTCTTTTAAGCAGTTTTAAATAAAATACAATTTTATCGATTGTTTCGATTTCTCACAAGAATAAACTCATAAATGTATCCGTTTTCCTTGTAATTAATTTTTTAAATAAAATATGTCTTCGTTTATATGCATAGATGCTGATTAATTCATTCTACATTTGTAAGACAAAACAAAAAATCAGTAGACAATATAATTGTTATCCTACAACTTTTCAGTAGATACAACTTATTATAGGAAATGATATATTTTTCTCTCTTATATATTCTCAAAATTGCATAAGAATTGTTATCTGGAACGCTTTTGGACTGATTTGTGTTACTTCGGAATGTTTTGCTATGCACTTGGAATAGACCTATTATTGCATAATTTTTTGTAGCATGCAAAACAATTATCTAATTTTTATCTCTCTTCATCTGTCCCCTCAACAACAACACAACTGCTAATAATTTTGATTCTTAATTAGTGGTTTGTGATTTCGTGTAAAATCTTTGAACCAGGGAATGAATGATTTCAGCGACCCTGGTGGGCGATGGCAAAACTATTATTGCCCTCATAGCAAACTTCAAAACCTTCTGTGCAATTCTTTTTTCGTCACTGTGATGTTGATAAAAATTTCCCATAGTTGTATAGTGTCCTGCTATTCCCATAGATGGGATAGTGTCCTGTTATATATTCCAGTTAGTGTTATATATGGTCAGTGTGGCCATATTAGCTCTTTTGGAGCTAAATTTAGCATTGTATAAGATTTTATATCAATATATATATATATATATATATAACAGTTTATCCGAACATGTATGTGCATATATATATATATATATATATATATATATATATATATATATATGTGTGTGTGTGTGTGTTTATGTATGCGTATGTGCGGTAACATTACTAGGCAATAATTGATGAAAACCCTTTTAGGGTGGTATGAATATAATAAAAGATTGTATTTAAATGTACATGAGATGTGGGTTAAAAAGTTTTGTAATAACTAAGGATCTCTTAAAAAAGTTTGATAAGGATATTTATATAAGTGATAATAACTTTTTGTCTTGTTCAGAAGTAGAAGATAATATAGAAGACATGTTATAGAAGTTTTTATATACATATATTTTTTATAAAAAAATTCCAAGTTCAATTCAATATTTTTTATATCGAAAAGTTTCTATATTATATGTAAGGATTTTTTTTAAAGTCTCTTATTTAATAAATTAGTTATACATAGCTCTAAGATATTTTTGTATAGGCAATATAAAAGTAAAACTTTTGTGATGTTTTGTTAATATTTATCTCACATATAAACCTAAGATGCTTTTGAAAACCTTACATTTTTATACTTTTAAGAACTTAAACCCAATCATAAGACTGTCTAGTTATAGCTGAAGAATCTCTTCTTTGTTTTCTCTTTAAGTTATATTTATGAACAGGATTTTTTCTTAAGAAATAATTTATGTTGTTATTGATTCAATGTTTCTTATATAAATAAACCAATAATATATTTTTACATATTTTATACCTACATAAACGCCATTTAAACTATAAAAATATAGAAAGAATGAAAAGTTGCTATTGCAAGGCTACAAAAAAATTTTGCCTTATATAGTGGCCTTAGTATTGTTTCTTTAGCTCTATTCAGCTCTATTTCAAACCTTATTTAGCTTTATATTATTTTAAAATCTGGTCACACTGTATATGTTATTAACATGAAAGTTATTGTGAATATCAACATCACAAGACCGTAATTTGAGATTTCTGCACACAATTGTTAGAACGGAAATAAAACTAATTCCAAAAATATTTATAGAAATTTAACTGTAATACTCATCCTTAAGCAAGCTATTGCGCTTGGAAAATATATATATTTTCATTGTTTAACAAAGTCAACAAAGTTTTATTTGAAATATATTTTTAACTGCAAATAAAAGCTCATGAAAATGTATTAAGACAACTAAATAATATTTTTTTCTAATAGAAACTTAGGAAAACTAAATTAAGTAGTGGCCAGTCAACAGTCTAATCAGTAGCAGATTTTGAGTACTCATTAGTTTCGACTGCAGCAATCGGTCCAGATGATTGTGGTGAACTAGTTCTTGCCTGGCGATTACATGTATTTAACGTTAATGCACTAGTGTTGCACGCTGCTGGCGTTGCAGCCAAATGTTGAGACGTTGACTTATTGGCGTTCACAATCATTGCATTGCTGGTTTGACGCGCTGCTGCTGCTATAGCCGCAACCCGTTGCTTGTGCTGAAACATTGCTGCCACGGCTGCAGCCTGCTGTGTTTGATAAAGTTGCTGCTGCAGCATTTGGGCATATACCAAACGTTCATACACACCCGCACCACCGCCACTATTATTTGTTGTGGCTGATTGTAAGGAATTTGCCGTTAAAGCTGCAGTACTTAAGAATTGTGTCAAATATTGTTGAGTTGTTGTAGTTAGCATTGGATTCGTATAAAGTATGGTCGGCGATGTGGCCAAAGCGGCATTGGCCAAACTGTTTGAAATAAAATTTGTAGTTGTGGTACTATGTTGATTATAAATTAATGATGGTGTTGTGGGTGTCCCCGCCACATATGTCATTTTATTGCCCAAAACTATGCCGTAAGCAGTTGAGTTTCCAGGATTTGTAGAAATTGCTGGTCGAGCTTGTGCTTGTATACTATTACATATTTGATAATAAGCGGCTGCAGATGCTGCTGCTGTTGTAAGGGCTACAGTGGCAGGAGCTGCAGCAGTTGGTGTTGTAGGTTTCTGAAATAAATTAAAACAACAAATAAGATTTTATGTACATCTTTACCCAGTCCTAGTTTTTTAACAAGAGGAAGTGTGTGCCAACATGCATAATTTTTTACGAATTTTAACTGAATTTTACTGCATTTTACTAAAATGTGTTCGTTTGCCCAAAATACAGTAAATGAGAGCACAAATTGAGAGAGTAAAGTGACAGTTCTTTTAACTTACAGAGTTTTACTGCAGAAATTTCTTGAAGTAAAGTTTAGTATGATAAGAACAGTGATCCAAAGTAAACAAACAAAAATAAATAAACGAAAAGTAAAATATTTTAGCAGTGATATAAAATGTGTAAAAATTATTTTAAAAAACTAAACAATTTATAAAGCATAGCAACATCATATGGAATATATTTTGTAAGTTATTTTATTGATTTATTCGTAAATATGTATGTCCGGTGATATTGTTACTGATTCTGCCGGAATTGCGCCATTGGCTAGTGATGGAGCATGTCATTTACATTTTACATCCAATTTAGTTTTTTTTAAATCTTCCATAGAACTTTTTAACTTTACACCACAAAATATATCTTAAATGATTATTTTGTATGAAATGTTTTAATTGTTCAGCATGTTCAAGAGAAAAAAAAAACAAAAAATCTAAAGTATTAAAAGAATTCATTAATTATTAATTATAAGAAAAACAATCATTTGTTAGAGCCAATGACAATCAAAATCTGGATAAAATTATCATGATCTTCTATATTGCCCAGTGCATCTGTGTTGGCATTCATCTGCATCTTAACAAGTGAAATAAAAAGCTCCTTTGTACCGACAAAGTTTACTTTCACAAAGAAAGTATTTCTTTAAAAAAAATTTAAAACCTCTTACCGTATACAAAGAACTGCCAAAATTTGTTATTAAATTGGAGTTTTCTGTCACCGAGTTTTGCAGGCTTTTGTCATTCAGCAATATTTGAATATTCTCAGGAAAATCTAGAAAATGTTTACCATAAGTCACATAGTTCTGAGCCGCCTGATAGTAGTCGGCAGAACCACTAGTAGGATGATCACTAGTATCCTGATAAACTGCTTTGTATATTTCTTGAGTATAAGAGTTACTGCAACTGCGACGCCAGTGATTTTCTAGTTTATATTGCCAGTCTAAGCTATCAAGATCGGAAGAAACGTGAAAATTGTCTTCAGCTTCGCTCTTTAATGTAGATTTTTTTTCACAAGCTAAAGATTCCAGCTTTCTTTGGGGATTAACAACTAAAAGCATATAAGAGTTATAAGAATTGCATTTGCCAAGGTAAGCCTTGGGTCACTGTACACTTACAAGCATCCATTTCATTAGCTTTCCATTGAAATTCTTGTTTAAGTTTGATCAATGCCTTTGCTATAGATGACACTGGTTTTTCATGTTTTTTTAGATGGCGGTTAGAGTTTTTATTATTTTTGATTATATTGGTAAGGATTTGGTCATTAACATCTTTGTTGGTGGAATTCATAACTTCATGGCACTCTTCTGTTGTTTCTTGTTCAAGGTCATCATTGTCTTCATCGCTGCTTGCTGGTGTTACAAAAATATGCAAATTAGTTTTTCGAACTCACCCAAATGATATTAGACTTATTTTAAACAACTGCAAAATTTTCTTACTTCCTAAAAATTCCAACATCTCAATGATAATTTTTTCCGTTTGATTTGTCTGCTGCTGATGATCCATTATTTAAATGAAATGCAATGTGAATTTCTCGTTATTTATTTTCTCCTTTCTTATCTTGTATTTAACGGTTTTTTGTTTGCCTTTTTTACTTTTCTGTTAAGTTGTTGTTTGCATAACTTATTTTGCTATATTTTGAATGCTTCTTCTTCGTTAAGAATAATTTTAACTGTTTGAAATTTCTTTTATTAAAAATTTATTATAATATGGATAATTTTGAACTTGACATATTGAAAGGTAATTAAAATCAAGTAACAAATCAAAAATTAAACAAACAAGTGGTTCAATTAATCAATCGACTTTTTATTGTTATATAAAGTTTTGGTTTTAACTGCTGAAGCGTGTATAAAAGTGATAATGTACATTCCAATCAATAGGATGGTATGAATTTAATTACGGTTTGTTCGAAGGGTTTTGTACAAGTACCATCCCGTATCTACGTGATTGCACTGACATTAAAAGAAAACTATTTTATTATAGAAAAGAACAATATACATACAATACTTCAAATACATTCCTACAAGAATAAGTTTTTTTTTATTTCAAGCCTGCTCTTTTTATTTATTTGCTGTACAAAATTTGGTACATTTCTGATGAAACATTTTAATATTGTTTGCATAAAGGTTACATTTTATATTTAGCATTTTTGTTTAACCAAACAAAGCGATCAATAGATATAGTTACACAAAAATATGCAAAATATCACCTAAAGTACAAAATTTTTATAAATTCATGTGTTATGTCATATAACCATAAGCTAGTGCAAAGAGTTATTATGGTTTTTTTATTCTAGTGGTATTCAATATTTAATCAATTACAAAAATACATTTCTTAATATAATTAAATACTATATAACAATAAATTATCTAGTGTTTTAATTATTACTATCACATATGACAATACAAAAGCCAGCACCAGTACCAGCGATTTTGCAAGATGTGGGCAAATCCACAAGATTAGGTTTGCAGCTAAAAATGTATGCAAATATATATATAAAATACTAACTAACATCTCATAGCAGTTGTCATTTTATACTTACACATTACTGGTGCAATCATTACCACAATTTCCATGTTCGTTCCAACCCCAAGTGAAAATATCACCTTCCTTAGACCGGAATAAGCCGTGCTCAGACCCCATATGTAATTCCACAGGCGTGATGGCTTTTGAAAAGTTCAACTCCATTGGTGTGGGTTGGCTTTCCGAATAGCTACCCAATCCTAGTTGACCATAACAATTGCGACCCCACAAAAGAATACGCTGGTCTTTCAACATAACTGCATTATGAGTCCAACCAGCTGCTATTGCAACAATTTCTTCGTCAAATTGAAACGAATTAGCCTGACCGAACTTATTGTCACCCAAGACTAACACCCGTTTTGTGGGGGCTTTATTTTCAGTTTGATCTTCAGCTGGTGCTAAGTGCATCAAAATATGATTTTGTCCACTAATTATATTTTGTATGGCTAATTCACTGCTTAAGCGTGGTAAAAGTTTTACTACCATAGAACTCTGACTTATTTTAATAATATTTATTTCATCAGGTAAGATATCTGACGTTCTTAAACGTCCGTATATATAGATTTTGGAATCATCTGTGAGCACTGCTGTGTGACGCATGCCGAAGCTAATGCGCAGGGGCGTATCGTTACGTGGCAATTGCATAAGAAACGGTTTTCGAATAGAAGTAAAACCACGTTGACATATGCCCAACTGTTGAAAGGCGTTTGATCCCCAGACATACAGTTTGCGGGAGGTAGTTATGCAGCCTGATATATCCCATCCGCAGGCTATAAAATCGACTGTATCATCCTAAAGTGGAAAAAAGTTCAAACTTTATAAAAGTATGTAATTCAAGTATTGCTTTGTTTTTAATAGAGTGGCATATTTTATTGTTTTTTGTTACTTATTATGTGTAATATCTTCAAAATAAATTAAATTTAAGCCCTAGAATAGAATGTATTAGAACAGAATGTGTTCGTGGATTTTATGTGGATGTCCTTAATACCAATCTGTAATCAATTAATTACACTTACCTGAAAGAATTTTCCTGGTATAGCCTTAAATTCACTTAAACATTCTCTTATTGAATCTAAGCCCAATTGACCTCGATTGTTCCAACCGCAAGCGTGTATACGACCGCAAGCATCTAATATTAAGACGTGACCCCCACCGCCTCTAATTGACCGCACACTCGAAGGTGTGAAAGAAAATTTTCGTAGTTGTTGCGGCGTTGTACACATTTCCGATTCATAACCAAGACCAAGTTGTCCATGGGAATTCGCGCCCTTAAAGAAACAAAACAATAAGTAGTCCAAAAGTAAGCCTCATTTTCATCTTATATGTATTTAGTTCAGGTGCTCAATTAGGTATAATATCTTACAAATGAACAATTGACGTTGATTCATGTCCGGAATATATCTAGAGAAGTTATAAATAAAGATTTTGCTCTTGATATTATAATATAGTTTTTAATAAATTCACTAAGCAAGATGGAATAAAAGGGATAATTGAAGAACTTTAAATTTATTCATTTGCTTTATAATTTCTAACACTTCAAAGTAATTTCTCAGCATACTAAGCTGATTAATTATCGGCGTCTGGAATAGCAATGCGTTGGGAGAACTAAATAAGGCATTATTATTGCTTTTCATTATTTTTAACAATCCTTCGTTCTTCTAAATATTCCGTCACAGTAGAAGAAATATTATTCTTAAATGATTTACTCATCCAAGCAGAATTATATACATATATGTACATATAATTTCCTTATGGTTAGTGTCTCGTGCAGGTAATAGCTTTCAAGTTGAAATCAGTTTTAAAACTTACCCAAGCATATACCGACATTTTTATACGTTGATTTGTTTATATTGTATCCCTAAGAATATTATATATATTTGCATGTTCTACTAGAACTTATTGAATTTTAGATACAAACACTTGTGCAAGGAATAAAGTATTTGTCGCAGCCACTAGTTGCTACATGAATTTTAATTCACGTGTCTACTTTGCAATTTTATACGATATGTTTTCTTGGTCTTCACGTAAAACTTCTTTTTGAATATAATATATAAAAATATTTTCTCTTTGTAAAAATACCACGTTTTATTGGAAAGGCAGTCTTTTCAGCGCAACTTCCACTTAACGACTGCAGAATATCGTTTCAATGTGTAGCCTTTTTAAAGAAACAATGTCATGTTACAGCTTTTTCACAACTTATTACTTGTAAAATAATAATATTTCTACTATTTGCAAAACATGCAAAGTTTCTGATTTCGAAAGTTTTTTCTAACATTTTCAACGTTTGTTGGCTAGTTTGTGTTTACTTTTTGTATATGGTAAACAGCTGTTTTTGTGGGGTGCATTGATGGTGAGGTTTACTAATAGAGTAGCCAGACAAAGTTCGTGGAATATTGTTTTAACACGCGAGAAAATCGTTAAATTGTTTCGGGTACATATATATATATATATATATATATATATATATATATATGTATATATATATATATATATATATATATATATAATACATATATAATATATATATATATATATATATATATATATATATAATATATATATATATATATATATATATATATATACATATATATATATATATATATATATATATGTATATATATATATATATATTACATTGGTTAGCACATATTGCTATCGCACCTATTATATCATTTGAAAGCATATACATATATTAGATTAATTTTCACGAATAGCAAAACTTCTGGCACCACTGATGGATGTGATGTGCTAAACGGCAGGGTGGCAAATCAAACTTTATGGGATACATAATGCCTAAAACTATGCATTGCTTAAATCAAATTACATACTCGTTACTTTTAATTTTTTATTCTTTCATGTAACAAATAATAATTTAGCATAATTTTTTAAAGAGGGGGAAGAAGATATGAAGAATTATGCAATTTTAGAAATCTTCGTATATATGATCAGAATAAATCTGGCGTCAGAGATGTCGACTAGAAAAGCTATTGGGTAAATCAATTCTATTTATACATATTATGAAAACTTACACCAAAATTGTGTACTTTCAGTTGCATGTTAAGAGAAAGTACTGCATTAACATACACATACACACATGTGTAGGTATTAAACTCTACATCACTACATGTGAGCATATGCACATATTTTTCCTAAAACTATTTATGTCCATATCTCTAAATCTCTTAGCTCTTCTATCTATTGGTAGCATATTAACCCATTAGGGGTGTAGCTGATATGTCAGTTAATTAATACTTGCAAAACTCTTTGAATCGCTAAAGATATCTCTTTTATTAGCCAAGGATGAGACTTGATTGGTACAAAAAAGAGTAGAAAGGAAACATAAAATAAAATAATGAAAAACAATCAAAATCAAGACAAGAAACAAATATGTAATGAATGAGTGTTTACATGTGTATAATATTTCACTGTCAAGTGCTTAAGAATATTTTACATGGCTCTTACTTTTATGGTTATGACTACGTTATGGTATTGTTAACATTGTTATCGGTGTTTGTTGCATTTTATTTGTATGAAATGTACCTGATGGCATGTTGTGAGAGTCCACCTGAATTAAGTGTATGGCAGCAGCCAGCAGTTTGGCTGTTTGTCTGTAACGTTCATAAATATATTTAATAGCTGACCATTCAAAAAACCTTCATTTTAATCACAACATGTTTATTAATAATAATTTTAATTATGACAACTAAACTGATATATAACGATATTAATATATGATTTTATAGGTACATCATAAAAGCTTTAATGTCGCAATCACAATAAAAATTATTAATATGGGATGGAACAAGAAGTTGCTATCGAATTTCAGATGGTTTAATAAATAGGATGTGCAGGATTGAGAGGAAGTTGCACTTCTATTATTTTGCTTTTTGAGAATCGGACTAGTGATATTAAACTAAAATCTCTGAATATTCTACAATTCTGATGTTTCTACAATCAGGGCCGATTTCAGTTCAATATATGCAAAATTTTTAATAAAAAATATATTGAGATTTAGATTTCTATGGACGTGGGATATAGAAAGTCATCCCCATATATAAGTTTTTGACTTCTAGAGGTTGGACAGCCGGTACTGTGCTGCAAATATTGCCGGTTTCTAGTCATCATATAAAACATTTAGTATTAAAATATGTATGGAAATCGTCGAATATATTTTTTATAATCACCGTCACAAGTGTATGAATAATACAACATTAATTTTGTATAAAAATTTTAAATGGATATAAATTGTGCAAGCGAAATTTACTTTCACCAAAAATATTAAAAAAAAACTGTCATAATTTATTCATTATCACTATTTGTTTCGATGTAAATAACCCAGATATTAAAGCTCTTTATTTTACATACGAGTGATGGTGATACTGAAGGTGATTGTGTATCAAAAACGCAGGAGGGTATCCTGAAAAATGTTTACACATATTGAACAAAACAAAAAAAAAAAAAAAATTTCTGTTGATGCAGTATCCGATATGTCCCCCACAAGCGATACGTCATCATAATGTCGAAATTAATTAGTTAAGCTTTAAGATCATCATTTATAAAAAAAATTTTAATGTACTTGAGTCTGATCGGGCAAGGGAATTTATCTTCCTTTTGTACTGTTAACTGTGGTTGGTTCATTGGCTGCATGAACAAACAAACAGCATGATTTGCATGGTATTTGGCCATACATAATGAAACAATCATGTTGGATGATGCGTAGGTGGCATGCCAGAGGGTTATCATTTAATTGTTTACATACATGGACATGAATATGTGGTATGTGGTGGATATTTCAGTGAATATGTTTTTTAAATATAAATATTAATTTATGAATTTTACTTATACTTGCATAATATTCACGGCATATTATGTTACAAGAGGTAAATGTAATTAAAACGACAAGCCACAAACGGCTTTTGCTTTGAACAGATACTGCAAATAAATTATAATTTTAATTACAACTTACGAGTAAGTCAGGCGAGTAATTTTTTTTTATATAACTCGGGGTGCTGTTGTTACAAAATTTTAATTTTTGTGTTACGAAAGTAACTACTTATTTACATCATTAACTGAATATGAACAATAATACGTTGTAAAAAAATTTACTTCTGTTGACTTTGGAATACGTCATAAAAATTACTTTATTTTTATGATACTAACTTCTTTGAAAACCAGTAGCGGTGTTATATTCGGCTATGCCAAATCTTATGTACTTCTCCCTGACGTACGCCTGCTAATTTTGTGTTCAAATTGTCTAACGCTTGAAATGTCTTTTTGATTTAGTTTGATTTTTAATATCAATTTAATTCTGCCCGAAGTATAAAATAGGTTCAACTGAAAAAAATAACTTTTTGGTTTTAAATATGCTGATTCTTTTTTACCAAAATTTTATTTAAAATTTCAAAGCGATTAATTCAGAGGCTGACGTTAGTACTTATGGGCATTTCACTGGGTTTAATGCAGTTAATTATTTTTATAATAATTTTAGAATAACTAAAGTGTCATGATACATTATAAGCTTAAATTGTCCAGCTCTGGAACTGATTTTCAAGACCTAATAAATAAAATAGGCCTTGACTAACTTTTCTTGTACAGACAGGTGGACATTGCTTATTCGACTAGTGCTGGCAAAGTATTGAGTACCGGGAAACGAGTGCCGACTATTGAGATTATTTTTTTTTCATACTCAATACTAAAAGAGGTTACTTTCAGAGAAGTTTTATGGAAATTTTTATCTCTAACGTCTCCGCATAAAAAGACTACGTGCAAGCAAGAAAATTAAACCAACCGCTTAACTAAAGCTGCCAAGAAAAGAAATACACGACAATCCAACTTCAGTATTAAAATCCAAATATAGTAACACTTAATTTGTTGTTGTTTTACATATATTTTTGATATTAATTTTATTAGAAAACTATGTATAGAAAAGCAATAATAGTAAAAATTCTATTATCAATTTTTAAAGAATGAACTTCTTTAATATGCAGATAAATATATGCGTTAAAAATATCGTGAATGAAAGGCATTGAGCCCAAACTTATAGATTTATAACATAATCGATTCCTGCTGATTAAAACAGCTAAAAACTTTGTTATCATTGCGAAAAACAGCCACGCTTTCCTCAATCGCCTGAATTGTGTGTCTATTGAGTACTATTTTATATATTTATGGAACTTAATTTGCAATTTTGTGAGGTGCTTCATATTCATTTTACTACATTCATGACGAACAGTTTTACTTGTTGTACTTGTTGCCACAGACAATCAATGGGTTTCGTTCCGTCCAAAAGCATTGTTAACAGTGTTGGCATATCGCGTATAATATTTTTCAAGTCCTTGAAGAAAATATTTAAACAAAATGCTTAAAACTAGCAACAATTCTGTAGCAGAGAAAGTTTTTAATTAATATTTTTATTAATATATTGATGTATTTTTCATATCATTCATAAGCGGAATAAGAGAGTATTTATTTTGAATGTAGTGGAGTTTATGAAAGTTAAAGTGCTTTAACATATTTTAACTCTTCAGAGACTTGTAATAAATTCTTAATCATTGCAGATGTCTTAATGAATTGATTTCTGGATGGAAAGAGCTAAATATTCACTGCGGTATTCATAAAAATTAAAGTGTACTTTAAGAATAGAGTTTCATACGAAATTTGTTTTAAAGCATTTTTCAAGTCTACATAATGTTTTGATTAATATAGAATAAAAATTTCGTATAAAAGAGTAAAATTGTTCACTAAAAAATGTTTCTAAATGATGGTAAATTAAAGATTTTAAATGAAAATATGAAGAGTTCTTGCGCTTTCGCAGTAGAAAATGTTCGCTGGCGAAGTAAAATATAAAATATCTAGAATAAATAGCGCTGTCAACCCGATTCTTTTCGGAAATTTTTGAAATAAGCTTTTCTATAACTTAATAATTATTATTAGTTTAATAATCAATATAATTGACGTTGCTTTTTTCATAAAAATAAATTTCAATATTTTATTTACACTTCAAAAAATTTATTTTTCAATTATTTACCTGAAGAAGGCGCACAAAAGAGTACTGAAAGAAATATTAGAATAAAAGTATTGTTTTTTAAATAATTGAAGGAAAATTCTTCTTAAAATTTTATTTTTAAATATTAAATATATTTCAATGGTAGTAGATCTAAAACCATCAGGTTTTAAAAGTTTTTAAACTTGAAACAAGAAACCAGAAGTGGTACTTATAATATAAAAATAACCTTATTAAGAAAAAAAGTTTCACAGCAAGAAATAATTGGACTACGGTGCTAGAGTTCCAGAATTTTAAAATCTACAGCTGTTGGTAAACAAATTTCTTAGACACTGAAAAAATAAAAGGAAATTATTTTTTCTTGTCTTCGTTATTGAACGGCAACGAATAAATATGTTGAACAACAGGTAGTTATTTTTTTGCTATCAATTCCAGCTCAAATAGTTTCATTTTCCTGCTGCAATAAAAAATTATAAAATATTTGCTTAAAAGAAATTATTCCAGATATTCATTATTGATAATGAAAGCCAACTGCATGCAGGTTTCAGATATCCATTTACATTATTTTCTGCTTTTTCTTCTTTGGATAATTTATCTCTTTGTTTTTGCTTCTACTAAAAATTATACACGATTAATTTTATTTTTTTCAAACGTTTTAAATATAATAAATCTAATGAACCTAATAATCTATTTTATATAAAATAAAAAATAAATGAATCGGTTACACTCAAAAAAAAGTTATAATAAAAATCAACAAGCAAAAATTACTTTCAGTCAGAGAAAAACCAAAAACCGAAAATTTCCAGTTTTGCCTTTTATTGCTTACTAAACAACTTGCGCAAACTAGCTAGAAGAAAACATGATGGGTTGCTTCGCGCAAGAAGAACAACAATACTGCTGTCTCAAATTCACTCTTATTTACTCGATCTTGCAGTGGGTTCAGTTTTCGTGCAAATATGCATCCTTCGGGATCGGTCCGGGATCACACCTATTGTAGTAAATGTGCGCTTCCTTTATTATAAGATGTTGATATATTTTGTGCTAAAATATTTAGTTTTTCGTGTTCTCATACTTGAGGCAATTTTTATTTATTCTCGTTTTACCAAACTTTTACCAAAAGTATCTGCGGGACAGCACCAACTGCTTTAAGCAAATTGGGAACAGATATCAGTAAAATATATTCGGCGTGACCACTATTAAGCCACTAGTATAAATAGGAATACAACTATAAACCTTTTTACTACTGAAATTTTTTTGGCTGTATGTTGGCTTTAGTTAAAGCCACTTAGCTTTATGAACATTTCTTTTTCAACTGTTTATATTTAGTTTCGCTTTCTGCTTAAACAATTTTCTCTTGTCATGAGAAAATGTATTTTGTTGTTGTTTGTAATCGGTTTGTTCCTTGTCTCTAGTTGAAGGTGGCATTGGGTTTGAACGCATTGCAACTTGCCACAGCAATTCGATAATTGCAATGACAAGGCAATTGTTTTGGATATTTGAGCCAAATAAGAAATAAATTGAAACTTAAAGAGAAAAACAGAAAAATAAAACAGTCTTATACTTAAATTGTACACAAATCTGGATTAGCATTTTGATTTCAACAACGATTTGCAGCACATCTGCTGCATATATTTCTAATACTTCGTTCAGATGCGTTCATTTAGTAATTTTAGACAAAATATGTGATTGAACTCTTTCAAATTGCAAACGCTGGATATGTATGGCTTTTGTGTTGAAGAATCCAAATTATTTTTCATAATATATTTGAAATATTATCTCAGCTGATATTCAATCCAAATCTATGAAATTATTGTTTTAAGAAATTCTCCTTTCCCTTTATATTCTAAAAGTTTCTCATTCGAAATATTGTTTTACGGAAACTTGGTTTTAAAATGAAAGTGTTAACATAAAATACAAATAAATTAAAATTAGTATCAAATAATTATTTTACAAGTATAAGAGCGCACTACATGTGCTTTTATCTATTAACTGTTAATTTCTATAGAGTGTCTGATAGTCGTCATGGTAGTTGAATGAGTTGAACTCATTTCAAACAACGATTGGACAATTGTTTCTCTACGACCAAAACAAATGTTCAAGATAAGTTTTTATAAAACAAAATCTTTTGCTGTTCACTTGCTTTGAGATTTTTCGTTTCACCGTTTCCACGACAGGTTGTTAACTAAAAAAATTAGATTCAGGTGCAAAAGTAAGAAATTACCTCCGCCTCTGCAGTTTTGAAATGTTGGCTTAATTTGAGGTTGTTTTGGAAATATGGATGATTTTATTTTTTTATTTTTGACATCTTTAAAAGTCAATTTTATGTTCGCCAAAATTTATAATTATTAAATAGAAGAAACTAAGTACTTAAATTGTAATTACAAATTCATTTGCTAGAGTCTTATAATCCGTCCGTGTAATTGGTGATACTAGAAAAATTGTAGGGGTAAATTATTTTAAAGATCATGTTACTAAGTTCATTCCATTAATGGAACAATAGTTGGTATGCTCTAATTGCCTATAAAAATAAAAATATATTGGTTTCAAATATCATATTAATATCATAATTTATTTGCTTTTGGACGATTCTTTCAAAAATCTCATGCATTTACACCATGATTTTTTAGTATAATGATTGCAGAATATATATACTTAATTTTTTAATTTAATTAATTAATTTACATTCTTTGAGTGCAGAAAAATAATATGATATTACAACCAGAATGAAAATGAATGCAAACAAAAATACAAAAAAAAAAACATGTGGAAAGTAGAAATTGTTATATATTTTGTATCCCTCTTTCTAGTCCAGGGATCATCACAAAGAGAGCGGTTCAAAAATTATGTAGTTTCTTACAGTTTTTCTATGGACTTTTTAGTCTATTTAGAAAATTATAGTCCATATCGGATCAAAAATCTCTAACTTTTTTGTTCTTAGTAATAGAGAATGTATTTGCTATTATTCTATAAGATATGACCCAAATTAAACTAGAACTTATTTCAGCTGAGATGGGCTCACCCACTCTCACCCACTCTCACCAACTCTCAGGCACTCTCAGGCACTCTCAGCCACTCTCACGCACTATCAGCCACTCTCAGCCACTCTCACGCACTCTCAGCCATTCTCACCTACTCTCACCCACTCTTAACCACTCCCACGCACTCTCAGCCACTCTCACCCACTCTCAGCCAATCTCAGACACTCTCAGCCACTCTCACCCCCTCTCACCTACTCTCACCCACTCTCAGCCACTCTCAGCCACTCTCAGCCACTCTCTGCCACTCTCAGCCACTCTCACCCACTCTCAGCGGCTCTCACCCAATATCAGCCACTCTCAGGCACTCTCACCTACTCTCACCCACTCTCACCCACTCTCACCCACTCTCACCGGCTCTCACCCACTCTCAGGCACTCTCACCGGTTCTCACCCACTCTCACCCACTCTCACCGGCTCTCAGCCACTCTCACCGGCTCTCACCCACTCTCACCGACTCTCACTCACTCTCAGCCACTCTCACGCACTCTCAGCCGCTCTCACCCACTCTCAGCCACTCTCAGCCACTCTCACCTACTCTCACCCACTCTCACCGGCTCTCACCCACTCTCACCGGCTCTCACCCACTCTTACCGGCTCTCACCCACTCTCAGTCACTCTCAGCTACTCTCACCGGCTCTCAGCCACTCTCACCGGCTCTCACCCACTCTCACCGGCTCTCTCCCACTCTCACCGGCTCTCACCCACTCTCACCGGCTCTCAGCTACTCTCAGCCACTCTCAGCCACTCTCACCCACTCTCACCCACTCTCACCCACTCTCACCGGCTCTCACTCACTCTCAGCCACTCTCACGCACTCTCAGCCGCTCTCACCCACTCTCAGCCACTCTCAGCCACTCTCACCTACTCTCGCCCACTCTCACCGGCTCTCACCCACTCTCACCGGCTCTCACCCACTCTCACCGGCTCTCACCCACTCTCAGTCACTCTCAGCTACTCTCACCGGCTCTCAGCCACTCTCACCGGCTCTCACCCACTCTCACCGGCTCTCACCCACTCTCACCGGCTCTCACCCACTCTCAGTCACTCTCAGCTACTCTCACCGGCTCTCACCCACTCTCAGTCACTCTCAGCTACTCTCACCGGCTCTCAGCCACTCTCACCGGCTCTCACCGGCTCTCACCCTCTCTCACCGGCTCTCACCCACTCTCAGCCACTCTCACCCACTCTCACCGGCTCTCAGCCACTCTCACCGGCTCTCAGCCACTCTCACCGGCTCTCACCCACTCTCACCGGCTCTCAGCCACTCTCACCCACTCTCACCGGCTCTCAGCCACTCTCAGCCACTCTCACCGGCTCTCACCCCCTCTCACCGGCTCTCAGCCACTCTCAGCCACTCTCACCGGCTCTCACCCACTCTCACCGGCTCTCAGCCACTCTCACCCACTCTCACCGGCTCTCAGCCACTCTCAGCCACTCTCACCGGCTCTCACCCCCTCTCACCGGCTCTCAGCCACTCTCACCTACTCTCACCGGCTCTCAGCCACTCTCACCGGCTCTCACCCACTCTCACCGGCTCTCACCCTCTCTCACCGGCTCTCACCGGCTCTCACCCACTCTCAGTCACTCTCACCGGCTCTCAGCCACTCTCACCGGCTCTCACCCACTCTCAGTCACTCTCAGCTACTCTCACCGGCTCTCAGCCACTCTCACCCACTCTCACCGGCTCTCACCCACTCTCAGTCACTCTCAGCTACTCTCACCGGCTCTCAGCCACTCTCACCGGCTCTCACCGGCTCTCAGCCACTCTCACCCACTCTCACCGGCTCTCAGCCACTCTCACCGGCTCTCACCGGCTCTCACCCACTCTCACCGGCTCTCAGCCACTCTCACCCACTCTCACCGGCTCTCAGCCACTCTCACCCACTCTCACCGGCTCTCAGCCACTCTCACCCACTCTCACCGGCTCTCACCCACTCTCAGTCACTCTCAGCTACTCTCACCGGCTCTCAGCCACTCTCACCGGCTCTCACCGGCTCTCAGCCACTCTCACCCACTCTCACCGGCTCTCAGCCACTCTCACCGGCTCTCACCCACTCTCACCGGCTCTCAGCCACTCTCACCCACTCTCACCGGCTCTCAGCCACTCTCACCCACTCTCACCGGCTCTCAGCCACTCTCACCCACTCTCACCGGCTCTCAGCCACTCTCACCGGCTCTCACTTACTCTCACCGGCTCTCAGCCACTCTCACCCACTCTCACCGGCTCTCAGCCACTCTCAGCCACTCTCACCGGCTCTCACCCCCTCTCACCGGCTCTCAGCCACTCTCACCCACTCTCACCGGCTCTCACCGGCTCTCACCCACTCTCACCGGCTCTCAGCCACTCTCACCGGCTCTCACCGGCTCTCACCGGCTCTCACCTACTCTCACCGGCTCTCAGCCACTCTCACCGGCTCTCACCCACTCTCACCGGCTCTCACCCTCTCTCACCGGCTCTCACCGGCTCTCACCCACTCTCAGTCACTCTCACCGGCTCTCAACCACTCTCACCGGCTCTCACCCACTCTCAGTCACTCTCAGCTACTCTCACCGGCTCTCAGCCACTCTCACCCACTCTCACCGGCTCTCACCCACTCTCAGTCACTCTCAGCTACTCTCACCGGCTCTCAGCCACTCTCACCGGCTCTCACCGGCTCTCAGCCACTCTCATTCACTCTCACCGGCTCTCAGCCACTCTCACCGGCTCTCACCGGCTCTCACCCACTCTCACCGGCTCTCAGCCACTCTCACCCACTCTCACCGGCTCTCAGCCACTCTCACCCACTCTCACCGGCTCTCAGCCACTCTCACCCACTCTCACCGGCTCTCAGCCACTCTCACCCACTCTCACCGGCTCTCAGCCACTCTCACCGGCTCTCAGCCACTCTCACCGGCTCTCACCGGCTCTCACCGGCTCTCACCGGCTCTCAGCCACTCTCACCGGCTCTCACCCACTCTCACCGGCTCTCACCCTCTCTCACCGGCTCTCACCGGCTCTCACCCACTCTCAGTCACTCTCACCGGCTCTCAGCCACTCTCACCGGCTCTCACCCACTCTCAGTCACTCTCAGCTACTCTCACCGGCTCTCAGCCACTCTCACCCACTCTCACCGGCTCTCACCCACTCTCAGTCACTCTCAGCCACTCTCACCGGCTCTCACCCACTCTCACCGGCTCTCAGCCACTCTCACCGGCTCTCAGCCACTCTCACCGGCTCTCAGCCGGCCTCACCGGCTCTCACCCACTCTCACCGGCTCCCAGCCACTCTCACCCACTCTCACCGGCTCTCAGCCACTCTCACCGGCTCTCACCCACTCTCAGCGGCTCTCAGCCACTCTCACCGGCTCTCAGCCACTCTCACCGGCTCTCACCGGCTCTCACCGGCTCTCAGCCACTCTCACCGGCTCTCAGCCACTCTCACCGGCTCTCAGCCACTCTCAGCCACTCTCACCGGCTCTCAGCCACTCTCACCGGCTCTCAGCCACTCTCACCGGCTCTCACCCTCTCTCACCGGCTCTCACCGGCTCTCACCGGCTCTCACCGGCTCTCACCCACTCTCAGTCACTCTCAGCTACTCTCACCGGCTCTCAGCCACTCTCACCGGCTCTCACCGGCTCTCACCCACTCTCACCGGCTCTCACCCACTCTCAGCTACTCTCACCGGCTCTCAGCCACTCTCACCCACTCTCACCGGCTCTCACCCACTCTCAGTCACTCTCAGCTACTCTCACCGGCTCTCAGCCACTCTCACCGGCTCTCACCCACTCTCACCGGCTCTCACCCACTCTCACCGGCTCTCACCCACTCTCACCCACTCTCACCGGCTCTCAGCCACTCTCACCGGCTCTCACCCACTCTCACCCACTCTCACCGGCTCTCAGCCGCTCTCACCCACTCTCAGCCACTCTCACCCACTCTCAGAAACAGCTGCTTGTTTATGAATTTGTATTACTTGTTCATAGAGTGGTTTATCTTCCTTTTCTTTACTTAACAGCTTTTTGATTTGTTATTTAGCTTCAGCAGTATAAAGTTATATGCCAATTAATGTATATAGAAAGTGTACATAATTATATATTTCCATCATATATAATATGAAGGAATCTTTTGGCACATCCGTACTGTAAAAATAGCAGTTGCGAAATTGAATACAATTAGTGGCGGCATTTTTTGTTATGTTAATGTTGTAGACATGGATATATACGTGAATATGGAAAAAACTAATACATTTGCCCAAAAAAGCGTAACCAGAAAAATATTTTGATTTAGGGACATGTTTCTTAACTAAAACAGTTTCATACTTAACTAACAGTTGGTGGCATAAAATCCAGTATTATTGGAAACTGTTTAGCTCAATTTAGCTCTTCTGAACTAAAATGTTTTTCATAGTGGTTATCATTTTTGGTGTAAATATATGCCCAAAAGTGACCGTACCCTAAGATATATTTATAAACACATGTGGTTACTATAATTATGGCTAGTAGGTTAAGTTAGGTTATTATTGTCGAGACAATGCGCTTGGGCATGTTAATTTGATCCCATTGTGATACCCTTAAGCAGAGGACTGCTTATAAATTGTCCTCTGCCGCACTTAGCCATCCTGTGGTCGTCAGGAAGGCCGATATTCTAACGAGCTCCACACTCGTCAGGCTATCCAGGTCTGGCAGGAAGCTGGAGCGCAGTACCATTGCTCTTACGCTGTCTAAGGCAGGGTACTGACATAGAAGATGGGCCACAGTTTCCTCCTCCTCCTCTTCATTACAGCTTCTACAGAAGTCGTTGTATTCTAGACCCATCCTTCTTAAACGGGTCCCAAAGTTGCAAGGTCCAGTTAAGACATGCACAAGTTGACGCAGTCGAACCTTGTCGAAGCTAAAAAGATGAAGTGTTCTGCGTGGGTTAAAGCGGGGCCATGTGGACCTTGCCTGGTACCCATACAAATGTCACCCTAGAGACATTCTTATTTATAGATAGTCGGCATTCGAATACAGCTATAGATGTAGGGTACACAAAATTAATAGCAGAGACGGCCGCCTTACTGTCGGTAGAGATATAGATATCGTTCGATATCTTATAATACCTCAGCCATCTGAATTATAAGTAGTATTTGATATATTTTAAAATTATTAAGTTGTATTTGCATTTAAAAAAATACTAGCAATTTTTTAACTGTTTTTAAATAGGGTTTTATGAGTGCTGCCAAGATTTATATAAAAGTCTAATAATATGTTAATGGTAGTAGATCTAAAACCATCAGGTTTTAAAAGTTTTTAAACTTGAAACAAGTAACTAGAATTGGTACTTATAATATAAAAATAACATTATGAAGAAAAAGAGTTTCACTGCATGAAATAGTTAGACTTTTATTGGACTTGGCGCAAGAATTTCAGACTTTTAAAATCTATAGCTGTTGTTAACCAAATTTATTAGGCACTACAACATATAAAAGGAAATTAAATTTTCTGATATTTTACATTGAAGAATACCGAATAAATAAGTTGAACAACAGGTTGTTTTTTTTTTGCCATCAATTGCAACTCAAATAGTTTTATTTGCCTGCTGTAATAAAAATTATAAAATATTTGTTTAAAAGAAATTATTCCAGGTATTCATTATTTATAATGAAAGCCAACTGCATGCAGGTTTCAAATATCCATTTACACTATTTTCTGTTTTTTCTTGTTTGGATAATTTATCTCTTTGTTTTTATACACAATTCATTTTATTTTTTTTCAACGTTTTAAATATAATAAATCTAATAAACCTAATAATCTATTTTATATAAAATAAAAAGTAAATAAAAGTGTTACACTCAAAAAAAGTTATAATAAAAATCAAGAAGCAAAAGTTATTTTCAGTGAGAGAAAACCCGAATTTTTGGTTTTTATTGTTAATTTCTCGATCAACTGATTACTAAACTACTTGCGCAAACTAGTCAGAAGGAAACATGATGGATTGTTTCGTGCAAGAAGAACAAGAGTACTGTTGTCTCAAATTCACTCTAATTTTCTCGATCTTACAGTGGGATAAACTTTCGCGAAAATCGGGATCGCAATGTTGAGTAGGGGATCACACCTATTGTGTGTTTATATGTGCGGATCCAATATTATAAAATGCTGATTTGTTATCAGTAAAATATGTTTGGATTGGTCATTATTAGCCCACTAGTGTAAATATGAATACAGCTTCAAACCTTTTTACTAGTTAAATTTGTTGGCTGTATGTTGGCTTTAGTTAAAGCCACTTAACTTTACGAACATTTCTTTTTCAACTGTTTATATTTAGTTTTGCTTTCTGCTTAAACAATTTTCTCTTGTCATGAGAAAATGTATTTTGTTGTTGTTTGTAATCAGTTTGTTCCTTGTCTCTAGTTGAAGGTGGCATTGGGTTTGAACGCATTGCAACTTGCCTTATATTATATACTTAAATTGTAAACAAATCTGGATTAGCATTTTGATTTCAACAACAATTTGCAGCACATCTGCTGCATATATTTCTAATACTTCGGTCAGATGCGTTCATTCGGTCATTTTAGACAAAATATGTTGATTGAACTCTTTCAAATTACAAAGGCTGCATATTTTGTGTTGAAGAATCCAAATTATTTTTCATAATATATTTGAAATATTATCTCAGCTGATATTCAATCCAAATCTATGAAATTATTGTTTTAAGAAATTCTCCTTTCCCTTTATATTCTAAAAGTTTCTCATTCGAAATATTGTTTTACGGAAACTTGGTTTTGAAATGAAAGTGTTAACATAAAATACAAATAAATTAAAATTAGTATCAAATAATTATTTTAAAAGTATAAGAGCGCACTACATATGCCTTTTATCTATTAACTGCGATATCCTCCGTGTAAAAACATAAACAACAAAAATATTGATATTAGTAATATTTGAAGAGAATTTTGTTGTTTGTTAATATATTATAATTAATTTTTGTTTATTATCCTGAAGAAGATATCCAGACGACATCGAAATATCGATATTAATAAAAGATAAATATTTTTTTTATGAAAATAAGCCTTAAGCACCAAATTATTATATAAAATATTTAACAAAAATCATTTGTTCAATTTTCTAAATAACTGTGTTTTTTAACATTATGGAATGTAACTTTTGTTTAGGCACGAATATGCAGCTAATATTTTTATATTACTTTATTAATATATTAAGCTTTAAAATTTTTTACATATGAGTTCAGAGCTAAGCAGAGCTCCTAATTAAAAGCCTTACCGAAGTTTTTACATGCAGCCAAAACAACATTGCATCATTCAGGAGCTAAAATTGCAAATGTTTTCACTAAAACCTGATCCGCTATGTATAAAATCGGAATCTACATCAAATTACCTTTCCAATAAGGTATATAACTCCTTAATTGTAAAGTGAGTTATATTAAAAATATGTTCAGAAATATGTTTTATTTATATAGTAATAAATCGTTGTCGTAAAAAGATGGGAATACGGTCCTTATTTCCGAGTGTTCCTATTGACCAAACATCAAATATTTTCTTCAAATTATTAAGAGCGACATCTTAGCTGTTTGATAAAAAAAATTATGGTGTAATTCGAACTTTTTAAAAAAGAATTATGGGCTGGTCTTACTCTACGATTTTCCACTGTGCACAGTCCCTTAAAAAAACTTACTTTTGTTTTAAAAATGCTTGTAGGAAAAATTTTAGAAAATGTTACAAATTTTCTGGAAAATAAATCACCAGAAATCAGTAACAAAATTTATTCATGCTATAAAATAATAAGCGTGTGATAATAGACAAGCAGTAACAGTAGCACAGTTTTGAACTCTACTGTATATACCTTTTGGGGCCGCCGAATAGTTCTAGTTATAAACAATTTAAGTGTATTATCAATAAGCATTTGTTGCAGAACTGTATAAACCGAATATAAAAATAGTAATCATCCACATACGTATTCATGTGTGTATGTATGTTTGTATGTATGAACGCATGTATGTGTACATGTATGGAAGTGATAAGATTACTCTGATAACTTTAAAAATTAATAATTATGTATTTGCACTGCAAGAGTACAAATTTTCAAATATTTTTCCAAAATTGGCTTTGGAAAATCTAAATTTTTGAAAATCTCTTTTGTATTTTTTTATTATCAAGGCAGGAAAACAAATTACAATTTTGAATCTGGAGTTACAGTCTTCACATTACCAGTTAATGCAATACACTCAATTTCGACAGCAGCATCTAGAGGTAAGCCGGCAACTTGGAAACAGCTGCGAGCAGGGAAATCTTTGTTGAAAACTGAAATGAGAAGAAGGGGTAGAGAGAGTGAATAAAATAAAAAACAAGTCAAACTCTTAAGAATAATTTGATTGGTATTGGTTAAAAATTTAATACTAAAATTCATATAATTTTTTATAAATTGTGATAAGAAGCAAAATTTATTTAGTGCCTACTTTCTATATTGGGAAAAGGTTCCAATATTGATTAGAGTGTAAAGTACGTATTTCTATTCATATATTTACTTGTGTATGTCTGTATATGTTTGCATATACTAGCTCACCTTTTTACACTTGTATGAATATATTTTCATTTGAATAAATAACAAAGAGATAAAGAATTGACTTATTTCAACTTACCCTTTTTGTACACCTCATTAACGGCACCAAAATCTTTAAGATCCTTCAAGAAAATTGTATTTTTTATAACCTTATCAATGCCAGAATCAGCAGCAACAAGTACAGCTTCCAGATTTTTCAAGGCCACCTCAGCTTGTTCGACAGCACCACCCGGCACCAATTTCATGGTTGTCTTATCCATACCCAAACAACCAGAAACATACACAGTGCGATCTGCCACAACAGCTTGACTAAATATCAAATGCAATATTTATGGTGGACACACAACCGAAGGTAACAGAGAGAACGGGGAGTAGGGCAGCCAAGTGGAGTTGTATTTCATTGTGAAGTGCAGATAGTCCAACCGGCACAGAAGAATAATGACAAAACACCATGAAAAGAGACAAGATAAAACATGTGTTTACTAATAAATGACCCCTGTTTTAAAGTATAATTTTTACAAATCATAAAACAACAATGCAGTCATCCATTTCAATGCATTGGATGGGTAACGTTTACTTGTACTCTTCAGTTACTTATTATCTGTTTTATTTGCTGTTTTTTTTTTGTTTTTTATATGTACTTACGTATAGGGAGCTACTGGAATAGGAGCATTACTGGTGCTAATAAATTTTCTGATCAAAGTTGCCATTTTACCAAAGTATCGATTTAATTTGAAAATAAAAAAAGTAGATCTCAACTTGTCAAATGTTGCCGGTAAACTGTGTGCTGAGTTGCTTAACGATTGAAAGTATTGCATGTCCGTCCGCTGGTTTGCTCTCACTCGCTAGATTAGTTCACATGTTGTATACACAATTATAACTTAAAAGAATGCATTGTAAATGGAAGAAAGCAATTGATAACAGTTTTCGAACATGATTATGGGTTATGAATATAATAAAAATATTTCATATTTTCGAAATAGTGGCATAATTATATATTAAGTAAATAATTATTACTAAAATATCTGATATATTTAATATTTATACAAACCAAGTCTTCGTTTAACAGGTACATTCCATAATAAAAATATTTCAAAAGACTTAAATCTTATTCCAAACGTTCAACAACTAACTCAGAGTTACAGTAGAACTTGAAAGTTTTTAATATAACAACTATCAAATAATAATTAAAATTTTTAATAAAAAATTTTATATAAAACTTATTATACTATTAATTAAGCTTGTGACCGTTTTCTTATAAAATTGTATACTCTTGAATTTATATTATTCGATTATGGAATAATATAACTTAAATAATATATAATTGAAGAAAAAAAACAACCACAAGCTTAATTTATTATTTATTATAAATTGATAAGGTCAATAAAAATATATCAACAATTAAAAGTTATTATATATAAACAATTTCTCACGAAAAGGAATGTGTTATTTAAGATCAAGACTATTTCCAATCAATTTAGGAAGAATTTCAATATAAGACAAAATATGATTCTTAAACGATCGAAATATGGAAACCATTTACTGTATGGCTCTAGTAACTGGAACTGGGATACAATGGATAGGAATATCGATACAATAGATAGGTTCAAAGTATCGAAGATATCGATGCCTTCATAAATATGTAAGAGATTATAAACCTTTAATTAAATAATTGAAACAATAATTATATAAGATTCTTTAATATATACAAGCACATACAGGAATTCAGTCGATGGTAATATCGCTAGTGTCGACACTGAAAATTGGCGGCAAATTACGGAACTCGTTGCTGATCGAAATTCTTATATAAATTGTATTGAAATTTCTATCGATATCGCATGCGGTAATTTGGCCCCTGAAGTATCGATGGTAGAATATATTGATACTATCCCCATAGTGCCATGGGCTAAATTATAAAAAAATATGATTCACTTAAAAAATTAATTAACTTAGCTCGTCATATAATATGTAGTACTATCTGGTGATCCGTCAACCGACTAAACAAATTTGTATATTTATTTTCCAGCACTTCAAATACGAGTGCTAAGCAAAAGATCCAATTCTAATATCAAGTTGTATGTGTTTCAATATTTTCATTTATCACTAAAAAGCTACAAATTGCTCAAGGCGAGATGGGTATTTTGTAATAAAACTAAAAGACTCTTTTGCTTAAAAGATCAAACCATTTTAAATCAACTAAATATGAATATATATGGATCCATAAAAAAGTAACAACATATCGAATCGTGAGAATGAACTCCTTCTCAGCTCTGCATCTTTGTTATATATGTCTAGTTTAGTGTATAAAATATTGTAATTTTATTATTAACGACTCTCCTCTTATCAGCTCCAATTCATATCAACTCTCTAGAGAGCACGATTTGTCCGCTCCAATATTGGCAAATTCACCACTCTTCTGTTTTTAACTCAACTGATTTTAATATTCTACTACACTCAGCGTTCGAATTTTTTTTTGCTCTATAAAATGGAAGGGGCTTTCAACATTAAATTTGACGTTTACAATTAATGTCAAAAGAAATACAAAGATTTTATAATAAAACACGGAATATTGGAGCAATTCATAATCTGCGACAATGCGTATAAGTATATTATGGAGATTGCTGGCTTGTTTTTAAATTTGAAAAAAATTGAGAGCGAGAGAGAGAGAGAGAGAGAACAAGCAGACGTTTTATTGATAGCAAAGTGCATATCACGTTATTTTTTAAGAGACGGAAAATTTTTAATTAAGCAAAAGATGTTATTAGGGAGACACAAGTAGACTGTTATAATTATAACAGCTTGTATATATACATCGCCGTCTACATGTTTTGAACAATAATTTGACTATATCGCTCACTGTTTAACATAAACATTGTTCCAAACCCAATATTATATTATTAATAAATATAGGGGGATTCACACTTCGTGCTATTTAGTCATATTGTCATAGAGTCATCAAATTTTAGACTGGTTTAAAAAAGTTGTTGTTGTGCTGCATATAAAAAGGTCATAAAATAATAGCACACTTGCAGGTATGTTTGTCATAAAACAGCTCTGGAGTCGAACTCTGAAAATCTTTAAGCGATACGGCGGTAGTATATGTTTGCTCATATATGTTTCACAACTAAAAAGCGGATAAAAAATTATTCATATCTATATGTCTGTATATTAAATCAGATTTTTATAACATAAAATATATTAAAGGAAACGCAAAAACTAAATATATACAATTGAAAAATTTTTATCGTTTAAATTACGTAGCTGGCAGCCACTGAACGTTTTTCCATATGCCGCCGCAAAAAAAAAAAATTATTTAGCTCATAACAAGGTAGCAGCTGTTGGAGTTTATGTATACAACTTTATTTAGCAGACCAAGTTATGACGGGTTGTTCACACTTGTCATATTTTAAGTGCTATTATTTTCTGACTTATGACTCTATGACTATAGTGTGAATCCATCCCCCAATCTTATTGTGCTTGAGTAGTATGTTTTGGATGGTTCGGGACCATATTTCCCATAAAAAAAGCTGCTCATGCCGACACCCTACATTATGTATCGGCATTTTAGGTTGTTTTATTAGTTTGCTACGTTGAATGTGTGTGTGTGTGTGTGTCTGCCCATTTGTGACCTTGTTAACAGGTATCAGATCAGTTTATCAGGTATCAGATCAGCTTACCAGGTCAGTTTAACAGGTGTCGGCATGAGCAGCTTTTTGTATGGGAAATTTGGTCCCAAACCATCCAAAACATACTACTCAAGCACAATATAAAAGGAGAGTTAGACACAAACAAACATATAAGTGAAGCTAATAAGAAGAGTTTAAAAATGGATTAAAAAATGCATAAGCAATACGCTGCTTAAAGGCGCTGTTCATATTTCGAGATATCAGAATAGAAAAGTTATATTCATCTGGGAATGGGATGTAATTTAAGATTGAAGAATATTTATATTGACGTGCTTGTCCAGAAACAGGATATGATACCTGGAGGCTAACTGCGGCACACGTATACAAACAAAAATTCAATCGAATGTTTACATTTTTTTTACTTTTGGGATTTTATTGTTCAATATTGAAGTACAAGTATTGACCTTTGTAATGATGGAACTTTTACTCATATGCAAAGAATCATTCGAGCTGAGGTTTTCTTTAATACAAAAGAAAGAATTTTGGTTAAGAATTTTGGTGTGAAAAATAAGAAAATATGTAAATTATTTATTTTATGATGTAAACACAAACATACAAAATGAGACTTGAGAAAATGTCATACTATGCAACACTTTAAAGGGGCTAACAAACTGTGGTCAAAACTTACGTTTTATAAACTCATTATTTTACCGAATCCTTACAAAATTGTTATCTAAATTAATTTTTGCTTCTTATGCCATTTCGATCTTGACAGCCAGGTACCTGCCCTGGCCAGAATTGTTCATATCGAAAAAAATTAAATACTGAATAAAATAAGAAAACAAAATATAAAATGTTGAATCTAAAAAGATAATAAAAGTGCACAAAATTAATACGTATATGTGTTTCAAAAAGCCTGTATTGCACAAAGTTTTACATGTGGTCTGCAGTCCCTTTAAATGTGAAATCGAAAATTCAATATAACTTATGCCATTTTTTTCTACAAAAGAGTGCAACATTTTTTACACTATTTAACAGAAAACAGCAACATTCCGATATATGAAATTAAAGAATTCATTAGAAATCAATCCAACATCTCTTCCGAAAAGTAATAGTCCTCCACTTTTTACAAAAGAAGTGAAAAAATGTTACATATTTTCTAGCAAAGAAAACGCCGTTATACACAAAGAAATTTCGATCGATATGGGTCGCATAACCATATCGACGGCAGATAAGAATAAGGACTCTTAAAAAATTTTTCTAAAATATCTTAGCTCTATAACTCTGTGCGCAGGCGTTCCATGCCATTTTCCCATAAATATAAAATTTATATATTATTCAGCAAAAATATTTAATTACGGCCTTTTGTATTATATATTTCTTATTTTGCAGCAAACATATTAATGAATACGCTATATTAAGCTGTTGTTTAAAGTTATCCCGTCATAAAATATTGAAATTCAGGTCACACAGAAAACCCAATTAAAATCATGAAATAATCAAGAATGCAAAAGGGTGGCTAAATAATTTCTTTATAGTTGCAATAAGAGAAGTATGGAAAATGGCATGCAGGATTAAACTGTAAGTAAGGCAAAATAAATAAAATATAACAGTAAATTTGTAATATTTAATATACAGTTAAGTGCAGGTATTTAAAAGTGTGCTTTAAATAAATAACAACTTAGAGATCTTCATTAAGAAAGTTTTTTTATTACACAAACTCTCAACAATTTCAACGTTGCAAAAATGCATACGTTGCAAGTCTGCTGTGAAACGCACTAACACACATGCACTTGAAAAATGAAATGTTTGTACTCACGTCAACACAAACACGCCCAATATGTATCTCGAAAATAACGAATAAAATTAATGTTTAGGGCTTTAAAGCTCATGAATAAAGAATCACTCAATTTTATTTGCCCAAAAAATTTGAACAAAAAATATTTCAATGTATATTAATTAATATCAATTTTACACATGCAGCCAGGAAGCGGCTCAATCGCAGTGAAAAATGTTTAAATTCCTTAAATTTTGCTGAAACCTTATAATTATATTGTGTGTATGTTAACAAAAAAAAAAAAAAAAAAAAAAAAAAGAAACGTGCCAAAGTTCCTTGCACATCTTATCTCCGGAATATGTCTTATGCATGAAGGCTTAAACATTGTGGTTAAATGAATTTCAATTTCTCCGTTTGCGTTAGTGAAAAGGAAAACGTTTTTGTGAATTAATTTTTTGTTTTTTCTTTGACTGTTGTAAAAGTGAAGATCTGAGTGAATTTCAAAAATAAGTTCAATGCACGTTAGCGCCGAATATTAAATGACAATTTATTCAACATTTATTTTTGAAGTCTCACCAAATGTTCCATGTAGATCATGGCTGATTTTTTAGGTCACTTGAAATGCCACTTGTTTTGTGCTCTTGATGATTGAAGCTTTTTTTTTTAAATTAATTTTCAAAGTTTTATTTAAAAAGCTTCTAAAGCGGGAAGGCAAGCTCTAGATAAAATACAATTGTTGTATTAATATACAAAGTATTAGTTTGGTCCTCTTTATGGCTTTTTCAATACTTTGGTCCTTCAGCGAAAATTTTTTTACGAAAATCGCATGAATAAAATGATCAAAAATCTATGGACATCACAAATCTGTTGTCAAACCCAACATACAAACAAAATTTGATTAGCAAAATGATAACAGCTCTCCTTTGCTGGCAGACACGGGCGTTGAATTCTTCTTCAAAAACTACGACATTGTCAAACACTGTGGGCGTAGGTGCAACGAACGTAACATCCATGTTTTTGTTCAACAGTTCAAAAATTTTAAGGCTGCAGCAGGAGTAAAAGAAGATGAAAATAAAATGAAAAACTTCACAAAAAAAAGTACTTGAAAATGAAGACAGATGATAGAATGCAAGCTTACGCACAACTTGGCAAGTTTTTACACTGAAAATATAAAAGGGATACTTTCTTTTTAGGATAAGAAATATATTTTGTGCTTTTGAAATGTATTGAACGTTACCGCTTCGTGTTAGACATAACAATCCTCAGTTGATACGGACATTTCGAGATACTTAAGACGGATCATTTTGATAAAATTGATTTTAACATTATTTAATTTCGAAATCTTTTATCGTACCGTTTCGGAATATCAGCTGCATATTTAAATATCTTAGGAGATAATTATTTAAGCAAATATGGACTTAGATTAGAGTTTTCGTTAGAAGAAAGATGTTTGCAAATAATCTTTTGATGTCTAGCAAATTTCGCATATATTTTTCCAATCAATAAGAAATATTGGAACATATTCATTTCTATGCCCCATTTGCTATGGACTAATTGGTTGCTTATAGGGATTCTTTATATAATAGAAATCACTTATTTAACTGTTTCTCTTCTTTTCTTGTTTATAAGTTTGCCCCAGAAGATGAAATTCTTTTCAGTGTTTTAACACGCTTGATTTCTTCAACATGGTTTGGCCCTTCACAACAGTAGTTTTGTAAGATCATTCTGTGATGTGTGGCAGCCAAAAAATATTTTACATACAAAATTACAAACAATTATAAATTTAATGTGAATGTAAATAATCAAGAAAAAGTTTTAATTCAACATTAAGAAAGAGGTAATAATAAAACTGAAAAGAAATTTATTACCTTAAAGCGCTTTTATGTCACATTTTCTCGTATTAATTATTATATGTGCGTATATATACAAATACAATTACATATACATGCACACACATGTACGTGGGTGCATGAAAGCTCAATAGTGTTTAAATGAATTTAAAGGCTGTACAAAGAATTTCAATGTAACTGCATTACACGGGGTGTATTTAAGGTATACGCTGATCCATTTTTGTAATATATTGTAGAGAAATTAAATTAAATAGTTTTTAGCCAAATGAAATATTATTTAAGTAAAAGTCGTATTTGATTTTATTAAAATAAAATTTTCAAGTAAAAAAAAAAATTATGAGCATAGAGTCTAGTACTGTTTGAAAGGATAATTTGTTGAACAATCAATTGTCATACAATTAACATCCTAGTTTCGATTAACGATTAATTTCAGTGAATTGAGTGACCAAATAAAGTTCTAACATCTTCTAAGAAAATGGATTCTGTCTTCTATGAATGTAGTCTTCTCTTAAACATTAACTATGAGTTAAAGTACTTTTCAAAGTCCAGTTTTATTAAAAGTAAACAAAAGCATTTCATTTAATGCTGGGGATCAAACCCAATACTTTTTATAAAAGATTATTTCAATACAAAATTTTAAGTTATTAAATCTTTTAATAAAATTATTTCACTATTAATGAAATTAGAAATTATTTCACTTATTATTTGCGAATTCCTCTTTGCTTTATTTATCTCCCGAATTATTATCTTTCTGAAGTCTACAGACAATGTCTGTAACCGCTGAACAGCACCTGACAAAGTTATGCCCCATGTACCCTATCCAATTTTAGTGAAGGGTATAAACAGAATGTAAACGGCCAGAGTAAAAGGCATTTGAGAAATAAGAAAAAAAACAACCAACAAACAGACTCAGTCATTAACCATTTTAATGCAGCAACTTGATTTTTTGTGGGCTTTTTATTCACTTAGTTATTTGTTTTTTATTTAGTTTTTTTTTTAGGTTTTTTTTTGTAAAAGCCCATGATTTAGCTTTATCGCCATCTTCATATCCAGCTTCTTGATGATGTTGATGGCTGCAATGCGTGGTGAAGAAATTAATTCATTTAAGGAACGTGCATTTTTACAAACCTTAATCTTCCTTTTTCCATCTCAAAATATAATTGTTGTCTCTTTAATTTTATTTTTACTCGTTTTATATCTTCGTTTCGTTTTTGTCTCCAAAGAAAAAAAACAAACAACTTGTATTTTTTTTTTTTTTTTTGTAATTTTTATAGTTTTGTCATGCGTTTTTATGTCAATTGTAGGTGTAATCAAGTGTATTTAGTGTGCAGAAATTTATGTAGCTGCTATAATTTTTTTCTTTTGAAATTTTATTATACGTTTTGTAGAAATTTCTTTTAATTTTTTGCTTCACTTTTTGAGTGGGCTTAACATTTTCTATTCATTAGGATGCGTGCGTGCTTTCAAATTTATAACCTGAGCTGATTTCCAAAAAAAACAGTGAAAGGTTTTGATATAAATCTTCGAATCCATTCGGTAAATATGTATGTATTTGGAAATGAATTAAAACTCTTCGTATGAAAATACCGACATGCCAATTTTAAGCAAAAGGCAAAACAAATTAAATCAATAAATTTCGAGTTAACAACAATTTAAAAATTCCAAAGTCAAACTCACTCAAATATATTTGCACATGTACGAATATGTTATTAAAAATGTTTCCATAAAAAATTACTCGTTTAAAGCTCTTTCGTCTTTGTGAAAAGGTAAACACAGCTAAAAGTAAAACAGTGATACTGATGGGAAGGGCTTTTAAAAAATATTTCAATTTACGAGATTGAGTTATTTTATTTGTTCATTGCGAGCTGGTCTTTTAGTAAAAAAAAATCGATATTGTTGCCCGTTTTAAAATTACTTAAAGTTATTAGTTTTTCAAGTCTGTTTTAAGAACTACCAGTTTGTCAATAAGTATTTGGCTTTCATCAGCTTTGTAACATGTCAACTGAAATAAATTTATTAAGTAAAAAATGGTCTAACATAAATTTTGTAGTGCGTTATGTACGCACTATTAATGAAATTAGAAATCCGGTTAATAAATTGTTTAAATATTTTGAAAAGAGTATAAAATAATCATTTATTTTAAGAATTATTCGCAACCATTAAAATGGATTTCCTAATATACGAATTTAAATAGAGTAAATTAGGAGATGGGCAGGAAGCTAAGATTCAGCTCAAAACCAAACTGGAAAGCAAGTTAACCTCTAGGGGCTTTCTTTCCAGGATCGAACACTGGTATAATACCTGCCTTGAGGCAGCAGGTATTAATTACCAAAATAGAAGTGAATTTTAGGTTTACACGGAAGATTAATTATATAACGTCACAGTCAGTTGGAAAGCAGCTCTGAGACGGTCCACATGAAGCCTGGTTGATAATTATATTTTTAATTGCTGCCAGACTACTGATCATTTATTATCTTTCGAGAGTTTCGTTTCTCACCCGAATTAGTTAACGTCTACACCTAAAATTGTCGCATGGGATTACGATTCTTGTGAGAAATTTTCCCTGGTTAAATACGTTACCTTTTCTTAGGTGAAGGCTTAAATTTCGTACAGCCACTCACGGACAGGAATAAAAATATCACCGGCATATGGCCATAATCACTCCTCGACATCTAAGCACCGATATCGTTACAGAGAATGGAAAACACTGCATATAACCAACAAATTTGATATAGAATATTAAATAGTTTTTATTTCAAGAATAATAAACTGTCCAATTAACTTTTTAAAGAGTTAAGTCCTGTCTGTCCATGATTTCTTTGAGTATTAAATCCCAGTTTTTTTTTAACATAAAATTGTGGGCATATCTCTGATAGGATCTGAATAATCAAAGACACCTGCGTCTACTTGCTTTCCTCCGCTTTTTACTTGCACTTCGATTTTCTTGTGTTGGAGCTTTTTTAATTTAGATTTTTCATTCTCTCAATAATATAGTTTATCGATTGACATTCCCCTTATCTCTTCAGTATACGAATTTTTGTTCCGAGCATTGTTTTATTGAGAAACTTTATTATATACGAAAAATATAATTCAATAAGTTTTTTTATAAACAATAATTTTGTAGAATTAACTGCTGACGATCCAAAAAGTATATCAAATGAATCTCTTTGATTACACTATAAAGAAACCTGTAATTGTTAATGAATCATTGCCATAGGAATATATAAAACAATTTATTTCAGATAGTATCAGACTTAATACATCTGCCATGCCGATTCAATTCATTGAATTATCCGATTTTGTTGCTTTGCTCAAATTGATTTATCCCAACATAAGGAGAGGTGGACACATTTATCAAAGACGGCTTAGCCGTATCGAAATCGGGGGCCAAATTAGTGTATTCAATAGCAATCGAAATTTCAAAACAATTTTGGTATAAATTTCAAGCAATTTAGGTACTGACATGCCTTAATCGGAATTCAATTATTAAAATTTAAGACATTTGTAATATCGCAGACTTAAGTCTGGCTAATAACATTCAACTTAGTAATTATTGTTAATCTAAAAATCTAACGAGAACTTTAAAGTTGTATAAAAACAACTCATGCTGATTCATGCTTTTGAGCACAAAAAAAAAACCTATTTATAGAACTTCCGATTTCATTGTTTTATCTGTATAGAAGACCATAATAAAGAATATGTCTTTTCTATAACGCTATAGAGGAAAATAAATTCCATGTTTACCATTCTGTATTTATCAACTTGTTTTTCTGCTGCCATTGCAGCTGGTGTAAGAATAGTAATACGATCCCTATAATTTGCATGCAATTTTTTAAAACATTAAATGGTTTTAACTAGTTTCTCTATATGATTTTCACGCTAAATTATTTGATTTTAATTTGCTGCGTAATTGATGGTTACAATTTGTTTATTGGTGGCTATTAAGTTAAAAGCAAACCACTAACGTAAGACATACTGTGGCAGGCATGTACATATAATCCGACTAAGTATTGCTGTGAGTTTGTAACAACAACAGCAGCAGCAGCAGCAGCTTGTTTAAAACAAAAATTATTTGAACTGAAAAAAAATAATATAATATTATGGCCAATGAGTTGTTAATATTTATGAAGCAATTTAATGATGGTGTTAGTAACGATATTAATTTATGGCCATAAGTTGTTGTAAGAAATTGGAGATAAATTTATTAAGAGAAATCAAACTGAAATCAATACTATTTAGTTTTCTTTAATCTTGTTTGTTGGCACAAATAAATGGTTGAATCATTCGAAAAGCGTTGAATGAGAATTATATGGAAATACATTTTTCCAAGTATTGAGATGGGAAACTTCATCAGTGATGAACCTTTTCCGAAGGCATGGCATCCGATGCTGGCCATTACCGATAGCGATTGACTCTGTCATGTGCTATAGAGTGGACTACTACTTCCTTTTTCTTCAGTACTGCAGCGAAAATTCTCCATTGGAGTTAGAAAAAAAATCATAGATTTTTTCGATGAACAAAACTAATATAAGCAAAAGCAAAATTATTTGAAGTCTAGTGCTGAAACCATACCTGATGCCATACTGTCTTATTTCAGACAATAATAAAGTATTCCTAAAAATATTTCTTATAAAGAATACATACGCTAGTCATTCCAGCCTGTGCTGAGGATGTCTTGAGTAAATACTGAAAATAATTGGTGCTCTTGTAATAATTTTATTTAAAAATCTCTTTGAATAACATGAGCTTTTGAGGAAAAACCCCGGCATTAAGTCTTTTGATGTGTAATGTTTTTATAAACTTCGTTTGAAAATAATATTTGAAAATATCTGTAACAGACTGCAGTACAAGTGTCACTATTATTTCGCAGGTCTTGTTAAATTTTTCATCTGAATACATGCAGACGGAAGAAGATATGAAAATACTCTGCAACAAAACGTCTTTAACCTTAAAAATTGCTCAACATTATTACACTTGTATGCATGAGCATATTGAAAATTGAATTAAATAAATAAATAAATTTATTGTACAAAAAGCAAAGAATTATATTTACAAAAAAAAAAAAAAAAACCAAAAGTTTGAAAAAATTTTCTCCCAATTTTGGTAGCATGATTTGTCACGAAATTCAGGAAAAAATATCAGTAAAAATTGTATTGAAGCATTGAAAAAAAGAAAGAACAAAAAAGAAAACAACGCGAAAAGAGACAAACAAATTGGTCTATAGTTAAAAATTGACAAGAATTTCGTGACTTTGTCACCTTTGTTTTCTTACTAAAAAAAAGAAAGAAAAAAAAAAGAGAAAAAACAAACAAAAATTTCTTTTCGCTGATAGTGGCTGCAGTATCAAAAGGTGGAGGTGGTATAGTGTTACAACAATTCTCTGCTTCTCTTGAACACACAACTTCTTGGCTGTTGTCTTCTGTTTTTCGCCTTTTTCTTCAAAACTTTTTTTCTTTCAACTTTACGTTTGGGTTTTTCGTCTTTAAGACGCGTGCTTGATGAAATAAAAAGCTGACTATTGTATGAGTTGGAAAAAAGGGGAATTTGAAACCGAGCAACTAAAGCGCTTCGTTTGATTTGATTTCAAGTTTAAATTTGAATGAACAGTCAGTTGAAATTAAAAAGAAAGAAAAAAACATTTGCTAAATCAAACAGGGCCATAGAAATAAAGCAGAAAAATGGTTTAACAAATTGTAAATGAAATGAATTATTTAACGTTTATGTAGCCAAACAGAAATTGAAAAAGAAATCACTTTATCATCTCAATAGACAAACAGCATGAGTTTTTTCTTCTACTTGTCTTTGTCTGAAATTATTTAAGCCTTCAGTGCACTTCAAAAAAAGGACTTCCTATATCTGCAGACATTATAACAAGGTATACGGGTAGGGCAATAGGTGTAGCTGTTTTTGGGAATGGAAATATTAAAAATTCGTTCTATACTTTTCTGCTTTAAGGCAATTGCGGAAATTGTCTCTCAATTATCCTGGGCATATCCGTAATGTGACTGATCAAGAAGGCTCTTGTACTGGAAGAGAACTCTTCTGTTTGGAAACTAGTAACGCGGTATTGTGTGGTATTTTTAAACAAAAAATATTTTAATCTTACTTCTAAAACCTAAAATTTATGCTCAAGTTTCTTAAATGCTCTTTCTAATAGAAATTTAGTTTAACTGGTTCCAGATTCTGTATATTTTACTAAGTCTTTTATCAATAAACCATGAACTTGACTTTTTCTTAAGTGCAAGAGAAACCAGAATAATATTTGCAATACCATTTCGATTAGTAGAAAAGCTGTGGTGTTATTGTAATTATTTATTAAGTTTTACCAGGCTGGAATTTCTCCTTTGCTACTTGTGTACACAAAGTAATTTCTTTTGTCAATTCAGCCCTTTTGATTTCTTTTCACAATAACACATTTGCAAATTAGTTTAATTCCTAGAAGCTCAAATACTCACAGTAAAACACATCATCTGGCCCAAGTTTCTGCTTGTAATTAGAGAACTTCTGGCATCGAAAAAGTCGTGGTAATTCTGTGAAACACGCGATCAGTAAAAAGTTTTATATTTATATTATTTTTTATAGTCTCATTAGGCTTGTTGGATGATTCATATGGATTAACCTGCACAAAATACCATAAGAATTATAATTAACAACTCTTTTCGATGTCAGAGCTTCTAGAAAATTATAAAAACTATGCACTAGAATCAAGATTTTGATTAGAAAATAATATGTGTAAAATATCAAAGAAATTATTGGGGGATTCACACTGTAGTCATAGAGTCATGAGTCAAAATAATAGCACGAAATATATCACTAGTATGAACAACCCGTCATAACTTAGTAGGCACAAAAATATCTGAATGAATTTGTATGTATAAACTAAAACAGCTGCTGCCTTGATATGAGCTGAATACATCTTTTTGTGGTGGCATACGGAACAACGTTCACTGGCTGCCATTTACGTAATTTAAATGAGAAAAGTTAAAAAAAAAAAAATTAAAATATATTTAGTTTTTGCGATTTAGTTCTCTTTCAATTTTTTTAATGTTATAAAAATATGATTTATCTTACAGATATATAGGTATAGATAATTTTTTAGCCATTTTTTGGACTTTTTAATACATTCAGCTGAATTGCGGGAATTCCCGTCATCCACTTGTCTCTAGAAAAATTAATGACAGGAATTCCCGCTTTTATTCAAATCAACTTTTGAATGAAAAAAAAAAATGATTCTTTAGCAGTCTCCATCCAAATTTAATTGAAGCTGAATGTGTTAAACTGGTCTGAAATATTATGACAATATGACTAAATAGCACACAGTGTGAATACCCCTTATATGTTTTCTGAAGAAGATAATTGAGAAACTAAACTAACTTTCAATCTATGTAGTGTCCTGTCATAAGTCCTGATTTACATAATCTTAATGTCATATTTTGTAATGATATTTTTAAAATACGAAAAGAGTAAACTATACTAAAACACCCACAGTAGCAACGCTGTAGGCCATGCAAATTTTGCGCATGTGTCCTAAGTCTTTTGTTTCGTGAGCACATTCAAAAAATTCGAAATTCGAAAACAAATCTATCTTTAAGCTGTTTTAACATAATTTCTAAATCTGTCCAGTAGTATCGCCGATATCTTAAAAGCTTAAGGGTAAAAAAATTATTTCAGAAAAATTTCTTTCCTTAAAACTTTATAGCAAAATTAAGATACAAAACAGAATATATCAACGGAATAATCAGCAGCATATAGTTCAATATATTCCAAGAGAATGAAGTCCTTTTTCATTGAAACTGGTGCAGAACTTGTAATTTTATTAAAATAATTAATTATTTAATAATTATTATTAAATAATTATTCTTCTGTAGGAATAATTAAAATAAGAATTTAAGTTAAAACACACAAAAAATATTTTATAAATTTTATAAGAATTTCTAGGAGAGTTTTGGAGCTTCAGTAAATCTCGGTTATAGGCGTGTTGCTTATTTTGTGTCTACAACTTTTTTAAAAATTTAATTTTAGTCACCTTTTATAATTAATAAATATAGAGTTTTAAAAACTTGACATAAATTATTGTATAACTCTTTACTAAGAATTAAAATATTTTAGCAAAAGAAATTTGATTTCAGCGTGCTCGTTAATATTATTTTTAAATCTTGTAAAATCCCATAATACGTTGGTTGACATTCCCTTCACAATCACGAAACCCTATAAATGCATTAATTTTTTTTTTTTGCCAAATTTTTATATGGTACCTGTAACCTTTTTGATCTCAAAATAACAAAGTAAAATTCTTCTTGTTTATTTCATTTCAATGTAACTTCCACCCGCCAGTTATACCACTGGCCATTGGCAACTGGCTCTCTGGCACTCAAATATATTCCATACTCTACATAAAAGAAATGTTTTTCGGTTAACCTACAAAAACTGTTCGACAAGAAAACTATACACAAAAAAAAAGGAATAGCAAACATACATTTTTAAGCATTTAACTGAAAAGCCGTTAAAATGTTGTTTAACTTGTGTCAACCATTAGTCTTAACTGTCAAATCATTCATTGACATGGCGTGCATCAAGTTGAAATAAAGTTTGGAAAAAAAGGAAATAAATTCAAAATCCCAAACAGTCTTTGATTGATTTTAATTGAATTTATTTGAGTATAAATTGATTGTAGACATTTTGGTTTGGAAAAATGTTTTCGTATTTCTAATTAAATTGAATAAATTAGAGTCATGTGTTTGACTGTGCTTAAGTTTTTGTAAAAAATTTCTGTTTGTAGATGAATTCGATGCATATTAAATGCTTAAATGTTCACTGTGTTTAACATGCGACCTGGCATTATTTAAGCCATTCACTTTGTTGACTAAACTTTGAATTTGAATTGTCTTTAAAACGGGAAGTTTTGGTAAAGTGACAAAGTCTTGTAGTTGCTGCGAAATATATATTCGCCCATATTATGAATGACGACGTCGATGTCACATCAACGCGACAGAAATTTGTCTAGCCTTTGTCGACAGAAATTGACTTCTGGTTAAATGTTCTATTAGCATTTTACGCCTTACATAATGCCAAAAAGCTGTTCATAATAATTAATTATTGTCGAAAATTAAATCACAAGTGAACAGTTTTTGCTGTCGTGTTAATGTAACGTCGATGACGTCGTTCGTAATACGAGCGATTGTATAAATTTTGTTGGAAAATATTAATATATAGAAAATTCGTTGAAGTCGTTTAAGTTGTTTTAACTTGTAAAGTCGAAGGTGAGTGCTATTGGCTTTAATAGTTTTGGATCTGCTTTAGCGTTTGATTGATATCGGTTTGCCAAAAGATCGAATTATAATACCAGCCTTTGGCGGTGCTGTAGTAGACGTTTCCTAGTGAATTTTGTCATCGCTCTCAAAATGTCCTTTCGACACAGTCCCCTTTTTTTAAATAGATTCGGATAATGCATTATATGAATAGGCACCCTTCTTTAAGTGTCGTTCCCAGTTAAAAAAAAAAAACTATAACAGCCAACACTACTCCTTTTAACTCCTTTTTACATTATGCTAAATGACAGTCATTGTTTAAAGTTTAAAATAAATCAAATTATAACATTCTCTTAAACTGGGTTTTAGGGATCTCAGTTAAACTTGGTTTAGTTAAACTGAAAATAGATTTGTGCCCCCACTACAAAATTTACAAAATTTTTGGCGGAACTGCTTAGTTTCGCTGACCATTTTGGTCTTTAATGAAATAATAAAATTAATCTAGTTTCGAAAGTCTAAAAATCTGATATTCAGACTACGTTTAAACTAAGTTTAAAAATAAACTGCATCTCAAAAACGCGTCCGTAGTGTTGATTAAATATTTTTCTTACAGACTAAACGCTTTTTAGCCTGTAAATCAAGTCCGTTGCAGTTAATGTTATAAAGAATTTGTGTTTTAAATAAGCAAATAACAATAAGTAATTAATACTTCATCGAAAGCGGCGTGATCAGTATATGAATTTGAATTACTTAAACAGTTTGCTGATGTTTGGTTTCCCATTAATAACTCTTAGAATTTAAAGTCACTTTTTTTACAATATTTATAACGATTGTCTAAGCACTTCACCAGTGTATTCCATAACTTGCAACTTTTGGTGGCAACCAGCATATCAACAAGACATTAATCGTGCAGTATTAAGTAATTATTCAATGCTTCGAAAAGAAAAATATACAAAAACTAATTATTCTTGTTAAAACATTCACAGTTCCTGACACACAAGCATTTTTAAAGATATTTTCTTAAACATTTTGTTGCCAGAAAATGTAGAAAAATGAGCTACCAATTGAAAGCCACTGAATTTATAATTAATATTAAAGGCCTTAGGGTTTAACGATATAAAATACACAAGAAGCACATGAAGGTGGTGATTTGTTATAAAAATGCAAGCAAAAGAATTGCAAGTTATAGATGCATTTAATATTATATTACGCCTCTTTTCATGTGAACCTAGTTGAAAGCAAAAAGTAAAAATAAAAAAGAAAAAAAAACACTTGTAGTTTAAACCAACAATTAAAATGAGATTAATTAGCCACGCTTATAAAGTTGGTGGTACATTGAAATGTTTGTATATTTACCTGTCGGTTTGTTACTGCTGTTTGTGCTCTGGCGGCGATGGTGCAGCACTGTAGAAGATTTTACTTTTAGGCCAAACAAGGCTACTTTTACAGCTTGTCGCCACAATTGTTAAACAATCGATCTTCATTGGGGGGCCTTGCAAAAAAAGAAAAAAAAAAAAAGGGAAATAAACACACAAATATAACGAATCAAGAGTTGTAACAACAAACACGAAAACATGTTCCAACCTCTCCTGTTGATTTTGGAATGGGAACTAAAAGACTGGGAATATAGTTATAGTTTTGCGTTAAACTTGCATAATTTCGGAATAGATTAGAGTTGAAGTTATTCTTTTAATATTATAGCTTATTTGGGTAGGACATATAAAGTGAAAAAGTGTGAGCAACTTTTAATTTTAATGATTCCAAAGGATTTTGTGAATCATGCACCATGAATGAAGTCTGAGTCTGAGCCAACAACAATGATTTTTCGGAGTCAAATGAAACAATTGTAATTGTGTTAGGTTTTATAACTCTTATATTTTAAGACACTTTTATTTTATTGTTGTCTTGTTATATATATAGTCTTAATTAGTTTTTTCTTGGAAATATTAATATTAGTTTTCAATAGTCTCGCTTAAGCTACTTAAGACTGACGAACTGTTGGACTTCGACTTGCCTACGAATTTTAAATGATCATGATTGATGGTCTTGTATAGCTGCGACTTGTTCTCTTATCGGATATAAATAGCCAAAGTTCTGAAATTTCCGCAATACGTAACTCTTGCAGAAATCTGAATGCCTTCGGTCTGAATTGAAACAAAGAACCTCTCATAAGCCTAACAAAGACTCTGAGGCGACATGTAATTATGGGGAATAATATTTAGCAAAATAATTAAAGAAGTTTTCATATATACAAATTCAAAGTATACATTCCTTTAAACTGCTTCATAGGTTTGGTCTGTGTATTGTTATTTTTGTCTTTTGGGTGGTTTGGCGTGACAAACTAAAACAAACACACAAGCAAACACACAAACAAACGAACAAACATTTCTTTAGATTTTAATTACACATTTCATACTTGTTAATTTTTCAATTTTCCAACTGTCAGTGGTTTTTGCTTTTATGGCTGCTACTCCGTTCGACATGGCCTTCTTCTTCTTCTTCTTCTTTCTCTTAAGCATTCGTTTTCTCTTCTGTTTTTCATTTAACTTCATAGTGGTTTATATTTAAGCCATGATTTAAGACCGCACACATTTAATTCTACTTTAATTTATAGACAATTTTTTTCATAGTTTGCTACAGGTGTATCGAGGAGTTTTAGAGCTGCTGTTTAAAATATATTTTGATTTTTTTGTCCGTTTCTTAGACCCCTTTGATACTCTGTGGGAGATAAAATTTCAACGAGTTGGCAGGTTTTCGTTTTTTAATGCAAGTTAAATAAATATATTTAAGGCTCTTTTTTTTTACATAAACTAAATAAATGTCTGCAAATAATTCATTAAAGGCGCCACTTGATGGTTTTGTAAAGTAAAATATTGTTTAGTTATTTCGAGTTGGTGTAATCAATACGTTTTGTGCACGTGAGGAAATAAAATTAAATGGTTTTTAATATAAGAGATGCCGTAAAATTATGTTTTTTTTTTTTTGGTGTTCTAAAAATATTTTTCCATCGTGTAAAATTTAAACATGGATGACCCTGGACAAAATGCTATAATTAGCTGTTAGAGCAAGAGGTGCTGCTAAGTAACGTGCATATATTAGAAGTTTTTAGATGTGGTTATATATTCTTATATAAAAATGCCTGAAAATATTGTGAAAAATATATTTTAGTTTGTTTCTGGTTTATTTACAGAAGTGTTGGTATTATTAATGCAATACGTAAGTTGTAAGTTTGACATGCAATCATAATATCTTGTTTAGTAGAAAAGATTTCCTCTACACTGAGAATTCAATATTAGGCATATCTAGACCTCTTGATTTATAAACGATTTCATAAAAATTAAATATTTTAAAGCAGCTGTTAATAAAACTTTTGGGGGCTCGATTTCAATCTAAATAAGACGCGTTGCAGTTAAGGAAAAAATGGAGGGACATTCGACCAGACATGTATTTACTCCCAGTTAACATCACATTCCTATTCCAAGGCCGTTTAAATGTCCTCGAAAATATAGTAACTATTGACCAAAAGCTCAAATAGACTTTATATAATTTGGATCGCCTGGTGTTCATGTATGTGTATATAAGGTGAAATTCAATCGTCTTGTTGACAGCTTTTAAGTTCAAAAACTTTTAAAATATTCAATAGACTGCAAATTTTAACAAAAATACTTTTTAAATCACGTATCTCTCCTTAACGTTGGCGACTAAAAAAAGACTTAAAGTGTACAACAAGATATAAGATATATTTTCTATCTTAAATTACCTGTACTTTATCTCTTTTATTTATTTATTTCAGAAATACTTGGCAAAGTAAATTTGCAAAGTATCGGTGGAAAGATGTCCATGGGTGACTGACGCCATATGTCGTCCTAAATATTCCTAGACATTTTGGCACGCCACTAAATCATTGCCTTCTATGCTAGATTTCGCAACTCTATTGTGTAGTTCTTGTTAAACAGAAATTGTGAATAAAATATCATTGCCATCCTTTACAAATAGGCAACTTAACACGTTTTTAATATTCGCATTATTACAGTTTTGTTTCCTTAAATAAAACTGACGTAAGCTTTAGGCTGGTAGCATTTAAGCAGAATAACGTAAACTAAATTGATTATGAATAACTTAACAAACAGCTAGAAGCAGTTTAAACTTAAGTTGTGACTATAGCTGACTATGAATATAAGTGAAACAGTTTGAAGAAAATACAAAGAATTGCTAAAAAATTAATTCAGTTCGGTGCTATTCTGTGCCCTCCCCTACGCATGTTTACAAAAGGAAATTTGCATCTGCAAAAAAAGCCTTCAAATTAGAAGAAATTATTTATTTTCATTAGTTATTAAAATGAATTATTTAGCGTTATGTGCCACTTAACAAACACGCAATAAGTAGCAATTTTTATTAATGGAAACTGGTCACGTACGTAAAAACTGAATCCTTTGATATGTTTCTTGTTAACAAAAATTTAAAAATTTATGGAGATGACATTTTCATTTTGAAATTGCTAGTCGATATTTTTAACTGCTAAAAATCTGGAACACCATCGATTGTCTAGAATCATCAGGGTCATTATAATTTCAGTAGAAATAAAAAAAAAAATTTGTCATTTGATTGTAACTGGTTTATTTCGGAATATTAATTGTTTTCTTATACCGACAATGAGTCACAATGAAAACACGAAAATTTCTTATTAAATTTAGTTATAATTAAATTTAGTTATATTGTTCCAAAGATATAATGATTAACAGATCCTGAAGTTAAGCAGTTATCTTGTTTGAAATATATTGGTCAATAAATTTTTAACGTGTATTTTTGTTTTAACAAATCACCAAGAGCCAAAAAAGTTTGATTTAAGAAACATGAATAAAACATTCATAATTAAGAAACATGAAGGAAAACAATCAAGGAGCAATGCAGGGACTAAACGAAATTTTGTTACTATCGGTTTAATACAGTTCTCGTCCTTTTTTTCATTATAAAACTAACAAGCCACTACGGCTTTCGAAAATAACTTCTCTGCTCTTGTGTGTGAGTTGAATATATATATATATATATATATATATATATATATATAATATATATATATATATATATATATATATATAATATATATATATATATATATATATATATACATATTTATATAAGTTTATATTGAGTTTCCTTTATGCTTTGGAATATTTATCATGCCTTTCTGAATTAAAAGCATTTTTTCGAATAATTATCTTATCAAAATTAAATTAAAATTATATTGTTGTTAATAATGAGCTTGAGGCCACTTTTTCATAAAACAATATCGATCAATTGTCAATATTTCGATAACCTCTTTACTTATGCTCTTTAAAAGATATCCAAAGGATATCGAAATATCGATAATAAAAATACGTTGAGTATAATTTTTAAAAAAAGTGACCCCAAGATCTTTATTAAAAACAATATAATTAAAAATTTAAAAGTTGAAAAATTAGCAATCAAGTAATAAATAATAAAATTTATAGATACATGGGACACAAAATTAGTTGTTGTTGTAGTTATTACATTTTAAGTTTTATTTGATTATGAAGAGTAACTCTCAATATATGAAGGTTTAAAAAACAACACGTCTTACAACATCTAGCGTAGACTTCATTGAGGATAGTCGAACCAGGTCACTTTCTAATAAAAAAGGTAAAAGAGCTATTCTGCAACGATCTAAAATCGTACCATGGCATACCTAAATGTCGCATTTTGGAAGATGGTAATCTTAAAATTAACAATCTGGGAAGGCAATGCCATAAAATTAAATACTCAAAAAACTACAAACGTTAACACTAGAGCCATCAGTTCTTTAATGTTAAGCGGTTGGCTCCTAATATTTTTCTTAAACTTGCCTAGTCAAATGAGTCTAATAAGTAAATATATTAAAACTTAATGCATACATAATATCGCGCTTTAATATAACTGCCGTTTTTGTAATCACACATTTGAGCTAAGAAACCCATATAATTTTCCCTTTTAAACAGCATTTTAAAATTTCATTATACTAAATAAAAATTATACTTTACAATTACAAACACTTCATGACTCCTTTTAATATTATTGGTTTTCAAACACTCATTCACCTTTTCCATACCCTTTCAGCCCGTCTTAAGTGTAGCACTCTATGAAGCAAAAATATTACAGCAAAACTTTCAAATCGCATATAAATGAGTTTCAAATTACCAAGAAAAAAATAGTAGTTTCTTCCGTAAAATGAGTTAGAAGAAAAAAAAAATCGTGTTAATTTCTTTTAACTGCTACAATTGTGAGCTTTCAAGTTGCATGTTCACGCGTGATTATGACTTCGCTACCATTTGCCAGCAAATCGTGTTTGGTTTTTTGTTGCAACGTTTTAAATTTCAAAAAGCTGCCTTTTTCCTGCTATAATATTTTCAGTTTTTTTGTTGTTGCTTTTCGTTAAGGTTTCAGGATTTATATTTCTATTTGTATGTGTTGGTGTGAGGCAGCAGTTTAATTAAAAAATTAAATAAATGTTTTTCATACAATCAAATCTAGATTAGTGGAAGCAATAATGAACCGTAACCTTCAAACGCTAAATATTTTTTAAACATATTTCATTGCTGTTTAATTGATATTATGGCAAGTGGTTTCACGACTTTAATGTATTAGCGTAAATAGAAATTAATATTAAAATATACAGAAAAAAACGAAACAAGTTGAAAGTGCGTAAAATTTAAATAAATTGTAACTTTGTAAGTTTTAAAGTCAAGGTTGTCGTGCAGGATACATTTACCTTGACACATTGTGCATATTAAACATAAAATATTTAATATAACGTATTTTGAGGACTTTTCTTATAAACGTTGGCTTTAGGGAATATTTAGTACCAGTGTAATCTAGTACTAGAGTATTTCTTAGTTGTTCTAATACAATATTTATCTCTATTAAAGTTAAAGTAATAAATATATAAGGATGCAGATATAGTATTATACAATATTATAACTAGACATCGATTCTTCCGCATTGTAACATTTCTAATATAATTTTTTTTTCCAAATCTTGTTCACTTAGATAGTATTTAGTTATGCCTCTTTAATATAAACAAATGAAAACAATTTTTTCTTTGAATTCACTTTAAAAAGCGGTCTTGTTTGTATAAAAGCTGCATTCACCAGCATTAGTTGTAACACCTGAGCCTTAGAAATATTAGTTTGTTACAAATATTATTATAAAATTGACCATAAAAATAAATCTATTAATTTTATTGTTACATGCTGAGTCAATTTGCGGTTAAAATTTAAATAAATGAAGGATGTATTAATTTGCTGGCCAAATAGAAACCACATAAAAAGGAAAACAAAATTTAATAAAACAATCTTGTTGTTTGCAAAAAATCGGAATTGGTTTAATAATTTCAAGAGATTCAATATTTTCTATCTTAAATCAATTGGAATCCTAAGTCGCTGATAAAGACAACAAGAATTACGGTTGGAATAATTCCAAGATAGTTAATCTGCGAGATAATTTGTTTGTTTATTTTTATGGGCAGTGTAAATATGTTGTACTCGTACATGTATTCTTGTCCAGTTTCGTATCCCTGCTGGAATTGGAAAAAGAAAGAAATAGTGTTGAGGGGGCAGAGAGATTTTATTCCTTTTATTTCGTTAAGTGAAACCAGAAAACCACTCGATACTACTTGTGAGTTACTTTCAACGCTTAAAGCTTGTATCATCAGAAGTGCCTTATAGAAGTTCAGCCCAAAAAAGTGTTGACTGTAATTTGAAAACTTTCTTACTCTCGAAAGCTTATGGAACTCTCCAAAGCTTATGGAAACTTAAGGCGTTTTCTGTTGTGGAAAAAATGTAACATTTTATCATACCTCTTCTAAAATGTGGCAGTTTAGAGAAGTTTTAAAACCGAAATATATTTTCGTAAAGAATATTGTCATTGTCATGTTGTCATTTTTTGATAAAAAGTGTAAAAAATGTTGCACTCTTTTCTAGAAAAGAAAACAACTTAAGTCTTTCCTTGTGAATAATTATGGATTCACCTAGACAGTCGCTTAATATGAAAATTCTACGTCAAACTTATTATGCGACTAAATATGCTCTTCTTATTTAAAATATCTAAGACTCAAATCGTTTAATAACATTATAAAAAATCAGCGAACTGTAGATCGATAAAAAAAAAATTGTTTAAATATAAATACCATCATTCACTCGATTACTATCGAAAGATGCTGTAGATAAAGAAATCTAAATTATCAGATATCGATAGTAAAAAATATCGTTAGTATGCCAGCATTAACTTTAAGGCCTTGTTTGTCGTAGTATTTTGAAACACAATTTGAAATACAATAGTTAAATTTTTTGAGAGAATGAATTTGAAATAGTCTTTCCAAATACAACTTTAAACGATATAAAAAAGCTTATGAATTCAGCAATTCCAATTTTCTTATATTAAATAAAGTAATAAAGATCAGTAAACAATTATTTATAAACTCGTCCATATTTTCATCATCATAAGTATCCATAGACAGTTCCGTTTGAATATATTTTTTAAGATATCATTTCTATTAACATCGCATGAAATAAATACTCGTATATAAATCAAATAACATATAAAACCCTTTTGCTTAAACAGAATGAACAATAAATTTATCACAATAAAAATGTAACTACTGGCTTACGAATTTGCCAGAAAGGAAAACATCTAACAAATTTCATAATTAAACGTCACTTTTGCCATAAGAAATATTGAAACGAAAAAAAAAGAAACCGCTAAAAAATGTTAGAGAATGTTTAACTTTTTATATGTCTGCAAATACCACCCACTGCTGAATTTGGTTCGTTTTTTGCTCGCCAGACTTCTGCAGCGAATGTGTTTGCGAATGTAGGAGATTATTTGCACAAGTTGATGACTCAGTAGGGTGCTAACAACTGCAAAATATATAGTCCAAATTAAAAGTTTTTATAAATGTACGTATTGTTGTTGCCGCTTGTATGCTGGCTGCAACTGCTAATTGTAATTGCAGCCACACATGTTTGAAGTTTTTTTTTGTTATTGTTGCTGCTGCTGTGCCACAATAACTAAGCGCCAGCTTGTATCAAGTGGGCAAATCGGGGTGTGGTCGAATATGAAAGTTTTCAAAGGTACGATAACAGCTTTAATTGAAGCAATTTATTTGTTTTATTAAGCAAAAGAAATAAATTTTTCTTTTAACTTAAATCAATAATGGCCGAAGAGGTTGAATTTATTGTTTTTGGCAACCCATTTGAAATACAAAGCAGTTGTTTCTTATACATAATATTTCAGAACTTATTTTTCAGTTGTTCATATGCTGAAAAATAATTTGGCTCCCTTACGGCCACAAACCTGCTTCCAAATGGACCGTGATTTTCGTTGTAGTGGCCACAAATTTAAGATATGGACCTAGAAGATATGTGGCTCCAACATGGTGGCACACAGCCAATGAAACTCTGGCTGTTTTGCGTGAGAAGTTCAATGGCCATTTTATCTCACGTGGTGGCGATGTCGCACTTTCATGCGATTTGTCTTCGTTAAACGTATTTCTTTGGGTGGTATTTAAAAGAAAAAATGTGCGTCAATAAGCCAAGAACCATCCAAGAGGTAAAGGACGAAACAATTCGGCAAATTAACTACAATGAAAACCAATTGAAAAGTTCGATCATGTTATAGGGATGTGTCATCGAGGCCGTGGGTAGTATTTGGCCAATATATTTCTGCGCTCATAGACTGTTTTATCGTAATAAAAAACATTAAGGAAATCTTTTGAAAACTTTTTGTTTTATCGACTATTTGATAGTACACTCCGTGCTTTGTTAATATCAGTTCTCATTATGTCATTATGTGACAGTTCTATTAACGCCCTACTGAGTTATCACGACTATTATCATCCTACAGAAGTCTTCAGTCTTCAAAAGGCGTGACTGCTGGTGCATGCGGCACTACCGCATCCTATCCATGGTGTACTATTGTTCTGTACCTTACTGTGGATTGGAAGTCGTTTGTTTTATTCCCTCTATAAATTTTTACAAAGTAGATTAAGCCGTGCTAAGACATTTACCCAAAGAAGTCAGAATAAAAAAGACGTCTTCGACTACTCTTCAAAATAGTACACTCGTAGAGAAGGTGTGGCATTGTCTCGTCCTTGCCAACTATGAATAACACAAAGATAACCGATCTGCAATGTTCAAGATATTCTCAAATGACCAGAAAGCAAACTAGTAGCCTGCCGTAGATTATTCCTGTTGCAATCTAGGATACTATTAGGCGAGAGTATTTGCATTAATAATTTGGTTACTTCCGGACTGTCGTTATTAAGAATTCTTTTTTGAATACTTATTTTCTAGTTCATTTAGTTTTATTAATTTTAATAATATCATATATAAGAGGTTTTACCAACAGTTATTTCATTCATACGATAATTAAACATAAGAAAATTACTGACTTAACCTACAAAAACAAATGCGACAGTAAACTGATATGCAATATATAATGGTACCTTCATAAATACATATAACGTACGTTCCAATAAAGTGCCAATAAAAGTTTAAGTATAAGAAACGCATACAAAAACAAATATTCTTGTCAGAAACACATCTTATTCAAAATTGACATGATTGATTTTCCATGTCAAATCAAGAATGACTTTCTAAAATATTTCACTTCAAATTACTTGTAACGTAAACGTGTGTGAGTGTACGCGCATGTATGTATTCGTGTTTCACCATCGCCTGACTAACAGGCATTATTTGGAATGAATGAACGAAATGCCCTCGCAATGTGCAGTGAGTGCAATGCAGTGTCAGCAATTGAAGGCAAAAGTTCAGTGTAACAAATTTTTACAAGATACTTGAGGTTCTTAAAGCTTTTAATATTTACACTCAGAATAAAAACGAAGAAATATTAGGCTTATAAAAATACAAAGGGAAAATTGAAAAATCTAAAAATATTTCTTTTGAGATAAAATTTAAGGAGATAAAATACTCATGCATGATTGAAGCTTTGTAACAAAGAGAAGCCTTAAACAGTCGTTCCTTAAAGGCGATATACCCATTCCGGGCAGAATAGTCGTGCGCTTTGTACTATTTTTATTAGCTTCACCTGCATGTTTGTTTGTATTCAACTCTCCTTTTGTATTGTGCTTCCGAGCGTATGATTAATATAATTAATAATGTTGCTCATAATGTTGTACTCTTACAATGTTGTTGGTGTGCCTGATGTTCTTATATTCTCATAATGTGTATACATTTTTACACATTATATACAGCAGAATTAATATTGACACATTAAATAATGTTAAGTGATACTAAAACAACATGCCAAGTTTAAATCTAGAGACAGTAAAATCTCATTTCTATAACTTCTAAATCGTTATCTCATACGCTCGATTTTCTGTATAGAAATACTTAAATGATTATCCTACACTTGTGAGTAATTGAAGTTACTGCTTTTCTTTAAGTGCATGACAGTTTTCCAATGATCGATTAGTGTCTTCTTATATCTTCGGGAGTCTTTTTGCATCATACTTATGGTGTATGGCAGGCCAAGTTGTATGCAGTCGTGTGTATTTTTGTTGTAGCCATACATACAACCGGCACTTTTGGTAGACTGTCAAATATGAAGAATTTTATGCTTATATTATATTTTCTTTTTCTCCTTCGATTAATAACATTCTACACACATACTTTTTATATAAGAAAATTTCTCTTCAAGTTTGCTCAGTGACCCAGTATCGGCAGAATATCAAAAGCCCCGAAAAATATAAACGCACTAATTTGAGAGGTCAACTTGTAGCAACAGCTAAAGCCGTACTCAATATTGAAGTTTGAACAACCTCAATAAAATATACACGGAACATATATGAAATATTTGATCATACAACGTCCACACATCATGAAAACATCAACAATAAATCAATAGATTCTTTATTATGTCCCACTGTTGTTGTTTTATTTTTGTTGTTTGTTTGCAATTCATGTTGCTCCGGTTGTTTCGGCTTTTTGTTGCTGATTTTCATTTATGTATTGACTTTAATTCCATCCCATTGTATGGACGAGCATCTGTTACTACTTACAAACATCTTCGTGGTACAACATGAAATGAAAATTTTCATCAATTTTAACAGTAAAAGTGCTATAAAGTGCAATTGAAATTTATGGTGTTGAAAGTGCATAAAATTGTTGATGTTGTTACAAAATCATTTGAGAGCTTCATTTCGTTTAAAGAGAAATAAAATGCATTTATTTTCGCTTTATATGTAGTTTTGGTTGGCTTAGTTAGATGCTGCTGATATGATATTGTTGGAATTTCTTCTTGTTTTTGGGTCTATCAGCCAATTTAGGCTATTGCAACCATTAAGTACAGCAATCAATCCAAATTTGGTGCTTGTTGTCAGGAATTTAAAAGAACTAATTTTTAAAAATGAATATGAAATGAAGAAAAACGGTATTGCAAAAACGCTCAGTCTGAAATCTTTACATCAGTTACTGGGATTTCGAGAACCACATGAGATTTTGGTGAAAAAAGAATCAGCACAAAATTAAAGAGGTTTAAAAAACGACATTTCCCAAATATATGAACTAGTTTTTAAAATATATTTTAGGACTTGCTGTTCAATAATTACAAGCATTAGAAACAGTTCTGTACAATTTTCTTACAGCATTGAAATGGACAAAAATTATTGTGCTGACTTTGCCCTCAAAAGCTTTCAATACGAAAACCACTTTTGGAATGCATTCTTTGCAAGTACTGAATTGAGTGCTGAAATGTACAACATATATTAAGGTTAACATATCTATCACTTAATAAATGTATGAGACAATATTTAATATTGAGCATGGGAAAATAGCTTGAGAAAATTGAAACGGTTCTGTGGTAATAACATAAAAGCTTTGCAATTACAATACGAATTCATGATTAAGGAGAATTAGGATCGGAAAACGGCAGAAATATATTGATTATATAGTTATTCACTAAACTATTTATTAAATATGAAATATTTGTAGCAAATGGAACTACGCAATTGCTTGAAAAGTATAGCAACATGAAGTCAATTGATTTCGTAATGAATCCTTGATTCAGTAATCAAACATAATATTTCAGAGGTTATTTAAAGAGTTTCAAATGTTTTTTTATATGTTAAATACGTACTTATAAAAACACATTGAGTCTTAAGTTTAATTTCATTACTTTTGAAATTTCAAAGCACTTGAACTTGACAGGGTATATAGTCTTCAGGGACAAGCGCGACACTTTGCACTAAGTCGCAGACAAATATTTGCTAACAAACCAGGTGAGTGCTTTTAAAAATTTCATAAAATAATTGTAAATTATTTGACAGAATTGCGTGTCTCAAATGAAAATTTCCCTTAAAAGTGCATGCTCCCTTAAAAGTATTACATTTATCAAACTTATTGATTAGCAAATTAATATGAAAAATTATTATTTCATAACCATAAATAGTTTTGGCAATACTTCTGTTAACCGCACTACTTTTAACTGTTCGCTAAAGTGTTTCTGTGAAAGTATTCGCTAAGTGCTTTAAGCCATACCATTTATGGGGCAATTTAAAACAAATTATGAACACCATTAAATAAAATGTGTCATAGTGCAGCATATAGACCCAAATATATATTCTTTTTATTCTATAAAATATTGATAAAATGTGAAAATTTAATAGTGCCTTCATTTGCCAGGTAATTTGTTACCAACAATTCATAATTTATTTCCGTAACCACGTTTGGCAAAATGCCTTTTGGAAGCAACAAGACACACAATAATGGACTTCAACTTGACTTTATTTCTAGGTCAAAGCAACAAAAGTGTAACGTGTATTTTGCTGAAATACTTCTTGGCTACATATTTGTTTTGTATTCTTATGGAAGTTTTTCTACTTGGAGTTTAACCACTCGTACGTAGTAGTAGAGACAAGTACCAGCAAAAGAAAAAAAAAAAAGGAAAATACACGAACTTTATGCCAATATTAGATGACATTAGAACATAAACAATGGCAGTTGTTCTTGCTGCTGACGTTTTAGTGTCCTACATTATGCAAAGATAAAAGGGTGTTATACTGTTTCTAATGGAGCTTGTGGCCCAAGTGGATTTTTATATGTACGAGGAAGGAGTGGATTGAATGTTATTCAAGTTGGAAATTGTTGCCTCCATGATAGAAAATATCAGTCTTATAGTTTGCCAATTTTATATATATGATTTTCTGCAGGGCGCTACTTGCTGTGGTTTGTTTGTCTTTTTTCTGTTTGCCTGGCTTTTATGCAAAGCCCTTTTGTGACCTGGTTTAAACAACATCACATTACAAATATGGTGAAACAGAAATTTCTTTTTACACATATGCGAGCATGCATGTGTGTAGAGATGCATGTAAAAGCAACACTTAAAACACCGTGCAACAAAAAAATAAAAAAACAAAAATCGAGAACCAGATTTTACTTACTGAATAACGTCTTTTCTTTTTCATCATAACGTTTGTGTTCTAAAAAGAAAAACTTTAGCTTATGTTATATATATATATATATATATATATATATATATATATATATATATATCTGGATGATTAAAGTTCAGTGACATATTAAAGTCCACAAGTTGCACTAGTGATTTAGTTTCTTATGATACTGCAGACAATTTCAGCTGTTGTTATGACTTTTTCTCAGATTAAGAAGAATCCAGCTGCTGATTACAATACAGAGGACCAAATAAATAATATATATCGAAGTTTTTAAAGTTTATTTTATTTGCACTATTAATTGGAACACATTTTTTTTAAATACGACAGATCTCTGCATTATGAAAATGGACACAAAATATGTAAATATCGCACATATAATTTTTTCTAATCGAAAGATTAATAATGGATACGATTTTGGCCATATGATTACCGCAGCTGTTTTGGCTGTTCAAATATTTGAAAATTACAAATAATTTCCTGAAGAAAGAGATTACAAACTATTTTCTGAAGAATATAAATTGATAAAATAAAAGTACCCTAAAAACTTAAAAAATCTTTAAATTATTAAAACAAAAATTTTGAAAAAGTAGATGCAAGAAACATGTCATCAGTTCTTTAAATAATTAACTTACGTAACAAAGCCGAATTTCTGATTTTCAATGTTGCAACACGTGGACTTAACAAAAATTTCTTATTATTGGTTTGATACAGTTGGTACGAGTAGATACTCTTATCACATATAACTGAGCCAACTAACAGGTAGTTACAAACATGCACAGAGTACCGATGAAGAATGTGTAGCAGGTTTCGAAAACCACTGTTCGGTCTTGTAAATTAAATGATTAAAACTATGAAAATTTAAATTAATCAGTAGTTCGCTACAACATACTTACGATATAAATATTTATTTCATAACAATTAGTTTCTAATTCTAAAGATTTAATTTTTTAAACTACAAGTGGTTTTGTTGTCTGGTGTAATATTTTGTATATTATTTATATCTTTTTTATTATTTGGTAAATGGCTTTAAGGTCATGTTCTACTTACAAATCAATCATATTTTATCTAAAACGAATTGAAATTATATAAATGCAACATTGTTGCTTTTGAACTTTAACACTCTGAATTGAAGTGCATGACAATAGAATTTATTTCTTTGTGACCTCTTTATGAAAGAGTGTAGAAAATATTGAATTTTTTTAAATTAATTTTGAAATTTATTTAAAGAAAGTCTGCCCCACTTGCGAATCTTATTAATCAATATTATTCATGTGTGGACGTTTTTATTGCATTTTTTCACTACGTTTTACGAACTTCTACTGACGAACAACACTTGCAATTAATATTATTATTATCATTATTACTTATATTATTGTTATTGTTATTATTGTTGTTATTATTATTATTATTATTATTATTATTATTATTATTATTATTATTATTATTATTATTATTATTATTATTATTATTCTTATTATTATTATTATTATTATTATTATTATTATATCTTTTAATCAACATTAACATTTTGTCTGTTTAATATATAAAATAGTCGCTTTGAGGAGGATAGCAACTTCTTCCTACTATAACTATTGGCAAAATGCACGGTTTTGAATCTATTGTTTTAAAATTATTTAATAAAAAGAACTCAACTATGAAAATCAAGTATATCAAATATGCGCTAAGTTTTGCACAAAAGCCTTAAAACCCAGTGAAAATCAAATGTAGAGAGTGGATTAATATACATGATATACAGGGTGTTTTTTATAGAGTGATACAACTTAAAGTTGTCATCACTGCCTTACTTGACCACCCATTTACCAGCTGAAAGTTGCTTTTTGCTTAGTTTGCCTTGACATTTTATTATGGATCGACTTACACCAGAGCAATGCGTGCAAATTGTGGAAATTTGTAATCAAAATAATGGTTCTGTTCGTCAAACTTATCGTGCACTTCGTCCATTTAAAATTTTATTTTCCGATGAAGCCTATTTTTGGTTGAATGGGTACGTAAATAAACAGAATTGTCGCATTTAGAGTAAGAAGAATCCACAAGCTTTTGTCGAAACACCATTATATCCACAGAAAATTACTGTTTGGTGTGCTTTATGGGCTGGCGGAGTCATGTCTTCTAAAACGAGGATGGTCAGAATTTTACTGTTGGTAAAAATTGGTGTTCCAGATTGCACCTTGTACGCGCCAGCCGTGGCGGCCACATGGCCGAAATCATATTTAAACATTAATGTCATAAAATTTTCTTTTTAAAAAGAGCTGTTTTATGGATATCAAAAATATATTACTATGTTTTATTATGATATAAACTTGTATCACTCTATAAAAAACAACCTTTACATTTTTTACAACATCTATTTAATTCCATGACATTTATACGATACAAAAACAATACCAAAATTAAAATCAATTATTATATGAACTAATACAATATAGAAATTAATTTGAAATTTTGTAATCGTAACTCCCTCCTATTGTTAGTAAATTAGTGTTAAAAAGATTGCGTGCATTTTTGCAAGGATCTTATTTCGAATTCATTCACACATACACCCCTATTCAAGCCCATATCCTGCCTATTTATAACAGCATTAATTGCAATATGTGTTATATCGCAGCGGTGTGAGCTTTAGAAAATAATACATTGAAATTCTAAGCCTTCTTGGAGATAAGTATAAAAAATCTCATATAATTATTGCTAAATTTCATTAAATTTCTATTTAATTTACGAATATACTTAAAGAGCAAAATCACCAACACGGCTTTAACAATATACGGGCGTATGTATGTGTGTCCACCAAAGGCAGTAAGCGAAGAAAAAGAAAAGTATTTCTTCTGTGTTGTTATCAGGTGTGTATTTTTCCACAACCCATTTTCGAAAAGTGTTAATGCACGATTTGTTTTTCTGGCAACAAAATTTCATTGTAAATAATAAGAATTACGTGTTGCTGCTGTTTAAATGTTGGCAGCAAAAATACTGAAAGAAATCTTATTGTTCTAAAGCAACAGCAACAGGAACAATAATAAAGAAAAAGAATTTAACAACAATACGACTGACTGACTATATGGACTTTAAAAGTTGCACTGCTAAATAATGTCGGTTTGAGGCCAGTTAGTTGGTGTTTAAATGCTAACAGTGATGGTGGGTGATAAATGGGTTATCCTTTCTTTTATTGTAGCTGTTATTGCTGTTGTCGATGATGGTGTTGGTAGTGGTGTTCATGGTAGTGGTGTTGCTGGTGCTGCTACTGTTGCCGCAGTGTGGTTTTTATTTCAATAGGGATTTTCGTTTAGCTTCCGTTGAAATTAGTTATTCACGCGGTTAGTTTTGTTAGTTAGTTTATAGCATCAGACCATTTAATTCAGCCAAAAAAAGAAAATTTCAGAAAATCAAAGAGAAAAAGAATTTGTTTTCCTTTAAGTACAAAAGGTTATAACCGTGATTCGTGTATTGCCCATGCATGGTATGTTTCATTTTGATTCATATGCTTGTTATATTTGGCTGTTGCTTTTGTTTTAATGACCGTCCATAATGTCGTTACTGTTGCTTTTGTTGTTGTTGTGGTTAATGCTAAAGATATTTTGCTACTGTCTTTTATGTTTCAGTGCCAAACATGTGTTTGTTGTCTGTTTCGCTTCTAGCAGAAGCATCTAAAAAAAAGGAAGATGTTGTTTGTTGAACAAAATATATACCGCCGTTACTCATTTGCTTAGGATTTCATTTAAACTTTAGTCAAACATATTTTTTTTGTTTTGTTTTTATATTTATTTACAATGTGCCCAGAGGAGGAGTAGCAGTTTTGCTTTGGCTACTGAAGGAGTCTTATCATATCTTCCTGCTTATAAACATGCATTTATTCTATATGTTTGTTATGTTTGTGATGCTGGTTGGCGATGATGGTGGTGGTGGTGGCGGTTGCGATATCTGGCACCACAGATGTTTTAAATGCTTTTTAAAGCTTAAGCTTTGAAAAAAATCATGTAAATGTTCTTATGATATTAACCCTTCACGAACAGTCTGTTTTTTCATTTTATTTTTAATAAATTTGCCAACAGGGATACCTGAATAAGTATTTCATAATAAAAGAGATTATGAGGACTCAATGTTTAAAAAATTTCTAAAATAAAATTAATTGAAAACTTACCAAAAAGCCGGGAAGTTAGTGGTCCTGACATGTTTTAAGAGCCAGGAGCTATATCTTTTCAAAGGGGTAACCGAACAGCAGCTTAGAAAAAGCGGTTTATATATTATTAGCATTTGAACGGCTATACTACTCGTTAGTGAGATATTGTAAACAAGAAATAAATATTTAACTCTAAAATTATATATCTGATGAATTCTACTATTTGCTTTTCTTAACACCATGTAACATATTTTAATATTCTTTCAAAAAGTGAAACTTTTGAAGCAAAAACTATTTATCGCAAGGATTGTTTGATTAATTTTTCATAAAGTCGTTGTTTTTATTAACCGAATGCTGCCGTTTTTTGTTAAAAAGTGGAAAAAATTTCAGATTACACAATCACCGCTAATCATTTGAAAATCGGTTCACATATTGAAACGTTATAACTATTTCATAATCAAATTAACATTGTATTCCATATATTTTTTTATCTTCTCCTTACAAAAATAAAAGTGCTGCTTATAATTTTGTTGTGCTGATATACGTTGCTATCAAGGGTTAACAAAATCAACTTAGAAACTGGCGCACTTAAGTGAAAAAGGACTGATGTCATTTTGACTCTAGTGCTGCATTTAGTATCTTATGTTGGCAGTTTACACTGACTTAATGTTTAATGGCTTATTTCTGTGAAATTTTATGTTTTAAAACTCCTAGAAATGTAGTAATTAACCTGTGCATGTTAATGAACTTACAAAAAATAAAAGAATAAAAACTTATATAAAAAATAAAATTGTAAGCTTATGCAGATTTTGTGCTACTCTGTGATGGTTTTTTTGTTTTTTTTTGTTGGTTATGCAGGCGATACCTCTCGATACGTACCAGCATTTTAGCTCCTGGCTTAACCAACCAGCCAAACATTTAGTTTGAAAATGAGGTTGTTTTCGTGTTGTTGACAATCTAATTAGAATGTTAAATAAAACTGCTGCTACTGTGATTTTGTTTAGATCATGCCTGCAACATAATATGCCACACATACAATCATACACATGCATGAAGGGGCACATTGTCTATTTTAAAAAGCTTGGAGGATTTTTAATGTTTTAATATCAGCCACATGAAAGGTGACATATGTTTTCTTTGTGTTGATCTTTTTTTTTGTTGGTGGTGTTTATTTTTGTTCTGTGTTAAACTGTTGTTGTCCGATCGTAAGCGGCTGATTTGTGCAACAAGTGATGCACGTTGGAGTTCAAAAGGTTCTTAATTTTGTATATATATATTTTTACTTTTTTTGTAACTTTTGCCTTTTACAGTATTATTAGAGACGTTGTATAAGTCGTTATATATCATACAGCCAGTGTATAGATTTATTTAAGACTGACATAATTATTTAGGCCAAGTAAGTCCTTAAGAAATAATTAATACAAACTCAACGTAAATAATAGTAGTCCAACAAAAAAATTTTTGGGTGTTCTGAAAGTCCTTATGGATATATGACAGTTGTTGTGGTTCTGGACAAAAAAAACAAATAATACTAAATAAGACTGTAAGCTTATTGTGCTTAATTAAATGCTCCAGACTAATTGGCTCAATTTATTTCACATTATGATTCTATTTGTAATTAAGTTGTTCTCTGCCTGTTGGTTGCAATCTCGTATGAAAACTTATTTTTAGGGTTGATGAGATGTAATAATTGGACTGATTTTGATATGAAGTAATAAAATTTCTTAGATAAATAATTGTAAAAATTTGAAAACAATATTAAAAGTTATTACATAATAATAAGGAGGCTTGGATAGTTGCCATTTTAACATCTTAGTTTATGAAAAAAATATATATATTTTTAGTCCCGAAACCTCACAACATGTGCTACTTTCCATCCACATACTTTATTAATATTCTATTAAAGCATTAATTTCAAAAGAAATTTATAACAAATTTCCATAAAAATTCCTTTCATATATCTGCAATAATATATCATGACTGTGTACAATTCTTCGCTTTTCAGATGGCTGTTAGTTTTCTTACAAACAAAACCTTAACTGACGGCAGCTTCAGCCAATAAAATAAATTTAGTTTTCAAATGCGATCATGTCCATGTGATTTAACTGGAACAAATTGGATATAGACCACACCACATATGGCTGTTTATATTTTAACGTATTTATGCCTGCATGTGTGATAGGTGGAGTAGTAAACGATAAATAAATAAAAGGAATATAAACAAACACCCGCTTCATAAGAGAAATGAAGCAAAACAAAATTTCACTTTAGCATTTGCAATAGAGTGTTCCGTTTGATCTTTTATTCGAATTGTGAAATAATTGATATATTAATTTTTAAACTGATCGCAAAATCCAAAAAAAAATTTGAAACTATTTTCTGTTAAGGACAACTAAAACTTATTTTGTAAAGTTACTGCTTCCGTCTATGAAGAATTTTCAAAGTTTATTAAAGATGCCACATTCAATTTATTTATACATCATATTTCTTGGAGAAGTGAAGAATTATTTGTACAACATTCAATCGCTTAACTTTCGTATTCACAGAAAATAATTTGAACTTGACAAGTGCTTAGAAATAATTATTTAGAAATCCGTGCTACTTTTGTGAATTTAGTTGTAAATCTTAAAATTCATTTTAACTATTCATAGTACTTATTAACTAATAATTTTTTACCTTCTCTTTTTCAGAAAAAAACTAATAAAATAAATAAATAAGTAAAATAATAGTGAAGTGATGATTGTAAAATACCAATTTCAATAAGCAAACTTCAACTGTTCGTCTGTGTAAGTACCACTTTTATTTGATGTTAAGTTTTCTTTATCACTTCGATTATTGAGCATATTAAATTTTTGCTTCATTAGTGGTAATCTAGTAGAATTATTTTATTTTCACTGCGTTTTATGAATAAGAGCAATAGATGAAATAGAATTTTTCACAGTTTAGTTGATCACAGCTGGTTAATCTTTTCTTAAAATAACATTTAATATATGAAAGGACAATTCTGTGGTGTTCTTTGATAACGAACTATGCGTATACAAAATACGTTACATAACTGCCAGTTTATTTAACAGCATAGTTTAATGGACGGTTGGAAATTAATGTCGCAAGACACTTTGGTTACTTGTCAACGACATCCACTAAAAATAATGACAATTTTGTCTGTATTTGTTTAAGAAAAAGGGTAAGAAAACCTTAAATTATTTGTGAAGTTTAGAATATCTGTTCATACATCTTGATATTATTCAAAAAGCAAAAGCTAGCATGTCTTACTATTCCACCAGCCTCTTCAGGGTAATGTCCCTCTTAACTTCCCCTGGTCAGAAATTAAAGTGGATGTGTAGTCCTGGGGAAACCATGAACTTTTATAAATTTCTTACAGTGCAGATTCATAACAAAAAAAGACAAATAAATTTGAACTGAAAGAAAGAGGGTAATTGAGCAATTCAGACCAAGATATTTAAAGTCTGTATACAGCATTCCAAACTTAACACAACTGTGGGATTGGGGTTATTCTCTAAGGATAGCGGAAGATGTAAAAAGAATCGTTTGGGTAGTATGTGAGATCGGCACTGTAAATATTTTTATAAACACTCTGGCTGCTAGGCGGTTCTAATTTCTTCTTTAGTATGAATTCAATCCTGGTCCCGTGTGAAACACATGATGTCAATCAAGATAATTGACTGCCGTTGTATGAAGCAGTTTAAGGAAAAAATGTGATTGATAAATGTGCTACAGCAGGCTAAGGAAGGTCACAAGGTTATTTGTAATAACAGTCGTATTATAGTTATTATTTTTATTAACAGACGATTTGTTTGACCTCATAAATAACTCGTCTCCGGTGGTTGTCAAACCCACTACCACAGGATTGCTAGGCTGGCAGTGTTTATATTCTTTGAGAGGAACTTTCGTAGGTAAGCGAGCGGCTAAGATGGTCTACAGCTATTATGCAGCTGCTAGGAGTTTACAAAATTCAGTTTGAACTCCTGATAGCATACCTGATAAGACACTGTGTCATCGAAGCACTGTGTCGACTTGCTTTCATACTTTGTGATAAGAAAAGGATGCTTCTGAGAAAGTCTAGCACTAAAACTTTGTAGCATGAATAAACATGAGTCACTACATCCTAATTGTGTTTGCGCGCAGTCCTAATAGGCTAATTATATATTAGAGTAAATGTTTTATATCGGCATTAATCGATAAATCTTCACTACAATAATCTTCGATTGCTTGAAAATATAAATTATTATTGGCTGGAATACCCTGATTTCTATCTATTAGTTGCTTATAAACAGGCATAACAAGAAGTAAATATATTTTTGCGAACGTACATTTTAGCTTAAGTTATTGGTTGTTGTTTTTAATTTCTACGTTGATATTTTGCTTGATTTTTCTTTCATTTCATTTACCCATAACTAGAAATGGTCCCATAAACATGAAGATTGTAGTTAAATTTATCCTTGACTTGAGTCCAACATTGATGGAATTTATAACGACTTTCATTGTAGTTTTTGAAGTGACAGTAGAGCGAACTTGGCGGTTTTGTAAATTTATGTGCTTGTTCTTGATTGTAAATGTTTCAGTAAAAATTTTTTGTAATTCTATCTAAAATAATAATTTTACAGTTTTAATTATAAAAATAGATTTCATACGAAGTTATAGACGACACATCAGTAAAGTAAAAGGTGTTGCCAAGGTAGAGGTATGACAACTTAAATTGCCAACATTTTTTTAACTGACTGCAATTTCTTAAGCTGTCAAGTGATTTCAGTTTAGTTTGATTTGGCATTCCAATTTTAAAATTGTGCGAATTCATTTCGGAAATCATGGTTCTGTACAAAATAAGTATCGCGCGAGTTTTGTCTAGCGATGAATCTTATTTTCGTTTGAGTGGATACTTCAGTAAGTAAAATGCCGTATGTGAGGTCATGATAATCTTCAAGTATATGTTGTGACACCATTTCATCCTGAAAAACTGGCTTTTCAACTCTAAGAGCTGGTGCATTTGTTGATCTGTACTTTTCTAAAAACACTTTTTGATCACGTTTTCATATTTCTGATCCATAAATTGGTCTCCAAGATCATGAGATTTAAAGTCACTAGAGTATTTTCTGTGAAAATATGTGAAGTCGGCGGTCTATACTGTTAAGCTCGAAATGAGGTCACTTGTGTTGGAAAAATTCATAGAAAATGAAAACTCCAGATCAGGCTACATTCGAGCTAGCCATGGCAGCCTTATGGCAGAAGTCATATATAAATTATAATGTAATAAGCTTATCTTTAGAATAAAAATTTCGTGTCAATTTAAAAATTCATGAATGTCTCAATCCATTTAGAAGCCTATATCTCTATGAAAATACCCTTTATAAATATTTCAATTCTTGTGGACCACGAAAATTAATGTTTAATAAACATTTTAATATAAAATATATATATCGAATATAAAATTAATATCCTACAACTTTCCTTCTAAATATTTACTGACTATAAATTAATTTATTCGATTTTATGTATGAAAAGAAACTTCCTTTCTTACTTAACTCTAGAAATAAATGAACTTTCAAAGTTTCTCAGAGAAATTTTAACGATTTATGATAAATAAAATAAAATTGAGTAAAAAATAAATCTCAAACATTCAGTTGCAGAAACACATTTTATGGTTGCCATTTCAATTGGTTTTTTTTTTTTTTCTTGTGGACAAGCATATCATGTCATGCAGTCACTCACTTAGCCCAGCTAATAATCTTCGAAAGTACAACTAAACCTGGTCAGTTAGCGCTGATACATTCATTTCTACTTGTACTGATCTGTCAGTAGCAGCGGACACCTTTGCAGCATATGAGTCGGTGTTGGTGAATGTTTTAGTAAATGAAATTTTTCGTTGTCGCGTCTTGTCGACACTTGGCCGACAATTGAGTGTTGATGACGATGACGAGGTAGATGAAGTTGATGATGACGGTGTTCTTGTTGCTGAGGTTGGCAACGGCAATGACAACAGCAACGACTGTTATGCCGTCAAGTCACACTTAAACGCATACTTTGATGTCAGTTTAAGTTTTTTTGGATTTAAGTCGAGCAATTTTATAGTCGCTGCAGTGTACGAGTAGGAAAATGTGTGTTGTGACTGGCTAATATTACGGTAGTAATTGTTGTTGACATGTTAAATGACATGTTGCTATGTGTGATCTGCAATCATTTTTGGTATTTTCGCTTTTTCACAAAATTATTAATACGTAGTTGAGGTGTGTGTATGTTTGTTTTTTTTGAAATTTTTTTGGCTGCAATTTCGTTATTCAATGTTTTAGTACTTTTTTTTGCCATTGAATTTTTGCAAATTACTGTCAAAGTGAAGATCATTGTTTAAAAAGACTTTAAAATATTTTCATAAATGTTTTGAAGTATTTTATATAATTTTTTATTTGTGTTTACGCTGCAAAATTGTTTTCTTTTATTGGATTTCAGGTGAATTGGATTTATTTTTTTTAGCATTGCAAGAAGATAATTTGAAAGCCGACCTTTCCAAGCTGTAGAGCGCCTCTTGTAGGTTTTAATGGTCGAAAAGTTGTGTGTTTAGGAGGAATGAGTTTTTAGGGAGGAGCTTTTTTTGATGATATAAATAAATTTTATTAAGTTGACGGAGTTTTTGTGTAGATCATAAAGCAGTCAAAGCATAAAATATTGTAAGAAACACTTCTTGTAAAAATGAAGAGGAAATTTCATATATATCCCTAGATTCTCAATATAAAAATTATGAAAAAAGTTTGCTAATCTAGTGCTTCGACTTATTTTTTTGTATATATTTAATCTACTTGTATTTAAATCGAAATAAGAAAACAAAATTGCAATAGATTTATAAAATTTCTTGAAAATTTATCTTAAGTTTAACCAATTTAAAAATTTATATATAAAGCAAAAAGCTGTAAAAATTTTATAAAAACTAGCCAAAATCCTTCATATACTTTGAATGCTTAAATCAAATTTTAGAAAAAAAGTAGCACCCCGAATGAAATTGAGGAGCTTAAGAAATAGTTGATCAAACTAAAAATTTACACGAATAAATGCAAAAAATGTAGTATCAATTTTAAAACTTAAACAAGACCTGGAGACAAACTCGCCTATTCGATATAAATCGAAATTTATAAACAATTTAAATGAAAATATAGAAGGATATAATAGAATGCCTTAATCTGTCCTCTGATATTGAAAGAGCCTTCGTAAGTCCTTAAAATAGCATTCCTGAACTTTCACTTCGAATAACGTTTCTTATAAGTTAATGAAATGGTCTACTTTGGCCCCTCTATTCTTTTAGGCTGGACGCCACTGCTCTTAGGAAAACGTTTAATATAAAAATTTTTATGAACTATAAATAAATTGGTTTTTCATTTCTGTTATAGCTTCTTTCATCTCTAAGCAGGACCGTAGAGCTCATTCTTACAATTTAAATCTTAAAAAAAGCAGACAAAATTCAGTAGCAACTGCAGCATTCTAGATAACAGCGGCTTATTTTATACAACTTAAGCGCAGACATTAAAAATAAGAAATAAAAGTGTCTATTCAACACCCATAATATTTAACAATTTAATGACTTAAAGGGAGAGCTCAAGTAAAACTTTTCAATTAAAGTGGAAATCCTTTAGATAAAACAAAAGGAGAAAAAAGAAACAGTAGCACCTTTTATAACAGGAAGAATCAGTGGCAAAGCAGCTTTGCGTCTGTCAATAACAAGCAGCAAACAAAATCACTGATTGGTTATTTTCCTTTCGATAGTTATGCAACTCACTAGTTAACATCTTGCTCTGCTCTGATAACTGTACAGGATTACGGTTTACCTGACGAATTTACTGTGGTTAAATACGTTACTGTTTCTAATGTGAAGATGTAAGCCGTGTACAGTCAGTCACAGCAACGAATAAAATTCAGATTATCAGAGTCTTATATATTTTATAATCACCCATATTCTATTTGGCAGCGTCAATGCAACACAATACTGTTTTTAGTCTTTGATGCAAATCTACATTCCCAATGTCAATATTGAAAGTTATCGATTACTGTCAACATGTTTTTTATATTCTCTATGAAAATGTGACGACGATGCTGTTCAATATTGACTCTGATTTTGTCGTCAATGTTTTTGGTGTTGTGTTGTGTTGACAAAATTTTTTTGCGTTATTTTGAAAAGAAAAAAGATGGATAAAAATAAAATTAAAATTACAAATCCCAAACAATTTGAAAAATTGGTGAAGGAGATGGAACAAAATCCTAACTAGCAAGGGGATTTCTTAGAGGCACTGTACCCAATAATTTTAAGCAAATGTGGGAGAATATTTCCAACAATATTAAATGCCCTTGGACCACCGCAAAGATATGGCGATGGATGGCAAAAGGTACAGCAAACAGTTTTTAAGAAAAATATACTCTGCAACAAAACGCAAAAACTCTCAAAAGAGAGTAAACAATCAGTGGTCTGGTTGCACTTTATATTTTATACCAAATTTTCCACAAAAATAGTAAACAAAACAAACAAGCTGTTCCAAGAATTAGATATGTGTGTCTAAATTATCGATAAACAGGCAGCGTCACATTTCAAGCCTTATAGAATATCAAATTAGTGTTGACGCGGTGTTGATGTTGAGTAAAAGTGATGTTGACTACGATGTTGACGCTGCCAAATAGAATATGGGCGAATATCTTTTGCTTCCAATATATCAGTTATAAATAAAACTTTCTATCCCTTTCTGACAGTTTCCACTGTCTTATATAAGTCCTGACTTGTGCAGCTCCAGCTCATATAATCAAGTGTAGAAATTATGCCAACATTTTCCCTAATCAAACTCTTTTACTGATGTTTCTATAAATATTACAAAAATCTTCCAACACAACCCGAACATTTTTTTAAACTCTATTTCTATTGATTTCAGTGTAATAGACCACAAATGATTGCTTCACATCTATAGATTTCAATTTGAAAATTATTTAGTTTCAAATGCAATCGTTTTGTGCCTGTTTTAGTTATTTTGAATGCTCTCGCATTGAAAGTTACGCATCAGTTAATGCAAACTTAAATAAAAACAGCCCATATGGTTCTAAAGCATATATCATCCATATTTGGGAAGGCATGAATTTTCACGATCATCATCAGCATGATTGCAATGAAATTGCCATTATGATGCTGTAGTGAAGAGTGCTGAAAGTTTAAGCAGCAAACGAAAAAAACAGTAGGAATTATACAGTTTTATTATCCTTACGAACAGTTGCAGAAAGAAATGAAGAACGCATGCACGTTCCAGCAGACAAATCGGCAGATCGACAGACAATTTGCTCCATATGTGGTTAAGTCACGGGTAATTCAGTTTTTGCTCTCTTTTTTTTTATTGACCTTTTTGATATTGTTTTTTCGTTTTGCGTCTGTCCGGCTCTTTGTTTTTGAAAATAGCTTATAAATTTTTTTCAAACTGCATTTGTTTTCCATTTTTATGTTCGACTTGAGCTACTTTGTTTTGTCAGATCAGTTTGTGTTGCGTGCCATGAATGAAAATAAGTTAAAGTGTATTAATTTCAGTGTTAATATTAGACTACTGCCAAGATTGTAAGAGCTGAATTCATTAGGCCTTTGTAATAAGTTTATATAAAAGTAGAAGAAAAAGACAATTTCTACTAATTCAAAATTCTTAGTCATTCTATGGGACATAATATCTTTAGATAATTCTAGAAATGTTGGTTCTAGTTTCCCTGATGTTCTGCTTTATTCCCCACTGGAATGTGCACAGGAATTGGCTAAAAGCCTCTCCATGATCATTTGCAATTTTTAAAACAATTTGGGAAAAAAGTATCAGCACTGTGACGATTATATTAAAGAGTTTGAACAACATTTCCTAAATATATAAATTGTACTATGAAAATATCAAATGCTTAGAATATGAACTCTTAGCGAAAGGTCCTAAATTTTTAGCGACATCCTTTTCTTTATCCTTTTCGATAAAGAGATTTCAAAAAATATATTTTGCTGGGCTCAATTTCCTTTCCTTGATTCCTGCACATGACTGGAGTTTAGGTCTCGCCATAGTGTCGGTTCTAGTTAATTTTCTTTACAAGAAACTATGGCACTATAGGGCGAGTGTCATTTATAAATAAGAACGAGGTTAAATTATTATATTAATTACAAATAACTCGAATTTAAACTAAAAGTGGATTCTTGCGAGTCTGGAGATGTACAGCAGAATTTGAAGAATAACACTTTAACCCTACTAGCGGTATTTAAGTGAAATATTTTCTTCTAAATATACGAACAGCACAGCTCGATGTGTGAGAACAAGTATGGGAAATATAATATTATCCAAGATGTTAAGAAATCAAGGATAACATCTTACAGAATTGCTCCACTGAAGCGCATGCCTGCATGCTATTGATGGACACCACAAATGATTTTATTTTTATTGAACATTTTTATTTTGCTATATTAATATTTATATAGGCTAAATTGTTCTAACTTAGTTAAAATCTCAGAAAGACATGATGATAAATATTCCTACGCACAAAGGAAGTCAACATCAGTTTTATTCAACTTACACGGCAGAGCAGAACAGCTGTTTTCGAAAATCGCAACACTTTCATCATCAGTGCTCATGTGTATATTGTGTTTATTACCACTGTTTAGGTGACTTAGTTGAATGTGATAACAGTTTTCTATTTACACAAATTTCATTGTGAAAAACAATCCGAGAACTGTATCAACCTGATGCAGAGCATAAAATGGCAAATAAGTAAACTTTTGTAAGAACGGGGATGCAGCTGGCATTTTCGGAAGATCTACAAAGTGAAATATTCGGATTAATAATTTTGTAATGCTGAAGCAGGCTGGTAAGCGAGAATTGGCTGTCTTTTGCTTTCAAACTTGCTTCGCGGGGTATCGTAACAATTTCTACAATATTTTTTTGTTGATCTCTGTATAGAGTTTTAAAAAAAATAGTTTTCAACTTAGTAAGCAAAATGAAAAAACAATTTATAAAAATATATGAACAAATTTATAATAATTGTAAATTTTTCCTGTCTTCATTTGACAGTTTCAAACTTTTAAGTTTTTAACAATTAATATTCTCGTATTACCCTTATCAACATTAATGATATTTATCGCCTTAACAAGTTAAAATATTAGGAGCATTAGCACATTTTACGACACTTGATATAATGAATTTTTCGAAACTTTTTGGAGAACACATTGAAATAAACCAAACGCCACAAAAATTTGCAATCAAAAGAAAGTATTTCTCTTGATGTGGCTGTTTAGAGGGACTGGCAAGAAGCTGATAGACACTTTGACTCTACGGGCTTTAATGGTATGCAAACATATTCTTTGCATTATAAACGGATTTTTTTATAGGAGGTGGGTAAAATAATTTTCTGAAGATATTCTGTGCAATCAAATTATATGACTAGAATAATTAGTTTTTGGTTTTCGATAATTATTAGAGAAAAAGGGAAAATATATTTGAAATTGTTTCTTATTTAACACAAGCAACTTAAAAAAAATATGTCTCAGGTGTCTGTTAAGTGGTAGGGTTTGTAATGAGCAAAAACTTCAATTTGATTTGTTTCAATAAACGTAAATAGTTAAATATCAAATTATATCATGTAACTATGAATATATTCAAATATATAAATAAAAAATAGTGAATACAAAATGGTTTTCTAAAATAAATTATATATGAGAGATATATTAGGTAAGAAACCATTAATGTTTCTTAAATTCCATTTTCATAAAATAATTCCTCAAAAAGTATTTTTCATTTAGAAAGACAATATTAGAGAGACTATTGTATTTTAACCTTCAATATGTACATTAGAGCTGTTCTCGAAAACCGCTACACTTTCATCATCATCATCACTCATTTGTACTTTTATTTATAATCACTTGGCTTTTTTGAATGTAAAAACAGTTTCTATTTGTGTCAATTCCATTATGGAAGAGCATACGAGAACTGTTAAGTACCTGGGCTGCCGTTTAACCATATTTTTCATTTTCTATTTTATGAATTTTTTTGTTCCAGGTTTCTACAGCCAAACTTTTTTGCTTTGAACTTTCTTAAGTGCACTTTTATTTTGTGAAATTTTTTGGTTGTTGAGTTTTCAAAAATGACTACGTCTCTATTGGAAAACCTTGTAGTAAAAGCTAAAAAAGAAAACCAAATTGAAAAACGTACTTTTACATATACTTTTGGTAAATACAGGTTTTATTTAGCGAGAAAAATATATTCCAACCCATTTGTAAACATCCCAGCCTAGAGTGTAGGTTTTTGGAAACACCTTCCTCTTATTTAACAGCCGCAGCAACAATAGCAGCCAAGAAAATAAGGCTGGATATTGAACGAAAACTTGTGTAAAGTTTGTAAATAATTGATTATACTGCAGTTATTTTTCCTATGGTTTTCTTGTTATTGTTGTTAACAGTTAACAAAATTTATATTCAACTAAACGGAACCTCAGTGCAGTTATTTTTTTATTTTCGTTTCGTTTTCTTTTCATCAAATAATATTAGAATTTGTTTAGCACAAACTATATAATCATGCACATAAATATATATACACTTATTTCTGTAACCATTTATAAGTCACACTCCAGGAGGCATTCAATTCAATTCAAACAACTCAACTCTTTTCATCTCATACATATTCATTGAATCGTTAAAGACATCATCTATTAATCAATCAAGTGCAGTGTAATTTATTTCACTGTCTATAGATTTTTCTTAAGCCATTATTCGATTATAATTTCTATAACTTAAAATGCAATTAATCTTGAAGTAATAAACTTTTAAGAGCTTGAAGTCAACACACATGTAGGTCTTGTTTTGTAAACGATAAAAAAATATATATTGTATTTAGGAAAAAATGTAGGGTTATTGTGAAAAAAGAGAAATTTCTTTCAGTTGTTTTAACAATGGGCGTTTGTCAAAATTGTTTCTTCATAAAATGGAATAATACAAATGATACGAATAGTTGATTATTATTGATTCATGCAAAATGTTTGGGTGACAGATAAAATGAAGGAATTGCTTGGTGTGTTCCCATTTTCTTTAAACAGAAAGTATTTTATTTTTATATGTTTCCAAATTTACATAAATAAATAATAATATTTAATTTAAAATTGTGAGCAAGAGACGAAAATTTGTATTAATATTTATCGCCATATTAAATATAATTTTGTTCGAAAAATGTTACGCAAAAACGTTTCAATGTACTAAAGAGAATTTAAACCAAAAATATTTGATTTAAGAAACATGGAACAAAGAGTTCAGAAAAATAGGACATGAAGAAAAGTATTCAAACAGCAGTACAGGGACTTAACAAAAGCGTATTACCATCAGTTTGACATAGTTTGATTACCCTTTTTTATAATAAAATTGGTAGAAACAGAAACTGCTAACAAATTCAACTAAGACGCTTAACAAATTATAAGAAAATAAACACATGAGTACTGATGATGAAAGTGTAGCGGCATTCGAAAACAGCTGTTCTGGTAAGCTGTACAAGTTGAACATATTAAAACGGATGTAAACCGTCCCTTTGGAATATATATCATGGGTTCCAGAATTAACTTTAATAAAAATTTGCATGTTTTAATTAATTCTAACTGTTTTGGCACACAAAAAAGAAAAAACGGTGTTCGAGTATTCAAACGATTCATATTTGAATGTCAGCACTAATTAATACCCCACCGATTCTACTACATATTGTTGTCTGATATACCAATTTTGGAAAATTTTTTTTGTATATATTTTTATATTATATAGATTCAAGATCTTCGAATTTTCGCAGTGTTCATTTCTATGGCCCTTTTCCAATAAAAGGAGTCTTTGTTCATATAGTTACAATCAAAAAAGCATACAAACTTTTTCAAAACGATTGGAAGATGGCTGTTTTGATTAGGTGTGATGAGCTCCGATCGATTTTTTCAACCATTTTTAAGCCAGTCTCAAGTAAATGACTTTTAAAACACAAACTAGAAAATAGGCTAGTAAATAACTAATTACATACTTCCAAGAACAATAGAAATAGAAAATAAAAAATTTATCAAATATTTATATTTGAAAATTATAGACAAAACGACTAAAGCTAAAAGCAAACTAAAATTTTTCTCGTTTTCATTTAATCTCTAATTCAGTACATTCAAAACCTTGACCGATGCCAAAAGAAAAATCAGCCTAAAGAACTACTTAAAAAGTTTTAAGAAAACATTTGCATTATCTTCGTAAATGCGTTAAGCTACAATAAATGTTTGTCAGGATACCTCCTGGTACCTGTGCTTAATGTAGAGGCATTTTAGCCACTGCATCTTCTCTAACAGATTATTCACTATCATTGAACTATATTCCACCTCTTGGATTAATTAATCTATTTAGATTATAAATTTTCGCTTTAATTTAATCAATTGATCCTGGAAACTGAGATCCAAACGGAATATTCTTTATAAATTTCATGATATCATATCACCCACTATCGATAAATTTTCTCTAATTGAATATGTGTGCTACACATTCGAGATCATGCAATGTATCCACTCTACAGATGCAGCTTTTGCTCGTATAATTAATGAAATGTCTTTCAACCAAAAATTATATCCATCTGCATGTGCACTTTGTGCGAAATATTCCTGTTCATGTGAGAGAGTGTATCCGTATACAAATACATTTTACTCTGGCACATCAAACTTAAAAGATGGAAGAAAAACATAACTAAAACATACATTTAACATGTAATAAAATTGTGGTGCCACTTTTATATGCCACTTCTATAGACGGGGGAAAAACCACAATATATCCCGCTCGTAATTTAACATGATATCTTATTTAACAGCTCACATTTGCGCAGCAACAAAACAAAAAAGCAAACAAATAAATGAGAAAAGATGGAACACCAAAGACTGAAGGAAGGAGCAACAACAAAAAATGGAGAAAAAAAACAAAGAAAACAAACTCCAACTCGTAGAAACATGTCACATAAACATTAGGTCACCTTTTTGGCTTTCAGCAGCAACAACGACAAAACAGCAACAATAACTACAATGACAACATTAACGGCAGCAAGCAGCATCTAAATATAAAAAGGCAAATTATTTTATGTTGCTTATTGTTTTAGTGTAGCAAAGTTACTCTACAATCAGCATGTTAAGTTTTAATTAGCCACAAACCTTTAAGAGACACCAAAATCTGCTGATCTGTTGACATTTAGCTTTGCAGGTCAGGGGTGGGTCAACTACATTCTGCTGTGTCCATATAATTTTCGTAAATTCAGCAAATATTTGATATTATTTAGTCTCAGTTATGTTCTGCTTGATTATGATTTTTAATAAATTATTTATCAGTTTCATTGCGAAATAGGGCTCTTCGCAGCCTTGCATGCTTTTTAACTGTTTTCATCACTCAATTTTCTTTGTTATTTGACCAGATAGAAGATTATTTTTTCCTAAATGCATCTGAGGCAAGTTGTTGCATGTGATTGTAATAAACATTATGCACCTCCACATTTGGTTACAAAAAGAACGAAAACCAACAAAAAATTGTTTTAACTTAAAAAATACTCATATATTGTTTGTTTCTGCCAGATACTGGACAGGACACACTTACCAATGGAAATCTACAAGAGAAGACAAAAAGGCAACAAGAAATATATAAGAAAAACTTTTAAAACAGTGCAGTATTTGTCGCTTTAAGGCAACTTTTAGCAAAAGCTTTAAAATATGTCATTTGGTGTTACATAAATTGTTTAACACTCGCTTCGAACAGATATTTTGTGAACATTTCTGTACTGCTGCAGAGAAAAAAAACTAAAAAAAACAAGCACTTTGTTTTAAAATAATTGTTGGCGTCCGTTTTTTGAAGCGCTCAGCTTTTTTTAAACCATTTCATTCGCTTGTAGCGAGTTTTTCTGTTGAACAACTTAAGCGCATTACGATGTTGTAGGCAAAATTTTAGATATTTTATTTCTAGGAAAAAGAAACAGCAAACTAAAATTATCTTGAGATAGAATTTTAACATAAGAATGTATGTAACTTGTAAATAAAGACACAATTTGATGGCCAAGACACCTGACAGACTGCACTTGATTAACCCCTTGAGAAGTGGCTACAAAATCGAAATGTCGACTCCAAATCAAAGTCGAAAAATCTTTTCTCTTAAGCGATTAAATAAAGATATAAACATATAAAATAAAAAAATAAGTAAATAACAAACAACGACGTGGCTAAAATTTTTGGGACTGAAATAAACACAGCGTATATTAAAAACCAAAAGACAATAAAAATTGTTAATTAAAAACAATCATGATGATAATAAGTAACCCAGCAAAAAATACATTTTAAAGAAGTTAATAAGATCCTGAGCTTGTGAACCGGAAGTAGTGCTTATCTGGATATTTGCTAATGCTTTCTATAAAGAGTTGTTGTTGTATTTCTTTTCAATGAATCCGAAGTCGTGTTCCAGATGTTAATTAAATAAGATGTTTGTAAAGCTTTGAGAAATTTTCTCTCGTTTAATATTTCTTCTTTGGTCTTGCCAATACTACTCCTATTTCTTCTAGATCTGGTAAAAGGAGTAATCCCCTGACTGGCTGTCCTAGTTGTACAATAAGATCCCAATGATATTGTCAGGGGGAATGCAAATTTGCAATTTAATATAGATTTTATTTCACTACCATAAATTTTTTCGATACACACCAGCTTTCTTCATTTCTAACCAATAATTCTGACTACTTTGATAACAATTTCTTTAATATATTAACTCAATATTGCAATGAAAGTCAACCTTTGCCATTGCCAATACTTAAATATTTAATGATTCCAAAACAAAGACATGTCATTTGACAATGGCAATAACATTAAAATGATAACAACTTTTACTACTTTTATTATTTTGGCATTTTAATACCAAACAATTCCTCAGTAATGTTGCATGACAATCAAAGCGCCACATGACAACCACAAAAAAAAAATGGAATTCAAAGCAGGGCAACATTTTAGTCCTACCAACTCAAAAATAAAAAATAAAAAAAATTAAAAAAGAAAACAGGCACTTAACAATAAAATGACAACAACAGAAAAAGACAACGTTGTCAACAGTGCATTGTTATTTGCCAATATTGGCACTGGCCATGACATTGTCTTCAATACAACTGCAATTCACAGTCAAATGGTGAATATATTAAAAGAACATTGAAAAGAGTGCATAAACAATGACACTGAATGAGAGATACATTCCTGATTTTAAGAATTTTAGTTGTCTGCACTGAATGCTTTGCTCCAAACTTATCATCTATTTGGAAGCAGTGCCATTTCCACTGGCTTGTTAAATATATTTTGGATCTAGATCTTGCTTTGAGGTAGGCAATAAAAATATTAAATGAACTTTGATTTATAAACCCACAGACTCAAATTCATTTCAATATATTTTAAAAACTTAATGAAAACTTCTCAAATCTAATGAAAATTTCGCGAATATTGTGTAGAGTTTCTTGGCAATCGCTTCAATGACTTTTATAACTTAAAAAAACATTTAGTTGGATTTATGACAACCTTATTTTGTATCGTTTTAAAAACCAGTTAGTCTATATACAAAGAAAAATATAAAGACTGGGTTCAAAGTATCTAGACATCTAATTTAATTATGTGCTGAATCTTTTTCCCCAAAATCTTATTAACAAATTCAAACTCATCAATTGAGGGGTTTTAGCCAGTTCCTATGCGCACCCAACATTTCTTAGAATAACTAAAGATATTTATTTCAAACTTCCACTTTAATAAGTGAGAAGCTTAAAACAAATAGCAAAGTCATAACAAGAACTCACTGATCACTTTTCCGTTTTAATTTTCTTACGTTTTGATTTCATTCTACAATTGGTTGGCTTATTTCCGACTCTAATTGTAGTCGTAAGGGATATAGAGAACAACAACAACTAATAATTGTGTTAATTTGTTGTTTTATTACTGTTTATCTATTTTTCAATATAATTAAGTTCGTGTTAAATCTTTAAAACTGAAAAATATAGTAAAAAATTAGATATTCATATTATTTATAAAATATATTCGTTGTGTCAATGAAAATTTTGTTGAAATTGTTATTCTGATATGATATACGGATTTATTTGGGCAGCTGTTAACCAAAAAATATTTTGCAAGACCAGTTTGTTGCATTTCTAAAGTTATATGATTGTGTTGATGATTCCGATTCATTAAATCGACGAATGTATTTGATTTTAACTCCGTGCTAATGCAGTTATTTTCTGGAATAAATGCAATTATTTTATTCCGTCGATGAAATTACTTCATTGCTTCAATCAAATTATTCTGTTGTATGAACGAAATTAGTTCACAGTATAAACGATAGTAATTTATTTATGTGGCAAAGTTTTCATGAAACTAATTTAAGCTAAACTTGATATGTTAATATAACGAATCACGACACTGTTAGAATTTGAGTGCAAATATTCATTGGATTAATGTCGAACTATATAGAATTTCAGATTAAATGAATTAAACTTATGGACTATATTGTCATGGTAAAAGGAATTCTTTATAGCTTGGGTAGGAACACTTTCCCTCGACGCTTTTCCAAAATCCTTCTTTCGTTTCAGCTCCAAGCCTACAAAAGTATCAAAATTGGTGTCTTTGAATATTAATCGGTAGAAAAAAAATGTATAAAATGCAAATATATCTTGGGAGTCTAGTGTTAAGTATTACATGGACGTGTTTTAGAATATGTCATATAGCATAAATAACTTACGCTGTACATTGTAGAGTGCTTGTATATCAATTTTTGTTTTTTACACATGTTTGTCGAAAAGAAATACAACAGCAACAACATACATAAAGACAATTTTCAAGTGGCCATTGTATTTATTTCATACTACACATCACTTATTTCTACCATTTCTTTTCTTTTTTTTTTCTTAATTTTTCGGTCACATTTGCTAATGTTGGTCCACCATACACATCACATTAAGATAATTTTTTGAATATAAACAGCAGAGATTTTCTTTTATTGTTGCAACTAGTAGGTTGCCTACTTGTTTCTGGACATTGTCTTCCACAATTTAACATGTTAATATGATAGACATTTTGGCCATTTTTTTCTACCATTCCCTGTGTGCTTCTACGTTGAATTTGAAAACTATAAGAGTTGGCCATTTGCTGGGAGGTAGTTTTCAGTTTGGCTAGCAAATAATAATGAAATTGATATCTAAGCGGAACAGTAATCAAAATTTATGATCTTCACAAAAACACACATTCACCTTCGATTTTGGGGCTGCAGAAAGAAACAATCGTATAAGTAGACAAAGTCATTTTGACAACTGGCAGCCAAATTTAGTAAAACGTCATAAATTTTTAGAAGTTTATATTAAATCAAATGTTATAATTTAAGTCAATGCATTAAAAGAATTTTTGTGCTTGTATTGCTTTTTAAAAAGGGGAAAGTTAAAGTACAGTCAATTTAATGGGATTTTTTTTTCGAAATAAACTGTTAATTGACTAAAGAAAGTTGTGCTGTAAAAAGGGGAATAACAAATCGTTGATTATCTGACTATAAATTTCATATGGAACTCGATTTGATGACAGGTTAAGGGGCAGTGCGATGAGCAATGAAGTCATTTTTGCGAAGTAACGCATAGCAAATAATTTATTCAACGCAGTCAATATTCATTGTATATTGAGTGTTCAACCCAGAGTCACGACAGGTAACTCGCTGAATATCCACTCCTCATTGACGTGCGTACCGGGCAAAAAGCTGATTTATCTTTCGCTGATAATCTATTAGAACAATTTTTTTTTTTTTTATAATACAGTTCAGAGAAGTGTAAAAATAAAAATGCCCACACGACCATTTTACAAAATCCACGACCATTTTACAAAAGTTTCTTGTTATATTTAATTTAATTGCTCGAGAAGTGCTTGAAATTGTCAAAGGCGTGATATATATTTCCAAAAAGTTGTCAAGATCAGTTTTATATATTCAACTTACGCCGCAGAGCATAACAGCTATTTTCGGAAGCCGCTACATATCTTTCTGAAATTCAAACACTTTTTGAACAAGTTTCCTTTATAATTAAAGTAGTTTTGAAGGTGTTTTGGAACTTAAACTGTTAATACGGGATTCGGCAGAGTTGCTTGGCGGACTTCGTTGCTTCTTTGGGAGAAAGTTGGACATTCAGCATCAACAATGAACAAAAAATATATATTCAAGCTATTGTATTCTTGTTTTTCCCTCATAGTCCAAATATTTCAAAGTGCGGTGTACTACTGATTGAAAAAAGTCATAAAAACTTCTAGATTTAAATAAATAATTGGAGGCTAAATTTTAACAGAAAAGGTCATTAAAAAATATGAGATAAACGCTTACAGAAGGGATAAAATCTTGTGGTACAACAGAAAAGATCTTGGGCTGGTTTGCTGAGTTTTTATGTGTTATAATCAGGCGCGAGTTCAGTTTGAACGAATTAATGAGCCTTTTTTAATATAACACAAAAGAAAACATTGAGTTTTTACTAATGAAAGTTTATTAATTTTTCCCTGCCCCTGAACTTTCACCTGGTTATAGTTCTTATGATGAGGTCTTCACCAGCTCTGCATAGAAATCGAAAAATTCCAAGAGCTAATAATATCAACAAGCCTCGAATATTTTTCTCAATATGTGTCATATTACGTTACCTGTTTACTCTTCTAAATTTTTACAGACAATTATTTCTTATAACTAAAGACCATCCTTGGGAATATACATGGACGCACTAGATTTCCATCTTCCATAAATCCAACAAAACTACTTATTAATAAAATATAATTTCAATTCAAAAATATGCACACGAATATTAAATAAAAATACATGTCATGTAAACTTTTAATATAAAACTGCCTTCACTAAGCACGCGTCAAAACAAATAATATTTATTATATTGATACGTTGGGGTCAAGTGAAAGCTTAAGTATTTCGTTTTCTTTCCACGCAACAGTCCATACTGATAACTACCAATTTAAAAACAATCACAATCTTTTATGTTAAATATTGAAAAAGATACAATTTGTTTTGAGTATGAGAAATAAGAAAAAAAGAGAAATAATCCTCTTTATTCTACCACAAAGTATGGGGGGGAAACAAAACGGTAAGAAGAAATATCGGTCACTGTAAGTAATGGGTGTAGGGCGGCCACTCTGACATACTGCCATATATTATGAAATCAATGAAATAAAAAAATTATGAAAAAAAAATAAAAGGATTGAGCACTCGTTCACTCATTGGTTTATCGCCAAGGAAGTTGGCTGTTTCGTTGCCGTAAAAGACTATTAAATTACAAAATGAAGACAATATGGAAGCAATGAAATAAAAACCGAACTATTTAAAATAAACTGCCAAGAATTTTATACGGTTTTTCACGTACGAGTACGATTTGATGATGGTAGGATATGTACGTATAAATGCGGTTGAAAGTATTTAATGTCATTTTGCAGTTATAAGCCATAAAATATGTTTAAGCCAATCACCAAAAAAAAAAAGAAAAAACCAAGAAACTGACTGATCATTAGGGCTGTTCATTCGGGCCAAACAATTTTATATTCAATATATAGAAAAAAATTGTCAGTCTATTTAGTGAAACATTCCTGTAGACATTTTTAAACTCTTTCTTTTTAATTATGTGCTGATTCTTTTTTCCCAAAATCTTACTAAAAAAATTCAATGTGATCAATTGAGGGGTTTTAGCCAGTTCCTATGCGCATATCACTGGGCCTAATGCAGACCATCAGGGAACCTTTACCCAACATTTCTTAGAATAACTAAAGATATTTATTTCAAACTTCCACTTTAATAAGTAAGAAGCCTGAAAAGAGTATCAAAGTCATAACAAGAACTCACTTTTCTTTATATATTTTCTTACATTTTTATGCTACAATTGGTTGGCTTTTTTCCGACTCTAATTGTAGTTATAAGAGAAATGAAGAACAACAACAACTATTAATATATATTGTTTTATTTTGCAGCAATAAATTGAATAGCGAATCAAAAATGTCTTTAACAAAATGCCTCTGCGATCTAAAAATATGTGCCGAAATATGTGCTCTAAGAAGTGAATGATCCTAATATTAATAAAACGTTGGGAAGGAAGTGTACACTCGAAAGTTTCGTTTGTTGTTTTGAAATACACTTTCATAGAATTGGATAATGTTATTATATGAGTTGCTTTAAATCTATTTGCTTTTGAAATGTTATAACGAGTGAAATAGCACAACTTAAACTGGTTAACTGACTGATTAATGATGTCTTTAGATATCATTCTTTTCAGCAACTAAAAAAAGGTATTCTAAAGTTTTGTTTTTACCTTAAATGTGCTTATTTATTCTATATAAGAATGTCTAATAACATCGTCCATGAGACAGCAAATGAGGCCAATATTATTGGCTCAACTAGCAGGCCTGCAGTTAAACATACCTTTTTAACAGAATTTAATGAAATTATTTTCTGAGTGTAGATCCCATCCAATTGCAAACATAACTTTTCTTGCTTTGAACAATGATTTGTATTATGCGATTTCTTATTATTAATATTGGCCATGGTGCGGTGGTCATTTTATTTCAGAAAAACAATTTTTCTTTATACGCTTTAGTTTTGATTTTGAAGAAGAGGCAAATAAAAATAAAAAAATCCGGCTCTTGTTATTATCGTTTATATCTTTGAGGGAGTTATAACTGCAACGCCCATAACATACTTCCGAATTTTCGACGCAACGAAACTTGTTGCTGCAAAAATGAATAAAACTGAATAATACAAAACTTACATTTGTTGCACAAGGTTGTTGCAGGAGTACGGACTAAACGTATCTGTATTTATGCCATGCAATCCTCCGCAAGTGTGGCAAGTAGAAAGAAGAAAAAAAGTGGTGGACAAAAATTATAATATACAACGTTATGTCAACATTCAATAAACAATAAATTAATTAGTTTTATGATTTAAAATCAACAATCTCATGTGAATGCTTACGTTTATGCATTTATATTTTAGCGATTTTTTTTTTCTTGGCTTAAATTGAAATCTTAACAAATTTAAGATTTCACTTTTCATTTCAATTACAATTTTTTATCTTTGTTTTCTTTTTTTTTCTTCAACTATAGTTTATGTCTTTTGGTTGCTTAAAATAACCAGGAAAACTTCATATATGATTTTACATATTTCTTTGGCTCTCGGGCGACAAAGTGTGTTAACACAGTGCGTTTTAGAATTATAGTAACATCGTAAAAGTTGTATACTTCATGCTGCCAGTAGGCCAAAAGTTCTGCGAAAGCAAACAGTTTATTCATAAAAAATATATTATGTTTATTAAACTTGTATATGTCAAATTATCTATCAAATATTTTTTATGAATAAGACCATAAAATTTCAAAAATATATTTATCTGTGTCAAGGTTCACAATACTTATTCTGAAGAAAGCTGCTGCCTCGTAGCAAAAATTTAAGCGGTGAAGTCAAAATAGCTACAACAAAATCATCTATCTTCTAATTAGAGTTCATCAGTCCTCTCAACACTATACCCTACTTTCTATTCCGGGAACAATGTAGTGCATGGGGTCATCCCGTGAGTGTCACTCCAAGATAAAAATCGTATGTTTTTTGTGTAGTTAATTAAGCTCGATAATCGAAATTGTGAAACTATTTTTAACGTTTCCTAAGTTTTTTTATAATGCAGATATTTGATGCCTTAATATTTGCTCAAAATTCCATTGCGAAATGGTGTTATAATTACTCCAGCCACTGTATTGAAATAAAGAAACGAAATCTCAGCTTTGGGTTCATAAAATATTATGTATGTTTGTTAACTCGTTATCACCTTTGTTTCGTGATAATTTTTGGCTACTATTTTTATAGTAAAATTGCATTCTTCACCGGGTGATTAAAATCCCACCACTAGTTTGCCACAATTCACTGACCACGCAGTCAGTTGTTAGTGTTAGTTGCTTTGATTTCAATTAACACGCATGTTTAACTTGCTGTGCTGTGTAGACGCGGCAACAGCTTCAAATATATACACCGCCAGCTTGTGCTTAATTTTACTCATATTTATTTGTCTGCTGGTTAGTTCGTTTAGTTTCCGACCATTTGGTTTAGTTTATTTGCCTGTTATCTACTGCAGTCGTCCATGATTCATGTTTAAACGATTGCATGTGGTGGCAACACTGTTTGCGATAATTAATTTCCATTCCTGTGACAATTGTTGTATGCATATTCCTAAGTTTTAGTGTTGTTAACTTTTCGTCTTTGTATTCGAGACGATAGTCGATCGTTTGGTGTTCAATTGTTAAGATTTGTTTGAATAGGAACTGATTTTTATTTATTATTTCTGGAATATGTTGTAAATTATTGTAATTTTTTTATTTCTTCATTCAAAATCTATAAAATAAGTGCTTGCAGATACATACAAATATAATTGCAATTGAAAAAGCTTTCAGTGAATTTTTTTTAACACATTCGGCTAATTAAAAATTCTAAATATTTTTATTTGATGTGATAATCATATTCATACGATTGTAGTCTATTTATGATAATATGGTGTATGAGCTAATAATCCATATGGTATTGAAGTGTTCATAATAAGGACCTGCATTTAGAAATCTTGTGATAAAGCTTTATGTACAAGTAAAGATTTAGTAATAAAATTAGCTACTAAAATAGGATACTTTACCGTGTCCGATGCCATTTAAAGAGTAGCAAAGCATCTATTAAAACCATGTCAAATGACCTTTTAAGTGCAGGACTTTAATGTTCAAAATACAGGATAGTTCAAGGACTATTTCTTGCAGCTTCAAATATCTGTTTTTATATGAAAATGCTTATAATAAATCCAACATTAAGTAATTATCCCTACGGAAATCGAAACTACTACTTACACGCATGTAAAGAGTACTCGACAAGGGACCAGGACTAGTCCAAAAGTAATCCAAATATATGGGAAAAACATGTTCCATTTTACATTAAAATGCCCTAGGACAGGACCATGTAATTTAAAGAAACATTACGTCAGAGTATTAATTGAATTAGACGAATTGGAATTAGACCAAGTGGTGCATTTCCAATTAGACATATTGAATTAGACCATAAATACTCCATAGAACACCACATTACATCAGACGATGTAGTAACTATTCCATTTTACTTAAAACGAATCATGTACTCCAATAATTTCTGCAGGGATATTATGCATATTACGAGGTCTGTTAAGCAAATTGTTAAACCTCGCAGACAACGTACATTGAACTGATGTTTTTTTCATTTATTTAGTTTCTTTTTGAGAGTCATAAAAGTTGGAACTGAATTTTGGGTGATTTGCAGCTGGCGAAAAAATTTATCAACAATTATGTAAAAAATTAAATTAAGCGCTCAGAAGCACTGGATATATTAACAGTGTCATCAGGCGATTCTTTCTGAGATTCCACTTTGTAAGGTCTTACTAAGGAAAGTTGGACAGAAGTAAATTACGATGCTGATCTTAGATGCAGCAACATACAAAACAACTTATAAATACGTTGATAAAGTGAAGAAAATTGTTATTAAGGATCAATGAATTAAGGAAATTTCCGACAATTTGGGCAGATCGGTTGACGCATGTTATCAATCTCTTCTCGAAATTTTCAAGCACGAAGCTTGTAGCAGCAAAGTTAATCAACATATTTTGCAGTTTTGACAAAACAAAAAAAAAAATAATGCAAAATTTCACCAAAAACAACACCGCAACGTTTTGTTTTCGTGCAACTTACCAAAATTGAAGAGACTCAGGAAAAGATTGTATTATTTTGCAACGATTGAGGAGATACAAAGAAAGATGAAGTACATACCAAGAAAATATATTATTTCTAATGAAAACTAATTTAAAGGGTACAAAACAAATTTGATGAATAGATAAATATATTTGAAGAAAAATTACAAATCAGAAACTTGACCATCGTCTTGAAAATAGTTCTCCCAAAATCTTACCAAAATATTTAAAGTGATCAATTGAGGGGGTTAAGCCAGTTCATATGCACATTTCACTGGGAATAATGCAGATCATCAGGGAACTTTTACCCTACATTTTGTACAATAACTATTTATCTAAAACTTCCACTTCAATAAATGAGAAGCTTAAAACAAATATCAAACTCATAACAAGAACTCACTGATCACTTTTTCTTATTTATTTTCTTACGTTTTATTCTACAATTGTTTGACTTTTCGAATAATTATTCTATCGAAATTGAGCAGAATTCACTTTGTTTTTGAACAGATTTTTTTCTGGTCTTATAAGCGGTATATTGTTAATATCGAGATAGTATGACGATGGTATTCTTAAAATCAGTTTCAGTTATTTATTATTCAAGGATCTTCAGTTAGAATTAAACCATTTATTAAGGCTGACGATATTAACTTGCAACAGGATAAATAAGTTATAAGGATATCACATTATTCGTTGATTTAAAAAGAAATAATTCGATTATAAATATTTTGCTGATCTACAAGCCTTTCCAAATCATGTCCATACCGCATGTGTGAACATGTAACAAGAGTCTTCTAATCGTGTGGCCATTTCTAAACTTACCGTGAAGTAAAATTGTTGTGCGTTATTTAGTGTTTGCCACGTAATCTTTAGGATAACATGAGTACGAGGCAACGGCAAAATGTTTATTTATGATTGTGGTCACAGTATGCAGTAACACATGATTGCATAAGTTTTTTTTTCTTATTCATTGAAAACATAATTTATTTGCTCGTTTATATAGGTTTCGAGGTAATGAGGACTGAAATGGAATATTTATTTGAAAAAAGTGTGAAAACTTTAAATATTATTTCTTTAAAAGATATTATTTAGACGAATTGTGTGTATTTAAATGAAATCTGTTCAATAACCTCTGCTTGTATTTTAAATAAGACACAAGCTTTCATGCAGGTTGCTGTGCTGAGATATTTTGATCTTCACAGAATTTTATATAATTCTTTTTTTTTTTTCATTGCTAAAGTTGAGTGTCTTATTCATTATGAAGTGTCTGCAATAAAGTCTACTCGGATACAAGAGCTACAGAAATTAGAATATCATACTCTTCTGCTTTTTAAAGTTCATTGTCCACTTCAGGTGTATTTATTCTTTGTATTTTATTTATATATCTGAAACGAAAATGCCAAACATTTCCATGCTGTCTGGTGTATTGTTTCAAGCTTCAAATGTTTGTTGTTCATTAGAATTTCAGAAACAAAAATGCTAATAATGTACAGATGTTTTTGAATGCACACAAAATACGATCGGATTCGAATGCCAATAAATTTAGTTATGTTTTTGCTGCGGTGCTCTAATTTATATTAAAATGTTTAGCTGTTATTATATGTCACAGTTTTTTGTTTTACATTAATTTATATATAACAAAAAGTTCTTAGTTGAACTTAATAAACCGATATTGGAATGAAAAGGTTTTTCATTAGCATGAAGTGTTTACTCTCCTTTGGGCAAATATCATAAGTCCGCTGTAATTGATTGGTGAAGTTTTAAAAAATCTGCTTTCATTGTTGTAGTGTAAGAACGTTTCTATTCTTAAATTTCTTTAGTTGCATAACAAATTCAAAATTTATAAATAGTTGCAACTTTCTTGTACAACTCCAACTGATTTCACAGCATCAGAAAATGATAAAAATTAAAATTGCTTTGAAAGTTTAATGACCGTTGCACGTCATGTCATTATAAAATCTTCGTAGTAACGCATATACACGTACATATCAATTCGTGTAGCAGCATCGTTTGCAGTTGTTATCTGCTCAACGACACAGTCCAGCTGTATGTTTTACTCGAAAATGTCAATGCAATCAAATTGTAGTTAATTGATCATGCAAATTGTTAGCTTGTCTTGTATTACAAATGAGCTATTTAAGGGCAACGTCCAAGCTATAACAGAACGAAATGGAAGAAAAAAGAACAAAAAAGTTTTAGATAAAAATCAAATTGCTACCATATGCAGTCTCTCCAAACATTTAATGTATGCATAAATATATCACATTTTCAATTTCTTTCTATTTTTAATAAAAGAAAATGTAAATTTCCTACAAGTAAATCTCAGTTTAAGATTGCATTTGGTTTGCACTCGCCACTGGTACGGGGTTCAATGTATTCCTTCAAAAGCCGGCTGTTAATAATATTTGATTTTTAATTGTTTCTTTCTGCTGGAGCTGATTTCATAGGACATATGGTGCCATGGTTTTAAAATGGAATGGACAATGTATCTGCTGTTTGGCTTACGAAAGGTGAAATCAATCACATTTATGCAAAACACTTATATAACTTCACACAACAGTTGATTTGTTTTGTGTTCTCCTGATTTGAAATTTTAAACTGCAAGATGAAATGAAAATAGAAATGTTAAATAATTGTTAGAAACTTTCAAATACCTCATGGAATACATTAATCCCATTCTTTATTCAAATTTAAAATATAAAACTGCAGTGTTGGAATTATTCAAAGAATTTCAGTCTGTAAATAGCACCGAGTAAATAAACTTAGTTGTTTCATTTGCAGAGAGATGGGAAAATCAAATATTGTGATAAGAAATATGAAAATTAATAATAACTTAATTACATCAACTTTAAATCAAAAGATCCTTAAACGAACGTGATTAAAAACTTTAAGGGAATTTAGTGCAAATACTTTCTTTTTATGTATCTCCATAACGTATATAAAACTGTGAAGAACATCTCCGTTGGCTTGTAGCTGAAATGAAAACGTCTGTCAGCCGCCTGAAAAACTTTCACTTCATCAGAAGATACTTTTACTTTATTTTGTCGAATATGCAAATAGTTTTTTGGCATGAGTTTTTCATGTTTGCGTTGTCTTCCAGCACCAGATGCAATTCATTTTCACTTCAGCATTTGTTATTTGCGAAAATATTTAGCGATAGAAATTCGTTTAACATGAATAAAAGAAAACTACATACGTAACATCATCATGCGTTACAATAACCAAAAACGGTACTCAATACAGTTATTTGTAATAGTTCCGGATATATATGTATATTGAAGAAAAAAGCTTATATATAAATAAATAAAATTAGTTCAATTTTAAAAAGTAAATAAAGTGTAAATAATGCTTTGGAGTTGTTTAAGATAATTTTGCAGTCTCGTAACAATATTTTTTAAAATGTGGCTTAAATCTTGTCTTTAGATATTCGTACTTCTAGATTACGAAACTTAACTTAGAGGACTTTCTTCCCATAAGAAAATTGTAATTTGAAATGTTGAGAAATGAAAAATATGAGTTATTGATCTTGTCTTATGAGTAGAACCAGCACGCAAGGGACGAACCCTATCAATGCAATGAGTTGCATTGGAACTGGGTGAATAGGTTTTGGAAGAGGGGAGATAAGGGACTAGCGTCTGTGGATACTCGATTTAAACCTTTTGCAATTGAAAGAGACGGGGAGAATTTCTGCAGATAATTTGTTCCACATGCGGACGATTCGGCCAAAAAACTAATTCTCTCAGTCAGGGGTAGTGCGCTTCGCTAAGCTATGCACTCTTGTTTAAAAACGCGCATAAATGCATAAAGGATTCTCAAGAGAACCTACCATCCCCGATGAGGTTGTCAGCACTCTGGTAAACACGGTCGAGTAACTCCAAAATAGACTTTGAAGCGTCGACCCACAAGAGTTGTATAAAATATGTAGTAAAAAAAGATTTAGATTATGAAACTTAATATGTTCTTTCTGGAAGAAATTTATAATTCGAAAATTTTGTTTAAAAGAAATATATGAATTTTTATTCTAAGAGAAATAAATAGTTAATTTGAAAATATTATTTTTGTAAGCAAAAAGATAATATCGCACGAACAACATTTCACACAATAATAGCCCTTTTAAACTTCTTAATTTTAATTATGTGATGATTCCTTTTTTCCCAAAATCTTACTAGAAAATTCAAAGTGATCCATTGAGGGGCTTTAAATAGTCCCTATATGCATTTCACTGGGGCTAATGCAGACCATCAGGGAACTTTTACCCAACATTTCTTAGAATAATTAAAGATATTTATTTAAAACTTCCACTTTAATAAGTGAAGAGCTTAAAGCAAATATCAAAGTCATAACAAGAACTCACTAATCATTTTTCCATTTTTATTTTCTTAGGCTTTTAACGCAGTTTTTTTTTACATATTTCGCTTTATCCTCTTAATATTTGTCGTAATAACGTCAAGATAATATTGAAAATGATGGAACAGTTCTGTACTGATTTTATTCAGCAGTTCTGAATTTTTAATATCTCTATTGTTTAAACAACTATCTTGAATGTTACACTGGTAAATAAAGAAATGATGTAAAAAGTTCTTGAGACGTGGGAGACGGAAAAATTGCAGAAGTCATTAATTTTTGATTAATCGAACTAGATTGTGCCCTAATTTTCCCACTGTCCACACTTAGTAAATTTTAATTTCGACATATATATTTCATAACCAAACTCTTATTTGTCCCATCAAGCACGTCAGTTTGATTTTTAAATTTTTTACTTATCAAACCTTTACAAGAATTGCATTGTTCGCTGGTATTCTGACTTGTTTGTTTTCTTCTTATTGCAGTCTCATTTCGTTTTGTTTAAATAATGTTAATATATGTATTTGTTAATGCATATATGAATGGAGAGAAAATATCTTCCTTTAAAGTTTATAAACCTTTGAAATGGTATGAATTTCATTCAGGTTTTTTTACATGGAATACGTGCCGCTTGTCGCGTTCTGAAGTGATAATGACATCTCAATAAGTCCGATTAACATAAATCCTTGACTATGAAATAAATTTAAAGTTCAATTACAACTTCCTTGGAAACAAAATTGAATGCTATTGAACGAAAGAAAAGATCGAGAAATGATTAAGTAAATTGAATATATCGGTATTATTGTAGCGGAAATTTTTTAGCGTTTGGCGATTTACATAAAAGAAATTGTACGCGTATTCACAAGCACCGTAGTTCCATTATATTGAAAGTAGATATTAAATTTCTTGACATTGTGAAACCATGTCAAAAAGTAAATTCCGTCCAGAAACGAATTTTTTTCCGAACATTCTTTTCAGAACGAATTTAATTTTACGAATTGGCTAATTCCTGGTCTTGAAGTGTAAACAAATATTTGAAACTGTCTTTTATAAGAAAATAAGTTAGTTTTAAATAAATTCATTTTTAAAGAAAATTACAAAATCTTCCTTGAGCATATTTTTGGAAACTTTTAAATTCTTTAAGGAAATAAAAATTTTCGCAATTGATATATGCTTTTTTATATGAAGTTTTCTTTACCCCATAAATAATATATTATGAGCCACGGCCCAGATAATACTTTCATTATGAAGCAAGTTTAATTCCGTAGTTCGTGTTCGAAAATGGGAATCATTTTCAATTCCATGAATGGAATTGTTAATTCTTTGGCTTACAGTGCAGATGAATATTCAAAACCATTCAATAAAAAGAAATCCTAAAGAAATTAATAAGATCCTTAATTTTTGATCTGGAAAAATTCCTTTTTTAATCATCTTTTTAGTGAATCCAAAATCATGTTCGTGATGTTAATATCTGATTTTTATATTTCGTTTCTAATAATTTTTACTACTGCCTGCTTTGAGACCACCTCCACGTAAATTATCAATATTTTCACTGGATTTAATTTAAAACTTTTCTCTTTGCTAATTAAATACTGCCTGTATACTGAAATTCTAAAAAAGTAAATAACGAAATCGTTAACAAATCAGGTGCATCTAACAAATCATGAATTTCTAAACATAAAAGTTGTCTATTTGCTTTTCATTTTTATTTATCTTCCACTGCTTCATTTCTTTTAATCCGCCAAATCTTTATGCCATCCATTTGACCATGTATATCATATTCACAGACTTGATATAGAACAAGGAGAGCCGACGTTTTTTTTTTCCTTTTTTTTTATTGCATTGAATTTTGTCATAAACCGAAACAAACGTAGTAATAAATCATACTCATGTTGCATTCTCGAATGCTGAAAAAACATCAAACAAACAAATAGAATGAGGAGGAAAAGAAGCTGCAGAAAAAGTTGCCTACAACCCGACGAAGTAATAAAATAAACTTTGTCTTCTGTTTATAGAAACTAACGACACATTTTACGTTTGTTTCTTTGATTGTAGTATTATTATTTTGAAAGTATTTTCTTTTTATTTTCAATTTACTAGATTGTTTAAATGTTTGATCGTTCGCTCATTTGTTGTTCACATTATGACCACAAATGGTCGCAACGTTGCGCCATTAAATTGTGTTTAAAATAAAATGCACTCACATTTCAAATTATAATCCACATTTTTTGTCATTATTGTGACTTTTTGTTGATGTTGTTGTTGTTACTATTGTTGCGGCTGTTCCGAGGGGATATGCATTAATTGGAAGTAAAAAGAAGCATAGAGCAATGGATGATATATTGAAGGTGGTACAGTGGCCCGATTGTATGTTGCTGATGTTCATTTAATAAAATTTATTTGTTTAGTGCAGCTTTTTTGTTCTCATTTGATACGGTATGTCAAACTTAATTCAAAGCATGAGTTTGAAGTAATGGAGCGAAATATGTATTTTAATATATTTAATTAAATTTCCAATCATTAAACTCATAAGCTAAAATAGAGTCCTTGATTTAAGACAGACTTTGCTGAAATAATTGTGTCCTTTTGGGATTCACCTCGATCTTTGTAGCACGCAAAAGTAAGAGTAACAGAATAGATTTGAATATATTTATCACCACTTCAATCGGTGTCGTTATCGAACAAAATTTCAATGCAGTTTATAGTAAAATTTCATTTGATATCGAAAGCTGTAATTTACTCTCAGCTTTCTGCTATCTTGTGCATGAGTATTTAATTATTTTTTTTGTACTAAAATAAAATTTAAATTGAACTTGAAACTAGTGGCATCTATTATAAGAATGGCAGTAGCTCAACATATTTAGTAGTTATCGATCTTATAAAATCCATAAGAGTACTTATCGTTTTAACGAAGGATTTATAGATACAATCAGCAATAGTTACTTTAACTTTTATTAGAATATATAAAGTTTTTTCGTCCTGGCATAAAATATACTGTAAAGCTTAAGAACTTTCTTTCAAACACAAAGTGGTTAGGCAGATATTTTGCCTTGATCACTTGGCTACTTTCTTAACCACTGTCTTCCATTTGGTATAATAGCTGATAAATGATCGATCGTTTTAAATTTCCTAGATACTCACATGTTCCTCTAAGTGTGTGCACACAAAAATGTTTCTAAACGAATATTTTCTTCGCACATTTGTACAATGTTTTTTCTACACTCCTTTTCTTCGTATTGTTTTTCTTGCAAAAGTAAAACAGAAAAAACGTTTAGAAATGCACTTGTGCACTGGCCTTTAGGAGCTTTCAAAGAGCATAAAAAGAAATGAAGAAGGTGGCTTGGCACAAAAGTCGGCTTCGTTAGTGCAACAACGACGAAAGACATGAGGACAAACAAAGATCAGGACTTGTTGGCAATATGATGCTGTTACTGATGCTGTTCAACTGTCTACTAGAACAGCAAGAACTTGGCATATATGGACCATATAACAATAACGACAAACAACAGTGACAACAACAGACAGAGTAGCACAAAGAACACACACAATGGTTGGGTTTCTACAAACTTGAAAAAAAAATTAACAAAATAAGAGATAAAAACCACAGAACAATAATAAAAACAACCACTAGTCCTGGTGTTTTCTTATAAACTGAAATATGAAAAATTTTATTCTGGCAGTAGAACACGTTTCCAATACGCGTTGTTGTTTTGTTCTCTAAAATATCCATCTGAACAAGTAGTACTTTGCGGGCATAGTTAAATGCCACCACCCAAAAAAAAAGCAAAAAAAAGTCGGAGCATCGGAGAACGCACATAAAAAGATGCAAATAAGAATTAATGACAATTGCCGCCACTGACACAAATGACCCCTCCAGTCATTACTCACCTGCGATAGTAAACAACATTTTTGTGACTTGATGCCGACCCATCAGGCAGGCTGTTCATGTATAACTTTTGCTAATGCAAAATTTATGCCAGAGCACAAGCATTTGCATTCTACTATTTTGTAGTTTATTTTGCAGCTAATGACCGACTTTTATGAGACATCTCACAAAAAAAAAATAAAATAAAAAAATAAGAGACGAAAAAGTATTCAGAAGAAATATAAATCCAAGATTCCCTTGTCATAGATGAAATCCTTTTGTCTGGCTTTTCATTTTTACGCCTTTGCTGCGTAGATGTTTTCCAGCCACATTCTTCAAATTGGAAGCATTTCTCAAGTCGAACAGCCTGGCACGTTGATGAGCTAAAAATCTGCGAATTTAAAAACTCATATTCACTTCAGACGCATGAGCACACATGGCCAGTTGCGCGTACACACAACGTTTATAAATGCTTTAGTAAATAAAGTTAACAACGTTTAGCAACTGCACACAAGAACGTGTGTTTGCAGTTTTTATAGCGCAAGATTTTATGACACTGCAAACGTTCAATTTATGACACTCAAGTTTTGCTATTCCATTCCAAAATTTCTTCTTTTTTCCAATGAAAAGTATACGTTATTAAGATGGCCACTTTTCGGTCAGACACCCACATGTGGCAAATAACTTTCAGCTTTGAGAAAAGCCACATTCAGCCCACAGTAGGAAACCAAAAAAAAAAATAAGGTGACTGTTTTATTAATATATAATTAATTGATTATAAATACATTTTATCGTTTGCACAGTAACAAAAGTTCGTCTATGACCTTTGGAAAATTTCCTTCTCTTAATTTATTACCCAGTAACTTTTTTGCACCGGCAATTATAATTATTATTAGTTTTTATGAGTTTTTAACTCTTCTGCACAAGTCAGTGCTTTTAACAGTGACTACCACTGCCGCTGCTGTTACTGCTGGTGTCTGTGGATGATGATTATGACGAACATTCGGCACAGCTTCTGCTGCATTTTAAAAATGGTTTTCCTTAACACTTTGCTGGCAGTCAGTAGCTTTTTATATCTTTAAATGTGGCTAATGTTTAGGTTATCTACTCCTTTTTTTTTTGTCTTATGCTTTTATATATCTTCCTTACTTCTTTGCACAACAGCCAAGCCAAATAGCATTAGCGTTCATTTATTGTAACAGAAATATTGTTGGTTGGTTGGTAATATTTTGTGCAAAGGTGTTTCTTGTTTAGTTCAGTTACATCGGGGCTATAGCTTATGTTTGTAGGCATACATGCTTATATGGTTGTGAGGGAAGTGTTAGATTTTTATGGCCTTTGTAATGATTTACAAATAGCTTTAAAATTTCAATGATTAATTGCATAACGCCTCTGAATTTTTCACATTCGTAGTGGCAGAAAACACATTAAAAGAAAAGACAACAATTTGCGGATAATGAGTTGTTTTTATTAATATAGAGGCATTTTTCTAAAACAAAGATTTTATAGTTTTTCATAAAAATCAAGAACAATGTAAAGGTTAAGCAATGGAAATACGTCTAAAAGCAACTTGTGCATCATTAAATGATTTTCTTAATTAAAAGTGAAGTTGATAAATATTAAAAAATAGGGCTCAATTCTTTTCCCAGCTGATAAAATATTAAATCTTTTAGTTCTTAGTAACAAAGAATTGAGTGGCAATTATATTATTAATTAAAATTCTGGTGAAAATATATAACGACCCGAAAAAGAATGAAGTGTAAAACAAGACGTTATGTTTTTAAAAATCCCCAAACGCAATAACATATCACGTAGTGAAATTTACTTAAATATATGTTTATTTTGGGAGTTGCATTAATGATAAAAATCCTTGGAGAAGTTTAAACCTATTTGCATTTAAAGTTTTTTGGTGGTAAGTGCTATTAAAAAATATCCTAATTAGAGAAATCGAATTAAAGAATATCCTTATGATTTAAATAAATTGTTATTTGAGAATATTTAAAAATTAAATATGAATGAATTACGTTTTGGTTAACTGTTGCGGTTGTAATATTTACAGCTGAGACCAAATTACCACCTTCGATATCGATCGAAATTTCAATGCACTTTGCACACAAATTTGGAATATTATCGAATGCCGTCAGTTGATCCCTATTTGATAAAACGATTTACAGTTGATGTAACAAAAATTATTTATAAGTAGACTATAACCACTTTTATAATAGGAGATTTAATCGTTAGCTTGTGTCTTAAGTCTTTCGTTTTTGAAGTCATATAGAGGGAAAAATATTATATTAGAAAACTTTTGAATGCCTTTACTTCTGTTTTTATTTTATTTGTACTGTGCTTCCGCGCGTATACTTAATATTTTTAATAATGTTACTCATACGCGAGCAGGAAAATCGTACTCCATATTCATGACTGAGAGAATTTGTTATTAGTTTAATTTATATGTAAATTTTTGTTTGAATTATTATTTATTTTAATAATAAATTTTATTTTTTTATGTACAATAATTAATATTATTTTTTAAGGAAATCAACATGAAAGGCGTTGTAGTCTTGCATTCACTACTCAGCCAAAAACGAACGCTCTAGAGGATGTTAAGGTTTTTCAATTTGTTCAATATTAATAATTAATTTAAAACTGAATTCTTTTATTTATATATGCGAATTTTAACCCGTGTCGAACTGATAAGCACAATTGCCCCTTTTCTCATTTTGAAATTGCAATAACTTTTTTCTCATATACATCTTAAAACTTTTAGTTTTTACCATTATTATGAAATTTCAAAACAGAAACTCAACTTTTTCCCTTGATATAGAGCACCAACTATTTTACACCCTTTAAGGACTGTACAGTTGCAATTGTACCTTCAACGACTTTGTATGACGAAAAATTAGTACAACAAAACACTACAGAAAGTTGATGTAGATATTGTATTTGTTTGCAAGATTTACATGTTGTAGTCTGTATTGAGTGTCCATCACAATTAGGTTTTATGCAGTTTATGCATGACTTTCTTGTCTTACGTTTTGAATGTTTCTCAAATCTACACATGTAACAGCTTCCAACTATATGAGATGCTCCTCGTCTTCCATAAGGTAACTCAGAATCTGCTTCTTGATTTAATTCTACGGCTGCAGTTCCTCCATGTTCCAATTTTTATAGCACTTCGAACAAAAGGATTATTCATAATAGAATTATTGGTACTACGATCTTCACTTTACCATACATTAGCATACATTGGCTGCTTCGAAAGATCTTTCAGAAACTTTCTTCTCTGATCGTTAGTTTTCTTTTGTAACTGATGCTCTCTAAGTATCACATATGACGCTAAGTTAGCGACATCAATCATATTATAAAATAAAACATCTATATTGCTCATCTAAATATATTTACGGCGATCAAACAGAAAATAATGATGTACATATACACGCTATAGATTAATTTAATATTTGGGTGCACTTTAAAAATGTTTAAATTTAAGCTTAAGCATAATTTTCGCTTTTAGTTTAAATATATTGTGTTATAAATACGTAATTAGAAGATTTCAATAATTTTGGGATGAAAGAATTTATTTAGCGTTGTAAAATTATATAGTTCGTCGAGGGTTAATAAAATATATTTTATTTCCTTATACATATTGCATTAAAACACCAGGGTTGTTGCTTTACAAGAACTGACATTTGCAACAGAAGACATAGAATATCATAGAAAAATATTTTTATTTAAACTTTTAATATCATAGTTGGAGTTACACTTAAATAATGTTTCCTTTGATAACCGCTTAAGAAGTAATTTATTTATGTATATTAAATTCATGTTTTATATAAATTGTTGGGAAAGAATAATATATGATTTTTCATGTCATAATTCTGTTAAATATATACAACATATGATACTATTTTCATTTTCCACTCAACATCTAAATCATGATTTTGTATGTCTTACAAACAGAATATTTCCACATATAAATTATTAAAGGATTTTGGCTCATAAAAATATTTTATATGCCAAAATATCAAATAATATTCCATTATAAAAAATCATCCATCAGAGGTGGAAATGTGTGGAGTTGCTGGATCAACAGATTTTTGCCTGTTGACAGTCTTCTGATAAGAGACCGGAGTTCATGCCGTTCCTCACGTATTTTATTTGCATACAATCTACTTTAAATCTTAATTTGTATTTGACTGCAATTATTTCAGCCACAAGAATAATTGCCAGGATACATGTAAAAGTTGAAGCTCGTGTCCTAAGTCTTTTGTTTTTTAGACTTATTGCCTACTCAAACATTTATTTCAAAAACTAAAATCAGTGGTTATAAATACTGAAATGAAAAAATTTGTGTCTTAAGTCTTTTGTTTTATGGACTACTTATTTTTGTGGCAGATATAAAAGAACATTTCATTGAAACATTTATTTTAAAAAGCATAGAAATTGATTTAAATAAATACTTGATATAAAGTGTTATATTATATCCACTAAAACATATATCGACGTTATTAGTACCAAATATCACAGCCGATTTTGCTGTAGTTTCCAGATGTTATTATGTTAACGCATATATATTTTATAATGACGATAAATATTATTTCAAAATAAATGAAACACAAAACAAACGAAGTTTACCATAATGACTCATTACTTGTCAAATTGTAAGAAAATACACTCACACACACTCACTCACATATATACAAATGTGTAGTAAATTGAAAAAAAAGAAATCAAAATTCGAAAACATAAACAATCACTACATCAAATAAAAAGTAAAAAAGTTTAGGCTTAAATTCAACTTCGTCTAGTTGTCAAATTTTCCGGCAACTTATTTCAATCACTTTTGTTTTATGTATGTGTTTGCTGGAGTCTGTAACTCCTTTTCAACACACATGTGCCATAAATATCCAAACACTTAACTCGATTGCTATTTACAACATTTGCAATATACACACATACACACATACGCATTCATGTAGAAACTGCACACATGCACACAATTCGCATTAGAAACCATTAGTGCGTGCCACATTTATGCACCAAACAATCAATTAATTTTCAATGTTGCCAACATTTTCGAACGAAAAAATAAAAATAATCTATTCACTATAATTTTTGTTCAATATTTTTAACATGGCTGTTGCAAAATTTTAAAATATATGTATAAAATATTAAGTTTCTTATTGGCGGCGGGTGTTGTCAATTTTAAAAGCAATTAAATGTTTAAAATTAGAAGGAAAAATGAATGCTTGTCTTAGTATTGGAAAAAAATATATTGTTTATTATTTGGCTTTCAGACAGTAACTAATGGTAAATAAAATTATATTTAATGAGCTGTTTTAACAGAGTGGCGCTAAGAAATCTAGGTTTCCGTTGTCGTAACTGATATTCATGGATATCTGTTCCACATAATTTGATTTTTTATAGTCAACAGACTAATAAAAAATTTTATGATCAACAACTCAATGCAATCACTGATGGCATATGAATTGGGTATGTTTCTAATGTATTCGTATGTGTCTTTTTTTGTTTTTGATCTCTTGTTGTTGGTATGAATATATAAATAAATAATTAATTTTGATCTTGAACTGTTTACTCCTGCTCAACTCTGAGAAAAGTGAGAAACGGCTTATGAAATTCTACTGATTATTTTTTGCGTAAAGAATTAAATGCAGGTATATAAACATACTGTAATCCCAACAAATATATATGTTTTTTTATATAAATTATAAATAATAACAGTGAGCACTCGGTAGGTTTAAATAATGGTTTTGGCTCAAAGAATTATTCTTATATTAATTTTAATTATGTCACATATTTGTTCGAAAAGTCTTTTGTGATTCAGAATGTCATGATAAATAATCGAGAGCATAAGGGCAAGTGCATATCACTTTTTATATATTTATCTTAACCAGCATATCAGGAGAGCTGTTTTCAAAAGCCGCTACACTTTCATCATCAGTACCCATCTGCATTTGTATTCATAACTACTTGTGAGACGACTTAATTGAATGTGAAAAGAGTTTTTATTTGAAAATTATGATTTTCATATTCACTTAAATACAAGTACGATGTAGTGGACCACACTTGAATTTTATATAAATCAGGACTTAAATAAATCTCTTCGCTTTGAAATATTTCAATGATAATTATCATATATTAACATTACCGGTACTGTACATATTATATGTATATTATAATATATCTTCACTTTTCTTCTGGCCAATTTGATTGTGTAATTGTTTTCATACAATACAATAGGTCTGAACTATTTTAGTCATATCCTTACGTGAACGGTGATACTTCCGAAAAATAGTACAATATCGGTAGTCCTAATATATATGTAATACTTCAATGGGCGGGTAGTCTGGACTTTGCTGTAATCTTTTTAGAGAACTACAACTCTAAAAAAAGTAGTTTCCAGTAGTTAAAAACTGAGAAAAGCTTGTGTACTGTCATCTACTCCAAGTCCAGTATTGTTGTTTGAAAATTGTTCGTCCGGCAATAAAATTTGCACTGGAAAATATACGCATGTAACATCAATGAAGGTGAAATGGAAAGTAGCTTTTCAGTGGAAAATGATGAAGCCTGACTCATAGACAACCTACCGTCTGAGCTCTTTAAGACTTCAAGTGTCACAACTGACGAACAATATGATAGATTCAGCAGATAATGCTCTTTCGAAAATGTTTAATAATATATTCGAATATAGTTTAATAATATCATTTACGGTACACCAAAGTCTTGCTATGTCTGGAAAATAACGCCCCGTCTTGAAAAAACGAAGAATGCAAATCTTGAACAGACACGCATCTCATAAATGAAATACAAATCTTATGGCGTTTTCTTTTCTAAAAAACATGTAACATTTTTGCACTTATTTTCCAAAAAGTGACGGTTTGAAAAAGTTTTAAAATAGAAGTTATTTTTCGTTAGGGATGTTGAACTCCTTTCTAATAAATTCCTTTGATTTGGCAAAATGTGGCCATTTTCTGTTAAAAAGTGCGAAAAATGTTGCATTGTTTTCTAGAAAAGAAATCAACATTATGTATAATACTGGTGAGCTTGTCAAATATTCTTTCTTTTAAGATTGAAACAAGAAAGCTGGGCATCTGTAGTTGCTTTAAAGTTGAATTGGATATGAAATGCATCACATACAAAAGTTTTAATAGAAAAACAAACCGAAAATTATTTTATAACGAAAACACTTTCAATAAAATAATTATTTTTTTCAAAGTTACTGAAATTAAAAACAGAGGCTTTCATTAAGTTGACTTAATCTAACAGCGGTTTTAATCGTTTCGAATCTCAAAGGATCCATCCATCTGGATGTAGTTAAAAACTAAAATAATATCTACTAAAACTATTTTATGCAACAGCATTAAGATAATAATTTTAACGAATTTTTTTGCTCTCCAACTAAATAAAATAACTTTTTGTATACAAACTAATGTCAAGTTCAGTGACAACACTTTCACTTATTTCTCAGAACAAACTATTTAATTTAATTTGCTTATTACAGTTTAAAGAAAACTTTTGCAGAAAACTCAGATTCTAACGCAAATTTTTTAATTGAAAAACTTTTACTCATGCCGATGACTCACTTATCTTTAGCACACATCAAACAATCGTTTCGTTCAAATATTTAATATAAAATTACTTATTTGCAATTTTTGGCAAACTAAGTAAAACTTTGTTTATTTCAGCTTAACAAATAAACCACAAATTGCAGGTAATCGTTAAGAAATGGAAATAAGTACAAAACATTTCGGTATATAAAATAAATAAAACAACCTGATTTGAAAAATAAGAAATAGTAGGTAACACAATGCAGCGAAAATTCTCAAGTGAATTGTTTAAACAAAGTTTACAGCAAAAACACGCAAATTAACTTAAACTAGAGACCACTAAAAAGGAGCAAAAAAAAAAACAATAAATAAAATAAAATAATAATACAAACGAACAAATAACAACAACAATAGCAAAGAAAAAAAACCTTTATAACAACCTTACAAGCAAACAATTATAAACAAAAAGCGCCAGAAGCCAAAACACTAACACAACACACACACATACTACCAAAAATTTACCTTATGAGACAGAGCTTTAAAGGAATTAATTTCTCTTTTAGATACTTCATTTGAAAAATCTATTAAAAATCATATGTGGGATATACGTACTGTTGAATTTTTATTTGACGTGCAACGTGAAGTTCTGAATGCTTAATTGCAATAGAGAAGGGATATGATATTGTAAGACATACAGAAATTGTTTTATTGCCAATCAAATTATAAAGTTACCTACTGCTTTTAGAATGTGACACCTCTTAGAATAAGCTGTTGCTTTACGCTGTTATTCATAAACGGTTATTAAAATTAAAGTTGCTTTAAAGTATTCATTTTGTATGGTTAAAGGTCCTTTAAAACATTCAATAACTTTAACAATCGTTTGTGAATTAGGGGGTTACTCTTAATATACATATTAATATATAAGGCCATGGCTTTTGCTACTCTATAAATGAGCAAACCCCCCATTCATATGTCCGCAAAAAAATTCAAACTAAATAATGTTTGCTAAAGAAACACGGAAAAAAATAGAATTTGATTAACGGATATTTCTGGATAAAAATCAGAACTCAGAAACTTAACGAAAGTGCGCTACCACCGGGTTGAAGCATTTCTCGTATCATTCGCAGTAACAAAAATGACACAAATAAAAACTCTCACCACATTAGTAATGATGAAAGTGTGGCGGCTTTAAAAAACTGTTCTGCTGTGCTGTGCTGTGTAAGACTGATGTTAACTTTGCTTTGTCTCTCTGAGTTCTGAATCATAAGTGCTTTGAAATAATTGGCCGATCAAAATTGAATTTAATAAAAGAAGAAAAACTTGCTTCTAGCAGAGAAGTGAAGATGGAAAAATTTCAATTCATTATGCGTTTAGAATAGCAATTTTCTAACGATCTGACTTTAACGATATCTTTGAAATTCCGTACCGGTAAACTTTTTATTTTTCAATTCAGTAAATGTATTTTAAAGTTCATCTGTGCACCGATAAACGGCAAAGTGTAATTGAAAAATCAAATAAATAAACTTTTCCATATTTTATTTATTGATTGAATTCCTTTAAACTCTTCGCTTTTTGCCACAAGGTTTTTCTGTTTTAGGTGCTTTAGTTGTAGTTTGATGTTTGAGTTTTTGTTGCAACATGTCAAAATAAATCAATTGATTGATCTTGTTTTATTTATGTCCATTACAATTTCGATCAATGAGCATCAATTGTAAGTGGAGAACGATTGAAAAGAAAAACCAAGAAAAAAACAACAAAAACAAAAAAAGAAATAACGCGTTTTCTTATGCGTCATGTGAAAAAATGAGAGGGTATCGTTGTAAACTTCATAAACTTTTTTTTCAAATTGTTTCTTCAGACCCGCGTGGCTTTTTTTTCTTTTTGTTTCTTAGAAGATCATGTGCCTTTTCAAGCGGCAAACAAACAAATTGAGTTTAATTGAAACTGCACTCAAGCGTATCACACATACACTCACACCTTAAATACTTAGCAAGAGATTTTTGTTAGTCTTTCTTTTTATTTAGTTTTTTGCATTGGACCCACCGCACCAATACATGCAATAAAAGCTGTTCTAAAAGTCTACAATATCAACCAGCCATCTATCTATCCATCACCATGATTTAACTCAAGGAATTTCTTTACAATATTTTCGATTGCAGCTTTTCGTTGTATACATGTTTGTATGTATGTATCTTTAATGGCGAGTTTGTTGTTGGCGGTATTTTGTTTAACTTGTACTGCAGCAAGTAGTCGATTATGTGGAACGAATTCATTGTGGTGGCTCTGGCTTAAAACATACGGATCAGCCGTATTTGGTAGCATGTGAACTATTTGCCAATTTAATCATAATTGCCTCGCAAACGCTGCATCATGATTGTTGCATATTGTCGTTTTTCTTTTATTATTTCATTTCAATATAATTATTCTGGTGCCTTCCACGGACTTATTTTGAATTTAATGACTCGAATATTTATTTGTGTATAACTGACTTGATGTGATTTAAATTAACCTTTATTTCTCTTTCCATTTTATATTATATAAATAATTAATAAAAGGGAATAATTATTATTGAAAAAGGCTGTATAAACCATTTTAATATTTGTTGGTCTTAACTTATTCTCCTGTAATAATAAATCTGCAGAGATACACGGAAGACAAGCTCAGGATCTCTTTGTTTTTATTCGGTTCTACCGCTTAATAGTTTTAAATGGGTCACACACTTACACACACGCAAATAGGACATGAGGACGAGATCCCAGAATTAGTCAAGAAGCTTCCTAAGGTTTCAAGTCATGGATATTCGATTAGAACTCGATTTTTCAAAACGGGATAACTTTTGAAAACGTGGAATGTTTTTAGCGAGACGTAAAAAAAGGATTAACTTTGATTTAAACGCCTTACACACAAATTAAACACTGCTTGGTCTGCTTACGACATAAGATCAAAATTCGAAAGGTTTCTGGGCATTTCTGTTTAACTTTTTCTCGCCTTTAATTGTATTATTTAAAGTCAGACGTGGGAAAAAGTCATGATATATGTCAAATAAATATAAAATTGTCAAAATATGTCAGACAAAAAAGTTATAGTAGGAAATGGTGCTTTTTTTTAGCAACTCAACGTGAAATTATTTCACATATTTTAAATAATTATTTCACTACTGCTCTAATGTGAGCAGCCGAAACTTTCTTTCTTATCAAATTATATTTTATATGAGTTAATGACTTTGAATTTGCTTAAGAAAAATAAAATATTTTTATATGAGACGTGATATTCTTTTTGCCTGCAACATACAAAACAGTTTCTTTGAATTGCCATTGCAGACAATCATCCACATGTTTCGTGCATTTATTTCAATTGATAAATAAATTCTGGCATTAACATGCCATATATTTTCATTATGGGCGACACAGAAAATCATGTTTTATTTCGTCACAAGTGGATTTAAATAATAAAATGTGTCTAGTTTCATACAAACATGCATATTTGTTTGATTGCGAAAACGGACATGAAGGAGAAAAACAACATACACACACACATATGTATATAATGAACATGTGTGTGTTTAAAGTGTTAAAGTTTACACCGATCTAAAAATGCAGTAAATTACTTACTATGTCGTCGCACGTTCTTCTAAAGGGTTTTAACTAACAACTTTTCAACGTTAACTTTTTTCAAAGAAAATGTCGTGGATCTTTTATGTCTACAAATCAAATCTACTTAAGCTTGTAAATTTTTGTTTAATTAGTAACTACTGGGGCAGGTTGACAGGTAGCATTTGGTTATATAAAGCACAATCTCTACTGTTCAAATCTAGAAGTATATTATGAAATAGTTTCCAACGGAGTGTATCCAATTAGGGGCTGTTACTTGTTACGATTTTTCTCATCTTTCCCTGCCACCGATACAGAGATTTCTGAAAGTAATTGAATATTATGAAAGCAGCAGACCTACAGCAGTTAACAGCATGTGATATTTCCTAGTGAAAGTCTTACTGTTTTTGACTTCTTGCTGGAAAAATTTAAAGTTTTAAGAAATCAGCAATTTATCGGGTTTACCCTGTTGTAATAAAACGAACTTTCATCAGATCGCCAAATTTTGAGATCATGGGATGACTGAAAGCCCATCATTATGTCTGTATGTATGTGTGGTGTGTTTGGAGGTGTGTGGCCCGCTTAGAACATTTGAATGGTAAAAAAATATTCTTCTGAAGGGTGTTTGTAAACTTTGATTTTCTCTAAATTTGAAATGATTCGAACCACTAGACTTGAAGATGTCTTAAAAAACTTTACAAAATATTATATTTGAAGTGATTTTTTTTTAATAAAATATATACGAACGCCTCCACCGATCGGTACCACAAATTAATCAAATCGATTACCGAAAGCAGGCACAAAAATCGGATTATCGTAAACTAAAAAACTAGAAAAAAGTGATATTTTTCAAACTCCGATATTATGTATCTGATTAGTTCGTCTTCTCTATTCTTTATTATAGTAATCGAAAATTACATGAATCACCTGGGAATCAGTTGATTTGCAAATTAAAATGATAGCATTTTACGTTGAAAATCTCAAAAGCACAAAACCCCGGTAACGATAAGTTTTCATTTGAAATCAGCAGGAAGTTACAGCGAGGATTTTTAAATTCAACAATTATCGATTTTTAATTGATTTGGAAAAACTTATATGCGCTACAGTTTTGCTTATAAATACACTAACGATGTGTTTATATTTCTTTATTGCGGAGAAAAATAGAAATCTTCTGCAGTAAAAAAATAAAGTTGGTTTTTTAAGAAAAGTATTCAATTTTTTTTAATTTTCTGACAGTCATCATTTGTCATACTTGTCGCACAATGTGTGTTATTTCATCAATGAAAGATGATCTCATGAATGATGTCCGAAAATCGCAGAGACAAGTTCGAGTTTTTTTTCAAAAAAGAAACAGTAAAATATTAGAAAAGCATAAGTAAACTTTAGGCAGATTATCTCTGTCGCATTAACACTGACTAATCATTTTCAACTTAGTGATTAAAGCGCTAAATGCTCATATATTAAATAAAAACTTCTCTTATACATCGAAAGTTCAAGATACAAGAAAGTAGGAAATAGCTAAAACCCCTCAATTGATCACTTTGAATTTTTTATTAAGATTTTGGCAAAAAAGAATCAGAACATAATTAAAATTAAAGAGTTTAAAAAAAAACAACAATTGCCACAAATATGCACTAATTTGAAAAATTATTTTAGTTCTTAAGGAAATCGAAAACTTTATGAGATGTGGAATAGAACGTCTATCAATTATAATCGTTCATATAATTTTTTCCAGTACAACAAATTGCAAGAAACGCATTCTCAAGTTAGCTGCACTTTTAAAAATTAAGTTCTTAACCGATTCTCTGAAACGAATATATAGTTCAAAAGCTATAGTGTTATAGCAGCCTGTAGCGTATAAGAAACCTGTGTGTGCTAAATTTTACTTGCTACATTTCCTTTTGCTGCTCACATCCAAAAGATGTTGGCGAAAATTATATTTTACTCTCAAAAAAAAAAAAAGAAAAAAAAATCACAAATACGTGTGTATGTAAATGTGTCTGTTGCAACATTTCACACTTACCAGCAGATTTTGAGATTGTTTATGATCATTTTGTTTTATATCACATAAACTTGTACTGTCGTAAAATGTAAAAGGGTTTATAACCATACATTTTCTTATTATTATTATTATTATTGTTCGCATAGTTGTCCTCCATTTATTTGTTGTAAGAGTAACAGGTCCTCCTCTACACTACTCGCACACGAAATTGAATGTAAGTATGCGATGCTGATCTCGTGCTATGTGTCAATTGTTCATTTGTACATTTCTCTTGTCATCTTTAAGCTTGATTGCAAATTACGACCATATGTCAACTCCAACGAAACACGCATTTTTTTCCATTTTTTGTCGGCCATTGTTTCTCTTGGTGTCATTTCTGGCTTCAACTGGCGCACATTTTTTCTTTTCTATATGAATTCATGTGCATTTCTTTATAGTGTGTTGAATGCAAATAACGGTAAAGTGATCAGCAGTTGTGGGCTTGAGTTTTTCTTTTTTGCTTAGTACAGGGGTTTAATTTAGTTTACGAGCTCACATTAATAACCATATAAAATATGTTAGTCAGCTGGTTGACTCATGACCTCTTGGCTAATTTTTGTTAAGAAAGAAATTAATAATTAAAAAAAATTATGTATGATCAATCGGCAGTAGTGAGTATTTTTTCAATTATATATCTTTGTATTTAATTATTTATTTATTGGTTTACATTCTGCATAATAAGACTAAAGGCAAAATGTGAGATTTAGTCGGATGTGCACGAAGTTTTATTTTTAAGTTTCACTTAAATTTTAAGTGAACGATTGTTTGAAAGCAGGTTCATCCTGCCTGGTAGGATAAAGAAACGTTGTAATAAAGACGAACTATTTTTATTTCCGTTGAAAATTTACTCTCAGCTAATAGGGAATTTTAAGAAGGGCCTTTAAAGTACGTTAAAAAAATCGTACCCATTGAATATTTAGGACGAAGCTTTTAATTAAGACTTTTGTTCCCGGAGTTAAACTGTTACCAATAACTTTAGATTCTATTACAGGGTCTGTTATTTATGGATAAAACTGTTTAGCTTAATAAAATCCTATGTGAATGAAAATATTATTGATTATAATTTACTGGTTACACAATTGTGAACGTATCTCTAGTCTTATATTTATAGCAAAGAAACGGAATTATTTATATATAAAACAAAATTGATATACAAGTTAAAAAATAAAAGTAGATAAAAGCTGTACATAATTTTTCTTAAAGAATCAACTATATATTTTCAATAATAGATTTTGATAAAATATTTTTAGGATTTCTATTCAATAGTTGATACTCTGGAAGATTATTCCAAAGTGTAGTGTCGTTCGGGGACATGCTGTTGATGCTTAAGTATTATAATGTTTCGATTTCTTAACAGCAAGAAAAGTTGTATTTTTCAAATCTGCATTTAGTGTTTTTATTATGAACTATTTTGTGCAGAGAGGCCAGAGTGCAGGCTTTTAACAGGTTATCAAAGCTGATTCTATGAGGCATGCTGGAGACGAAGGATTTATGAAGAGATCTTCTTCAGCCGTACACATACTTCTTAGTATTATTGATACAAATATTTAGTTTTCGTTCACTGACTCGCAATTCGCAATTAGCCCATACCTACATAGAAAGAAAAAAATCATGTACGTGGGAAGGATTGAAATTATTATGGGTGTGTGACAGGTATATATGATCTGTCCAGGTGAAATAGTTGTTGAAGATGATACTCAGGTTCTTTTTTACAATATAAATTTTCTAACCATTTCAAAGAAATTACAGTATGCAACTTTTCATAATTTATTTAAAAAATTATTAGAGCAATATTTTGTTAAGAATGTCTTTCAATAACAACCCGTTGTAAAAAGCATTAGAAAAGATCCAAATGTCAGCTACTTGCGCATCATAAGTTTGGGAGCTTATTGTCTTTTTCGGAATGTCTTTCGTTTTACTGGCAATAATTTAATATATAAAGTTTTTATGAGTTGTGTCGGCACTTAGCTTATATTAATACACATTGATTTCTAGTAATTCCGTTTGATAAAAGGAAATAATCATATATATTGAGATATTGTCCAAGTTAATTTATTAATCATATAATTTTTCTACTTTTACATACCGGCATTGCATTGCTTGGGGCAAGAAATCAATTTCAAAATAGCAATTAGAAACTTTCTAGTAAGATTTTGGGAAAAAAGAATCAACACATAATTCAAATTAAAGAGTTTTAAAAAACGACAATTCTCCAAAAATAGTTGTTGTTTTTCTTTGTTGCACTTCCAACTACAATCAGAGTCGAAAAAAACCAACCAATTGTAGAATAAAACGTAAGAAAATATAAAAGGAAAAGTGACCAGAGAGTTCTTGTTATGACTTTGATATTTTCTTCAAGCTTCTCACTTATTAAAGTGAAAGTTTGAAATAAATATCTTTAGTTATTCTGAGAAATGTTGGGTAAAGGTTCCCTGATGATCTGCATTAGCCCCAGTGAAATGCGCTTAGGCACTAGCTAAAACCTCTCAATTAATCACTTTGAATTTTTTAGTAAGATTTTGGGAAAAAAAAAGAATCAGTACATAATTAAAATTAAATAGCCAAACCTTTTTGTTTGGGTTAAAATTTTTCAAATCCGCTCCGGAATTAAATAGGAAACAAACTCCGCTTATATTCTATGATGTGCAATTAATAAACATATTTTAAACAATTTAGTTTTTCCTTGTATCCAAAAATATTTTTTTATTATATCACTGTTGATTAATTGTTTTCTTAAAAACAAATCAGATGTTGTCTTATTTTCAGTAAGAAATCATATCGTAATATATATAACAAAATATATCGATTTTATTTTCTTGAAGGTCTTATTAAATATTGATATTATATTTCTAACAGCTAACAGTTCCTTTTCTTATACGATATTGCTGCCATGAGAAAATTCAAAATACTTTATAATTTAATACAATAAACAAAATTAAAAATTTGAATATCTCATTATATTGAAATATGTACTCGCATGTCTCATTATGTTTTCAATTGAAAAAAACACCAAATTGTCATGTGCTTTAAGAAAGATTTAAAACAACACATGATGCCAACATTGTTTGAAGCGAAAGGTGACAGTCCTGGGAAGATAAACGGAAAAAACTAATAAGATAATTTTTTTTTCTATTGCAGACAGGAATTTCTGATGAGAAAGTAAATATAATAAATGTGGCAAAGGAAACAAAAACTGAAAGCAAGAAAGATGTCAGCACTTCATTTTTATGTTTGAAGGTGTTCGCTCATTTTGGGGGTTTTTCGTTTGTGTCTGTCTTTAAGATTCAAAATGCAACCTACACTTGAAGCACACTGAATTCATATAAAATACACACAAGGAAGCAGACAAATGTTTTTGTTTAGAAATCCCTATAAAATTTTATTTCATATGAATAATACTAAAGAGGGGGGAGATGTATGTTCGTTCATAAACAATAAATAATTTTATATGACTGCAAAGATGATGAAGCATCTGATGCCGTCTTTATTTCAAGTGACAATTGTGGATTTAATAACTATTTTTGATTTATAAATAAACAGCAAACAAACTGAGTGACTGTAATTCATTGAAAGTCAACGAAAATCGTGATTTATTTGATTAACGTTTTACAGACAAAATCATTTATTAGATATGAAAGTGTATCCTACATATCTGGCAGAGATACATATTCCATATGCTTATTAAATTAAACAATTACAGCAGCTAAGAGCAATTTTGCCACAAACAATGACTGTATCATACTGTCGGTGGTGCAATTAACGAAATATTTGCTTCATTATTAATAAAAGTATTTAAAAAATACTTACACGTTTGTAGTCGAGCTTAAAACCCGGTGGAATAATTAATACCGATTCACTTTTAAATGACTAACATTTCACAATTTCTATTACAGCCTGTGCTAACACCTACAGCTGAAAAAAGAGATTAAGGAAATCAGTCTTCAACCATTTAATAATTGCTTTTTAGCTGTGTGACTCTACAACTTATTCATCAATGAATAAATCAAGTCATAGGAAAAGTGAAAAAGTTCATTATGCATTATTTAGCATAAATAATGTTTGAAAAAAAATGAAAGTTATTTATTTTTTATTTCGTCTAATCACATGCATAAACACATTAACAGTTTAATATCTTAGCCAAGTTTGTTCACAGACACATTCATGAGTACATTTCCTTCATTTTGATCTCTTTCACATGTGCATCGAGCTCATTCAATTAATATGCAAATCTGTTTTTCTCCAAAACGTTTATGGAGTTGATAACTTATTTTGTGTGAGAAGAAAAACATTTTGATTTGTTTTTTCTTTTTGCCGAATTCATAAATTTAAATTAATGCATGTCTGCAATTTGTTTACTTTATTGCCAATTATATTTTGTTGCTATTTTCTTGCGCTTAAAATTATTTTCTACTCCATTAAGAGTGTTAACAACTTGTTGCTCATAATGATTTTGTGAAAAAAAAAATTTGATAAATTTTTGGCAAAAAATGGTAATTACAGAGGAAATTACTTAATTGAAGCAAATATAAATATTTTTTGGTAGGATGCAGGCTGTGTGATGTGGCTGTAAGCAAGATACTTAAAAGACTGAAATAATTCAAATATATTTCTTATAAATACCCGATTTTTAAACTTTAAAAGTTTTGGTTTCTATTAGGGTTGTACAATCAGAGTTATAATTTTCTTTATTATTATATAAACGGCTCTTCAATTGTTAGAAATATTTTATTATTATAAATTTTGCAATAAATTTAACAAAACAACTATTATAGTCTAGCTGCAGCAGATGACGGGTCATGGAATAGGTTTCTTGTAGTTCAGTGTCATGTGGTATTTTTCTTGTATCCAAAAAATATATGTTTTATATAAATCAAATAAAGATCTGAAGATGTTACCTTGTTTTCCATAAAAAGAAAAAAACTTTAAAACTCTTTAATATTAATTATGTGCTGATTTTTTCCCCCAAAATCTTACTAAAGAATTTAAAGTGATCAAATGAGAGGTTTTAGCTAATTCCTATGCGCATTCCATTGGGGCTAATGCAGATTATCAGTGAACCTTTAGCCAACATTTCTTAGAATAACTAAATATATTTATTTCAAACTTCCACTTTAATACGTAAGAAGACTAAAACAAATATCAAAGTCATAACAAGAACTCATTTATCACTTTTACTTTTTTAATTTCTTACTATTTAATTTTACAATTGGTTGGCTTTTTTCCAACTTTAATTGCAGTTGTACGGAAAATCAAGAACAACAACAACTAACAATTGTTTTAATATAAAATCGATTTACTTAAAGTGTTGACCATCGATCACTTTGAATTTTTAAGTAATATTTTTGGAACACAAGAATCAGCACATAATTTAAATTAAAGAGTTTTAAAAATGACAATTCCCCAAAATATGTACTAATTTGAAAAAAAAAGCTTTAATCTTGATAAATAATATATAATAAAAACAAAATCAATACAATTATAATAACTAAAACAGTCTATTTAGCAGAGGAATATTCTGCGCTACACATGCCCCCAATTTATGAATTTTCAACGCATATTATTTGTAACCGAATGATGGCCATAAAAATGTTACAGACATTTCTTTTCTCTGCTATTCTCCATCATGAACTAATTTAAACATGAACCCTTTAAAAATTGTGCCTGAAATATTTAAACAAAACAAGCGTACATGTGCATGTCATATTTTTAAGCTTATGAAGAAATTTATAATTAATTAATAGAACCATAATTCTCAATTACTAGTGGTGATTTTTGTTTGTTTTCTATTGTAATAAAAATGCAGGTCAAAGCGTGTTGCTTGTTTGGCACCTTCGTGATTTCTTAGAAAAGTACAAACCAAAGTAGTAGTTCGTAGAAAGAAAAAAGAAACATGACATTAACTACAATTGAAAAGCTAAAAAAAAGACAAGTTGAAACGAACTACTTTGAAAATTGTAACGACATAAACAAAAATCAAAGAAACATGTTTATATATTTACCAACAAAGTGGATAAAATGGTGGAATAAATAAAACAAAAAACTTTAAAATAAATTAAACTTAAACAATTGTTAGTAGAAAAAAGTTATTTGAAAACGACTTACAGTGGGTAACATAAGAAAAAAGGAAACCATTCTGCAGTAATAGAAATTTTAAGCAGCTTTTTACAGCCTCTATGACGATGGTTGGAGTAACGAGACTCCAAAAAAATTAATGGGTTGTCTCGGTAATTACACAAAGATTTCTTTTCTGTGTAGAAATTCTGAAAAACCTTTAACAGCATTTAAAGAAAAAAGACTTTGAAAATAATATAAATCAATTTTATTTTTCAGTTAAGGATATTATTTAAACTTCCCTGCCACTTTCAATTTGAGAATGTTAAAATCGTTTGGGCAAATGTGTGCCAAAAGTGATCGTGTCTCTAGAGGATGTAAAATCCGGACTCAGAACTTTAAATCTATAGCACCTTCTTAATAGTTATATGACACTAATGAAATCCAACAACATTTTTATAAACTTAACAATCATTTAAAATTTGTTAAAAATTTCTCCACTGTGCGACAATGACAATAAAGCGCCAGACTCAACGCAACATTAACAACAGCCACACATTTGAATAACATAAGAAATGGAAAGAGTCAAGTTTTGAAACGGCTTAAGACGACTTTGTGTTGATCTACAATTTAAATTTTACAACGACATATATCACATAATAATTTAAAATAATCCCGATCTGCTGCCTTCTTGCAAGAACTAAAAGTTCTTAAAGCATTTTTGAAAACTACTACCAAACCTTATAAACATTTCACGTTCTTCAAAGCTAAAAACGCATTCAGTGTAGGGCACTGCAAAAAAAGAGAAAAACAAAAGAAATTAAATGAAAAGGAAACGAGCTGCACGAATGACCCTTGACAAAATGTAAAGTAAACAACCAAAAGCTTAACAAAAACGTACAATTAAAAAGCACGTGATTATCAAAATAACTATCATCATTATCGTTTAGCTTCATTAAAAAGTATCTCCTGCTTGTTGTTATAGGCAAGCAAAAATTGTCAAGACAATCTTCGGTTTATGTTTTAAATGAAACAAGTTTACAAATTAAAAACTTTATTTAATTTGTTTAACTTGCGCCTTAACAAAGTTAAGCCGACAATAATTTCTTGTGTATCTCAGTTTTAATATCTGGAACAGATTTTATGATTATGGCAGTAGAAGGTTGCCAGTATTTTTAATTCAAATGGGAACATCTTTTTATGGATTTGCATTAACAAGGAATTATAGGGGGGAAATTTTAGTTAATGGTTATAGAGGAGCGGCTGATTAGATTGGTGGCATTTTCAATTGAAGCATTTTATTTATCAATACGGATTTTCTTAGTTTCTATTCAATTGCTTGCACGAGAAATTCGCTCTGTGATGGCTAGAAATACACCGAAACAAAATATATTATTATATTTTTCTAGAAAATATATATAAATTTTTTTTAATTTGTGATTGTTGTTCATGCTCAAGTTTGAAAAAGTATTAGAACTATTTGTAAAACAAAATGTCAGTCAAATGCTCACTACGACGCAGTCCTATTCCGCTAATTTTTTTGCCCAACTTCTTCAAGTGATATTGACCAGAAATATTTTAAATTATAAACAGGAAAATTCAAAAGGAATTAATTTTCATTTTAGCCATCGAAACCCCTACTGTGCATCGCTGGTATATTTCTATCCGGTGCTTCATTTTTTTAATGACTGTGAGGCGCAATTGAGTTCCAATGCCGAATTATATCATCCTTTACCTCTTTAATTGTTCTTGGCTTATTGACGCACACTTTTTCTTTTAAATATCTGCAAAGAAAGAAGTCTAACGTTGTGAAATCACCTGATAGTGACGGCATCAAAGTAAGATAACACAATTATTTAATTTCCGGCACGAAAAAGCATTTGTGTCATTTTCTGTGTAGCAGAAGACATTTTTCGATAGGAACCACATGTCGTCCAGATCCATGTCTTCATTTTGTGGCCACAAGAAGACCAATATCCCCTCTCGAGAGCGAACACCATTCACGGTAACTGCTTGAATGCACTCATTTTCGAAGAAGTACGGCTCGATGACTTTACCAGCCCATAAACCGCAGCAAACCGTGACCCCTTGGGGATGCATTGGGCTTTAACAATAACTCGTGGATTCGCATATACCCAAGTGCGGCAATTTTGCTTTTTTAATGAATCCATTGAGGTAAAATTGCGCTTCGTTGCTGAAGGTGATTTTCTTTGCGAAGCCTCCGTTCACTGTCAGTATGGTTAACGAAAATTGTTATTAGGCTTCAGCTCTTGAGTATATTGAATCTTGTAGGCGTGTTAATTTAAATCTTAATTCAAGATACTCATAAATGATGTTCGTGAGATATGCGATTGCTGGGCAATGACAAATCCCGGTTCACGGGTCTTCTACAACAATAAAGTTTTCCGGATAACCAACTGGGAAAGCGTGCTGCAGATCCGATTTGCTGAAATTTGCGTAAAATTGTCCCGATTGTGAACACATTTAGCCTATTGTGCTGACCAAAAAATCACGAATTGTTCGAAGTGCATTTTGATTTCAAGGCCCTCTTTTTGCAAAGGGCTTCAATAATCTTAATGCGCTACTCAATTGGGTAACTCTCCATGTTTCAATTTGTTAATTATCGTAACAAAGAAATGCCAACTTAAGTTGGGCACAAGTAACTTCGTAAATTATGATTGGACCAGCTTTAATAAAACTTGATATTAAAGAATAATATTTAATTCAAACAATTGTTTTGGAACTTTACGAATTCAAACGTGAGGCCAAGTAATAGTTCTTTATATAATTTGGAAATGAAATTTATATCTGGCTAAATAAGAATATAATACGCAAAAGAATTGATGATGAAACCGAAACTTAATACGAAAACAGCTATTTTATTTTGTGTGTAAGTTGAGTAATTAAGTTGTTGGCGACTTTCACCCACTTCTGTGATCGATTAATTCCTTTCAAAATATAACACAATGATAATTTGAGCCGGTGCATTTCAACTGAATTTGATATTGAAGTATAAAATTTATTATCGGGAACGAAAAACACTTGAATATGTATTCTCATGTTCAATTCAGAAAAGTGGTTTTGCTTAAAATAGATAAAAAACAAATAGCACACAAATACTTTTTTCACATTCTCTTAAGCATATTGAATATATTAAAACATTCACATACAGAATTAAATAATTCCAAGTATATTTCATATATTAAAACTCCACATAATATTTCCACAATACCGGCATCCCTGTCAATAAAAAACAGAAACAGAATACCTAAAAATTAAAACGTACAACAGTAACTTAAAACTCAAAACTACCACTGTGTGGTAGATTTCCTAATAAAGCGTAACTTTAGAGTTTTATTTTTTTTTTCTTATAAAATTCTGTTAAAAACAAGTAACTAATACATGACTTCCTTTTGTTATAAAAAAGCACTTGTTATCATTAAGGCCATAAAAACGAAACGGCTTGAAAGAACTGGTGTATAATTCTGTTCACGCTCAAACATTTCATTTTTGGTTTCATTTAATTTGTCAACAACAATTCAAATCTAATGGCATAAAGACAACAGCAAGACCAACAATTAAGTGACCACAAACTGAAAGTGTAATTTTTAAAATTTATGTGTTTGAAAATATGATGACTTTTAAATCTCTAGTGTTTTCTTGTGTTATGAAGCACAAAAATATTTTTATTTGGATTTTTTTTATGGGCTTCATTTCATTGTATTTTTTGTACGCTTAATAATATCTTGTAGTTAAGCTATAACACTTGCTACTTCTGCTTAAAATCTTTTATAATTAGAGATCTTATTTGTCTGTTTCGTTATAATAAAGAAGTCAAAAGAGTATGATTACCAAGATTGAAGTATAAAAATTCCAGGTAATTTCGTTAATTTCTCAAGATCTTTCATACGTTTGAAGCATGAAGCGTCTTTATTATCATATAAATTTTTTGAATTTCATCACATTTTCTTGCCGTTTGCTGTTGAGTTTTGTTAACCTGAGATTTCAATCATAATTCTCTGAAAAGTTTGTTAATTGATAACGGGCTGAACGGCGTGTGTGTGTCGCAACAAGTGTTTTCTTAAATATAACTCGTTTGTGTTTTCTGTACGTTTTATGAATATGCTGTAAGACAATTAATTTTGGGCTGTTTCGGAGGAAATTTTGTTGAGAAAGACTGTAAAGTGGAGGGATTGTGTTTGTGTCTTGCATTATAAGTTACAAATTTATATAACGGTTTTAAGTTAAATAATTTTATTCACAATTTACTGGAGCTTTGAAAATTTTTTTTAAAGATATAGTTTGATAACTTTGCGGTAATTTTAAATAACAAAATGTGAGATCAGAGCACTTAAATCAAGAATTTTGTTAATGGCTAAATTCTAGCGAAATTAAGTGACAATAATTTGAAACGCGAAGGCTTGTAATATTTTTCGCGTGTGATTTTTTCACGTGTTAAAATGGGCCAACTGTTTTTTTTTTTTTTTTTTTTTGTAAATGGAACAGTTTGTTTTACAATAAAAAACATCTGTATTAAAATTTTTCTAAAAATTACTGTCCGTAGTCCCAATTGGTTTTATTTAATCCACAATACAATCAATAGCCATAAAATTATGAACAACAATTATATTTTCGTTCACAATAAAAATGTGTTGAGTAATTGAAAACAATAATTTGGTTGATTAAACATACAACATTTTATTGTGTTGCACTTTAAAAACACACTCCATGGAAGTAATTTAGAGCGTGTTGTTGGTTATCTTAAGAGTTTCAATGTAAAATACAAGAAATTAATATATTTAGAAATTAAATATAAGAATTAAATGCTGCTTTAGAGGCCATTAATCACCGCAGGACTTTTGTAAGAAAATATATCTTTGCGCTAAGGATCAACAAAACAAAAGACTTAAGAATGAAACTTTTAAAGTTAAAAATAATCAATACTTTTGAATAATCAAAGTTTTTTTTATATAATATTTAATTACTTTTTTGTACAAAAAAAAATTGCAATATTGATAAAATTTTCCAAAACGATGACTAACTCTCTGCTTATACTCTTACCTTAAACCTCCTGTAAACAATGTGAACTGAGTTTAACATTTTGTAAACAATAAGAATTAGTTTTTTCTTTTGCTTGGAAGCTGTAAGAAATAGGCAATTTAAAAAATAATTTATAAAGAAACACACACACAAACTTAACAACATTCAAATAGATTTCAGTTTTATCCATATAAGACTCTTCACATTTCAACTCTTTATATTATTGTTAGTGTTGTTTATGTGCGACATTTGTTCAATTGGCAACTAACATGATGGCTAACAATAACATTTGTATTATTTTGTTTGTTTGTTCCATTTGGGCTTTTTTTGCAACGCTACAATTTTTTTTTGTCTTCTGGTCGTGCCATTTGTTTTAGGTTGCAATGCGTGTGTAATATTCAATTCCCGATACTCATACCAGCAAAAGACTTACATGTGCTTTGCTACGTTATAAAGTTTTACGGTGTTACTACCAGAAAAAAATAAAAATAAATAAATAAACGCTAGAAACAAATATGTATTGGGAAACAGACATATCAACTTACGTTAAAATGTCTAAAAGCTGCACCTGCAATTGTATCAAACTTAAAAAGTTTAACTGTTAAAGTGTATTGTTAAAGTTGTTGGTGCTGCTGATGCTGTTGTTGTTAGTTTTGGTTTTTAGTTTGGTTTCTGACCAACAGTAAAAGTTGCTATAACTTAGACAAATAGGGAAATAAAATATTTGTTTTTCTTAAACAATTTTATTTATTTATTTTTTTCCATTTGATACAAATAGTGGGTTCAGTTAAAAGGATGAATACGTTTGGCGGTTATGTAAACTGAAAGAGAAATTATTGTATGACCTTAAAGTTCAATTGCGATTTTTCTTTATATATGAGTACGTAATAGATGAAACGTTGGAAATATATCAAATAAAACAAGTTCCCAATAAATAGCAGGTATCTGTTGTTTTCAATATTGAATTATTAATTTTAAAAAGAAAACGTGTTTAAAACTCTTTAATTTTAGTTATGTCAAGATTCTTTTTTCTAATAAACTTACTAAAGAATTCAAAGTGATCAATTGAGGGGTTTTAGCTAGTTTCTATGCGCATTTCACTGGGGCTAATGCAGACCATCAGGGAACCTTTACCCAACATTTAGTAGAATAACTAAAGATATTTATTTCAAACTTCCACTTTTAGAAGTGAACAGCTTAAAACGTGTTTAATTTTTTAAGCGCAGTGCCAAGAAATATTTTAGAAAATATAAACTTTTGCCACAAAAATTTTTTGTAAATGAAACCTTTTTCTTGCAAATATAAAATTGAATTATTTATTATAAAAATTTTGCAATACAAAATTGCATCCTTGCGGAAACTAAAAATTTATACGATTTTTGAATTAAATAAATTGACCACACACGTGGTTCCACATCCTTTTCTTTGCAGTTACTGAGATGCTTCGTATTTAAAATAATACAAAGGTTTATGGTTTCATGTATTGGCACCCTACAAAAGATTGTAGCACCAGTTGTAACAATAGATTCTGCAGTGAAAATAACAAAAATATAAAAAAATCTCTGAGATTATTCCTGAAAAGATTTTTCCTTTCTTGTCAAAAACATTCTTGTATGCTTTTGACACAATTTTTCAAAAGCCGAAACAAAGAATTGTTTCTGGTTTGACAAAAGTATTTAGAAAATAAGAATTTATTGTTATTTAAAAAAAAGAAATAAAAGAAACACCAGCAAGTAGCCAAATTTCCGAGCAAACTGAAACCTGTCACGGGCTCTCGAACAATATTATCGAATGGCATAGAAAATGTGGTAACTATTTTCATTTATTTATTCGTTTCTATGTTGTCTTTGCTTTCAGTTTGTATTGTTCATTTTGAAGTCTTTATTAACGTGTGAATATTTTGCTTTGTACGTTCTACGGCGTATGTCTAATTTGTTAATATTTTTACAGAAATTTGAACGTGCGCAGGGGAAATGTTTATGATTTGCAGGAGCCACAAAATACCATTTTTATAGCCCATGGGTTAGTGGTAATTTATAAATATAAATATATAATTATTTCGGGAATATATTAAATGAAATCAATTGAGTTCTTTATTATAAACATTATCAAATCCTTGAGCTTTAATAATTACATATATGTTTCACAATATGAAAAATAATTAAATAAATAACTATAAACCCCTCACATAATTTTTTTTAGCCTTTACCTAATTTGTAGTAAAAGACAATGCAATACCGGCATAGAAAAGTAATTAACCCTTAACAAATAAAATAATCTCTAAAATTCTATGTGAATATTGGAAATATTTTGTTTAGTCACTACTTAAAGCAATAAATATCCCGGTATCAAAAATAATTTCAAAAGAGCCAGCAATTAATATTCAACACGATACTAAATAAAAAGCGTCTAAAATTTATCATTCTATTAGTTTGCAGTAAAATTTTTTTTATTAATATATATAAAAAGTATTAAAATCATCTGACATCGTATGTTGCAAAAAACAAAAGACTTAGGACACATACTTGTAAACTGACTTGCAATTTAATCAAAACTTCAGTTGTAAATCAGTGCATTTAGATTTTCTTTTATTATCATCTCAATTACAGTAGCAATAAAACTGTCAAAAACTAACTAAAGATTTCATTTCTATTTTATTCAAATGCTGCACACACACACATACATACACTTCCTTCTCTATTATAACTCTTTATGCCCAAGTCAAATATTGCCTAAACTCCATACACGCCCTCTTTGAAATGAAACCGTTCAAAACCAGTAGCAGCTACGTTTTAACTGCTAAAAGTTTTTTTTTTATTTTAAAGAAAACCTTTAAGAAAAATTACATCCAATTGTTAATCCAAAAAAGATTAACGCGGAAATCATCAGTCATTTTATGTTTAAACGAAAGAAAACAGACACAATATTATGATGGAAAAAACATCAAGAGGCATTTAACTCACGACAGGATTTTTGCAAAACAAAAAAATAAAAATATGAAAAAAAATGAGAAACTTAAGTAGTGGAATAAAAAAAAAGAAGGCGTATTGATCAGCATCATCATCAGTACGTTGATCATAACAGCAGCCAGAGCAATAAAAAACAAGTGCTCTTAAAGATGATAGAAGGACCACACCTACTTAAATAGCAACTAAAAAGATTTCCTTTAGCGAATGAATGAATGGCTTTTCAAAAATATAGACTCTGCTAAAGCAAACAGTAGCTGAAAACAGAAAGAAAAACTGTTTTGAATGCTTAAGTAGAAAATTATAATCGTTTCTTTCTTTTTCGCTTAAACTTCAAGTCAGAAGAAATTTGCTTATAAACAGATTTATCATATACAATTTCTTCAAAGTACAGTGTTTCGCAATTACGCAATTGTTAAGTGATTTGTTGTTACAATTTGAAAAGAAAAGAATTGGAGTGAAATCTTAACTTTAGCTGTCGAAAGAGTTCTTTCCTTCGTGCAATTACATATAAGACAAGAAACCCTTTTTTTATTTTTGATTATGTGCTGATTCTTTTTTCCCCAAATCTCATTAAAAATTGAAAATTATCAATTGAGGGGTTTCAGCTATTCCCTAGGCGCATATCACTGGGGCTAATGCAGATCATCAGGGAGCTTTTACCCAACATTTCTTAAAATAACTAAAGACATTTATTTCAAAGAAGCCTAAAATATATCAAAGTTATAACAAGAACTCACTGATCACTTTTCCTTTTTTATTTTCTTATGTTTTTATTCAACAATTGGCTTTTTTCCGACTCTAATTGTAGTTGTAGTTTTTTGTTTTGTTTTAAATATAACACTATGCGACAAATGAAGACTTTTTGAAAAGTGCAAGATCGTGACTATATGGGTTCGATTTCACTATCAAAATGTAGTAAAACCGACTGGATTATATTGTGTCTAAGTTGCAGCTATCACAATGGATATCTGAAGAACTTGCACAATTTTTAAAAGAATAAAATTAACTGGAATCTGGGTCAAAGGTCACAAAATTTAGAAGACGACAACCAGGTCTTCAAAAATGTTTTACTGTTGATGACTCAAAAATGTTTTCTTATTGTAAGGACACGTAGATGCTCATGGATCAGATGAAAGTTGCGTACGATCTTAACGACTAGTGGCTGTTCACAGACAACTCGAAACAAAGTTTAAAATTAATATATAGGAAATAAATACGTAAACAAAGACTTTATTAAATTATTCTCTAAAAAATATATATAAAATTATAAAATTTAAGCTAAAAATTTAAATTTTTAGTCATAAGGTAGTCTTCATGAGCTATTTTTGGTATCTAGACACGATCAGATTATATTGGTATGTTCACAAAAGCTGATCAACTTTACCGTGGCCACAATTTTTCCAAGTACAGTGTATAAAAAATCAGGGTTTCCCAAAAGTTGTGATCGAAAAACAGAAAAAAAAGTTTTTTGTTCTCTAACTTTTTCAAAAATTCTCTGAGATAAAATACATTTCTGTCATAAGATTTTAGCAGAAAATATTCAACGTATTCTTGGCTACATTTTTACTAAACATAGTTAAGCGATATTTTTAAGTGCTGATTAGTTATTTGGCAAAAACTGATAACACCTTTTTTAGGCATCGTGCAGATATTGGGAAACTTTGGAGGCCCATAAAAAGAAAACGGTCAGCGACTTGACCAAACTGAGTATAGGGTTTTACTACATTTTAATAGTAGATTCCAACCCATATAGTCACGACCGTCCACTTTTTTTCCCTGTTGCATAGTGTAATTAAGCGAAAGAAATATTTTTTTAAGCAATATGTTATATAACAGACTTCATATTAAGCGTAACAGACTTCATATTGAGCGTAAATAAGTGGATATATGTATTATGAGGCGGTTTATATGAAGGCTTTTATGAGGGTTTCCGTCAAGGCTTCTATCAATTAATTACTTATATCTTCTAATCATACTTTACGAATAGTCAGATGAACTCCTTTTAAAGCAAGTGAAATTGCTACATCTCACTAGTCAGTGGCGAAATTTCCATATCACGAAGAAAATGCATTGATTTGTGATCTTTCCTACAGAAGGTCGAACATGTATTCCTTTCCATTCGTTGTAATCTTCAATTGTTTGCTATTTCTCCAACTGGCGATAACTTTATTTTGTATATCTACCAAAAATGCTCTGGCTTCAAGAATAAGGAATTAATCCTCTGGATAAAAAGTTTCATTTAGCCAAGAAATAGTACACGAAACAGAAACTGCAAAATGAAAGAAAAAATTTCCATATGATAATATTTTCGCAATGCAATATTTCTCTCTATTATTTTCTTTAAACTTTTTTATTACCATATATTTTCTTGCCTATAATATCACTCAAGTTATTGACTCACCTTCACATGTGGCCATATCGTTGTGTGTACCCGTATGGTTATGAACTACCTTGAGAGTAAGACAGGAAAAAAAATATTATTCAAAATATATATTCAATTGAAGAGATACTCCTTTTATATAAAAACAAAATAGTTATCATTTGATATGTATGTAAAATTGACACTGAGTTTGAAGGAAAAAAAATTATTTGTGCAACTTGCAGAGAAAATTGTAGACAAAAAGGAATAAGAAATTGTTCGCTTTATTGGAGTTTTGTAAAAAGTAAAGTTGATTTCCTTAAGTGTAGTGGGTAGCTGGCAGTACAGACAAAAATATTTATTTATTTTTATTGCATTTTTGTTTTTCTTGAGGGGAATGTGCTCCCGTACTAGTTTTAAAATTTGGATTGAACAAAAGTATTAGTAAAAAGTATAAGTATACGAGTGTACGACAGATTCTTCTAACCTGTACTGCTTTTTCCATTTGTATTATAATAAGTGTGTCAAAATATGTTTTTAAATTTATAAATTCAACATTTAATTAGTCCAAAGCTACGATAAGAGCTGCTAAGCAGGGCACCGCTGTGTAAGTTTAATATATAAAACTGATTGTTGACTTTCTCTTGTGCTTAAGGATATTTTCCGTATTGTTCCGAATACAAAAACAATTTTCGAACAATTAGCCTATAAAGTTATGTTTGCTATAAAAAAAGGTTTTATTTTTACAATCTTTGGAAATTAGTGCTGATTATTTTTTCCCAATATGTGAATCAAAGTGATCAAACAAAATTAAAATTCCCAAAAACATGTACTAATTTGAAAAATTAAAACATCGCATGTTGTCAATATTCTAAATAATTTTTTTTTATATTAAAACAATTGTTAGTTGGGGTTGTTCTTTACTTCTCTTACAACTGCTATTAGAGTCAGAATAAATCAAACCAATTGTAGAATAAAAACGGAAGAAAATAAAAAAAGGAAAGTGATCAGTGAGTTCTTGTTATGACTTTGATATTTGTTATAGACTTCTCGCTTATTAAAGTGGAAGATTGAAATAAGTATCTTTAGTGCTTCTAAGAAATGTTGGGTAAGTGTTCTCTGATGATCTGATCTGCATTAGCGCCAATGAAAAACTCCTCAATTTGTCACTTTGAGATTTTAGCGGAAATAGATCCCACTATCATTTGTATGGACACTGTACATAATACAGTCGAAGAAGACTGCAGCTTTAGTTCTGCTCATGGAGGTACGGTAGGCAACCTGGTGAGTTCGACATCTTGCTGCAGTACAGACCCGAGGGAAGGTTACTCAGTCTTTGACGTTGGTTTTGCTTATAATTCATAAAACTTATATACTTCTACCCAATCTCTGAATTAACAGAGAACGGGAGTGCTCTGTTGGCTTGCCTACGCTGTCAATAAGATAATCAGTTGGAAGGACAGCTGGATTTAGTTAAAGAACAACCATAAGCCGATAGAAGGTTGAGAAGCCTACATTGATTTGGTATGCGAGGCTTGACCAGTAACCTAAAACTGGTAGCACGGGTACCGCTATGCGCTACAAAAGAAGTATTAACCATTATGACAAAATGATGATATTCGCAGGTAACCACGTAACCACAGGACTGCGAGTGTGTGCTGGCATTATGATCATCTCGATGATGTTAGGATTTGTCTACGTTCGCAGCAGTGGTTATTGGGGTGAACTTCATTGTTTTCAGTTGTGTGTATGGTGACTCTGTAGCCGGAGATTGGTTGAGGTGTCCACAGGCAGTGCAAGTGGTGGTTGTCATTTGTTACTAAGAATCGCTGGGAGAAATTTCGGGTATAGAGTGATGCTTGTCATGTGCTAGTGACATGTCGGACTTCGTTCTAACGGGTAGGGGGGGGGGGGGGGGGGGGGCTGCAAAGTTGGTGCTCGGAAGGACTTGTAAGACACCTTCTATTTAATATAATTATGTCTTGCTGGTTTCGTTTTTGGTACTGGTGGTATAAAGAAATTCTCTGCAGTAGCGACAGTGTTGGATAAGCCAGCCCTCTTAAGAAGGGTGTATATTGAGTCTGAAGTATATGTGGAAAAAAAGGATATAAAAGAGTATATATTCACAGTCAAATTTAAACGACTCTTAAAAGACAGATTTGCAAAATATCGGATATATAAATTCCATCAAAGATGATATAAAAATGATTGAAATCGGTCTATATATCGTGAAGTTTTTAAGAACTGCTACGAACTATAATCGGTTGATAAGATTTTTCAAAACAACATCGCAGTTGTCTAGCTCCATTGAAAGTATTTGTACGCGAATACCTTCCCAGCAACTTTTTGTAACTTAACAAGGTGTGGGTGGTCGTTATGTTACACATACAATCATGTGTATTAGAGCACTCGACTGCCATGCATGCAGTATTTCCTCTTTTTTTTCTCCCAACTTTTGATATGAAAAGTGCATCAATTTTTCATTTTAGGTGGCATTTTTCTATTTTGTTTATTTGGTATATTTAAGCATATTTTAATATCAATAAGGCAAAATAAAAAACTAAAATACTCTTTTGCTGGCAAATATGCATAAAACCATTAAAATAACAAGTGAAACTTTATTAATTTAGCATTCTGTTTAGTGATATTTTTTTTGTTGCTTTCTCGTTACAATTTATTGAAGCGAATTCCTAAAGAAAAAGCCAAGAGCGAGTACTTTCAGTCAACCTTTCAAATTTGCTTATAACAATGCCACACTTGAAGTTGATATGAAATTTATATAAGAATATGTAGCAGATATTATTTCTGTAGTAACGAAACTCATTAATTATAAAGTGATTTTTTGCTGTTGCGGTTGCGCCAATAAAAAATAAATAGTGCAGTGCAGGCTGATAGTTTTTTAATTAGTTTCATGTATTATTTGAAATTATTTTTTGTATTTTTTTATGTTATTAACTTTCAAATCAGTTTTAACATCATCTTTTCACTTTCGAAAAAATTCCATTTATTTTTCTTTGAACACGAGTATAATATTGTGTAAATATCTCAACACCCGCATTTGACACACACAATATCATTGATTTCTTTGACCCACCCGTAACAGCAGACATCTTTCAATTGATTTGTTTTGTTTTTGGTATCTCATTCATTTTGGAAAGAAATAATTATTTGGTTTTGTTTTCTTTTTAGCTTGTTTTTGTTGTTGTTGCTAAGAGGATTATGCTTTCACAAATTTATTTTCTTTAGTTTTTGAGCCAAATACTATTGTAAATTTGTGTGTTTCTTTGAAAACAATGCCGAGTGGTAGATATAAACAATCAGCCTTTTTTCTCCTGCAAACTGTTGCAAATAACAGATACAGAAGAATATGGACCACCTGTAACGATGCGGGTGGCAATTTGTGTAGATATTTTTTACAGTGACAGGTTATTTATCGCAAAAAGGCTGAAGTAATTGTATTTGGTTTGTTTTGAAATATTGAGATCTATGAACACACAACTTGGCAATACTCAAAGAGGTATGGTTACGGAGTTATGGGCGTGCTGTTGCAAGCATGTGTAGATACAGATAATGATGTTGCAAGATTTGGGTTGAAATCGTACAGTAGCTCATCTAAGACAAAAAACAATGGAATTTAAATTATTTAGCTAGAGATTTCTTCTCCTGCTCTTGAATATATATATTAATTATTGGCGTTATAGTTTTTATATATACTGTTTTGCTTAAAATCTATAAACAGTGGTATTAAATTTTGCTGAATTATTCTGAACTCTGAAAATAGTTTAATATTATGGTTATTGAACTCAAATTTTACTTAAAATTATATGAACCGTGATCAAAATTATCTAAGCATTTATAAAGGGCTTGCAGTTGCCAAAAAGCCTTCTCCAATACGGCGAAAACATCTGAAAATTTCCTATCACTGAAATACAAACGCTTTTTTCTATTCTCATTAAACTGGTTACAGTTCCAAAGCCTTTTGTAAAAGAATATGATCCCGCCAATGACTGCGAAGCTATTTTTTGCATTTTTAGCATGTTGTTCTGTATTTTCTTGGCACAGAGCGTACATCTTTCAAAAATATTCTGAAACGATCAGTAGACTTATGTGGGGTATTAAATTCCATAAGTAAAAATAATCTTCATTTGCTTCAGTAGTGCCTGTACTTCAATGCCTGAAGCTTCCATTGTTATTTCGTTTAGCTGTAGAAGATACTCTTCGATGCTATCAGAATGCATAAAATCTGCTTCATCACTTTCTTTTACATTTAAAATATTATTTATGTCAATCGAATCAGATCTTTTAAAACAAAATCCGGCATGTAAATTCATTTCACATATTCTGCTTAGAAAAAAATTAACGTCAGTGCTCAAAACATAAGTCGAACTAGAAATAATAACACATTTTTTATTTGTATTTATTTGCTAAATTTTATATGAAAACTTTGGCTTTTATATACAAACTAGGAACAAGCAGCTAAATTTAAAAATAATCTTATGGGAACATTTTAAAATTATGTATCTGTTATTTTCAATATGATGCCTTGCACACCATAAGATGACAAGGAAAAAATTATATGATAATTTAATTTGTCTTGCAACAGCACTCAGGGAATGAGTCTCTCATATGCGATGCATTGTTAAAGAAATAGGAAAATTGAGATAAAAGAAGTAGGGCCCTTGGACGTTCGATTTAAGCTTTCCCAGGTAAAATTTCATAGGAAGTCCTTAGGACGTTTTTTCCACACACGAAATGGTCGGCCGCGGGACTTCTATATACTCGCACAAGTATCTTGCAACGCATTAGAAGGGGTTTTTATGTTGCAAAGATGGTAAATGTTAAGCCTTGTGTCACCTCTTCACTTAAATATGTGAAGAACAGCAAAGTGTCTTCTTCTATCGCGCAGATATTATTCTATTCTTAATTTGAATAATCCTGTTTTTATTATATATTTAATGATACAGTAGAGTATGCCAATTCAGCTTTTAATATGTATCACTAATATTAAGTTCAATAGAACATAAAAATGGTTTCGTTCATCCCATAATTGAAACTATAATGTTGCGTCATTTGTTAACCATCGTTAATTTTGGGTTAACACTATAAATGCCCGAAGTTAATTTAATTAAAAAATCTCATTAAAAAATAAGTATCGCCATGCAGAGTGTTAAATATTAATCAATACCATTTCCTTGGCAAATAATATCAAACTGAAGAAGTTTTATAGTTGGCAATATGTTATTTATTACGGTCATGTAAATATTAAAATTGTTTTTAACCCAGTTAGCAGGGAGAAATCTTATTTAAGAAAATATTAACAACAATATGTCCAAAAGTTGTTGGGTTGTTTAAAATTTTTTAATCCCAAAACTTAATAAAAATACGTAAAATGATTTTATGACATATAATAAGCCCGAATAAAGCCTTAATTACGTTTTATAAGTTTTACTATAAAAGGATTATATTTAAAAATAAAAAAAATAAAAACCAGAATATGAAAAAACTTCAGCTGCAAAATATGACGGCTATAAAGATAAACAGAAACTACAACGTTTTAAATAACTGCAGAACAAAAACTGACAAGTTTAAATGGTTAAAACGGTTTAACCAAAAATGATGTGTAACAATTAACCTGCACTCATGAAAGAAAAACATCAAAAAAAAAACAAACAACAACCATAAAATGGTTTTCAACATTTAAAACAAAACTGTGCTGCTGACAGCCAAGTAGTTTGTGAGATTCCATTTAAATCAACCAAAACCCAAAAATTTATGATTTAAACCGCAATTTAGATTCATATTTAACATTTTTATTACAATTCTGGCTTCTTTTCTTTCGAGATGGCAAAAAAAAGAAACACACACAAAATGATCTGTCTCGTTTATATTTTTTAATAAAAACAAATTGTTTTTTTTTTCTTTTAACATTAATTTTTTTGAAGATCATGTCTTGAATTCTGTCAAGTTGTTATATGGTTGTCGGCTTTTTCATAATATTAATGAAATCATAAATGACATAAAATGTCAACAGTTCTTTTTTTCTCTTCTCATATAACTGAGTCATAAGCTAAACAAAATAAATAAAAACCACAAAACGTTGAGAGTTGAATTGTTACAAGAATGATTTTGAATGTTTTTTTTGTTACAATTCGAAAATGCTATCAGGTAAAGATTTTTATACAAACGTAACTTGTACTTATTGTTATGTCATTTTAAACGTCTTTTATTTTATTAAACGGTTTCAATAAACGTTTTGTTGCTCCACAATAAGAGTGTTAAAGCAAGTGTTGAAATGTCTTCTTCGAGCTGCTGGCTAAGAGGTATAATTTCTACTGAGTTTTTTCGATCAATTCTAGTGGAATTGAAAATAAGTCTTATTACCATTTCAAAATATGCGGGCTCAATAATTAAATGACTGTTTCAAACTACTAAATGTTGTTTGAAAATTAATTATTTATTTCAGCTAAAATTTGAAATTATTACGACCACTAATTGATGACTTTTCTTTACAGATTTGTCAGCTGAAATAAATATATGAAAACCGAAGGAGGAAATATAATTCTTAATTATGGTAAGTTGGTACTTTAAGGGACAACAGTTTGATGAACATTACATTTAATAGAAAAGTGTTTGAAATTTAGAAAAGCACGGAAAATATTCCAAAGGACAAGGGCAAGCCAATATTACTTTTTTTTAATACTCAATTTAAAATGCAGCGTTTGTAAAACAATTCATTTGCATGCGAGAGATATTATCAGCAAAATCATAAAAACTCTTAAATAAGAACTTTCGTTTGTTACCTTCCGTAATTAAATTTAAAACAGAATAAGTCCGCAACTCCAAGTAAAAGTTCTACCAGATAAATAAAACCCATAACAAAGCTGTCTTTAAAAGCTCTCTTACATATATATTTTTTTTATTCGTAGATTTAATAATATCAGGTTCTTTCCCAGACGTCCAATAAGTTTAATAAGAATAAATTGAATTTCTGAAAGAAATACACGCATTATTTGTTGTTATTTTCTTTTCTTTTTATAGCACTTAAATCACAAACTCTACTGCTGCTGTTTCAATTTTTAACTGCACTTTAAAACCGAAATTCGGTTACATTTTGCAAATAATTGCTTTAATATTATAAAAATACTTAGACAAAGTGAATAACTGCTTCAAAAGCGCAAAATTTCATATAAAAATCATGCAAATTCAGAAGGAAAAATTAAAATGTGGTGGATTCTTCAGTGCATCCTGGTGTAGAATGGGTGATACCAGTGGAAGATGATTCTTTAAATGAATTTGCAGAATTCACCATTTCATTCTCAGTCGGTGAAACGTGCATATTATATATACCCAAATAAATTCCCAAGAAAGGTATTTACCCGGTATTTACCTACACATCGGGTAAATACCGGGTAGAATCCCATCTCTAGGTCCTAAGTTGGTTTCAAAAAAATATGTTTGTGTAGTAAAACCTAATTTTGTTCAAAACATGTCGGTGTATATCGTTCTGTTTGCAAAATGTTGGAAATTAAATTAAAGCATCGCAACATATTTATTAGTGTGCTAAAGTAAAATAGATTCCATTTCAAAACCTCATTCCCTAACGAAATTTTAGGCTAAATTTTATAGAAAAAAACCTACTGCCACAGATCTCTTTTATTACGATATTCCTAAAACAATGCTGAACAACAATTTGTTTTGTAGCAGAACAAGCAGATAATGAAATTACTTCAATAATATAATAAATAATAAAAATATTATGAATTAAATAATAAAAACGTTGTGGGTCCCAGAGTATAACCATCAAAAACAGATTGTAGCCAAGTTACATAAACTTTAACATATAAATTTCTGCAACCCTCTTAGTAAAATTTTTTTTTAAATTTGAATTCTTTAAAATTTAAAATAAAAACTGAAAAATTATAATATAAAATATTTAAATCAATCTTACTGAACACTTGATCTCACAAAATTTATACAAATAAAACGGATGTACGCTCTATAATAAACAGACAATTTATAAATTCTTTCCAATGCAAAACACAAATTATTATGCACAAAATAAAAAAGCACAGTGGTGCAACATGCAAAGTATGCAACTGAATATTATTTGGTATACATTTTTTTTTAAATTTAAGCCACACTGATTGCTAATAAAGTTGGCATATATTTCAGTCATTATAATGGCTCCATATCCTTGTGAGTTCTTCTTGGCCAATTACAGCTGTTTTGCTCTGCTGTTGAATAAAACTGATATTGGCTTTCCCTTGTGCTTTGGAATGTTTCTCATGTCTTTCAGAATAAAGAAACCCTTCGAACAATTAAACTATAAAACGAGATTTAAATAAAACATTTTTTAATATTTTATACTGTAACATATATAAATAGTAAAAGGAAGACATTTGATTTCCATTCTGAAACTGTAGCATATCTCTCTTCTGCAACAGACTTCTTTTGCTTAACTTTAAGAAATTCTTAATATACCGATTAAAGGATATTTTACATAATACACCACTGTGCCACGTTACCAGAAACGACCTGTTGCCATAGCATTGAACCTGCTTTAATAAGAACCCAGAGTATGTGAATTTACTAAATTTAAATTCGGGTTACTTTGTCTGTCCATTCATCACATCGTTCTGTTATTTGCAGTACACTTGCGTTTAGCCCATTGAGGAAGTTGATATTGAAAAGGCTGGAACATGTAAAAAAAAATATCTTAAAAACCAATTTTAGTTTTGAAAACAAAAATATATCGAAAACATATTCAAAAAGGAACAAAAAGCAAACGTGCATGGAATAAAAACGCACCAACAATATGAATAGCAGCCAAAGATGAGAAAAAAAGATGTGAAGATTGCAAAAAAAAATAAAGGACGATTATCCTGTCATTCACTTGTTGCTTCAACAGAAAATTGTAGGCATTTTACATTTAATATTTTTTTGTTGCTGGCTTTGATTGTGTATATAATTTGACACGGTATATGCAAGTGAAAAATATACGCAAACTGAAAAATTTCAATAAGACAGGTAGTTTGTTTTATTTTGCCTGTACGTGGCAGTGGGAAAAAATCATGAAACCGAAACAGGTATATAAGAATAGTTCAGGGACGTGGAATATAAATATATTAAATGGCATCACAGGGAATTACATTTCTCGTGTCCTTTTTCCTAATAGAATCCGCACAAAAAGATACTGGTTCAAATTAAATGGTAATAAATAAAAATTGACATGACTGCTGATGAGGAAAGTGTAGCGGCTATCGAAAACAGTTGTTATGCTCAGCTGTGGAAGTTGATTATATAAAACTGATGTTGACTTTCCCTTCTGCTTTGGAATATTCATCATATTTTTTTAATTAAAAAACTCTTTCGAACAATTAAACTATAAAATTATATAGATTAAATTTCATATATATAAAATCAAAAGACTTAAGACAGCAACTTTAAGTTAATTTTTAATTAAAACCTCCGGTATATGCAGTTCTATGTTTTGCCACGTTTCTTTATATAAGGCCATGCCAAAAAGTACAATTCCGTTCGGAATCGGAATTCATTCCATAGTTTAGCTCTTCGGAAAACTAAGACCGATAAATTTCGGACTGAAATCCTTATCTTACAGTGCAACTAGATATTTTAAACTAGCTCTTATCAGTAAATAAATTAGTTCTTAAGGGATTTATTTTAGAAAAAATACTCTAAATCCTTCTTAGAGCGTATTTTTCCAAATTTGTATAATTCCTTCCAAAAATAAATTTTGAAAGAAAACAAAATTTTTGGAATTGATATTCGCTCCACTGGACTACATCCTTTATAAACGAACGCTGTTTCTTGTTTCTTAAAACTTTAAATATTAATTATGTGCTGACTCTTTTTTCCCAAAATCTAACTCAAAAATTCAAAGTGATCAATTGAGGGGTTTTAGCTTGTTCCTGCATGCATTTCAATGGTGCTAATTCAGATCATCAGGGAACCTTTACCCAATGTTTCTTAGAACAACTAAAGATATTTATTTCAAAACTTCAACTTTAATAAGTGAGACGTCTAAAACAAATAGCAAAGTCATAACAAGAACTCAGTGATCACCATTTCTTTTTCATTTTCTTACATTTTTATTTTACAATTGGTTTCTTTCTCTCGCTAATAGAGATATGTGATCCATGTTAGTTTCATTGGATTTATTAAAAAAAAGCATTAAATAATTTTTAGAACTTATATTTCAAAAGTTTTGTAAAAATGTTTTATTTTTTACGATAAGAAAAAATTATCTGAGTTGATTTTTGCTCCACTATTCTTTTAAATAGCGAATAACTTTCATTTAATTATTAAATATCATTAACAATGAAATAGTTACAGTGCATTTAGAATTGATCATAATATGATCCTCTGTTTAGATACTTAAATCCCATTCAAGACTAATATTCTAGAAATCGCAATATAAACAAGGGAAAACTTTAATTTCATTGATTGCTTTATGGAGCAGAGCAAATTGGCCGGTTATTCATGATTTAATATCATGAAAGTTGTATCCCCTTCTAAAATTAATATTGTCTACGTCTCTGTGTATTCCTGTTGTCTGAAATTCTTCCTTTAGTTATTTTTTTTATGTTATTACCCCATAACAACACAAAAATTCTCACATCTTTAAAATTTCAATATTGTATTGTTATGAATGAATTCCCATTGGGTATGAAAAGTTCTGAAAAGTAGCGAACATCTTTTCTAAGCGTGTGAACCTGTTGCTGCTGTGAAATGGTCTTAGCAGATTTGATTGCCTCAGCTTCAACAGGGCAAGGTAGCACACACACACACACACACACACACACATATATATATATATATATATATATATATAATTTGCCTTCTTTTGAAATGAAAATATTTTCAAATGCTTTGCAATCTTTTGTTTAATTCTAAGAAATTATAATTTATTTCGCTATCTTTAATGTCCCTCACCGAAAGAAAAAAATATCATGAAAATAAAAAATGCCAAAGCCAGAGATGATCATAATGTTTCATCTTAAGTCGTGTTTTTTGCCAATTTATTACAGTTGTATCTCTATTTGAAACTGGAGTTTTGTTTCTGTAAGCGTCACTGTTTTAGACTGTGGCTAATTTTTGTTAACTTTTTTGCCAGATTTATTTTTTAATTTCTGCTTAAGTCTACCTGTAAATTAGGTCGTCATAAACAAGGTTGTACTATATTTTGTTGTTATTTTTGAGTTTCTAAAAAAAAACAGAAAACATAAATACTCTCGATTGGCATGCAAAAGTGATTCCCACGCAATCATATTTCTTTCTTTGAAACCCAACAAATAAAATAAACAATCAAATATAAAAAATCTATTTAAAATCGTGAATTTGTTAATCTAATTTTATTTAAATTATTAATGCTTTTGCAACTTTGGCGCTAAAAATATTATTTTAATTTCACTTTTTATAAAAGATATATCGGTAACAATACAGCGTTGCTTTAAGTAATTCAGTCTATAAGAATGACCTTTTGAAATAGCGATTATACAGCGTAGCCAAGGAATATAAGTTTGATTCCATACCCGTTCAGAAATATGGGATAGATTTTTTCTGTTTTAAGTATTTTCACTTGATTCTGTGTTTCGTTTCCGTACAAACTTATTTGTGGTACTTTAAATTCCCATAATTTTTATGTTAATATTGTGGCAACTTAGGAAAACAAAACTCAGCATAATTTCAAGTGCTCTATAAATATTTTATTGTTAGTCTTATTTAATAAATTATTGAAACAAATATTAATTACACACTTATTAGCTATTAGCCAGTGAAGAAACAGCACTCGTGCAAAGATGAAATAGTGCAGTGGGTAATTCCGATAATATTGTATTTTCTCAAGAAAAAGTTTATTTAATATAAAAAAAACTTAAAAAATGAGAATGATTTTCTTATAATATAATGCACATCTAATGAAACTAACATTAACAACAGATTTGTTAGTTATAAGCGAGTGATTAAAATAGTGTTCGTATAAAATTTAAATAGTACAGTGGAGCATGAATCAATTCAGATAATTTTGTCTGCTCTTAAAAAACCTTTTTTATAAGGAGTTATAAAAAATAAAAATGTAACAAACCCACAAAAAATAATTAATTAATTTTGTTCTAAGATAAGTTTATTTGAAAACCAATATATTTACTGATAAAAGGAAGTTTCAAATAGCGATTTGCCCTATAAGACAAGGAATTAATAATTTTGATCATGATATTAAAAATTATTTCATATGAAAGAATATTCTCGGTTTTAGTTTTCAGAAGAGCCAAACTATGGAACGAAATTCGTTTCCGAACGGATCGTTTATTAACATCATCAGGATTAAGCATTCCTTTTACTGATTTTTCCTGATAATATTGAAGAATTGCTTGCAAAATATTTAATAGAAATAACAATTTTGTATGAAATTAATTTGACAATTTGTTTGTTTGTCTTGGACCAGCACTCAGGGGATGACCCCTACATATAAAGTGTATTGCGCCACAACCTAATAAGAGGGGTTAGTGTGAAGAGAAAAGATAAAGATAAATAAGAAAATAGAAAAATTGTTGTAGTTATTTTTACTTTTTATTTCGCCCATGAATTTTTGCCGATAAGGAACGGTGCTGCCTTCTGCTCTTTCACTATGTGATGGTGTTGAATCACTGCCGGTAGTAATCAGCAACCAGTGTTATGCCTTCGTCATTGAGACCCATGCCAACATGAATTTAAGCAATATTGCAGTAATGCAGATACGGAAAACTGCACACCATTTTCATGACTGAGTACGGAGTCAATCTCGGGATCTAGGACATCGCAGTCTTGTGCTCACTACTTCAGCCAACAGCATACACTCAATTCATTCGCTATTAATGAATTTGCTCCATGATTCATAGAAAGTATTTTATATATATTGAAACTTCATTTGGTAATTATTTCATAGAAATTTCTCAAATAAGGAGTTAATTATTATAAAGAAACTTTTGTGAATTTGACCGCTAATAACTTTTTGTGGGAAAATTTAGTGTCCAAACCATTTGTAAACTTTGAGCTAATGAAAATTATGACAAAATGTTTAATCTCATGCTCAAACTTTCAAAAGTAAGCGCAAGAGCTACACAAAAAATCATATAGCGTTCTGAATATATTTAAACTTCTATTCATAAGGCCAGTAAAATAGAATCATCAGTGTACGTGCTTTTTTCAACAGCTTTTCAAATTGATAAATAAAAATGTGCAATACAAATTATTTGTTATTAAAATTTAATATTATCTATGCATGAGTAAATAGATATGCCCGCAATTTTCATTAAAAAAAATATATTCAATAGCAATTCAAAAATTAACAACTCTCAATAACAAACAATGCGAACAATTGTCCGATAATTTGTCTAAATTATTATAATTTAAGCAAGTAAATAAACCGTTTATTAAAAATTATTTTAAAGTTATTATTTGAAATTTTTGTTATATAAACTTGTGCCACAGATTTCAGTTTCAAACAGTTTCACAACTTTGCAGTATTAAACTTATTTTGCACAGCGAAACGTTTTAAATGTTTTTGCAAATATTAATCTTTTCATTATTTGTGTCAGTGGCCGTGACTGACAGTGAAGTGGAAAAGCTTTTCAAGGATACAAAAATAATACCGGATGTATTGTGTACGGCGCCCAAGGAAAAATTAAAGGTATTAATAATTGTTAATAAAGACTCGAGTGATAATTAACTGCCTGGCCTTAGGATGTCATTAAATATCTATTTGCTTAATTTTATTTGAAATAAGTAACAAATCTTAAAAACTATTTCTATTTGAAATATTATCGTCGACTTAACGATATCCAGGGGCATCGTGGAAGAGGCAAACAAGCGATTCTCTCGAATCAGTGATAAATTAGGTTTGAAGTGTATTCGATTAATTTATCAAAATATTTATTGTAATTTTAAGCTGGATTTTGGAAACGGCTTGATTGTAGGCGATGCCCAAGAGTTTACTCCCACTCAAACAAAAGACGCACCCACCATCGACTGGTCGGCTGATGCAAATAAGTATTACACTCTTTACATGGCCAGTCCTGATGCCCCAGATGTTGCTAATCCAAAATGGTCAGAATTTTTGCACTGGCTGGTAGTTAATATTCCTGGCAAAGCCATCGATAAGGGGAAGATCTATTGTCCTTACATTGGCCCACTTTCGCCCAAAAATGCTGGCATGATGCGTTATGTTTTCTTGGTGTATGAACAGCCGGACAAACTGGAATTTAATGAACCCTACGTTGATAACTCAAAAGTGGAGGGTCATGCCAATTTTAAGATACAGAATTTTGCACAGAAATATAATTTGGGTGAACCAGTTGCTGGAAATATATTTCGTAGCCAATGGGATGAATATGTGCCAATATTGCACAGGCAAATGGGTGTAACAATGGCTGAATAGATATCGGTGAGAGATGTGAAATCTGGACACGAACTTATAGAAATGTATATAACTAGGAAGATGAATATTATATATTACAAAGCACTTTTGCAATGCACCTCAATATTTATAATACACACAAGTACTTTTAAGTTTAAATGGTTTTTGGGATAAATGATATTTAAATAAATATTATTTAAAGGCATTTGTAATTCATTGAATGACAGTCCAAGCAGAATGAAAAGCGTTCACAATTCTTACGAAAAGATTTCTCCTCCTCTAGTTTTCCATAGGAATCAACTAAAATAGCTAATATTTTTAAGATTTTTCATCCAGTGAAACTGTAAGAGTTCAGTGAACTTTCCAAAAACCCTATAACATGCAAGGAAGCAGGTGTATCCTTTTTTATACATTCAAAACTAAGTCTATATTAAATCAAATACAATCAAATACGAAACACACAAAAAGATATTGCGGTCTCAGCGCATTGCACGGACACATGCACTTGCTCTATTTAAAGACTATAACAAATGATTTTCATACGTTTTTTGAATATTTAGAGATTTAATCCCTTAAGAAGTGAACTACATAAAAAAAATATAGAAGCACAATCGAACAAGAGCAATGACATTGAAAGAGACTCTTTAAATGACATAAAAGAATTCTAAAGCACGTCTCAAAAAACAAATTGTAAGCAGAGAAATAAATTCGTCAAAAACCGAATTGTAAAAGAAAAAAAATTCTTTAAGGAATTTCCGGTTTCATTTGAAAAAGAAACAAAGAAAATTGAACGAGACACAGGAAACATATGCGCCAGAAACACCAGACTAAAACACGTAGATTTTTATTAAACAAAAAAAAACCCCCGATTCATTTTTTTTATTACAATTTTTTTCCATCAACAATTGTTTAATAAAAACAATTGTTTTTTAAATGCACGACAATCAAAGTGCGATTAATAACACAAAAAAGCGGCTGCATTAAACAGTTGTTTCATCGGCGATAAACTCACTGTTCGTTTGATATTCCAACATGTAATAAATTTCTAAATACGAAAACCCCAACTTTTCTTGGAGACAGATTTCTTTGGCCGAAATAGTTATTGATTTTAAATTAAAAAATTTAATAGAAGTACTGCCGTTCAGCCTTTGAAAGTTGACAATCGTGCTCAAAATCAAAGGGTTTTATGTTACAATCACGTTTTCTTTTGGCCTGAGTTGAAAATAATTAAGTCTAATACGTTTTCAAAATAATTGATAGAATTTTCTGATGGCAACGATCTTTGACGCGTGTTGTGGTAATTAGAATATTTTAAAAAATTAGTTAATTACAAATGAAATGCCATAATATATGCTGTTGTAACTACTGCTGCTGCTTGTGAGTCAAATGAAAATTAAAAAAAAGGAAGTGCGAGAAAGATGGAGTTCAGAATATGTGCTTTATGTACATGACAATTTTCTATATGATTTTCCCCACTCATATTAACCTCGAGAAATTGTTTTTCTTATCAAATATTAGCTCTTAAAACAGTAACCACAAAATACTAATAAAAAGTATTTGTTAAGTTTAATTTGGATAGGCTACTTGTTTTAACTCAGAAATACATGATAAATATTCCAAAGCACAAAGGAAACTCAACATCAGTTTTATATATTCAACGTACACAGGAGAACAGAACAGTTGTTTTCGAAAGCCACTACACTTTCATCGTCAGTAGTCATGTGTGTTTTTATTTATTACCACTTGTTAGGTGACTTAATTTAATGTGCCAACAGTTTCTGTTTGTATCAATTTTAGTATGGAAAACTGTACGAGAATTGTATCAAACCGATGGCAAGACGCCTTTATATCATCTATGTGTTGCAGTTTGATTATTTTTTTCATATTCAATCTTTTCTTAATATTTTGTTTTATAGTTTTTAAAGTAAATCTTCTTTTTTTAATTTAAATTATGTGCTGATTTTTTGACTGGGGCTAATGCAGATCATCAGGGAACCTTTACCCAACATTTCTTAGAATAACTAAAGATATTTATTTCAAACTTCCATTTTAATAAGTGAGAAGTCTAAAACAAATATCAAAATCATAACAAGAACCCACTGGTCACTTTTGCTTTTTTATTTTCTTACGTTTTTATTCCATAATTGGTTGGATTTTTTCCGACTCTTCTTTTGTTTGAATTTTCCTCAGTGATTTTGAACACTTCTGCTTCAATTCAGACAAGTGTTTGTAGAGTTAAGCAGCTCAAATAAACACTTATTTGACTTAAAATATTTTTTATTAGTATATATTATTTAGGATTATTTTAGCAAATATTGGACAAGTGTGAATGTACCTTTACTGACAAAGGTGATTGGTACAATGGGTGCTTTATGAAAGGCTGTTATATCATTTGTTTCTTTGCCGTTTTATTTTTTTAATTTAAAATTAGTTTAATTGTCTAACAGACTCTGTTATATCTACCATTGTGAAACAATTTTTGGAATTTGTCGAATTCTAATATTATGAAGGGCGTAATATATTAAATATAGGCAGAACTCTTAAAAAAATTACACTATTTAAATTTTAACATGAAAATATTATCAAGTGAATAAATTAGAAGAATGATAATTCGGATTTATCTGAAAACTGTACAGAAAATAAAAAAAATTGTAAAAGAAAATCTGCTTAAATGTGACACTTCACATGCATACATTTTTTAAATGGCACTAACCAATAAAAAAATTTTGAGCCTAATGAAACCTAATACTTATAGGCAGCCCTCGTACTAGGAAACAGAAAATATATAGAAATTGTCACTTCCTTGTAAAAGCAAATAAAAACAGACAAATTGCAAATAAAAGTGTTATACAGAAAATTAAACAATTACAGAGCAGACAAAAGACGGGTAACATGAAGACCGCATTGTGTTACCTGTTGCAAAAAACAAAATTATATCTTTTACATTGGAATCGGTATTAAGTATTTTTCCGAAAATATTGTCTAGCTCAATTCAACAAGTGTAATAATACCTGTTCCCAAACACTTCCGCTGCAGCAAGGATATCCTTAATACGCTATCGGCTAGGAAACTCGGGGACTAATTTATTTGTTAACAGAAATCGTTGTAATTAACATCACGTTGGTAATTCCTAAATTTACTAATTTCCATAATGACAAAGTCTACTTCATTAAAAATATTTAAACGTGTTTGTTGTGTCTGTACTCATACCTGTTTGAGAGCACTTTTGTAACGTTTAACTCGTGGATTTTATTCAAGTTTTAAAGACGAATGACAAATGCCGACACCTCGTGCTTAGAATAACAACTATGGTTTTGTTTCTGTATGTGTCCTATGACAGGAGCTGGGTCATTTTTACATGCCTTTGGCCCGAGACAAAGGTGACACACTATCGCAATATAATAAGAGACGAATACGTCAAAACCTGTACTTAGAGACACATGTCGCTGGCAACACCCCAATCACACGAACACTCTTAAGGCCCAAACCAAAAAAGCCAGACTTTAAAGTAAAACAACACAAACAGTTATTTAATATTCGCCCAAGCACCCTCATTGTTTTTATGTGGTTTTGTTGTTGTAGTGAAAGAAGTTATTGTTGTTAACTTCGTTAGATCGTTAGCGTTATAGAGACAAGCACGAATTTATGATAAGGCATGCTAAACTAGCCACGATCCTCGACGACATCATTTACTACCACCAGTAGAAGCAAGAATAGAGCGCCCAGCAAACAATGTGTTTTGATGTTAAAATGAAAATGGTTTGAATGCAAACTGTATGTAAGCTGAATGTTATTAAAATAAATGACATTTAGAATAAAAGGGCAGCTTTTGAAGAACTGTTGTACTTTCCCATTCACTGCTCACATTTTCAAATGTTTTAGAGTTTATTTTTCTTCTGATTTTAATAATAAAATATTTACACAAAATTTATCTGCACAAAACTGCAAATGCAATGCAATGCAATGGAGAATATTCCTGGAAAATCTTTGACTTTTCGATATATTTCAGCATACTCCTGACAGATGTATGCCGAAGGTATAAATATTTACTCAAGGTCTTATATACACGGTGGACGTACTTAAAGTTAGGAAATAAATAGGCTGTCATATGATACCATTTCAATAACTGAGCTATCCTTCTTTGACATTTATTAAGTAAAAAGTTTTGAAAACTCTTTAACAAAAAATTTTTATTGTAAACAATTTCCAAATTGGCTGTTGAACGAAAACAACGCATATTTCAACAAACCTTTCTTAAGTGATAAGGCCCATTTTTAATTTGTTGCTTGGTTATTGTAATTTAACCCTGTTCGCTAAGGCCATTTCAAAGCCCAAGTTTAAGTGATCAAACCAAAAAAAAAAACTGCTTATCTGACAGATGAAATTTGACAGGATAAACGAAGCTGTATTGCAAAATGTGGTGGCAAATTTTGTGAAAAGAGGGGATTTTTGCTTATATTCTTAGCTACAAATATATGCCCGACTTTAAATTTTATTATTAATTCCATAATTAATAATAAGTGTATTTTGACCCAATATACTTCCTAACCTCAAAGTTACCTACGCTTTACCAGCGGAAATGTAGTATTATGTATATAAGTCTTCCGTCCCCGAGCTGCCTTGATATATCAGGGAAATATTTCTATTTATATCTTGAATGTCATCCACTTTTTGAGCAATTATGTGGTCTACGTATTATGATACGGACTTTCTTTTTGCTGGGTGACTTTCAATAGAAAGAGTGCAATTAAAATGTATATTAAATGAGAAGAGACGCAGTATTTCTTCAGCTAAATTGATACAATAAACATATAAACTATTTAGTCATTTTTAAAAAATGAAAAGTTTATTTTATGTGAAGAAACGAAATGAATTTTGGTGGATATCTGATGGTTGAAAGTATCGCACAGCAATATAAAACGTTTATTTTTATTCTATTATCAGTAAACAAATTAATAGCGATGGATTTAAAGCACAATTTAAATATGATGATTCAAGCCTAATTCAAGTAACATGAATAATGTTGGCACAATGTAAAAATAACATCTTATTACGCAGTTGCAATATGATTTATGAGTCCAGAAAAATACCCTTAAGTTTTCAAGTCCATAAAAATATATTTCCATTTAATAAATTATCATTTTCTTAATTATACGAAAATATAAAACAAAAGATTTGCTTAATAAAACTTTTATAAATCTTGAATAACGTCATTTAGTTGCGTGTTACTTAAATTTTTTATTCATCAATATAAACAAGTTCGGATTATGATAAGTTTTCTAATCTCAAACTGGGGTGATTAACAGTTTCCTCCACTTGCCCCTGGGCATTACTGGCACCGAGGGATAAACCAAACATAATATTGTGCATGAGAACTGTACCATTAACAAATCAAAAATAAAGTAAAATAAGTTCTTTGTTATTACTGGACTATATTCTTATTGTTAAATATTCTTTGATTTCTTATGATTCAATTCAGCAAGTTTTTTAAAAAAACAACTAGTATTTTTAAGACATTTAACTCCGAGAAGAATATCATACAGTCTGTTAAAAGAGTTCATATGGCGGTCACTGTACTTTAAATTATGCTTATAAGAAATATTTAAATGTGTAGCCCGTGCGTTTTAACGACAATTAGTAATTTAAAATTGTTGGTGCGCGAACAAGATACCAAAAAGCAACCAACACAAACAATTACAAAGTAAAAACTATCCACTGAACAACAGGCGTTTGACTTGTGTCTCTGCAGCTATTTGATGCTTGACCGATTCTTTATGTTAAGTTATTTACCTTAGCCCACGACTAAAGCCAACATTCCATCATACGTAACCCTTGATAATGCATAATTTAAATAATTAGTCAATGTGTAGTAAAACAAAAAGAAAGACTCGTGCCACACACACGAGTATGTGCACATTCAACATTTTCATTTTGACCAAATGTGGGTTGTTTTTCCTTAAATTAAGTAGTGAAACAAAAACACTTTGCATTTTATATCCTGTTGGTAATACGGGTGGCGTACAGGCATAAGGTAAAGACATTTTTCCTGCTTTTTTCAAGCATCAGGTTGCTATTTTATTTCAGTTTTTGAAAGAGCATATGTTTTTTATGAATATGAGACTCTGGTGGTTAGCAGTCACTCAAGGGGAACAAGTGCACAATTTTTGTGCATTCGCTGGTTTTTGGGTGGTGGTGCTTCCTTTGAGAGATGAGTTTCTAGTCAAGTATTTTCAACATTTAATTCTAAAATTCTATTAATCAAGTTGTGCAAGGTGTTGGCCTGTACTTGATAGTGTGTATACCAAACATGCACTCGAGCGCTAAGTTTGTGTAAGTAGAGGTCTTTTCAAAAACTGTGGGTTGTTATATTTGAAAAATAATTTTAAAAGTTTTTAAACTGAAAGATGTTACTTTGCATTAGCATGTTTGTTCTGTTATTAGGAAAAATTTAAATGGTCATCTGTTTTTATGTTTTAAAAAATTTGTTTGTGGTTGTTTGAAAACTTCAGTTGTGCGGTGTATTTCAAGGCACCGTACAACTGAAGAATAGGAAATTGTAGTTTTTAAATTTCTTTGTTTTCAAAGAACTTTGACATCTATTGGAAAAGAGTATCTACATATTTATAATTCCTTCATTTGACAAGTTAATTTCATCTGAAATAAATTTAGCTTGTTATCTGCTGATTGAAAGTCTCTCACAGCAACTTAAAACGATTATTTGTATTGCACCATCAGTAAACAATTTAAAAGCGACAGATTTAAAGCATAATTCAAGTATAACGAATAATTAATAATTAAGGCAAAATGTAAAAAGAAAATTTTATTACGTAGTTGCCACATGATTGATGAGTTTAAAAAATAAGTTTAAGTTCTTAAATTCATAAAACCATGTTATCCAACCAATATCTTCTTCAAGGTAGCCGATATTATAAAATTGTTTACAGCTTTGGGAAATTTTTTTTATATAGTGGCGATGAGCAACCACCACAGCAGCTTAAAAGTCAAACTTTTATTGTCTCAAACATATGAGAAACCATCAACCAGCCCAAACTCATATCATAAAAATGATTAAAACAGCCATTATCCAATAAAAAGATTGGTACGAGTGGCTTCCACAGTAGTTTAAATAATATATGAAAAAAATCTACAATAACTCCCATAAAAACACACCTTCGGCATATCGTATGATGATGACTATTAATATGAATTATGTAAAACTGTGTAACGTATAGCCGGCCAGCTGACAAGATTTATAACTTTATTACAATCATGCATAGAAAAGCGATTTTACAGAAGCCTTAAACTATATTAACGTGTTAAATGTAATAAAACTGAATAGAGACAAAAAATCCAATTCAAGAATCTTTAAATTCTCTGTGAGTTGTTGTTGTTGTTATTGTTGCATTCATATGTTATTGTCTTCATTCACTTTTTAGTTGAATTTCATTTCTAAATGTGTTTTCTGAATGATATGAAATTCATATTAAAAGCATGTCCTCTTTCTTGCCATCTAGACAATTTAAACTGGCAGAGTTATGCCAGCAACTGTCGATAAATACTCGTAACAAAATCGTTTTAATAGAGAAACCATAAATGAATATCAATAGGATGAACGGACATGTTATATAAAGTGTTCAATGAGCCTCTTTCAAATAATCCAAAGAAATGAATGAAATAAAACTAAAAAGAAGAGTAAAATAAGAAGAAATTTCTGAATACCGAAAGCCTGTTAATGGGCACTATTTTGTCAGGTGTCATAAAACTACGATTTATTGCGCATGCGCAGAACACTAAAAAGAAAATTTTAAAATAATAAAACTTAATATATTATTCTGTTAATATAACACACTTATTATACGGTCCATATAACATAAATCAAAGTACCACATGACAGCATTTAGAGAAGAGTATAATACAAATTTAAACTAAAACTAAACACACTTCAAATAAAGTGAGAGTGTTAATAATTGTTGTTTGATTTATAAGGAATATATAGAAAATTTATTAGTTTTAAGAATAGAACAACATGTGTGTGCTGGTTATGGCATATGAATTTGGAGATGTTTTCACAAATACCAAACACGTGCTTTAGACAATAGTTTTTGATATAAAAAATTATTTGTTAACCAGTCTTGCTGCTGAACAACTTTAACTCTTTTGGAAAAGTTACGTACTGATCTGGTATCTATTTTAAAATATTTTTGGCAATTGAAGTACAATTTAAAAATTTAATACCGACAGGATTATTCGCAGATGTAGTCAAACTAAGAAAGTTTCAGCGCAAAGACTTTTACTGGCATCAAAAGGAAGACTTATCAAATATTATTTTACTTCTGTAACTCGTACAATTTATTTATTAATACGCAATAGCACAGCCTTAAGAGAGCGTAGGTTTGCCTACAATAGTCTGGCAGAAATTGGGAAGGCGAGTAGGGTCTCATCTGAAACCGTAGTAACAATTCACCAGCACCATGGCCCCCAGAATACGTCACAGCTGATATGGCTTCTAGTGTGGTATGTGATAATGTTCATTCTTAAGTACGATATTACAATCCTGCTGTACATCCTGACATATCGTTCTTTCTGAAAATGTGCACGATTGCTCACATGCATTTGGGGAATGTGGTGTGCCAAAAAGCTATTGTTTTTTGGCTGCCATATTTTATATTCCTGGCCACACGATCTTCGTTATCCTTTCGCATTAGCGAACACCATCGTAACTGCTTGGTAGACCTCATTATCGCAGAAGTACCAACCTGTAAGATGCGGAACGATCTTATCGGGCATGAGCAGGTGTTTTCATCTTTTATATGAACCTGGTCTACTAATAATTGTGAACAATTTTCCCGCATTTGGAAACAGTTGAACGATTTTACCATTTTCTTAAAAGACTTTGACAAGCTTAAAGCTCTACTTAATTGCGTAACTCTACTTGATTAAATTTTTCAAACAACGAAGCAAGGAAATTACCAATTAAGTTGCAAAAAAACTCGACTGATTGTTGAGACGTACAATAAGCATCGACATATATTTTAAAAGTTATTTGAGTCCGAGTTGTCTTATGCAACATCTATTATCATATTGGAAGCTACTAAAATTTCCTCTTTATATGTTATTGTTGCAAAATATTTCGTAAAATAAAAAGGAAAATAATTGCAGAAGTCTCTCTGAGGCCATGGGGTTGCTGCAGTCCTTAATATACGAATTTCCTTTTCAAACATTAACCAAAAAATACAACATGTACAAGCACTTGTGTCCTACAATTTCCAACTGATATACGCAACAGACCATACATATTCACAAGCAAGGTGCTGAATTATTCCTGCATAAAGTTTTCCATTAACATGTTAAAAATAATTCATATTCATTTGAAATAAAATAACTCTACAAGCCAACAGGCATATGTTGTTGAGGTTAAATTTTCAACCCCCTGATGGAATGTTCAAGGGTGCAGGACTATAGTTTTTCAGTAATTACGAAAAACTTAAAAACTGAACCCCCTTCAATGCATTAAAAGTCGACACACAACAACACACCCCTTTTCTGTTTAAATAATTAAAAAAAAAAATTTGGAAGTACGGAAGCTTCGTTTCACATGTTAGTTTTCCAAAGCAGGCATATGCCTTTCATTATCATAAAAGAATAAATAAATAAGTTCAAGACAAGGTGTTCATATGATTACAAGTACATACTTACACTCATATGCTACATAGTTTTAGTTGTCCTCGACTTAATAATATTTGATAATGTGGCCTTTTTGTATAAGCGAGTGTAAATGTGTTAGTGTGTGTTGAAAAATTTCACAATTAACACGTGTTGCTTGCTTGAGTGTCTCTACTATTCCTTGTTTATTATTTGTTTAACAATGAATTTTATTTCTTAAGTTTTATTCATTCCATCGGAAATGTGTGTGTTTCCAAATATTTATTTTTATTTTGCATATGCTCGTTTAGCCATCCTAATAAACTCTTTCATTATGTGTGTTTCAAGATTCCTTTAGATATCATGTCTTGTTATATTAAATATACTTTTAATAAAATGATGAATAATGAATTCATATCTAAAATTCGTGTATGTTGGAATGTTTTTATTTTTATCACAGCAAACCTCAAAGATACATAAATACTCGTACAACACTATTGTTTGCTATTTCTCAAATAAAATACACTTTTCATTAGCAGCTGTGCCAATATTATTTTGTTAGTAAGCGCTTGTTTTATATACAACAGCCTTTCAATTTGTGGTAGAGTTAAAAAATTGGGTTGGTGTAAATGTTATATTCGGTTACGACTGAGTTACGAATAAAGCGATTTGGTGCTGTTTGCAGTGTTTCTAAATGTATTTAAAATAATTTGTAAATAGATTTACAACTTATAGGTGCACATAAGATGAGAGATATTGTTACTCTTATCTGTTTCTGTGACTGACTGTACACGACCTTTGGCTAAACATAAGAAGTAGTTACATAATTAAATCCTTAGAACTCCTTAATCGGTTATCTGAGTGCGGGTGAGATGCGAAACTCTCGAAAAAAAGTAAACGATCAGTGGTCTGGTTGTATTTACAAAATATTTGCTAACAAGCCTTGATGTGGAATGACTCAGAGCTGTTTTGCTCTGTCAGCCCAACCTTTTTGATAAGTTGGGAATATTCAAAACTTGCTTGAGTCCAAAATCTGGGAATACAGAAAAGTTTTTTCCCTGAATTTGCTCTTTTGATCTACTTCAAAGAGCTCTGAACTCTACTACCATCATTGTAAAGACTACCATAAGAAAATACTATTTCTACCAGCCTGTCAGTTGTATATCAGCCACCTTTTTACATAAAAATACACAATTTTATATAAATTTTTTTTTTCAATAAATCGAAATCATAGTCTCTTGAGTAACACATGTATGAGTATGTACATGTACACATATACACGTGTATGAGTATGACACATTCAAAAGTGTATTAGTTTATAGCGATTTGTGCACCTTCATTTGCACCTTTTGCGTCTAGAAATGTGGTGATTTACTTGTTGTTCGTTTCATATTTAATCAGAGCAAATAATGGTGGTTTCTTCAGTCATAAACCCTTTTTTTCTCTCTCCTTAAAAGGAAGTAAATTATTGTTGTTTGATTAGAATTTACTTACATTGACACCAGTTTAACTTTGAAGGGTTTATGTTTATTAAATAGAACATTTTAATTTCCTTTTTGATAAATTCTATTTACTTAAGACCACCTGTAGGAAGTTGACTCTTTTTTTTTTGTTTGGTATAAATGTTTTAATACTTTTACATTTTCAGATGGAAAGTTTTGTTCTGTTCCTGTTATAAATCACTTCATACATGAATTCTTTAGAAAAAAACAAATATTTTAAGTATGTTAAAAGCCTAGTTGCTACCCTAATTTAATATAATGGGGCGCCTTTGTGCTTTAAACATTTAAGCAGACTTGCAGCTCCTTATCGTTCTAAAGATATTTTGCATAGTCTTAAGGTTTTAAATGAGTCTTTTGGGTCTATTAAGGAGGCCATGTAAATGCAAACTATTTTATTGGCTGCCTAGATTAAAAGGTTAACGACTTTAGGAAATAGCAGCCATGAAATATATTTTTGGTGCTAAAGGAAATTATGAAAAGCTTTTTAGGGATCAGTACTAGGGCTGGACTACTGTATTCCTGTTTTTTTGTAAACCTTTATGGGGTCTCCCATTTAGTGTTGTCCTCTTTTAAGAATAAAATAAAACGTGCAACTTCCAAACAAAACGTGCAAATTTCTAAGATTTTGGTTAATAAAACAAGCCAAATTTCATCAATACCATGGGTTATATTGGATGTGAGTACCGCTGTGCATTGTAGATTATTCGCATATACCTGCGTCTTAAGAATATCATGTCCTCGCTCGTGCAGAATATCTCATGTGGCAAAGATGAAGACCTTGGACAACATCCTCTTTTTGCACTTGGTCGACGTGCAGGTAAAGGCGAAGTGAACGACAAGTTTGACGAACAAAATCATTATTTTGATTACAAATTTCTATAATTTTCACGCGTTGCTCTGGTGTAAGTCGATCCATAATGAAATGTCAAAGTAAATTAAACAAAAACCAACTATCAGCTGTTAAATGTTTGGTCAAATAAAGCAGTTATGTTAATTCAAACTTGTATCACTCTATAAGAAATACCCTATATTATACGTTGATTTACTAAACCAGTTAACAGTGATGTCTTAGACAAAGTCTTTGCGTTGTTTGAATTTCTTCGACGTACAGTAGTCGAGCGATTGTCTACTGAACTAGAGGACTCAAACTCATCCACCACATTGCGAATAGCCCTCATGGTTGGACGATTATAACGATCGTCAAAACACCGCTGTACATTGCCTGTACAGAATTGAAAAATATTAAATAAAACCTATTCAATCAATAGTTGTTTGGCAAAACATTATAAATACATGACAACTAATTTGCCAGATGTAGACGGCTACTATCAAAGTTCGGAAGTCTCTGCTGGAAGTCTTTTTACATTAAACAGCATTTTTGTTTTAACTACAAAAGAAAAATAACACCGAAGAGATGCATCTTCGGCTAAAATCGAAATCTTTATAAACGTTTTTGTTTCGCTTCAACGTTGCGGCAAAATGTTTTTACTTTTGGCTTATAATTAACACGAAACGCAAATGACTATTCAAAATTATTAGAAGTATTCGGGATAGCAACCAAATACCTGACATGAAAATCTTTTTGATGTTTATTGTATGACATATGAGCCATAAATTCCAAAATATATACAGAATATTAGAAAGTAGTTAGAAAACACTTGTAAAATCAAAGTATCGAAGAGCACAATAGTCTTTTCACTCGTGTTGCTAAATGTCCAATGAATACATAAGAGAGAAAATGAATTTCAATTGTAGTGTCATTTTGTAGCAGGTAGCATAGTGCAGTGGGTTTAGGCATTAAGAAATAAGAAGGATATACAAAAAGATGTTTCTTTTCATTATTTAATGTATTTTTGGTTTAAGTACTTCGGAGCAGGTGCTGATTTATGCAGTTAAACCATTCTTATGAAATCACAGTCACATTTGTTTTGCACATCTGAAGAGTGCCTGCAACAGATGGTGCTCATTGTTTTGGTTTGTTTATTGAATATGTTTTCTGAAAATCTACCTGCTTCTATTCAATAACGCATCATTTGGTTTTAATCAAAAGGGTTATCTCAATCAATACTCAATTGTGAGAGAAAGTGATCAATTAACCAAGTGTTTAGAAATGAATATATATAAATAGTGTTGCCAAAAAAAACTTAGTAGGAGTTTCTCGTCTATAAAAGAGTTATACGTCTCCAGGCTGCACCAAGAATATTTATCCGGAACATATAAATTTTTTCGCCGATATTATTTTGCGAGTATACTACTTCCTGCATTTGTGCTTTTAATATCGGTTTAAAAATTTCAATTATTCATATTCGCGAAATTAATTTAAGTTGAAAGTGTGATAAAAAAATATGGATAAGGTGAGCTCTGCAAAGGCATCGTTGGCCTGTTGTGCTATTCTATACTTTTGAGCTCTTCGATGTATTTTTCGATTATTATAAAAGGATTCAGAAAACGAACTGATCAGATATATCACTTCGGAACTTAAAAAAAAATTCTTAGTTTTCGAGTAATTCCTTTTACGACCATGTTCATACGTGTCAAACAATTCCCCAAAAAAGTGTAAGCACTCAACCTTAAAGATACTGATAATCCCAGGTGGAGAGCACAAATTGATTGGAAACTGTTTAAGTCAAGAAACACTTGTGGTTAAGAATCTTTGAGCAAATGCTTTCCCAAACCGTATTTTAATATTTAATGAGTTTTCAAACTGCCACAACTGTTGATTAATTAAACGACTTTCCCCGTGCTTAGCGGTGTTGGACATAGTAGAATCGAGAACACAAACTGATCGGATCTAAAAAGCAAATCATTTTGTTATAATTTTTTCCGTGTACAACATCTCACGAATGGATTCATGTTGTTTTTCGATGTTAAGATCTGGTACAATTTTGGAAGCGATGGGAAAATTCATAGAAAAAAGAAAAAGTTTTTTTTCTTGTTTACTCGAAATCTACAGATGCAAATCGATTCAAATTTATAGGAAATCTATGACACTAGCTTGCATCGTTTCAGTTAAGCTGTTCAAAATTTATAAGCAGGTCACGTACTTACACACACAGTGAAAGGCTCTCAGAAATATTCGTGGAAGCTTCCAAGGATCTCAAAATGTAGAACTGATGAGAACCCAATTTATTCAATACGGGGTACAACTTCCCAATTTTTTAAAATTGTAAATTTTTTTAGTGGGAACTCAAACATTTTTTATTATATTTAAACAATAAGACTCTAATTAAATTTTTCAAAAGTCCTCGAAAAGTTATATACGATTAAACTCGCTTTAAATATCAATTTAATATAGTCGGCATTGGCGGTAAAAAATAATGTTTGTTTTCAATTAATTCAAGACTCTGTGAATATCTCAGCGATTCTGAATAGCGAATTATCTCGATTTACACATTTTAAACTCCTTCACTTTATATCTCTGCAATGCAATATTGGCTGTTTTCGGTTGCAATATAAAACCGACTTTCTGAACACCAACAATTCTAAGGATTTGCTGAGTTGTTCACCATGATTTCATTATTCCACATAATTTATCATTAATTTTTGTGTTTGTTTGCCTTGTCTTGTCGCTGTATTTGTATCTCTGTATCTGCCCCTGACTCGTACTCTTCCACATCTAAATATATATACAACAGCTACAACAACAACAGTAGAACAAGCCTGCCTAGCATCAATATCCATAACAATTTTCTTGTCATTTTATTTTTATTGGCTTGTGCTTCCTGCTGTGTGTGCGTATTGTTTTTATCACCCAGTGGCATTTGTTCGTAGAATTGACACCTTTCGCAGTAAAACAAAAACAACTGAATATGAAATCTCGCAATTCACTTCAACTGCTGCCAGTCTACGAATAAGATGCAGAACGACAACATGTCTGTCCGTCCGTCCGTCCGTCCGTTTGTCTGATTTTTGCTTTCTTGTTCTGTGCCTGTGTGTGTATGTGTGTGTGTGTTAAAAATATATGAATGCAATAACTTGGCCCTTGTCTCTAGTAGTCGCACTGCATAAACTATGTCTTGATGTGTTGTTGTAAGCAGTTAGTGAATTAACCAAGATTTCTCTGCCCATTGTGCATGTTATTGTTGTTATTGCTGTTTTCCATTTGTTGTTGTCGAACAACGCGCCAACTTGTCTAGCATGTTGAAATAATTTTTTATTTTCTCTATTTAAGGTTGTTGCTGATTGTTGCACTTCGGTTGTTAATGTTGTTCATCGCTGTTATTGAGGTTGTCCTGTGTTGTATTGTTGTTGTTTCCGATGGTGTTGTATTTAATGCTATGCAGCATTAACTTTGCAGTTGTTGTTGCTATATTTAGTTCGTGATTCTTGTAGTGTTGTTTGCATTATGGATTTTCATTTCTTTTATGTTGGATTTTGTATTCATTGTCTTGTATTGTATTCTCTTCGTACCGTGTAGATTTTTTCGTTTTAAGTAAAAAATGCATTCATCATTTTCATTTTATTGTCGTTTCGAAATACAAGAGATTTCCTTTATTCCATTTTGTATGTATCGGTTTTTTTTTCAGAATATTTAAAAGAACAATTGTTCCGATGATGCCAGGTGTAGAGTTCCGAGGAAATACAATTTGCATACAATTCTAAATATTCATATTGTACAGGATGTATCGAGCTTTAGCTGCAAAATAGTAATAACTCAACAAAAAAGAATATGTCTTAAAGCAAACAAAAATAAAAATTTTTTAAATTTAGAATTGCAAATTCAATACAATTTATTTCATATCTTGTCAAGAACATGTCCAAGGTACACTTTTTTCCTTTCAAGAGTAAAATCTATGATATAATTGTATGATAGTTTTTTTTACCACGGAACCACTATCCCGGGTAAACCCTACGACTGCCTTGCATTGTACCGAAAACATAAGAGGAGCCGATAGTGTGGAAAGTACTTCTGGAGAAGGTCTAGAGGATGTATAATTTATTATGGCCATTGGACTTGTTACATCGCAGGGGTATTTTTTACCAAGAAGAATGCTGCATTGCACTCCTCAGCTAATACCAGCGTCCAAAGTTGTCGATAATCTTCTGCAACCAGTGCTATGATTTCCTCATTTAAACAGAAAAATTCGATCTACGTCTTAACAACTGTAGTCAACTTTAATTTGACAGATCCATACGATTTTTTTTGTCTTTTGAATGCCACTCACGATATCATCCCTGGACAGACGAAGACTGATGAGAATATATTGAATTTCGTAGTCTTTACTAAAATTCTTGCTACAGTATTAATAATAGAGGGTGCTGTATTCTGCGTTTATTGTTAATTTGTACTAATGCAGGTCACAAATATGCGACACCATATTCATTACTCAGGATCAAAGGAATCGTAGTTTTGTGTTTCGGTTACGATGCATTTTACTTCAAGTAAATTCTATTCACAGTATTCGAGTAAATTTCTTCATATGCTGATACATCTTCTGATTTATTAGATTATTGGTTTAACCCAAAATAAAGTTGTCTCTTATATCATGATATAAACCAAGAATTGAGTTGAAAATGAACTTCAATATTAAATGAAACAAATCCTTTAATTGTGTAAACCGCTCTGAGTTGGCGAAACTTATTTGCACATACAAAAAAGTTTTCAAATATATATATTCTCTTTGCTGTGTTTCGCTCTATTTCTATATATTTTTCAATAAAATGTTTTCTAATATTTTAAAAGGCAAAGCAACGCATGTATTCCATGCGATTGTTTAAAGAAAAGATTGTGTATAAAACAAAATATTAAAAAGTTTCAAAAATTTTGTTTTCCTATAAATTTCAATAACGCAAATGGATTTACAAAATTAGGGCTTTAATTAAATTAAGCCAAAATAGAATTTCATTTGAATAATAATATTTGAATTAACAACAAATTAAAAAACGTTGTTCTTGTTTTATAAGTATATAGAGCAATCGGAAGTTTCTTTTGGGTCAGTTCTTCTGGCAGCAAACAACTACCAGCACAACAAAAGTTAAAGGTAAAGAATGAATTACATCACTTACATATTGTAATACTTAACCGGTAATTCGTTGTTTTGTTAATTGTAAACCGCAATTTCGACGTTTAAAATACACTTAAAGCTTACTTGAAAAAAATAATTAAACAACAGTTATGCCACAGTTTCTTACATTCATAAAAATACAAGTAGATTAAAGATGAACGTGATGACCTTTAATAAAAACTAATAAATCTTTTTAATTTAATAATCTAGTTGATCTAAAAACGTTATTATTGCAGAAAGACATGATATATATAATACATTCAACTTACACTGTAGAGCAGAACAGCTGTTTTCGAAAGCCGCTACACTTTCATCTTCAGTGCTCATGTATATTTTAGTTAATACCACTTGTTAGGTGGCTCAGTTGAATGTGATAACAGTTTCTGTTTTTATTAATATTTTTATGAAACAGGATACGTAAGCTGTATCAAACCGATGGTAACACAATTTCGTTTTTATTATATTATATTTATGTTGTGGAGCAACGTTCAGGGGTTGGCCCCTGCATATGCAAGAGTTTTTGATTCTCCAATATATTTACCATTCCCCTCCACGCTATAATGCGCGTTGATAGGGTTAATCTTAACCCTGTTCGTGCGGTCCCATTCGGACATTGATATAAGATCACTTGTAAAGAACTTTCCTTACTTGTCTTTTGGTATCAGCCTCCTCCACACTGGGCCAGCTACTGCAAGATAAATAGTGATTAATTTATTTTGAACTTATTCATTCAGATGAATCTATTACATATTTTTTCATGTTAAAAGATAAATGCGAACTTCTTCTTTTGTGAACTATACGTTAGAATCCAAAGAAACTCGCTGAATCGGTAAATAGATCCAGGACATAACAAAACATGATCTTGTATTTCTACTAACACATATAGACCTATTAATCAGTGTAGGTGTAGAACACTTGCTGCAATGAGCCAGGTGTATGCCACTATTATGTTCTTAAGTTTCCATTAACAATGCAACCCAAGTCTCAAGCCAAACAAACACACAAAAAAAAAATAAATAACCCAGTAACTGGAAAAAAGGATGTTAAATGCATTTAATGAAACATGCATGATAATGAAACAGAAATGTAAAGGACAATAATGATTTTTCCATGGTAAATATAATTTTTCTAATAGGATTTCTATTCAAATGGCTTGAGTCTCTAAAGGCACTTGAAATTCAACAACCAAACACACACATACTCACAACTACAAAAGTATGTTTGAAAGGTACGTACTAAATTGAGGTCTATAAAAATTATAAACAAAACAATGGAATGCATGTGAAAGAAAAACGAAAGAATTAAATGTTCTTATTCATTGTGAATGAAAGAAGAAAGAAAAAAAAAGAAGACACTGAATGACTTTCTCAAGGAAGCCAAGAGAATAGCCCACATACACAATCCATAAACTCATAAAAACGTGATACCTGTCTTCGAAAAGAGATTTATTAGAACATGATTTTTTTCTTTGGTAAAAGCCATAAAGTGAAGATTTATTTCAAAATAATTCCGAAAAATATAAGAAATATTTTTGATTGATAACCTTTGGCATCTCTCTTCTTTCCTTATGTTTTAGAAAAATTATTATTTTCGTTTTTGGTAACAAGATATTATGCTGAAGTAAAAGCCATAAGTGCATCATGTAAAGATTATAATATTGTCAACATGACAAAAGTATACCCTACACTTAGATAAAAGTAGCTCAAACAAGAGAAATAAGAATATTTTCTTAAATTTATGTAAAATATTTTGAATATTCTATTACAAATTTATATAAAAAACTAAAATTAAGGTTTCAACTCAAAAATTTTTCTGCAAGAAAACGATAGCAAACCTACTTCTACATAAGCCGGGTATTGTTGTGTCAGCCCTACAGAGGAAGGGACAGTTGTGCCAAATATTTAACGTGGGTACCTGCCTTGGGACTTAACCTGACCGCGCTCCTATCACCGGGTGAAATCACATGTCTACACCAGTGTAGCCCTTGAGCTTACATATGTTGCAACTTCACTCACATGGTTCCGCCACAAACCATACTCATACTCCCTGCTAAGGTGTTCATCCCTACCCAAAAATCTTGTTACATTCGAGGACATGCATGTCACCAGCACCAAGAAGAACCAGAAGTAAAAGTTATAAGACCAATCCCTTCGGACCCTCCCAGCACCAAACACACCACACCCTCCGTAACATCTGCTGATTCGCAGCAGCTTATAGAGGCCATCGTCAGCTGGGCCGAAGTCCTAACATACTGGCACTATGCCAGAACATTAACCCTTGTCTGATATCTCTTCTAGCTATTCATGGTATGAAACCATAGGCAGCACGTGGACTCTCTAAGGAGACCTCACCAATGTCCGGCCACAGAATCATCTGTAGGTCTACCGGATACCGTGGCACCAGTGTGAGGTAACTGGTTACGCCTCGCAGGTCACACCAATATAGGGTTATAGCCTACTACTGATTCTTGATCCTACTTTTGGCTGGATCCAGGTATCCTTCCACCTGAATTTCTTATCCTGACACGTAAGCAGAACCCTACAATTTTTTGTTTACTTATGTGCACTCCCGTTACTCTGTTAATTTAGAGATTGGGACGTAACAGTAAAGTAGCATGGGCTATCAGCAACAGTAGCAATTTTATCAAAATTAGACTGGACATTTGAAATTGTCTATATTAATTCTGACCAACTCGGATTTAGTGTTTTTCGCTGAAAATACTTAGTGGAGGATAATAAAAATCTACTTCTTTGCCTAAACCCAGACTTCCGGTGAGCAGGTGGGACTTGTTTCAAGTTAACAACTTTTTTGTTTTCGTCGACTATTCAGTAGAGTGTCTGTTAGTCTGATCTGATTTACTACGACGAATATTTTATATGTCATTATGGCCTCACAATGTGAGCTGCTGACAAAATAATAGCAGCAAAAATATACGGTCTGTGTATCGTATTATCAAATATTAATTATTGTGATTAATTTTGCAATTTATTTCAATAATTGTGCAAAAGTGTCCTCTCTGACTTGATGAAAATTTGGGTCATACATTGACGGAATCGAGGTTTCAGGGGCAGCAAAATATTCTACCTGCAAAACAAATTTTTTTCATTTATTACACGATTGTTCAATAACAAAATTTATTTATAAAATAAAATTAGTTTCTTAAACAACTTGTATTTGAGACAGCAGCTATATAAACAACTGGTGCTATTATTTTAAATATCAGCTTTCAATAATATATCTGTACAATTGAATACTAACGTGCTAATTCACAAACGTTTGTTAAAGTTAATGAATGCTTTGAAGGTATTTTAGCCATACAAAATCCATTCTTTAAAGCAACTTTACATTTAATAATGATTTGTGAAAAACACCGTAAGTATTTAATATAAAAAGAGTACTTAACTTAAAACATATACAAAATATAAGTCTTATAATTCATTTCCAGATTTTCTCTTCCGTTCATATAAATACCCTTTCACATAAGTACATATCTTTGCCTTGATATATAAGTATTCTTAGTGTAAAAATTTTTAATTTAACTATTAATATTTCTACAAGTTGCTGTTTATTGTGTCATCACTGGCTGGAACATAAGAATGTTAATGTCATCATCGTCGTCATCCACGTTGTCATAAACTCCAAGTTGTTGGTCTTTTTAAGTTTATAATACCTGTTTAAATGTTAAAAACATTAAGCTCGTGCCACTATGAGTATATAACATATACGAGTATATCACATACATACACATTAACAGACATGTGTTGCATTATGTTGTAGTTGTTGTATGTATATTATTTTAAAACTTACGAAAATGTTGCAATACTCTTAGCCATGCTTTGAATTTCTGTGCAGTAACAACTAACAAGGGTTCATGCATGAGTTTGAACTTTTTACTTTTATTATTCTTAAAGTCAGTTTTGTTTCTATATCTCTTTCACAACGTAATATTGTTTTATACATTTTTTTTTATTATTATTTAGGCATTTACTAAAGTATAAAATTTTTTTTTTGTTTAGCCTCTACTATATATTTAAATTTCTTGTTAAAATATCTTGACATTATTTTTGGTTTCATTTTTCGTCTTATCCTTTTTATGAGTTAAGAAAGGTTGTATGAGTTTTACAAATCAAATTTATTAACCCATTGAGAAGAAAAATGAAATGAAATAAACTATCAATTTCAGTGCTTATTAGAATTTAACATTGAATTATAATTATATTATATTATCGTTTTCACATAAGAAATTATCCAATATTATAATAATATGGATTCATTGAACTGCTTTTCAAATGTGTTTTAAAGGTGTTACATATCATGACTACTTTTCTGTTAAGTTTCTTAAAATTTGTGTATTTACAACAAGTTGTTAGACATCCCAATGGGTTAACTATGCCTGCCAAAGAAACTAACGTATCCACCAACCTGTTGCACGCTCTTGTTGCTGTTAAACTCGTAGCTGCTGCTGATTATCTCGATATGTTAAATCAAGGTTCATAGTTTTTTATGAATATTATTTTAAAAAAATTTTATATTATTCTTCTTGCTAGTACTCATAATATGTTTTATATATAAAAGAATAATATTTTGTGTATATATTTCTTGTGATTTTTCTTTTAAATCCTTTTTTTTTTTTTGTATGGCACATTTTAGTATTTTTCCAGGTTAAAGGTGAAGCCGTTAAGAACTTACTGCTGTGTAGAAACTGTAACGAGCATATCCACTTTTAACAATTTTTATTGCTTAATAGGTTACAGTTATAGTAATGGCCAGCGTGAACATGGTTAAGAGAGAAACAGATGACAAAAAGGCAAAGAAAAAGACAAAATTAAAAGACATTAAAAACAATGAATTGTTGTTATTTTAAAGGTATTTGGCATTTATTAGATAAGTGGCAAAAGGTGAGCCAACCAACAATTGCATATTTTGATTGCTGAAAAAAAAAGATATTTTTTCAACACTGATTTGACAATTTAAACATTTTTATTGATTTGTAAATAGCTTGAATACTCAAATACTAAAAAGAAAAATTTAAGTTCGTCTTTGTCATGATCACGTCGTTAGTGAGCAATTTTAAGGTCGATATTTTTAAAAATTCTTTAAAGCTTTTAGCCTCTACTGGTCTTGCAACTTGCGCTAAATCTTCCAACACTTCAACGTTTACAAGCATAAAAAAAAGTGTAATGAAGTAGGCAATTCGCTTAATAGCTTCGAAAATAGCCGAATGTGATACTTTTATTAATAATCTATAACTAAAAGAAATCCGTTTTAAAATGCTTTTTAAATCCTGACAAGCCGTCACAAATTTAAATACTCATGCGCAGCCGTTTACTATCAAACAGTTTGTTTCCTACATAAACAACAACAAAAGTAACATGTCTTACCCCAAAAACCTGATTTAAAACAACAACTGAATCTTCTATATACTTAATTTGAATCATATTATTTATGTATACATAGTGAATATAAAAAAAAAAATATTAAAGGATCTCGTTGCATTCAAGTCAATATATATATATATATATATATATATATATATATATATATGTATATATTTGAGCTGAACAATTGTTTGTACTTGATTTTGAGCTAATGAGGCTGCTGCACATTGAAGCTCAACAAAAGTGCAAGATGTTTGAGTCTGAATGAAATATAAAAAATTCAAATTAGTTTTAGCAATTATTCAACAGACATTCCATTTTATAAGGGTGAGTTTTTTGTCCTTTTGTATTAAAGGACATGTGCTGGATTACATTGTTTTCTAAAAATACTTGTTCGTCGAGATTTTCATATAAATTTCGTTTATTTCTGAAACAGCTGCTTGTTTATTAATTTGTATTACTTGTTCATAGAGTGGCTTATCTTCCTTTTCTTTACTTAATAGCTTCTTGGTTTGTTATTTAGCTTCAGCAGTATAAAGTTATATGACAATTAATGTATATAGAAAGTGTACATAATTATATATTTCCATCATATATAATATGAAGGAATCTTTTGGCACATCCGTACTGTAAAAATAGCAGTTGCGAAATTGAATACAATTAGTGACGGCATTTTTTGTTATGTTAATGTTGTAGACATAGATATATATGAAAAAATACGTGAATATGAAAAAAACTAATACATTTGCCCAAAAAAGCGTAACCACTAAACACTGTAGAAAAATATTTTGATTTAGAGACATGTTTCTTAACTAAAACAGTTTCATACTTAACTAACAGTTGGTGGCATAAAATCCAGTATTATTGGAAACTGTTTAGCTCAATTTAGCTCTTCTGAACTAAAATGTTTTTCATAGTGGTTATCATTTATGGTGTAAATATATGCCCAAAAGTGATCGTACCCTAAGATATATTTATAAACACATGTGGTTACTATAATTATGGCTAGTAGGTTAAGTTAGGTTATTATTGTCGAGACAATGCGCTTGGGCATGTTAATTTGATCCCATTGTGATACCCTTAAGCAGAGGACTGCTTATAAATTGTCCTCTGCCGCACTTAGCCATCCTGTGGTCGTCAGGAAGGCCGATATTCTAACGAGCTCCACACTCGTCAGGCTATCCAGGTCTGGCAGGAAGCTGGAGCGCAGTACCATTGCTCTTACGCTGTCTAAGGCAGGGTACTGACATAGAAGATGGGCCACAGTTTCCTCCTCCTCCTCTTCATTATAGCTTCTACAGAAGTCGTTGTATTCTAGACCCATCCTTCTTAAACGGGTCCCAAAGTTGCAAGGTCCAGTTAAGACATGCACAAGTTGACGCAGTCGAACCTTGTCGAAGCTAAAAAGATGAAGTGTTCTGCGTGGGTTAAAGCGGGGCCATGTGGACCTTGCCTGGTACCCATACAAATGTCACCCTAGAGACATTCTTATTTATAGATAGTCGGCATTCGAATACAGCTATAGATGTAGGGTACACAAAATTAATAGCAGAGACGGCCGCCTTACTGTCGGTAGAGATATAGATATCGTTCGATATCTTATAATACCTCAGCCATCTGAATTATAAGTAGTATTTGTTATATTTTAAAATTATTAAGTTGTATTTGCATTTAAAAAAATACTAGCAATTTTTTAACTGTTTTTAAATAGGGTTTTATGAGTGCTGCCAAGATTTATATAAAAGTCTGATAATATGTTAATGGTAGTAGATCTAAAACCATCAGGTATTAAAAGTTTTTAAACTTGAAACAAGAAACCAGAATTGGTACTTATAATATAAAAATAACATTATGAAGAAAAAGAGTTTCACTGCATGAAATAGTTAGACTTTTATTGGACTTGGCGCAAGAATTTCAGACGTTTAAAATCTATAGCTGTTGTTAACCAAATTTATTAGGCACTACAACATATAAATTGAAATTAAATTTTCTGATATTTTACATTGAAGAATACCGAATAAATAAGTTGAACAACAGGTTGTTTTTTTTGCCATCAATTGCAACTCAAATAGTTTTATTTGCCTGCTGTAATAAAAAATTATAAAATATTTGTTTAAAAGAAATTATTCCAGGTATTCATTACTTATAATGAAAGCCAACTGCATGCAGGTTTCAAATATCCAATTACATTATTTTCGGTTTTTTCTTGTTTGGATAATTTATCTCTTTGTTTTTTATACACGATTCATTTTATTTTTTTTTCAACGTTTTAAATATAATAAATCTAATAAACCTAATAATCTATTTTATATAAAATAAAAAGTAAATAAAAGTGTTACACTCAAAAAAAAGTTATAATAAAAATCAAGAAGCAAAAGTTATTTTCAGTGAGAGAAAACCCGAATTTTTGGTTTTTATTGTTAATTTCTCGATCTACTGATTACTAAACAACTTGCGCAAACTAGCTAGAAGAAAACATGATGGGTTGCTTCGCGCAAGAAGAACCCACTGTTGTCTCAAATTCACTCTTATTTACTCGATCTTACAGTGGGATAAACTTTCGCGAAAATCGGGATCGCAATGTTGAGTAGGGGATCACACCTATTGTGTGTTTATATCTGCGGATCCAATATTATAAGATGGTGATTTGTTATCAGTAAAATGTATTTGGATTGGTCATTATTAGCCCACTAGTGTAAATATGAATACAACTCCAAACCTTTTTACTAGTTAAATTTGTTGGCTGTATGTTGGCTTTAGTTAAAGCCACTTAACTTTACGAACATTTCTTTTTCAATTGTTTATATTTAGTTTTGCTTTCTGCTTAAACAATTTTCTCTTGTCATGAGAAAATGTATTTTGTTGTTGTTTGTAATCGATTTGTTCCTTGTCTCTAGTTGAAGGTGGCTTTGGGTTTGAACGCATTGCAACTTGCCACAGCAATTCGATAAATGCAATGACAAGGCAATTGTTTTGGATATTTGAGTCAAAAAAGAAATAAATTGAAACTTAAAGAGAAAAACAGAAAAATAAAACAGTCTTATACTTAAATTGTAAACAAATCTGGATTAGCATTTTGATTTCAACAACAATTTGCAGCACATCTGCTGCATATATTTCTAATACTTCGTTCAGATGCGTTCATTTAGTAATTTTAGACAAAATATGTTGATTGAACTCTTTCAAATTACAAAGGCTGCATATTGTGTGTTGAAGAATCCAAATTATTTTTCATAATATATTTGAAATAATATCTCAGCTGATATTCAATCCAAATCTTTGAAATTATTGTTTTAAGAAATTCTCCTTTCCCTTTATATTCTAAAAGTTTCTCATTCTAAATATTGTTTTACGGAAACTTGGTTTTAAAATGAAAGTGTTAACATAAAATACAAATAAATTAAATTTAGTATCAAATAATTATTTTACAAGTATAAGAGCGCACTACATGTGCTTTTATCTATTAACTGTTAATTTCTATAGAGTGTCTGATAGTCGTCATGGTAGTTGAATGAGTTGAACTCATTTCAAACAACGATTGGACAATTGTTTCTCTACGAGCAAAACAAATGTTCAAGATAAGTTTTTATAAAACAAAATCTTTTGCTGTTCACTTGCTTTGAGATTTTTCGTTTCACCATTTCCACGACAGGTTGTTAACTAAAAAAATTAGATTCAGGTGCAAAAGTAAGAAATTACCTCCGCCTCTGCATTTTTGAAATGTTGGCTTAATTTGAGGTTGTTTTGGAAATATGGGTGATTTTATTTTTTATTTTTGACATCTTTAAAAGTCAATTTTATGTTCGCCAAAATTTATAATTATTAAATAGAAGAAACTAAGTACTTAAATTGTAATTACAAATTCATTTGCTAGAGTCTTATAATCCGTCCGTGTAATTGGTGATACTAGAAAAATTGTAGGGGTAAATTATTTTAAAGATCATGTTACTAAGTTCATTCCATTAATGGAACAATAGTTGGTATGCTCTAATTGCCTAACAAAATAAAAATATATTGGTTTCAAATATCATATTAATATCATAATTTATTCAAAAATCTCATGCGTTTACACCATGATTTTTTAGTATAATGATTGCAGAATATATATACTTGCGCATAATTAATTAACATTCTTTGAGTGCAGAAAAATAATATGATATTACAACCACAATGAAAATGAATGCAAAGAAAAATACAAAAAAAACATGTGGAAAGTAGAAATTGTTATATATTTTGTATCCCTCTTTCTAGTCCAGGGATCATCACAAAGAGAGCGGTTCAAAAATTATGTAGTTTCTTACAGTTTTTCTATAGAATTTTTAGTTAGAACTTATTTCAGCTGAGAGGGGCTCACCCACTCTCACCCACTCTCACCAACTCTCAGGCACTCTCAGGCACTCTCAACCACTCTCACCCACTCTCAGGCACTCTCACCCACTCTCGGCCACTCTCACTAACTCTCAGGCACTCTCAACAACTCTCAGGCACTCTCAACAACTCTCACCCACTCTCAGCCACTCTCGGCCACTCTCACCAACTCTCAGGCACTCTCATCCACTCTCACCCACTATCAGCCACTCTCACGCACTCTCAGCCACTCTCACCTACTCTCAGCCACTCTCAGCCACTCTCACCCACTCTCAACTACTCTCACCCACTCTCAGCCACTCTCACCCACTCTCAGCCACTCTCACCCACTCTCAACCACTCCCACCTACTCTCACCTACTCTCACCCACTCCCACCTACTCTCACCCACTCTCAGCCGCTCTCACCCACTCTCAGCCACTCTCACCCACTCTCAGCCACTCTCACGCACTCTCAGCCACTCTCAGCCACTCTCACCCACTCTCAGCCACTCTCAGCCGCTCTCACCCACTCTCAGCCACTCTCAGCGGCTCTCACCGGCTCTCAGCCACTCTCAGCCACTCTCACCCACTCTCACCGGCTCTCAGCCACTCTCACCGGCTCTCAGCCACTCTCACCGGCTCTCACCGACTCTCAGCCATTCTCACCGGCTCTCACCGGCTCTCAGCCACTCTCACCGGCTCTCACCGGCTCTCACCGGCTCTCACCGACTCTCAGCCACTCTTACCGGCTCTCAGCCACTCTCACCGGCTCTCACCCACTCTCACCGGCTCTCAGCCACTCTCACCGGCTCTCACCGGCTCTCACCGGCTCTCACCCACTCTCACCGGCTCTCAGCCACTCTCACCGGCTCTCACCCACTCTCACCGGCTCTCAGCCACTCTCACCGGCTCTCAGCCACTCTCACCGGCTCTCACCGGCTCTCAGCCACTCTCACCGGCTCTCACCGGCTCTCAACGGCTCTCACCCACTCTCACCGGCTCTCACCCACTCTCACCGGCTCTCAGCCACTCTCACCGGCTCTCAGCCACTCTCACCGGCTCTCACCGGCTCTCAGCCACTCTCACCGGCTCTCAGCCACTCTCACCGGCTCTCACCGACTCTCAGCCATTCTCACCGGCTCTCACCGGCTCTCAGCCACTCTCACCGGCTCTCACCGGCTCTCACCGGCTCTCAGCCACTCTTACCGGCTCTCACCCACTCTCACCGGCTCTCAGCCACTCTCACCGGCTCTCACCGGCTCTCACCCGCTCTCACCGGCTCTCAGCCACTCTCACCGGCTCTCACCGGCTCTCACCGGCTCTCAGCCACTCTCACCGGCTCTCACCCACTCTCACCGGCTCTCAGCCACTCTCACCGGCTCTCACCGGCTCTCAACGGCTCTCACCCACTCTCACCGGCTCTCAGCCACTCTCACCGGCTCTCACCCACTCTCACCGGCTCTCAGCCACTCTCACCGGCTCTCAGCCACTCTCACCGGCTCTCACCGGCTCTCAGCCACTCTCACCGGCTCTCACCGGCTCTCAGCCACTCTCACCGGCTCTCACCGGCTCTCACCCAATCTCACCGGCTCTCAGCCACTCTCACCGGCTCTCATCGGCTCTCACCGGCTCTCAGACACTCTCACCGGCTCTCACCGGCTCTCAGCCACTCTCACCGGCTCTCACCGGCTCTCACCCACTCTCACCGGCTCTCAGCCACTCTCACCGGCTCTCAGCCACTCTCACCGGCTCTCACCGGCTCTCACCCACTCTCACCGGCTCTCAGCCACTCTCACCGGCTCTCACCGGCTCTCACCGGCTCTCAGCCACTCTCACCGGCTCTCACCGGCTCTCAGCCACTCTCACCGGCTCTCACCCACTCTCACCGGCTCTCAGCCACTCTCACCGGCTCTCACCGGCTCTCAGCCACTCTCACCGGCTCTCACCCACTCTCACCGGCTCTCAGCCACTCTCACCGGCTCTCAGCCACTCTCACCGGCTCTCACCGGCTCTCACCCACTCTCACCGGCTCTCAGCCACTCTCACCGGCTCTCATCGGCTCTCACCCACTCTCACCGGCTCTCAGCCACTCTCACCGGCTCTCAGCCACTCTCACCGGCTCTCACCGGCTCTCACCCACTCTCACCGGCTCTCAGCCACTCTCACCGGCTCTCATCGGCTCTCAGCCACTCTTACCGGCTCTCACCGGGTCTCACCGGCTCTCACCCACTCTCACCGGCTCTCACCGGCTCTCAGCCACTCTCACCGGCTCTCACCGGCTCTCAGCCACTCTCACCGGCTCTCACCCACTCTCACCGGCTCTCAGCCACTCTCACCGGCTCTCAGCCACTCTCACCGGCTCTCAGCCACTCTCACCGGCTCTCACCGGCTCTCACCGGCTCTCACCGGCTCTCACCGGCTCTCACCGGCTCTCACCGGCACTCAGCCACTCTCACCGGCTCTCACCGGCTCTCAGCCACTCTCACCGGCTCTCACCCACTCTCACCGGCTCTCAGCCACTCTCACCGGCTCTCAGCCACTCTCACCGGCTCTCAGCCACTCTCACCGGCTCTCACCGGCTCTCAGCCACTCTCACCGGCTCTCGCCGGCTCTCACCGGCTCTCACCGGCTCTCAGCCACTCTCACCGGTTCTCACCGGCTCTCACCGGCTCTCACCCACTCTCACCGGCTCTCACCGGCTCTCACCGGCTCTCAGCCACTCTCACCGGCTCTCACCGGCTCTCAGCCACTCTCACCGGCTCTCACCCACTCTCACCGGCTCTCAGCCACTCTCACCGGCTCTCAACGGCTCTCACCGGCTCTCACCGGCTCTCACCGGCTCTCACCGGCTCTCAGCCACTCTCACCGGCTCTCAGCCACTCTCACCGGCTCTCAGCCACTCTCACCGGCTCTCACCCACTCTCACCGGCTCTCAGCCACTCTCACCGGCTCTCACCGGCTCTCAGCCACTCTCACCGGCTCTCACCCACTCTCACCGGCTCTCAGCCACTCTCACCGGCTCTCATCGGCTCTCACCGGCTCTCACCGGCTCTCACCGGCTCTCAGCCACTCTCACCGGTTCTCACCGGCTCTCACCGGCTCTCACCCACTCTCACCGGCTCTCACCGGCTCTCAGCCACTCTCACCGGCTCTCACCGGCTCTCAGCCACTCTCACCGGCTCTCACCCACTCTCACCGGCTCTCAGCCACTCTCACCGGCTCTCAACGGCTCTCACCGGCTCTCACCGGCTCTCACCGGCTCTCACCGGCTCTCAGCCACTCTCACCGGCTCTCAGCCACTCTCACCGGCTCTCAGCCACTCTCACCGGCTCTCACCCACTCTCACCGGCTCTCAGCCACTCTCACCGGCTCTCACCGGCTCTCAGCCACTCTCACCGGCTCTCACCCACTCTCACCGGCTCTCAGCCACTCTCACCGGCTCTCATCGGCTCTCACCGGCTCTCACCGGCTCTCACCGGCTCTCAGCCACTCTCACCGGCTCTCACCGGCTCTCACCGGCTCTCAGCCACTCTCACCGGCTCTCACCCACTCTCACCGGCTCTCAGCCACTCTCACCGGCTCTCAGCCACTCTCACCGGCTCTCAGCCACTCTCACCGGCTCTCAGCCACTCTCACCGGCTCTCAGCCACTCTCACCGGCTCTCACCGGCTCTCAGCCACTCTCACCGGCTCTCACCGGCTCTCAGCCACTCTCACCGGCTCTCACCGGTTCTCACCCACTCTCACCGGCTCTCAGCCACTCTCATCGGCTCTCACCGGCTCTCAGCCACTCTCACCGGCTCTCACCGGCTCTCACCGGCTCTCACTGGCTCTTACCGGCTCTCACCGGCTCTCACCGGCTCTCAGCCACTCTCACCGGCTCTCACCGGCTCTCACCCACTCTCACCGGCTCTCACCGGCTCTCAGCCACTCTCACCGCCTCTCACCGGCTCTCACCGGCTTTCACCCACTCTCACCGGCTTTCACCCACTCTCACCGGCTCTCAGCCACTCTCAGCCACTCTCACCCACTCTCACCGGCTCTCAGCCACTCTCACCGGCTCTCACTGGCTCTCACCGGCTCTCACCCACTCTCACCGGCTCTCAGCTACTCTCACCGGCTCTCACCGGCTCTCACCGGTTCTCACCCACTCTCACCGGCTCTCAGCCACTCTCACCGGCTCTCACCGGCTCTCACCGGCTCTCACCGGCTCTCACTGGCTCTCAGCCACTCTCACCGGCTCTCAGCCACTCTCACCGGCTCTCACCGGCTCTCAGCCACTCTCACCGGCTCTCAGCCACTCTCACCGGCTCTCAGCCACTCTCACCGGCTCTCACCGGCTCTCACTTACTCTCACCGGCTCTCAGCCACTCTCACCGGCTCTCATCGGCTCTCACCGGCTCTCACCGGCTCTCACCGGCTCTCACCCACTCTCACCGACTCTCAGCCAATCTCACCGGCTCTCTTCGGCTCTCACCGGCTCTCACTGGCTCTCAGCCACTCTCACCGGCTCTCAGCCACTCTCACGGGCTCTCAGCCACTCTCACCGGCTCTCACCGGCTCTCACCGGCTCTCACCGGCTCTCAGCCACTCTCCGCCACTTTCACCCACTCTCAGCCACTCTCTCTCTCTCTATATATATATATATATATATATATATATATATATATAAATATATATATATATATATATATATATATATATATAAACAAACAGAAGAACAGAAAATACTAATAGTAATACAGAACAAAAATTATTTAAGAAAGCTACCACACCTGCATGTTTTCTTCCTGAGTTTGTTTGGTTTTATACGAAATAATATAGTTTTGTAGTATTTATTAACTCTATATTAGTATTTCCATACTTTTAAATTTTTCACTTGATATATATAAAAAATTAATGCCATGTCAAAAAGGAGCACGAAGTTGGAATGGTAAAAATGTATGCACCAAAAAAAAAATTAACGAAATATGTCAAATACTAACCACAAACTAACACCAGCTAAGAAATAAAAAATGCCAAGTGCACAAAATCACGACTCAGCAGATGTAATAAGAAAAGATAGATTTGAGGAAAAGATTTCTTGTTGATAGGAATTAACCAAAAATATAAATCTTTGACAGCATACGTTTTGGGTTTTGCAAGGTGTTTGTAGAAATTTATTGCATCACAGCACACAAAAATAAAATAATAATAGTACGAATATGCTGGCAGGTTTTCTATGCTTATTGCCAAAATGTTGTGGAGATTATGCACACTCATGTACACAATCGTAAATTAAACAATAGGACAAGAGAAAAAGAATTGAATTAACCAAAAACAAGGTGTGGGTGTTTCATTTCAAAAATTTACTATGGAAGAGCGAAACATCAAACAAAACAAGGTGCAAATATCATGTCCCTCAATTGCAAGGAGTGTTTCCTTATTGACGCATGCCACAAAGGACGCTTTAGTTGAAAAAAATTTATATATGTAAATAAACATTTAAAATGTTGTAAATCCTATTCGTGTGAGAGTTATTTTTATCAAATAATATGTTTAAATTTTTGCTGTAAACAATTCTTAACTTCGCGCTAGGAAAATTGAAAACTTTGGTTTTACGCCTTTTTGAAAACATCAAACTCCACGTTTTGAGGTCCTGCTAACTCTGACTAATTCTGACAGTCCATCACTATATCTGGGTATAAGTATGTGTGTTGGTTTTGAGTGGATGGATGTCAGAGTATGTGTGTAAGTATATGAAATGCTTATAACTTTTGAAGGGCTGAACCGAATCGAGCCAAACTGCTGGAGTGTTTTAAGGTTGTACTAAACTTAAGAATCCCTTAAATTTGAACTGATTATAAGTGGTAGATTTTAAGAAATTAAAAAAGAAACTTTGACTAAAAACATGTTTTTCGATGTCTTTTTTTAAATAATTATGTGCGCACCAAGGTAACCGGGTGCCTTTGGCGTTTTCAATCAAAGATGCCTATTCACCAGTCTTATAACTTTGAGCTAAATTGGCGTTAACCATCGTTCAAATATCTCAAAAGGCTGCAGCTTTATCAGACTGTGAACGTATATTCCGAGTTAAATCAATATCAAAGCGTATACACCCTAAAAGCACTCTGAATCTGTTATACGACATTGCTGCCCGATATAATGGCAAATTAATTGGTTTCCATAGTTCAGATACATGCTTTCTGTTTGATTTGTGAACACCAGCGTAAATCTTCTATAAAAGGAACAAATATATCTTTAGCTCTTTTTACGATTTCTTCTCTAAGAATCACTTGACAAGATACTTCTAAATGTTTCGTTGAGTTTTTCGGCTTGCACCCGCATGTTGTCGTAAATATTTTTCTTTACATTCTGGGTTTCTGTAAATGAGTTAATATGCCAGCAAGTTCACTTCTTACCTGAACTTCAGCACCTCATCATCGTCTTGTTAGGAGTCGAACGAATCTTTTTCTACTTCTGGTATACCTGTCATATGGAATATCGTGGAATATATTCCTAATCGCTCCCAGAATGGACAAAACATCCTCTTTATTGCTCTCTTACTCACTTAATAAATTATTTATCTCAGTTGGAAAGCGGAAGTACCAACTTCCCCTATCTATTACAAACGTATGTTTTTATATATGTACATAAAAAAAGCTGTTAAATTTAAAACGTAGTTTACGTTAACATTAAATTATGTATTGTACACCTTAAGTATTTAGAAAAAATTATATAAAATCACTGTTGCCTACCCTTAAACGTGATATTTGATGCGAAAATTCTTTTTTTCTACTTAGCTTTCATATAGGTACCCGGGTGCCTTGCAGCGCATTAGAAGGTGTTTGTCTTGCCTCACACATAAGGGTTAAATAATTTTTAAACTAATAGATCACTATTCCAATATAGTAGCAGCTGCAAAACGGTTTAAAGTCGATTAATCTGTTGGTAAGATATCGGGAAGGAAAACATTAGAAAAAAACTTTTATTTAGACCTTAGAAATGTATATCTGATGAGTTGGTCTTTCAATATATTTTCAGTACTTGAAAACTTCATCATTTACTATTTATCACGTGGTTAATCATATTATTAATTAAAGATTATAGCCGTTTCAAAATGAATATAATAGTGTTTTAGTTTGAAGAGCTCAAGAGTATAGAGTAGCATATCAAACCGGCAATTGAAATTAGCAGGAAGTTACAAGGATCATTCGTTTTCCATATATTTTTATATATTTCGTAATCAAAAGCTAGTCTCTTGAAATCTTCTTATTATTTCAATAGACTTATTTACCTACTAAATAATTTATGTTTATATAAAATATTTATAATTTTAATTGATTTATTGTATTAAAAAACAGAATCAAATAGTTTATTTTCATTCTTAAAAAAAACATATTTTTGTTTGCTTATATTCCAGCGGATGTTTCTTGTTTATTAGTTGTTTGAGTTTTTATTACGCCAGCCCTTGTATCCCTGTTATTAGTTGTAATAAATCTTGATAAAAAAATAAACTGTCAGTTATTTTTTTTTTTTTTTTGGGGCTCTTAAACATAATGATAACTTATTGAAATTATCATTTTAAGTTACTGAAAACATTCATGTTCGAACAAAGTCATAGATGTGATATTGTTTTTTAACTCTTTATTTTCAAGCAGACGTGAATTGAAAAGCTGAAAAATGGTTTTACTACTTCCTTAAGCCCTTCATTAAATAGTAAATAAAAAAGACTAGTACGTATGGGTTTAACATTTGGAAAGAGGTAAAGGTAACATGTTTTTTTTTAATTTTTATTGTAAATATTAGAGATGCAAATATATAACTTGAGCCCAAAGTGTAAATGTTAAGTGTGGAAAGCTCGATACCAAAGAGTTCTACAAATAATTTCAATTAAACATTTAGAAAATATCAACTGATTTTTATTAATGCATACATTTACTGTATGACACTACCTGTCCAATAGAAATGCATTTTTTTTCTACGTGAGAATAAAAATTGTATTTACAATCGTTTGGTGTGAAGTAAAAACCTGCACCATAATTTTGGTAGGCTTTACTTACTATTGACTGGAAACCACTCTATAATACAAGTTCACCCTTTTCTTTAATGATCAACCAAGTTAACCGCCCTTCAACCCTTTAGAAAGTTGTAATCTCAGTGATACTTAAGATTTTTGTTGGCAGCTAATATTGAACTTTAAAAAACCACATTCTTGTTATCCTTTTCTAAAAAGAAAAAACAAAGAAATTATAAATAAACACCTCATCCGCATAATTACTTTTAAATAAATTGAACATAATAATAGAGTCCATATATAAATCAAATCAAATTTTCAGCACCTTTCAAATAATTAGCTATCAGAGGAACACTTTAATTTCTTGAAATTAATATCATGGATAAAAATATTAGGAATTAAATAAAACTAAAAAGTAAAAACTATAAATACTACCCTGGGGTATTTAACAATCAACGCATGCATGATGATGAATGCATCAGCATGTGTCAGTTAAAGACTTTAAGGCGTACTAACTATAGCCAACTGTCTAATACACTTAGCACCAGCACTGGCTTTGGTTGGCCAACATACAATCACAGTTAGACTATAATCATCGTGAAAAGAAAACTTGGCAAACTGTAGACATCAAAGAGAAAGAGATATATATTTACGACTAAAATCGCTTAAGTGGTGTTATAATGCCACTTTTAAGTCGACACATAGAAAAATACAAAACATTGAGAAGAAACTTCAAATCATTTGAACATTAAAATATATCCCAAACATGCTTATATGCCTGTCAAATCTGATGGACATGATTAGAAAGAATTTGAAGACGGAAAAAAATATATAGATATAAAAATTGGGAGAAAAATGTTTTCTTGCATGTGGCAAAATGTTCAAACAATTCGAAAGACTTCAAAGTGAAGGCCACAGGCTTAACAGTTAGTTCACTGTGTCTAATTGTGTGTGTTTGATATGTTCTTCTAACGAAACGTGCGAATGCATGAATGTGAGTGTTTGTGTTCAACATAATCTACTGACAAAATAAATAATGCATTTGAGAAAATTAACACAGTTTTAACAACATTAATTTATGAGTTTTATGTTCCTGCAAGTTGTGGCCATTGAAAAAGTAAAAGGGTTCTCTTCTTGTTAGTTTTTTGGGCCATCGCATGTTTAGTTTCTTTTTTTCTAATTTCTATTACATCTCGAACTTTGTTTTAGAAGTTGTTGATGATGGCATTTATACTTGTAATTTTTACGGAGGAAAAATCATTAAGTTCTAGTAGGCGAATAGAAATCAGTGGACTCAATGAACATTAAGGGTATTCACAGTGATATGAAAGTTATATGAGGACTTTTGCAGTCAAAATGATGTTTGAAGCTGAGAACGCTTCAGGGCATTTATACTTCACAGTTGTGTGCCATTTAGATATAGGGTTCTTTAGGTGATTTAATTTATTGTGATCGAACTTATTGAATGACTTGAAGAATAAAACCAGGTGCCAAATTAGCCTGTTCGATATCAAAAGATATTTCGTTATAATTTCGCCTTAATATACTCCCTGTGCTTTTTAAAGTTGCAGTCTGTACGAAAAATATTAAAGCCAGGTTTAAACTTTCAGTGTGAAAACCCTAACAGAAGGAATAATTTCTGTGCCTCGTTTCTGTAACTGATGTGAGAACTTCTCGCGCCGATAAAACTGTAATCACTCTGTGAAACGTAGGATGATATATTTCTTAATATATTTATACTTTTTTAGGTTTTCGTAATAATCAATATATTATTCTATGGACAACCCTACAATAAAGAGCATGACAAGCATAATTACTAATTTTCTCGATGCGAGAAATTCTCACATCAGTTACAGAAACAAGGCACTGAAAGCAAATTTAAATATATAATTGTTATATTTTTTGCTTCTTTATTTTCAGGACTCAAAACATTTTGTAAAGATGCCAGCCCATGTCAGAGATTGCGGTAAGTTTAAATTAAAAAACTTCATGAAATGAAAAATATTTAAAGAGTTCAAAAGGCTTTAAAAGCTTTTATGTTTCTTATGTGTGTGAAATTCTTGTTTGAATATATTCTCATATAACCAAGACGATATATTTGTTAGGCCACTTTAAATTTAATTACAATTAATAACTTGAAATATATTCCCTCTTTCGAATAAGTTTTGCTAACATAAATAAATATATTCGGCGTCATTATTGATATTTCGCAATGAGAACTTATTTTTTCACTAAAGAAATTGAATCAGCGTCTATCTTCTTAGCTTTTTGTTCATTTATTTATTAAATTTATTTGCTACTATACTAGACTTTTAATCACGAAATATATATCATCAAATATATAAAATTATCTTCAACAAATATCGAAAGTGTGTAGTCTGCTCATAGATATTGTGATCACCCCTATTACGCCAGATAGTTAATGCAAGAGAAATAAAAGGTGTTAAGCCAACACAATGTGAATATGCCGCCAACAATAATCAAAATACCCTTTAAAAACTACAAACCTGAAAAGACTTACAAATCAACTCCAGTCCATGTTGTTTTGTATCTATACAGAAAACAATAAGTGACGGATCATCAGCAAGTTTCAACAATAGCGAGCGACGAAACTACGCATGATTATAAACCGATACTTAACAAAATGATTAATCATTTGGCAGGTGGCAATAGGAATGCAAACGCGCTGAAACATCAATACTAACACACAATTTTTTCGATATCTTCTCGGCTCGTTTAGCCGTATAAATGAAATAAATACTGAAATTTTGATTTAAAACGGTACTTAACGAGAGGGCTTGACCATTAATGACGAGTTTTCTGTTTCAAGGATTATGTGCGTGTATACGTTCGCATATATGTAGGCCGCAAGCTCAAATAAGGCTAACAAGAAAGTTGTTATCTGCTATAAATTGTATTATATAAAATAATACACTGGAGAAAAAGTATTCAATATAATTTAATTTTTTGTTCAGCACGGCAAATACTATTTTTAAATATTAAATACAACGCTCTTTTTCGTTACCGACGAAATAAAAACAACAAAATTCTCTATCTTCTAATCTGTCTTCATCTGTCCCCTTAATTTTGCCCTTCCTTTTAACACGTAATTTCTTAAGATTGTCGTAACTTTAAGTTGGCATCACTGCTTGATTTGATTTGAAATTTCATTATTTATCGACTTATACCAGAGCAACGCGTGCAAGTTGTTGAAATTTTTTACTTAAAATAACTGTTCCATTCATCAAACTCAACCATTAAAAATTTTATTTTCCGATGAAGCCCAATTCTGGTTAAATGGGTACGTATTAAACAGACGTGTTGCATTTGGAGGGAAGAGAATCTACGAGATTTTGTCGTTGGCGGAGTCATTGGTCCATGTGTCTTCAAAAACGATGACGGTCAGAATGTTACTGTCAATGATGAACGGTGTAGGAACATAATTCGAAATTTTTTCGCACCTTAATTAAATGGCTTTAATCTTGCTGATATGTGGTTCCAACAGGATGGAGCCACGTGCCACACAGCAGGCGCTACAATTAATTTACTCGTAGAAACTTTTGAAAATAAAATAACTTTACGTTATGGCCCAATAAATTTGTTACCAAGATCGTGTTATTTAACCCCGTTTGGACCATTTCCTTTGGGGTTATATTAAGGCACTTATCTATGTCGATAAATTATTAACAATTGAATATCTGGAAATCAACATTCGAAGAGTTATCGTTGAAATACGGCCGCAAATTCTGTAAAAAGTTGTTGAAAATTTATTTTCCAGTTTTCATCTTCTACACGCCAGCTGTGGCAGCAACATGAAAATATATTCAAGCATTAATTTTGTAAAATTTTCTTTAAAATAAAACTCACTTCATTGATATTGAAAATATATTTCCTCGATTTATTATGATTTAAATTTGCGTCACTCCACATCCCATTTGTTCTCGCACAATGCGCTGCATACAGACGAAAAAAAAGGACATCGAGTAGACAAATTGGAGCTGTCCAAAACGAAATAGTGAAACTTTGCAAGGGCACACATAAATTTTACGCAGGTCATCTTTCTGGGCTTTTGTAAATTTCCAAAGTTATTTTCTTGCTGAGATCTTAACTAGACTCTGATAATTCATTAACGAATATAAATATCCCAAATAAACAGATGCCTTATTTCTTGCTGTGCATAACCTTCACATCAAATCAAACGTATTGCTATCAGTTCTCATCTTAACTCTTCTAAACACCTTAAACTGTCAAGTGCTTGAATTGAAAAAAGTATATAAAATGCATAAATACTTTAACACAAAAGGCGTTGATTATATGGTTGCGTATGCGTGAGGCTCTGCAGTTTGACCATCTATTCATCCAGCCATCCGTCCATCCTTTTCAGGTGTACACTATGAGTCAGTTAAAAAATTAACAACCAACCTAAAGGATTAATACTCTCGTTTTTTTTCACCGTTTTGATTACGTATTTGATTTGTATGGCGGCCAGTGCTACACCTTCTCTTTTTAACTTTTTGTTTGGCTTTTTATATAATAAATTAAAATGTGCATTTTTGCTTGTTTGTTTGGTTTGTTGAATTTAAGGTGTTTTTCGATTCTTTATCTTGACGTTATGCTCATACTGCATTTCACCGGCTAACAAAAGGCGCCTTTAATAACTTTGAGTAAACATGTCCGCATTTTAAATAAAATTAAGGAATGAAAAGGAGAATTTGAAAATAATAAACTGCTTTCATTATATTATTTGTTATAGTTGTTGTTGTTGTAACTGACGGCCGTTTACCGCGTTGTCTGAGTCTTGTTATTTGTTGGTAGTATTTGTTAATTATAAGGCCATATCTTTTATTTAAATCATTTCACCGTAGATATTGCTGTCGGCTTTTTTGAAACTTTAATTATTTTAAGACAATTTTGAAAGTTTTATTTTGGTGCGTTTAATCATGGGATGTTTTAGAGAGTCTAAGAAATAAATGAATTATTAATATAAATATTTTTTGCCCATAAAGTGCAAATTAACAAAAATTCTTAATAAAAAGCAAGCAATTTGAATCATTATTTAATTAATTAATTACTTTCATCAGATCGATGCTTATACATATATTGTTATACAATCGCTTTTTAATTTTAAAACATCTAAATTTTTTAATAAATCAAATGATTCCCAAGTTATAGGCGGTGTTAAGGTGGTTTTCGATTGACAAATTTCGCGTACATTTAAGAAAATCAATTTTTTAAAATTTTTATGACATCTCACAAACGGACTAAACAATTTCAGATCTGTTTGCAGTGATCGACGTTATTATTTTATCTTAAAAAGTCGAGCAGTTCTAAAAAACACTTTAAATATATTTAGTTTAACTATTTGGCCGAAAAGTATTTGAAACTCCGAAAAACATGACATTAAAACGAGTTATTTTTTAATATTTTTATTTGAAATATTTTGAAATCGAATTCACAGAAAATACAAGTTTGGAAGAAGCTTTTGGAATGTCATCAGAGCCATTTGATTCTTTCGAGCAATTTAAAAGTTACAAGCTGACCGCATACCTACACGGTGCCAAAACGTAAATAACTGCTGAAAATCTAATTTTCTCTTAACGGGGCAAAACCAATAACTTTTCAATTTCAGTAGCGGGAAGCTGAAAAGGAGTTAATGACGATATATAAGGAATTAATTCAAGTAATCCCGCTTGTTCAGTTGCATATGGTTGTATCAGTGCGATTGTGCATGTCTGAATATTATTCTGAAATCTCTTTCAGTCAGTCTATGACAATTTAAAACTTTCATATATCTCAAATCGATTCCAATTCCACTATTTATCGAATATATTTTAATATTTTTAATAAACTGTGAATATATTTTGCTAAATATATTCAGAGTTTATGCGCGCAAAGAAATTTCTCTAGGTCCTACTTAACCAATTTTATTTCTATAAAATAGTGTGAAGATAATCAAAATAACACGTTAGTAATTAAAAATATATGGCGATAAATTTTATGTTCTTTACAAGAGCAGAGTTAAGAAATACTGAATCGTGAAGGTGTTAAAACTTTTCTAGTTGTGAAAATATTAAAGGAAAATAGTGTCTCGTTTTCAAAAGTCCTTCTCTTATTGAATAATAAATCGACGTTAAATTTTAATTGCCTAATAAAATATTATTATGTTCCAGGCAAGTTGTGCCTGCTTGTTTCAAGATTTCTTATCTGATGTATTTTATTACATCCAAACACCTGTTTTAGCACTCTTCTCTATATTATATTTGCTTGTTGGAAACACAAAAATAGTGTCTACAAATATAACGACATCACAGCACAAAAATTAGGTATTTGAATTGGAATTCCAAAATGCATCCGTATTAATGAAAAAATCTTTTTTATATGTCTTAACTAGCTATTGATTGAGGAAAAAGTCTAGTATTATTTTTCTATTAAATTTTAAACATTTAAATTGTTTTTTACACAACTATTTTTTATTTTTGAGCTCTGCTGTTGTTTGAGTAAATGAACGTACTTTTTGTGTGGCAACATAAATTTTTTTAGATCTTGTGTACGACAAGTGCAAGAGTTCACTTATCGCGGCGCCATTATGTCATTTATTTAATCTCTGTCCACTATTTAAAAAAAATAAACAATCCAGCAATAATCTGTTGGTTCAAATGATATTATTCATATAAAACAAACAGTAAAAATATTATTTTTTTCATATTTTATTTTTATTTTTCAATACAACAGTTGGACTTAATGTTTAGATAATCACTGTCTGAGTGCTATTTGTGTCCAAAAGATAATCAACTGTTTACATTATCCTTTCGTTTATGAGCATAAATTTATTTTGAAAACACTGATAAATCTTAATAATATTTTGTAGATTTTGTTGACAAGACAAGTTATGATGTTGTTTGAAGTTTTAATGGTTTTTATCAAGGATTTTTTATATATAATATTTTTGTTGTTATCGTAAAATGTTGAAAATTTAATTTATCTTATATTTTTAAATAGTTTATTTTGCAAAATGTGAAAATCTCATTTTTAGAAATTTATAGGATTATATTCATGTTTTTATTGGTATTATTGGTATTAACAAAATATATAGAAGTCACACTATTCTTTGCTGTCTAATTAGCTCACAGGCTTTATGGTGAAAGTTGAAACAGAAATAATAAAAAAAGCTTTCTCTTTCGAAAATCACATTAAAATTAAACTTTTTAATACTACATTATGGATTTAAAAAATAAATTACGGAATGCTAAGAAACTAAGAAATGTTGCTCATTAGAGTTAAAGAATGCCAGCTGTCGGCTTTACTGAATTTTATGTACCCTTCACTGGAAATGATTTCAAATAAATTTTTAATTTGTTTTATACACCAGGCACTTTACGTCGAACTATTTACTTCTAAGTTTATTTTATTGCAGATGTCTTAGCGGCAGTACTAAGAAAATCGGTTATTGAAAACGAATCCAGCCCATATGATTTATATTCTAGAACAGTAGCAGGATAAAACGAAATTCGAACCACTAGATAGGAATTATGTTCCCCTTTAATATATTTTAATATCGTTTTCTTCTCTAAAATAAAATTTCTAATACCTTTTAAATAAACTATAGTTTGAGAGTAAAGAATATATTAGAAATTAATCCAATATTTCTTACAACATTTTTTTTGTATTTTAAGGCTGTTCCAAAGTTGAGGTAGAATAGAATTTAAAAAAATGTAACGTCATTAAAATTATATAGAATTCTGCATTGAGTAAATTTAAGACAATATATGTATAGAAAAGGGAGTATCAAGAAAATAATTACATGAAGAGTAACTGATGCCTATAATTTATGAAAAATATATAACCGATTTATATAAAATGCAAACGCTGTGTCAAAACGATAACACCTTCCGATCTTTTACAAGATCTTATAATACTTTAATATAATAAAATCATACCACCACAAATCATAAAACATTTTTATGACATTTTGGTTAACAGAACAAGTCAAAATTGTAAACATTAAAAACAAAAACTTCAACGAAAAAGCGATATATTGAGGATTGTCAAAAAGCTTCACCAAAATATTTCCAAAACGCTTTAAAACATTAAAGTACTAAAATATAAAATGATGTTATTGTCTGCTGTTATACACCCTCCAGACACAGACAACACATACAGATGAAACAGACCACATGTAATAAGATTTGTTTTATTACAAGCATTTTTTTTTCTCTTAACAGAATTATAACATTTTCGTCTCTTCCTTGGCTGTTGCAGTGTGTGCTTAATACGAAGGAAACACACCAAAATCATGTTTATGTTTAAAGCCTACATAAATCCCCAAAATGGCCCTTTAAAAAAATCGACAATAAAAATGTTTCAAAGGACAGCTTAAAAGTACGAAAATTTCCACTGAATGACCGAAACAAATATAAATAAAAACAAAAGTTTATTATAAACTCTCCTTGATCTTAGGTGGTTACGTTAAGCCCAAGGCAATAACGAGGGGGTGATAAGAAATTTTGGTTTCGAGGATGTGGTTTAAATGAGTTCAAGCCATTTAAATGTATTAGGGAAATCAGCAATAAATAAACTATTTGGATGTGATGATTTTTGTCGTAATTATGTCGAGGTTTTTTAAAGTACGGCCACACTTGGCAAATATTTGTTTAAAAAAGCATAACCACTAAACGCAAAGAAAAATATATTGATTTATATATATTTTTCTGAAGCAAAACAATTATTTGACTAATAGTCAGTGGCGTATAATGCAACATTGTTGGGAACTTTTTAACTCAATAAGCACTTGTCTGAGTTAAAAAATCTTTCGTTATTATTTAGTGCTTACGCTTTTTGCGTAAATATTTCATCAATTTGATCTTTAAAATTAACGCAACAATATTTGATGATTGTCTGCATTTATTTTAATCACTGAATACGATCTTTATGATTAAGATCAAAATAAAGGTTTCAAAGTTTATCGGACATGCAACATACAGTACCACATCTCGTTGTACAAGAAATTTGGCAGAGAATGTCTACTGACCCTTATCCACTATACCGATATATGCTGATACATATATTGTCTGCTAAATAAAATACGCTTAACAGCCTGTCAGAGAAGCTTTCCAAACTAAATACGACTTGTCCTTTACTTACAACCCTCGTTACGAGAGCAAAACAAAAAAAGAAAGAAAAGCAAAGATTAAATAAATAAAAATGTAATTCCAAAATTATAGTTTTGTAGCTGAAAACATTTTAAAAATGAAAGGAATAAAGCCCTAATGAATTAACAAGTGCTGTTAAAATTAAAATGGTTTTATTTTTTGTATTTTTTACATTTTTTACTGTTGCCAAACTTTAAGTTTTCGAACAGCAAAATTTCAAAACTTCCTTTTTGTTTGTGTATTTGTTGCCCCGTATTGAGGTTATATTTCTTTTGGCCCGTTTTGAAATTACAATATTTTGGGTTGCAGATGACAACAAAATTGCTTAACATGTTCAAAATCAATTTCAGTTAACATGTGTCCGGTAGTTTATCATATTAACTTGTTCCTATTTACAATAATTTCTTAAGACATTTTTCTGTCGAAATGTAGGAAAGTTTATGTGAAGTGAACGATGGAGAGAGAACGATCGAGCTTCTGTTATTAATGTTTGAGTATGAAATTGACTTTTTAGTACAAGAATTAAATGCTTTTGACAACGAAAATCAAGACGATACATGATAAAAAATATTTCTGTTAAAGCTTTCTGTTGTATTTGTAAAAAAGGATTAAAAGATTTTTTATATTAAAATCTATAACCATTGTGATCAGTGCAAATAAAGATAACTTTTTCAGATTTTAATATATAGGAACACATTTTCTATTAGAGATAATTATTAAAATAAAATTATTAATAGTCTTAACCATCACTTGTAAGCAAACGATATAATAATATATATTTGTTAGTATAAATTTCTAAATTAAATTATATTAAATTGCAACGGCGATAAAGATTTCCTCTAAAAGCTGGTTCATATACTCCTTTCGTTTAAACTTTTTATAGTTTTCGTGTCATGAAACACTTCCAAAATACCACAAAGGATATCTGTTCTTTTATTTCTGCAGGATTGCGCAAAACCACCGTAATGGTTTGTATGTTACATTTTTTTATTTAATGGTTAATAATCATCAATATTATTATTTTTGTTAGAAAGTATATTAATGCGCAGTATTTTCAGTTTAGTTATGAAAAATTATAATGCGCAAATGATGGACTCGCAAATTCGTCCTCTACATTTATTATAACTCTCCTTAAAATGTCCGTTGTTTCAGCTTGAATTTCATAGCGATTGTTTTGTTTTAGCTGTGATATGATTGCTGGCTCATTTCCGTTTATCCTTTCTTTGAAATAACACCCAAGAAAACAGTCTACCGCTGTTGAATCCGGTGAACGTGGAGGACAGTTGAAGTCGCTTTTACGCAAAATAATGTGTTCGCCAAACAGGTCTCGTAAAAGATCTATAGTATCTCTGGCAGTAGGGGCTGTGGCTCCATCTTATTGGAACCACAATTGTGGTTGGTTTTCTATAGCCGGCCTCAAAAAACAGTTCAGCACAGTTTGATAATCAGAACCATAAATTGGAACTGAGGTGCCAAGTGCTTTTTCAAAGAAATATGGAATTGTGATCCACACCAAACAGTACACTTAAGTGGGTGTAATGTTTGCTGCTGAACTGTTGTTGTATTTTACGTAGCCCATATCCTAGAATTTTGTTTGTTTAGGAAACCATTAAAAAAGGATTTTATTCTATTTAATTCTTAAAATAAAATTCAACTTGTATTGATCGCTGTTTTGTTAAGTATTATTTCAAATCAAATTCCCATAGATTTCTTCACATGATTTTGAAATAAAAATAATAAGTTTAACTCAGTTTATAAAGTTATTAAATATGCAAAACCCAACGGTAGCTTTGCGCCACTCATTTATTCATGAATTCCTTTTCTACATGATTCAGTTTAATTGTTATTTTTGTTACATTGTTAACTTTTTGTTTCTAATGAAATCTGTAAAACAGTTACAAACTAATTAATTAATAATAAAGAATTTCATTAACAAGACAACTTATTCTTAACATCATAAGCTATTAATTTGAATTGAGTACCCTACTGTAGAATCCTAGTCTATTTACTGCAAACGATGCAACTGATTTGTGTTACTATAGTTTTAAAGCAAACATGTTTATATATTATTTTGGGTTCCTTCGGACTTTTCAAAATATTCCTAAATATCTGTACTTATGGAACTGCAGGAAATAAACTGAATGAGTTGAAATTTTAAATGGGAGCAGTTAATTATTCGATTATTAAATAAGAGTGCTGTGGCTAATTTACATATATTGTGAGTTTTTTTAATTATTTCATTTTCCTAGTTACCACTAAGAGTAAAAATATATCACAAAACCTATTTACTACTAAACCAATTACAAACTTGAAAAATAATTTGTCAACAACATGATGCGCACTGGACATCAAAAAAGTACAGCACCAGCTGCAAGAACAAAAGACAACAGAATTTTCTTCATAGACTGATGGAATAATGTAGGGAATCAATTGAATAATGATCATAAAAATTTATAAATTTGTCACATACATATTGCCTGTTTAACAACAACAAAAATAGCACTTGAAACAACCGCTTAATTTGTCGTCATTACCTGCAGGATATTTACAAACAAAACTATACAGACACACATTGAGGTATTTAGTTAACAAACTATTTCTACAAAAATATGGTCCGGCCGGCCGTCTACAGATATTATGGCCAATTCTGTGAAGCTGGCATTTTCTTTTACTTTACGAGCGAATTTTTGCGACTGCTTAAGTAATTTTCTATTTCCAACAGCGATTGTGGCGACGTGCAAATTCTCTAACCTGCATAAATTAAAAGATAAGATAATAACTAGATTTAGACTTTATTTTGGTATAAAATGTTGTCAAAACAACAGCAGAAACAAACAAACAAACAAAAAAGAAACTAACACAACCACAAAAACGACTGGTAACCAAAGGAACGTCTGTCTAATCAACTAAATGATCGCAACTATATAAACAAGAAAAGAACCTGTTTCTAGGAGCCGATTTAATTACTTTATTATACTTAAGATTGTATATTAGAGAAGTATATCTTGTGTTTGTATATCGTGTATGTCAATTGTTTGCAGAGTTAGTCTAGATAATTTATCGCCACAAGAGACTTGTTGTTCATAATAGACCACACACATGACGATTACTGGTAAACTGTAAAGGTAATAGTCAGAAGTGCAGAGTTTAATTCTAATGAATTTGTTTCTGTTAAATCAAAATTAAAAGAACAGAAACGTGGTTTTTGAAAGATGTCTGGAATATTAATAATTCTTTAATTATGTAGTTAAAACTCATTTAGGAAGCACAGCCAGCCTGACATGTCTTTCGACAGGCTACACGGCTAATAAACTAACAGTTTTTCGGCGGAATTTGCAATTATTTAAAAGCAATTAGTATAGCCGACACCTGCTTAGGCTTGCAATTGTAATTGGGTGATGAATTTCGCCTAAGTCTTAATCATTTCCAACAAAATGTCATGTAGAAAAAATTTATTTTCAAATAATTTAATTATTTCATATAAATTAAAATGTTGCCGAAAGGTTGCCTCCATTTTAAACAATAACCAATTATTGACAGATGCCGTAAATAATTACCATGATGAGTAATAATGACAGCAAATAACAACAGAACATAATAGATACTCATTTGATAAGGGTCGTTAGATTTGAGTGCTCATTGAATAATTTTAATAAATTGCAAATGCCAAATGACGCATGATCAAATAGCTAATTCCACCCGAAATTGTTAACAACCCTCCCCTGCTCGGATAGAAAATTTGTGGAAAACCAATGCAAAAAGCCAGCACAGATAACCATAAGGCTTTTTCGCTGCCCTTTAAAGTGCAACACATATAAACACATGACGCTGATAAAGTACATTATGGGTATGCAGAGTGTATTATCTCCATCTGGGGAGTAAAACTCTGTTAGAGAATTCCTCTAGATTAAATTAACCCAAGAGCCACACATGCATGTAATACAAAAATGTCTTAATGGTGATTGAAATAGAACTGCATGCAATATTGATGAATGACATACAGCCACCACACAAAGTGGCTACTGAATGAGTGGCTTAGAGAGCAAAAAAAGGGTGTTTTAGGGGTTAACTTTTTTTAGAAAATATTTAAAAATAAAATATGTTTGTTGTTTTAATTTTGTTCCTACAACTTGTTCGCATGCGTAACGTATTTTAGTAGCTCATATTTCATGTCATGTCTGCTGTGCAGTATAATTTTTTCATTCATACTCATGCCAAGTGCTACATCTGGCGTGTGCCACTTGGAATGGAGTGGCGTCATATTATTTGAGTTGAGGTGTTAAAAATAAAACAGTTTTTAGTACTTCTAATAAGTTTGAAAAACTATTATTTTTAAATTAGTGTTTTGGGGAATTGTCGTTTTTAAACTCTTTAATTTTTAATCATGTGCAAGTTCTTTTTTCCCAAAATCTTATTAAAAAATTCAAAGTCATCAGTTGAGGGATTTTAGCTAGTTCCTGTACGCTTTTCTTTGGGGCTAATGCAGATCATCAGGGAACCTTTACCCAACTTTTCTTAGAATAACTAAAGATATTTATTTCAAACTTTGACTTTAACAAGTGAGAAGTCTAAAACAAATATCAAAGCCATAAGAAGAACACTATGATCACTTTACCTTTTTTTATTTTATTGTTGGCTTATGAACATTTTAATGGCGAATTTGTAACTGCATGTATTAACAGACGGGCCCAGGTTGGGGAGTATTCCAATTTTTCGCTTGATTTCTTAAAATATTTAACAGGTAACAGACAGTAGAAAATAAACTTTTCTTAATTAGAAATTTATTCTTAATTTATTTCAATTTAAACTCGAAACTATTACAGCCAAAATTATCTACTGCAAGAAACTTATGTATTTAGCATCAAACTAAAGTTTCCACACCTGATTGAAAAGACTTGTGATTTGAAATTTTTAATTCCTGATGTTTAAATATACAACAGCATAATGAAAAAATTATTTTTTCTATTCACAACCGCATGAACAAATGCTGTGTTTTTTCAAACTATAAGTGATACAATTGATCTTGTCAATTAAAAAATTATTTAATTAAACTCTAGACTGCTTATTAATTATTTTATATTATTATATACATATATATTATATTCTTTCAAATCTTTGCGCTTAAAATCTCTTTAGTTTAACCTAAAACATTTATTTTGTTTTTCAATTTCAATTTCTGTAAAACATAGGTTTTACAGAAAACTTCAGCTTAAATATATTGGTGAATATTATTGCTTAAAAAGAGGTGAAATATACAAAAAGAAATTGGAAGAATTTTATAGAAAATTTTATTTAGAAATCAGATTATCTCATGAATCATTTAATAAATATTTTACTTCCGCTCTCATCAGGTTAATGCTCAGTGTAAGGAAAAGAAACCGTTAGCATATTTAATGTCCAATGACCTCAAAAATGTATTTACTTTGACAAACTCCTAGCAGATGTATAAAATATATTTCTAAGGCACCCAGTAACCTTTAAAGCAATTAAGTATAAACAAAATGAGCTCCACATTTGGGTCTGTAGTAGTAAAATATTCCTTATCTCAAGTAGGTAAAAATACAGTTATTTTCAAAAAACACTACCCCACCACTAAAACACCATCAAGCCACTAGATTAAGTTACATGAAAACCATTAAATTTAGAAAACGTTATAAAATATCTGTATAAAATAGAGGAAGAAAGAGAGAGCAAGGAAGTTATAAAATTGAATCAAGTAAAATGTATCCTAAGAATAATAACTGTAAAATCTATTTAGGGATACAAAATGAAATTTGAGTTGTTGCAGGATAAACAACAAACTAAAACAGAAAACAATAAGAAAACAGGATATTGCTTAAGCAAATAAACTCGCTCAGATACACTTGAAATCTGAACTATTGTAACAAAAAGATTTGCAACGAAAAACAGATGCATTTTTCCTTTTATATTCATAAAAAGAATATGTAGGAAGAACGAAAGCAAACAAGAAATTGTATAAATAATTTTATATGGCTGGCAAATTATTGTATTGATCTAGTATAAAAAAATTAATCTTGCAAAAAGGTGTGTTCGAGGGAACAACAAAGCGTGCCAATGTTTCTAATGTGATGATCATGCTGTGACATATCATTGCAATTTATCAAGACGTGAGTGTGGGTAATAACTATTTCTAAATATTTCTTTTGGTAACAACTCATTTGTCTTAATATCTGATAAGTTTTATAGACTTTAATTATAAATTTAAGGTAAATTTTAATTATCTATTTCCTTGTAGCTGTTCGTCTGTTAGACTGATAATGCGTTTTTGAAAACTTTTCTCTGACAAATTTATTTCTATTGATTAAAAATATGATAGACATTTTTTTGCAATTAAGTGTATTGATGTTTATGGTCAAAAGGTTAAGGAAGTATTTTTAGGGTTTTTTTAATTCTCATACAATTAAAAAAGTGATGGGCATATTAAAATATACACTCTCAAACTTCGTTTAAGTGAATAATATATTTCGGTTTATTTCCTATTGGTCAAGCCTAGAACTTTGGATAATTTTTTTTTATTAACCCCACTACATATTTAGGATTCATCGTAAAAAAATGGCCTGGAAGCCTTTAATGTTATAAATGTAACAGTATATGATCACTTAATATATTGTATCATATTTTTAATCATATGACATTCTATTATTTAATTCGTGGGAGTTTTTATAGAGTGACACAAGTTGAAATCATAATAAAACAATAAAATACATCATTGATATCAATGACGTTGGCTTTATTTGAAAGAAAATTTTTTTAAATTAATGCTTGAATATTATTTCTGCCATGTGGCCGCCACGATGGGCAAACTGAAACACCAGTTTTCAAAAACTTTTCGCAGCATTTACAGGCGTTTTTCACCGCTAACTCTTCGAACTTTTTGTGGTTTATCGACGTAGCCAAGTGACTGGACGTAACGCCAACGAATATAATCCAATTAATTTGGCAGTTACGTGAACTAATTTTTATAAAACGCTTCTTTAAGGAAATAAATTGTAGCTTCCGCTGTGTGGCATTTGGCTCCGTCCAGTTGGAACCATATATAAGCAAGATTAATGCCATTTAATTGAGGTACGAAAAAATTCCGAATCTTGTTCCTACACCATTCACCATTGACAGTAAAATTCTGACCATCATTATTTTTGAAGACATATGGGCCAATGACTGCGCCAGCTACAAAAGCCTGTGGATTCTGCTCACTTTAACTGCGACAATTCTGCTTGTTTATGAACCCATAATATCAGAAATGGGCTTCATCGAAAAATAAAATTTTGAATGGATGAGTTTGACGAATAAAACAATTATTTTGATGAAAAATTTCGTAATGAAATGTTAAAGTAAATTTAGCAAAAATCTATTAAATGTATGCTCAAGTAAAGCGGTGATTCCAACTAAAAGTGGTGACACTATAAAACAACACGTTGTACAATTTGCATAATACAATGATTTTATAGAGGGCAACAGTTGGACAAGAAACGTTTCGTTTGGTAGCAAATAACAAGTGAGAAAATCAATATCGTTTTTGTGATCGAACTCCGCCAAATGTTTCTTTGATATATTTTTGTTGAAATTTACTTTGGTTTTTTTACAATAATAACATAATTTCGCTGGCAACATGTTCGCCTGTATGAATAATAGTCAAAATAGAATCCCTGTCTAAAGCGCAAGCTAAGAAAAATTGTACCACATCTTATGGAACCTCTTCGCTTAAAAGCATTTCTGAATGCTGTTGATGGAAATCAAAGACGATTTATAGGCAATTTTTTAAATACGCAGTGCTTCCTCTTTCACTTATGATTATTAAATAAATTCAGGGCATTTGGATTTGAAAACATTAACTGCTGCTATCATGAAACTACGTACCTAAAATTAGAGTTAAATGTAAGTTTCTGACAACTTATATTGTAAAAGCTCTAATAGAAATACCTGCATAAAATTCTCTCACAGTCTTCATAAACAAAATTAAAATTTCTCTTTGTAACAAAATGTATTTCTTTTTCGTTTCATACCAGCTTTTATCTCTTCAGTAAAAGACTCAACTCTTAAAAAGTTCTTAAAATAACTCTTATGTACTGAATAATCTGCAATAAATAACATCAATATCTCTTTAAAATAAAAACCAATATAATCGATTTATAAATAAATCGATGGGACAGTGTGTTTCTCTTTGCCTGAAATACTTTGCATGGCTTGTGAACGTGCTGTAGCATTAGCAGCGGCAATCAGTCACACCGACTTAACGTATTTGTGAAGCAGACGTAAACACATACAAGAATAATATTCTGACTCATGCTTGCCGATATATTTGAAAGCTCCTGTCGTTTAAACAACGAAGTTTAAAGTTCTGGCATGTTTTTTATTTGTTTCAAATATATTTTGTCTGCTACGATCATAAAATAAAGACTGTCAAAATGATCACGTTGCTTGGCAAATGTGTGTGTCTGATGGCTTCCGAAAGCTGCGCATACAACTTTTCATATACTCATACATGTGTGCGTGTATTGGTGTATTATTATAACTTCTACATTAAAAACGTTAAATTATAACTCCATTTATTCATATTCATATACTATTATTATTTGTCTCATTATTGCTGTTGGTAATTTTAATAATTATAAAAAAAACATTTTTAAACGAGTAACTAGTTGTCAGTTTGTTTCATTAATTTTAGTACGTGTGTGCAGCTTTTTTTATGAATATCAATATGTTGTTTGTTTTTTAATTCGAATGTTGCTGCTTTTAATAAAACATTAAACAACAACAAAAATCTATACAATAGCATAAAACTACTACTACATATGCAGACTTATAATAAAAACACCAACAACAGCAACAACTTTTATTAAAAACCAAATATTGTCCAGGTGTTCATGTTCGTTCTGTGTTTTTAGTTGTTTTTTTTTTGTTGTTCGTTTGTCTCGTTTTATTTTCACGTTGGTTTCATTATAAATTTGTTGTTTTACTAGTATGAATATGAATATATGAACGATTATATTTGCCATACTTGTTGTTGTATGTAGTAAATAATAGTTAGTTAATGTGTGGTAGTATGGGGCATTTAATTTACCAATTCCTTGTTTGAAATTTTAATTTTATATAGATCTTTTGTCTTACCGGACTTTCGTACTCTGGTTGAAGCAAAATTATGGAACTTTATAAACCAAAAAATAATTTAAACACAAATATGATAAAATAATTGAATATAAATTAAAACACGATCAGCACAGTACCACCCTAAAAAAAATATGTAAAGTTTTCGATATATTTTATTGAAAATTAGAATGGAGTTTTTGGCTATTCGTTTGTATAAACACGTCTGCATATAGGAAAATCTGTGTGTACACTTATAAATCACGTGTGTGTGAGTTGGTATGCAACATGTTGTTGCCTTTTAGGAATATATTAGCAATAATTATATTGGGGTCTTGATACATATTATGAATTAAATTATTCATTTGCTTTCAGTTTACAATTTCATTGTAAAAATACTATCTACTGTATATTAGTTTACTTTCGGCTATCAAAGGATGTGATATTGCCGATATCATTAAATTTTTTTAATATCAACCGTTCAAATTTTCATTGAACACGAAGCTGCAATGCACTTGAGCAATTTGCATTTGCAAGCAAACTTTTTAAATATTTTGACTACTGAAACTAAAATTTTAGCTGGTTAAAGGTTTCTATAAACTATAGCTGCGGAATCAATAGATATAATTAGAATCAGCAATTACTCTTTCATAGAAATATTGTTAGTTTATATAATCGGCTGCAAATATATTTTTATTACACGGGCTTTGAGTCATCATATCCTCATACACACTCTTCTATGATGATTTCAAAAATTGTTACATTATAGGAGGAAATACCAAATCAAAATTTAGTTTACATCTTCAATAAAGTTGTCCGTATATAACATACTCGTAATAGAAAATTGCATCTATTCTCATAGATATCGTTGACGATTTATAAAAAATTACTCATTTTTATTACAAAAATATACATATTAATTTAATTATAATATTTTATTCTGGACGATTTTTTATATAAAAATTTTTCAATATATATTTTGAAATAAAAAAAATCATGAAACCAGCATTAACGTCCTCACTTTTCACCTTTTTGAGTTATTTTATATCCACTTTTTTATAGTAAAAGCCATCTGCAACATTAAAGAATATGGAAACTGCTTGACCCTAAAGGAATCTCAGTATTTCCTGCTAATTTCAACCGCTACTGTAACTTGGTTTTTGCAATGTTCTTTAAGCTGTTCATATAAAACAGTATTATATTAATTTTTATATCAATTTAAAACTTTATTTGGGCTTCTAAATATAATAAAAATGTTTGAGTTTTTCGTTTACAATATCTCACGAACGCACTAGTTTGTGGAATCGATCGGTGCAGACGTTTAAAAGTTATTCTAAAAACATTACTTTGAAAATTTCAAACGGATTCAAAGTCACAGGACATCTATGCTCAAGGCCTCTCTTCCTAACGTTTGATTCCGGTCAGTCGTTCAAACATTTACAAGCGACACAATCACACGGTTATACATACATACAGATATAGTGACGGGCTATAAGAAAAAGTAGGGGAAGGTTCTTATGTCCTCAAAAGGTAAAGATCTGATGAGAATACAATTTTTCAAATTTTGGAAAAACAACAACTTTCCAATTTTTGAAAATATTAAATTTTCCTTGCAGAAAGCTAAAAAATTTTTAACTTTTATTTGTTTTTCCAAAAATTAAAAAGAAGACACCCAAAAAGGCGTGGCGAAACATGTCTCAAATAATTAGTAACTTTTCATTTAAATTTGTTAAACAAATACGGGAATACACTTCTCACTTTAACAATTTATAAATAATACAAGGTTCATAATCTTTCTGCTTAAAGATTGAGGACGAGTTCTAACATATGTATAGTTATTACACTTGCAGTACTATACGAAACTTTAACTAAAAACCACAGACATTTTTAATAATTAATTTTGTAAATAAAAACAGTTCAACGTTGTAAAATATGGGAGAGAAACGTTGCTAAAAAGAAGTCTAATATTTTACATATTCCACAATATTTTATATTTTAAATTTGATCAAATAGTTGGCAACAATTCTGGCTGTTGATGATATTAAACATGATTTCATTTCGAAAAATTTTATAATATTTCATTTGTTGAGTAACCGAAATTCTGAATTAATTATAAATCTAATGAAATTTAAATCTGTGTGTCTTGAAGTTCAAGCTCAAAAGCTTAAAAGCTACTTTTTCATTTGTAATTTGTTTGGTCAAGTACATTTAATTGGGTCTTACACCAAATCTTTAGCAGACTTCAACCCAAATTCAAAATTGCCATATACCTAGTTTTATTGAAACATTTTCGAAAACACATTGTAAATTACCAAGAATAAATATAAGAGACTTTGAAATTTATAGAATTTGCCATAAACAAATCCTCAATTTCATCTTTATAAAAAAGAATTTCTTTCAGCAACAGTGAAAGTGTTTACAATGCAAAAACTAAAGCACTTGAGCATTTAATTAATAAATTGAGAAAATTCTTCTTACAATTTAAATCTCATTATTCACTCCTATTTACGACTTTGTTTTAGTTTCATACTTATAAATAACTATATTAACTTTTCATACTGTATTTCATCGCTTGAATAGCGAACAACCACTTGGTGTGCCTGGAGATTTTACAAGAAGAATAATATCAATAATATTTCACTTCAACTTAGAAAATCTCTTTCGCTTTTGAGTCTATCCTAAAAAAATTAAAAAAAAACTTACAAAAAACTCTATAAATAAACTAAATAAAAAATTTTATTGAAAAATACTCTTGGCAAAGAATAATTATAAAATGCTTCCAAGGTATTAAATATTCTTGAAAGTGTGGCGAAAATGGTTTGATAAAAAAAGTATTTTGCTACAAGATTTATTTCCAGTTTTTGCATTTTAAAACTGTGGATATATCATCACTGTATTTAATATCGCTGGAAACTGCTCTATTTCTAAATGCCGCCATACGCCGTCTGCTTTTATTTAGCTGTGCTATAAATATATTTCATTATATTTGAACACATCTGAAAGCAAATAGTTCCTAGTTCAATGAACTTTGAAAAATCAAATCCTTTTTAAAACACTCCTTAACACACGATTTCATGCACTTGGAGTTTCAGCCTCAAACTACTTCCTATGGGGTATCATTTAAAATCCAGGCATTAAAATGTACACACAAAACACGTACCTACACAAAATCCTTAACAAAACACTGCTCAAGTGCTGAAATAAAAACCGACCACCTGTCCTTCCTAACAAATGGAAGTCTATATTTAGACTGTTTGAGTTTGAGCAAATGTCCCAATACTTAAACCTTAAAACTGAGCCAGGAAAATTAAGTGCGATAAAAGATCCTACACTAAAATATACAACAGGAAACAAGAGCACCGACACAACACCATGTCGAAAACACGAAATGACAACAAAAGTGTGCTCACTTATTTTTACCCACAAAATTGTACCGAAGACTCAGCAGAGCATAACATGAATAAGGAAGAGAACTAAATGTTGAAGTGAGTAGTGAAAATATTTATATTTTACAAATGCGACAGCTGTAATACCACAACTTCCAAGAGATGCAAGAATTGTAATAAAATTGAGATAAAATGAGAGACTTTTCTTTGGAATAGAGCAGCAAATTTAGTGAGACCTAAACGAAGAGAGAGAGAGATTGGAATTATATCGCTTACATAAAACAAGATATATAATCGTATTCCATGTTAAAGTATTGGTACCATTCGCCATTGGTTGTCAGTGTACGGTTTTATTTAAAACCATTATAACGGCACGCGTAGCCAGCATGTGTCTGAACATGCTTAGACAGGTTTTGTTTTGAATGTTGTCAACAACACATCCAAACACCAGCACAACATAGCGGTTCACTTAACACAATAGGCCAGATGATTGGTGGTTGAATTTAAATACTTGCAGCATATAAGCAGCAGTAAATACGCTTTTATATAAAGAAGTATGTTTTAAGGAAAGAGCCCGTCTAGACTTTGGGAGAAAATTAAAATATTTTTTAGAGAGTGTGAGCAAAATTAAGCAGGTGATACTCGTTTAGAGAGAAGAGCATGATTTGCCCTACAACAAGTTTGGTTTTTGGTGGAGTGTAGGAATAAAGAGCTATTGAAATTCATCTCAGCCTATATAAACTCGTAGTAGTTTATGCTCTAGCACAGTTCTTCGTTGGTTTTGCTTGTGTTAACATTGATTTTTAAGAATAGATAGTAAAACATCAACAATTTTTTTGTTATCAAAACGCGTTCATCTTTAGATCCATAGAACATTTAAAAGTAGATGAAAATAAGTTTTTAAAGTTTTAACGATCTTAATACGAAATTATGTTAAAAGGTGTAAAATAGCGTTTTAAAATAAATACTTATGAACTTTGCAAAAAGTTTTAAATAATAGCAATAAAAAGTAGTGTTCAAAAATAAAATATAATAATAATTAAAATGCATAACATTGAAGATATGCTAGTGGAAAAAAATTACTACAAGTGTCCTTTAAAAAAACGTCCCGTTCACTATCACTTTGATGACGATGACTCCATCATAGATGCAAAAAAACTAATCAATACTGCAGTGCCTCTAAAAATGGACACCGATGAGCCCGAGAATTTGAGCTTGAAAAAGGATAAGTGTGAAGAAGAATTAATCAATGTTAGTGATTGTTGCGAAGATGAAGGAGTCGATGTCGATCACACTGATGACGACAGCATGTCTGATGATGAGGATGAAATGATTGAATGTGTGGATATTGAAGACAATAATAATGAAGATGCAAATACAACACAAGCGGCTGCTTTGGCGGCAGCCGCTGCTGTAGCTGCTGCTTCAGCGGCAGTAGTGGTACCAACACCCACTTATCCCAAATATGGCATACAGCCGTGGAACTTTCACATGTCTCCTTATACCGCTGAGTTCTATCGCACCATAAACAATCCACATTTGGCTCAGCAAATATCTCCTCTAAGAGGTGAACTTCTATCACCCAGCTCACCATCGGACTCCATTGGCTCTTTGTCACCGCCCCCTCATCATTACATTAATGGGCGCTCTAATTCAGTTTCACCGCCTATGCGAACCGATGTAATACACAGACCGATTGGTGTCCGACAAATGCCTTCTCAATCACCTCAACACCACAACCAGCACAGATTTGTGCCTTATCCTTTGCCACCTTATCCACCGCATCACCAGTCGGCGGTAACGTATGCCCTGGGCTATCCTCCACAACACCATCATGCCCCTATTTCGCCAGCATATTCCGAATCTTCTTATTACTCCATGAGATCCTTAACACCTGAGTCGCTCGCCTCGCCTGTACCGGAAGATCTTTCCCTGAAGGCCAACAACTGTAAGTCCATCAATTCTTCCCAAAAGTCCAGCATAATCAAAAGCGAAAAAATTGATGTAACAACTGCTGGACCACAAACCACATCGCCTTCTTCGGCCAACACAACGGTCAAAAAAGAGAAAAGTGGTCCTCCTCGCTATCAATGTCCTGACTGTCAGAAATCATACTCCACTTTCTCGGGGCTCACCAAGCATCAGCAGTTCCACTGTCCAGCGGCTGAGGGTAATCAAGTAAAGAAATCGTTTAGCTGCAAGGACTGCGACAAAACTTATGTGTCTCTGGGGGCTCTAAAAATGCACATACGCACTCATACCCTACCCTGTAAATGCAACATTTGCGGCAAAGCCTTTTCCCGCCCCTGGCTGTTGCAGGGTCATATACGTACGCATACAGGAGAAAAGCCTTTTAGTTGCCAGCATTGCCATCGTGCTTTCGCTGATCGCTCTAATCTTAGAGCACACTTGCAAACACACTCTGATATTAAGAAATATTCCTGTACCAATTGCTCCAAAACATTTTCTCGCATGTCGTTGCTAACGAAACATTCAGAGGGAGGCTGCCAAGGCTCTCCCAGCTCTTCTAATAGCTCCAATACTTCTGCAGCAGAACTAAACTCTTATCCTATTTACAACGAGCATTAGGAAATAATTTTCGACAATAGCCAATCTCGTTTGCCATAAAACAAAAAACACCAAAAATTAGTTCCTAAAGTCTACAGCAACTAAAATCCTGTTCATCCTATTCGTAAACTTCTTATGACAAACACAAACAAACAAAAAACTTAACCTGATGTGCGATGTATTTTACAAAATCATAAAGGCATAGCCTTTTCTCTTTTTAAATTTAATTTATATTTGCTTTTTGTTAATAACACTAAAATTCTAGTCAGCCTCTTAAAAACTACAAAAATACAAACTTTCATTGCATTTAATTTCCTATTATTTAGAGTGCCTGTACAAATGTATGATAATTAATTTTTATTTCTTATTTTCTCAACTCACAAATTGTATATATTTTGTTTTTATGCAAGAACAAATGAACAAGCAAATATTTTTCTGTAAAGTAATTTTTAAGCTCAAATATATTTTTAAACTATTTTTGTAAGGGAAGACAATGTTTAAACTTAATATACGAATATATATTTTTTATAAAAAAAACTTTTTCTACATAAAAATTATGTATAAGAATATTTTTATATGAATATAATCTTAAAAGAATATAAAATGTTTTTTAGTTTTATAAGAAATTATTTATTAAACAAGACAGTGAATTAAAAGTTATTTTAATAAGAAATCGTTTATAGAAAATCATTTATTAATTTATTTACAATTGGGGTAATTGAAAGAACTTGTGGTTACAAAAAGAAACATATTTTTGACTTGATTAGCAGCGAAGGGAATTTAAACTTCAACCAAAACTTCAACCAAAACTTCACCGGTATACTATATCGGTGGAAAACTCTATATAAATTGTATTGAAATTTTGATCATATCGAATGCCATAATTTGGGCACCGGAAAGCCATTTTAATTATTCTTGTTTTGAAGTGATCCCTGGATATGTGATGGAAGTATTTTAAGATATATTGACTTCGTTTGAATATTTCTTCTCATAATTTTAAATAATTGTCTTCATTACGATTTTTAGTAACTCCAGCATAAAATAACAGTTTTTAGTTTATATATCCATGATAAGAAATGCTCGCACTTTTATATTAACATCCTGCTGCAAGGACTTGTAAAATACAAGGAAATATTTGCAATTCGTAGATATGCTGAATGAGGTAACACATAAAGAGTAACGACATGTAGTTAACAAAAACAAGAATCTAAAATAGTAAAATGCACGACGTATACCAGATTACACCATGATTCTCTAACAGAAATTCTAAGTGAATTCAATATATTTCAGTATACTAATTTCGGAAATAATATAACACAAAGACTGATATAATGAAATATATTATAACTCCTCTAGATTTTATACAACAATAATGATCTAACAAACAGCAAACTCGAATATATTTGATAACCAAACTGCTAAAAAAAATATGTTACACTTACGCTTCTTCAAAATAGCTGAAGTGTGTGTCTTTCTAATTCCTCAGTGTGTTTGTTACGAGTATTTATTCGATATCGCATCATTGTTTTCTGAATCTTCTACGCATGTTGGTATTTTTTTTTTCTAACTAGAACTCAGCATGTATTTAAATTATTGTCATCAACTCAGCACCAAATTATCATGTGCACCATAAATTTTGTATGCAATTTCCTTTAGATTTCAAATGTTGTTGTTTGTATTCATCAAATCTATACGTACACATACATATACATTTGTATGAGTGTTATATGTTGTTCATTTCATTTATTGTTTTTGTGATTTTTACTAAAATAAGAAAAGAACAAAAACAACTACGAGCTGCATTTAAAATGATTTTATTTTGTTTTACATAAAATTTGCATTTTCTATTTTAGTTCTAACTAATTGAATGGTCAAAATGTCGAAATTGTTAAATGTTATTTATTTTGTTTATTTTCCAAGACGCATTAACATATTTTACAAGTGTCAATAATTTATTTGTACACAATTTGGCTCATTTTTCGATTGTAGAAAATGATAAATCTCTTTGTGTTATACAAGTGATGATGAATACGGATTCGTTGCAAGTTATGAATGTTTTCAATTGCGCAACTACTTGCCACAAGTGAAAGTAAAAAAAAATTGTATCTTATCGAATAACTGTTTCATTAAAATTGTTTGTTTAATTTTAGTGTCCAGGAGTTACAGGGTTGCAACTTTGGGATCAACTTACAAGTTTAAAATAACTTACTTGGACTTTTCTCCTCTTTATTGTATGTGTTGTTAAGCAGTTTTTAGAAAAACACACCCATTTGCTAGTACTTATCCAAAGGAAGTATATTTCTACATTTTTTGCCTTCCACCAGCTTAAAAGGTATCAAGTAGAAAGAAACTACCCCAAAAATTTATAAAATAAAAGCGCAATCAAAACTATGATCACAATAGAAACTTAAATTATTAACAACATGTAGAATCGGGGTATATTTGTCTGAAATGTAATGGAATGAATCACTTCTTAGTCCGTGCCATGTCGAAAAGTTTCCCGGCGAAATAAAATTTAAAAATAGCCCCTCAATCTGTCCTATGCAACATCTTCCACTACTTTCTAGTACCGAGATAATGCAATGCTATTCTCTAAGAGCTGGTAGAATGAAATAATTTCGTAAAATATACTGGGTAATGCCTCTTCACTTGACACAATCGATACATGATTTCTATATTAATGTGGTGTATCTGAATATTAATGCGAATTGATTTTTATTTGACCGTCTAATGTTAATCAATGTTTTAAGTTACAGTCCCCAAGATAAGACCGCTTCTGTAAACTTGTACTCCAAATGTGTGATAACTGTAACAGGGCGTACATTATTATTCACTATATTAAAATTCATAGTCTAAGAACTTTTTATAACTTTTTGCTAAAAAAATTAAATATAAAAAATCGAGTATTACTTTTATCTCGTTTTGAAATAATCGACTTCTTATCAGATCTCTACGTTTTGAGTTCCACGGAAGCTACCCCGACTAATTCTGCAAAGCTGTCACTATATCTGTATATGTGTACGACCCACTTATAACTCTTGTAGAGTTGAACCGAATAAAACCAGTAGCGCTCCCAAACTTATATTTCCTGTGAATTTTAGCCGATTCCAACTGGTAGATGTCAAGGAACTTCAAAGAAGAAATTAATTGTCAAAAATAGTTTTTTAAAGTAATATTTTTAAAATAATTATTAAAAGGCTTCACCGATCGATTCCACAGACTAATCACTTCTCTACATCAAAAAATCACCGCAAAGCGGATAAAAATCGGTTAATAAATTTGTGCATGAAAGAAAAAATCAAAAAAAGCGGTTTCTTCGGAAAAACTTCAAAATTATATATCTGATCAGTTAGTGTTCTCTATTCTTTTGTGGTGATCGTAAACTACATCAAGCAAAACTACTAAGCAATTATTAGTTGTTGTTATTCTTTATTTCTCTTATAACTTCAACTAGAGTCGGAAAAAAGCCAACCAATTGTAGAATAAAAACGTAAGAAAATTAAATATGAAAAACGATCAGTGAGTTCTTGTTATGACTTTGATATTTCTTTTAGACTTCTCACTTATTAAAGTGAAAGTTTCAAATAAATATCTTTAGTTATTCTAAGAAATGTTGGGTAAAGGTTCCCTGATGATCTGCATTAGCCCCAGTGAAATGCGCGTCGGAACTAACTAAAATCCCCCAATTGAATTTTTTAGTAACATTTTGGAAAAAAAGAGTCAGCATATAATTAAAATTAAGTCGTTAATCATGTAGGAGTTCATTGATTTAAAACTTAGAATAATAGCGCTATAGCGCGAAAAGTTTAAAAGCATAAAACAGCATAAAAACCAAGTTACGATATCTTTGCGGTTAAAATTAGCAGGACTTTGCAGGGATGAAATTTAATGTCAATCACTTTTCATATTTTCTATGCCCATGTTAAAGTGAATTAATGTCTTATTATTTATTTTAGTCAAAAGAAAACTCTAAAAAATCTTCAGTATTCTTAATATTTAATAGGTATAAAATTAATACAGTGGTGATGTGACAAAATTAATAAACGATTTTTTTACGAAGTAGATGAAAAAGTATATACAAATACAATTTTTTGTCAAAGCATTCCAATGAGGCAGGAATATTGTTGAGATATTGTTCTTCTCGGCTTATGAAACCCAAAGTGTCGGAACTGCGAAAAAGGAGATATTGTTGAGATTAATGACGGAAAATGATGTGAACGGCAAGAGATTCAAATATTGCGTTAGTTTTGGGACGCTCATTATTTATTTATATAAATTAAAATCATAAAATCTTTTTAACGATTTTCAAAACATATTGGAAGTTATTTCTTGCCTCCGTTTCGTGTACGATAAAACAAAGCAATACGATGTTTAAAAGTGCGACAAAAACACTGAATTTTAAAATAACTATTGAATTAAATACTTTTTTACACGTTCTACTTTAACAGTTACAAGAGCTTTCACTTGCCAATCTTTATTTAAATTAACACCAAACTAGTAATTATAAATATGTGATGTTAAAATCGAATATATGGATGTCGTATTTTAATGTATTCTTCTGTTTATAACTGCTGACAAGGAAGATTTTACTTGAGGGCTTTTTCTTTGGTTGTTGCTTGGGCGCAAAAAAAAAATGAGTGTAAAGAAAATAAAAGATTAACTCAAGTTTCTTGAAATGGGTGCGCTAAAGTCATTATCGAAACCAATTGATCGCAAATCAGCCATATTAGCTATTAAATGAGAATATATAATAAAAAACTGTATGTAGTAGTATTATATGGAACGACACATACTTAAGCAAAGGTAAATGTGTATTTCTGCCTTTTGAAGACACACATGATCGCCAAAAATAAAAAACCTACCTCTTTGTAACGATTGAATGAATAGACAAAGATTCACGACATTCAATTGTTACCAAATTAGATCATCAGCAGCTAGTGGGGAAAAATAAAGCAAAGGCGAATAAGTTAACCCACCGCTAGAGAAATAGGGCTTAATATTTTTTTTTGTAATATTTTTTTCACATAAAACAGATGCTTGTTAGCTTTGCTTGTTAGATGTGTCTCGTTTTTATTTCGAAGCAGGGTTTGTGTAAATGTTTTTTTCGTTATAAGAACAGTAAATATTGTATGAATTTTGGCTTTAGATGAATATTGTCTTAGAAATGGGCTGAAAATTGATAAACACGCATGTTATTAGCCGCTTACGCTTGATTAAGAGTTGCCGATTGCAGGGCTGGTAAAGCTTGAGTTTATAAATTCATTATAATATAATAATATTCTATAAAACATTAATTACTATTGTATAAAAGAAAAATACAGTTGAGTACTAATGATGAAACTGTAGCGGCGTTTGAAAACATCTGTTCTGCTCTGCTGAGATAGTTGAATATATCAAACTGATGTTGAGTTTTCCTTGTGCCTTGGAATATTTATCATGTCTTCTGCATTAAAAACACTTAATAAGGAAGAATACTATTCCTATGGTTAGTATTAATGCCAATGTCATAAATGAGTTTGTTGTGTGCTCACATAAGGCACAGATTTTTGCATCTAACGCCATTCGAACTGATCCAAGACTTTCATCACAAAAATAAATAATTCACACATTTGAACAACAAAGTAATCAGTTGACTTTTAGTAAAATTAATATCATCAAATATCCTATTTATCAATAGTTTTCATTCCCTTGATAGGTTGGTCTGCTAGGAAACTATCAATTTATATCTATAAATATATTTATATAAAAATATTTCTATGTACTCTATAAACGTTATAGAAAAATGGTTATAAACTAAATGCGATTTGAATATTTTCAGGGCTTCTTTTGTTTATTTTATTCAGTTAAACTTAACAGCAGCAACAGGCTTTAATACCTTTTTATATCTCTATATCAATTGTTGTTGAATTTTCATACAAGAAAGTTTGCTGTTGTTGTTGTTGTTGTTGTGGTTGATCCAACTTAAGCTTAAAAGGAAGGTGCGATTTACCACGTGAATTGAAACTTTTTTTTTATTAAATCATTTTCTAAAGTTTTTATTGTTGTTATTATTTTTTATTGTTGTTATTACGTTTGTTATTATTGTTGCTGTATACTTAAAAGCGTTTCAGTTTTAGGCAACTAAGAAAGCCACCAAAACAAAAGAGTGCTTTTAATAGAAGCAATATCGTGACAAACAAATGCGCACGTTATCATCAAATGATCTCCATTTTGTTGCGCTCTCGCGTCGTCATCGTAGCAGTTTTTGTCATATGATTTGTTTCGGGAAAGTTTTTTTTTAAGGTTTGTGCTTGATTAGGCTGTTTAAAATTGAAAAGAGAAAAGCTAGAAAATATACTAGATTTTGCTAGGATATAAAATTTGAAAAAGTTCTCAGATATGAATCGATTTTTAGGAACAATGTAATGAGTTAAATTTTCTTCAATCATTCATAAATGATTTTTATTAGAACATGAACACCGAAGGAATAATTTTAATACATCTGCAGGTATAACAGTTTTGCTCATGTCATAATTTCGCAGCAAATTAACAAATTAATTAATAATTATTTATAGTACTGGGACTTCTAAAAGAAAACGAGTTAAATGAAAATGACATAATTTGTATTTGTATATAAAATACTTTACAAAGTAAATTTTTGAAGTATTTGGTGCACAGATGCCAGTGGGTGACTGAGACCATATACCGGCGTTAAGGGTTAACAAACCCTTATTCTATCCGTTTTTGTGACTGTACACGACATATGCCTTCACGTAGAATGCAGCAACGTAGTTAATCACGGAAAATTTGCGAGTGATACGCAAAACTTTAGAAAGAGAGTAAATGGTCAGTGGCCTGGTTGCACTTAAAATAAAATTGCCAACGAGGCTTGATGTTAAAATTCTGAATTTTTATAATTTTTTTTTTTTTTTTTAAAGGAGAAAAGAAAGTTGATTTTTTAATATTTAAATTTTTAATTAATTACTTGTGGAGTCTTCCGAATACATTCTGTCTTATCTTCACACGAATGAAAAATTCCTAAAGACTTGGATATGGGAGTGGAAATTGTTAAGAAGACTTTTGACGGAAATCTTGTTTTTTTTATTAACTTCCGTGGCAAGTTTTGCTACAATCGAAAAGCCTGCAGCTCAGAGAAGGTCGCTTCCTTTTCCTCTTATTCATAGTTTCTTCTTCACTGCAATAAATGAGATCATTAGATCAACGCTGGATTAGATGTGAAGGATGTACTAAAGGGACCAATCGTCAATGGATACATATGATATATAATATCTATTCCGTCCTCGGGTCTTCAGAGGACTCTTAGTAAACGACATTTTATAATCACATTGAAAAATTATTAGAAATGCCAAACAGCAATCAGACTTAATTAACATCTGGAACATGATTTCGGATTCAGTAAAAAGGTGGCAAAAATACAACTTCTTGCAAAAAAGAGCCATTACAAAAAGCACTCAAAAAGACCCAGATTTGCAAATACTTCCTCATCATAAGCTGAAAATCTTATTGAACTTCTTGAAATTTCATATGCTCGGTTTATATGAATTCAATAAAATACGAAATCAAAATAATTAAAAATATTTTATAACACGAATTCGCTAATTTTAAAACGGTTTATTGAATACATAAATACTTTATTAATTTGTATACAATTTATTTAATAAAACTTACTAAGTGCTTGACCTTTCGCATTTCGAAAGCATTTCTGTTTACTTTCTCATGTAACCTTAAACAAAAGGAGTATTAAAAGATTTTGTCAGAAAGCGTGACATGTCACTAACTTGTAAGTCCAAAATATTTTCTTAGTGGGGTTTTTTTTTCTTCAAAGCACTTATATACCCTTTTCTTTAGTTTATTACTTAAACAATTGTTCTGTTTTATCTTGATAAAAAAGGAACACATACGTACGGTTTTCCTGAGCTCTGTCTTCTGGTGTAACGCCATTAAACGCATGTTAATCTGTTCCCTTCAAATTCAGTTTATGGATTTTTTATTGTAATTTAATATCATCACTTTTTTTTTTCTTTGTTTTGCTCTTCTGCCATTTATTTTTATAAATAGAAAGTTTTGTTTCTCTCTCCCTTCGCCAAAGTTGAAAAATATTTAAAATACAATTACAAATAACAACTGGCAAACAACAAGTAACATTTAATATCTAAACACCATCATCACGCGCACTAATTTAAAAAATAAAAAGAAATTATTACTTTTTCCATAAAATGTTTATGTTTTTATTTCCACTATTTCATCTGTGCTGCACTATTATAATTTCATTTTTTTTTTTATTATGATTTTTTAAAAACATATATTCAAAACAATGATTACGAGAGGAGAAAAATGTATTAAATAAATAAGCGCTTAGAAACTTCATAACCGATTCAATATTTCTTTAGCTATTTAAGTTTTACTTTTTATTTATTTGCTTTTAACTACTGTTAATAGTCGACTGCAATGATTTCCTCCACCGATGAAATTCGTAACAGTGGGTTGAGATTCCAGTGTAGTTTTCAAATAATTTATTGAAAGCGCAGTGCGAACGATTCTATTGATGCAGTGTATTGAAGAGCAGCTTTGGTAAGGAGTAAATAATTTTTTTACTGTCTTAGACCAGCATTCAGGGGTCTACCCCTACACATGCAGTGTATTGTGTCAGACCAGCTAACGATTCTCTTAATGAAAAACAATAATTTACAACCTCTTTGATTTTAATTATGTACTGATTCTTTTTCCCAGAATTTTACTAAAAAATTCAAAGTGATCAATTGAGAGGATCCTATCCGCATATAACTGGGGCTAATGCCGATCATAAGGGAACATTTACATTTCCACTTTAATAAGTGAGAAGCCTAAAAGAAATACCAAGGTTATAACAATAACTCACTGAACACTTTTCCTTTTTAAATTTCTTACGTTGACAATTTTCAAGTGCTTGCTTTCGGAGATATTTTAGTCAAATTTTGAAATTTGGTAAATTTTGTTTTAACTTGCTTATTTAGTTTTAGTGATGCTGCTATTTTCTCTGAAATTATTTCTAAAATTTAACAACACTTTTTTCAAATGCTGGAGTTAAATTGTCTCTTTCGAAATCCATCAAAATTTCATTGCAATTTATATATTTTAAACTCTTTAATATTAATTGTGTGCTGACCCAAAATCTTACTAAAAAATTCAAAGTGATCAATTGAGGGCTTTTAGCTAGTTGCAATGCGCATTTCGCTGGAGCTAATGCAGTTAATCAGGGAACCTTTACCCAACATATCTTAGAACAACTACTTTATATATAACGAATGCCGTGTCTTGCCTTCTGGCTTCTTTGTATAAAATAAAACTGTAGGAAAACTTAAAGATTCAAAAATAGAAGAGTAAAAGAAAAATTAATGCTGGAGAAAAATGTCCCATAGTGCTACATGAAATTGGTTATACATATTGATGTTTGGAATATATGAAGTTGTAAAAAACTCGATTTCTACAGAAAATTGATTTTTCTATTGAGGAGAGCATCATAAAAAACTAAACTGCAGGCAGCACTTAAGCATTGGATTTTAGTTTTTTATATAAAAATCTAGATCGCAAAAGAAAAACAATTCGTGTAAATATTATAGAGCTAATCTATTTGAACGTCGTCCAATTTCTTATTTATTATTTATTTTCTGTTGTTGAAAGTTAAGAAACTGAAGGTATAATTGAAGGGCCATTAGGTCTACATTTTCAATATTATGCCCACTGTACTGCAACTTCTAAGGGAACTTATAATTCACCTTTATTTTCCATCTTCTTATTATGTCTTTTGTTTTCATTTTATAATTTGATTTCAAGCTGTAGATTAAAAATTATATACATATATTATAAATGTTCGTATTTCGGCTTGAATTTCTGTTTATCCAAACACAAGTATTGTGTGGTTTCACTACCTCATCCTACATGCGGTTAGAAAAGCGAAAAAATTAAACAAAACATGGAGGAAAAGTTTATTGTATAAATACAATAATGCGTTTATGAGTTCAGCTCACTGCGAACGCATTGAGGCAAGTTTGTACTTTGGTAAACAGGCATATATATTTAAGCTTTTAATGCAACAGCTTCATACGACTCTACCGCACACATCTGTTACTGCCACGAAATGAAAAAAAAAGAAATTGAAAATGTTGTCGTTCTTTCTTGTATGTTGAGCATTTTCTCAATGTTAAATGATGCTTTTATTATTGAACTTGGCATAACGTGTTGCCATTATAACGGTAGATGAAAATGTATGATTTTTATTGTGATCTATTTTTTGCTCCCGCACTAAAATCCATACACTGTGAGAAACATATAATTAAATGAATGTAAATTGTTATAAGTCAATTAAAGCTACAACAATTAATCTAATATATGGGAAATATTTATTAATGATGTAATTGTTTGCCACATGTCGGTTGTAAGTATTCAAATCACTTTTCATGTTCAAGATCTGCTACAGCTTCTGTTCTAAAGTCATCAATGAAATAATACTGGATGGCGATTAAAGGCGATCATTGGGAGTAATTTTTATATAAAATTAATTGATTACGAATTTTATCTAGAATGAAACTTTAACCAAAATTTGCTTAACCGATTAAAATGTTAAATCTATTTTACTTCAAGAATATCTGGAATATTTTGAAAGTCTACTTTCTATAACTATTTTGTGTTCATTAACTACTGATTTGAAAAATTTTGTATCCGGATATATCGTAAATAAAAAGGTTCTCAAAATAATATATTTTTGGTAAATAAGTATTTATACGACTTAGTAAATAAAGAATTTCTTTCAGTGTTTATTTTCCTAGCAATCATTTAAATAATTTTTACATGTGGCTGAAAAATTTCGTAAAAGTTATTATTCGCCAGGCTAAGAGACACATGCACCTCAGCGCTGCAAACAAAAGTCCACACGCATTTTGCCAAAGCAAAAAAGAAGAAAAAAAAAAGCATTTATTTCCTGCCACCGACGACATTTTTGTTAATTTGTTTAAAAGCCCCATATTCATGGTTCACGTTGAAAAAAAATTGCTACTACCACCACCTTCTTCTACGCTCAAGACCATTTTCCCCCCACATGACAATGATAATAATCATTGAATTGTAAGAAAAAAAAAGTTAAATATATACAAACAATGTTTTGCTGTGTGAGTGTAAGAAAATTGTTTCTTTTCTTAATTTGTAAACTGAAAATTCGAAGATGTTTAGGCCTCATCGCTGCGCCGATGATATTTTTGTGGTAGTCGCTTTTGTTGTCCGCCAATTAGTGTTAACGTGCAATATGGCTGTAAACAGTAGTGTAAGTAGTTACACTCGATGAGCTAAAACGCAATGGCAGATATGTTTTTACTTACCAGCCAGCCATAGAGCCATTAACTAATGTTTTACTGCCATTTCTATGTTTTACGTTTATTTTCTATTTTCTAGTGTTTGCGGCAGCTTGATGATAATGACGACGATGATGTCTAAAGCTGCTGAGGCTTTTAAATTGTTAACAAAATAAGAAAAAAAAAATGGTAGTTTTACCATTCATGTTGTTGTTGTTGTTGCATGGCAAATGTTTGTATGTATATAAACATTTACGCGTTTTTATTTTGTTTATGTGGTTGTTTTCTATTTTATTTTTGTTTTTTTGCTGTATTAACATGGCGTAGATCATTAGTGAGAGATGGTGTTATTATTTGCACGTTTTGTGTGAAACATTTTAAAGAGTTTTAGATTTATAAGCAGCGATAATCGCTGGAGAAGTCGCTCTGTGTGCTCGCTGGAAGCGAATAATTTTTCTGTAAAGTTCTATACTTGAGGAAGTGAATCGTTTTGTTCAGTTGGTTATATTAAATTTGTTAATAGGCAGAATTAACCAGCCACAATCAGAAAGAGTTTTTATTTGTTTACTGCGTGAGAATTCTCTGTTCTCACATAAAAACCATTTATTGATTTTTATCTTGATAATATATATTATTAAGTTAAGACTCTTTGTTATGATGGAATGGCTGATTATTAGCTCTTAACAAATAATTTTATCAATCAATTTTGACTACATAGATTCTCTTGTTTAAAGAATATTTGTGGCTAGAGTATTCAAGTCAACAACTATTTATAATTAGTTTTTAAGTTACCTACACTATAAGAGGACTGTTATCAGACTGATTTTATTATGTTTAAAATTAAACATCTGCTACAGTTTAGGTTCTGGTTTTTTTATTGCAACGTTTATCCAAGCAAAGTTATCGAAGCTGTTTTATACTAAAAATGCTTCAATTTGCTATTTCCAAAATCTTTCTAAAAAATTCAAAGTGATCAATTGAGGGATTTTATCCAGTTCTTGTCCGCATTTTACAGCGGCTAATGCAGATCATCAGGAAATCTTTAGCCAACATTTCTTAGAACAACTAAAGATATTTATTTCCAACTTCCACTTTAATAAGTGAGAAGCTTAAAACAAATATCAAAGTCATAACAAGGACTAACTGATCACTTTTCCTTTTTTATTTTCTTACGTTTTTGTTCTACAATTGGTTGGCCTTTTTCCGACTCTAATCTTTGTTCCATTCAGAACATTCCATAACCCTTAAATATCAGGAAACTGTCAAACCAAGAGCATATTGCGCAGAAATCATATTTTTCACAGTGTACTAACAGGGCCTTCTGTGTAAAATCACTTAGGATGCAAAATAACGCATCATCCCTTTTCAAAAGCTTACAGGAGAAGCAGAATCAAGGCTACTTGTAATATTGAAACTAAATTTTCAAGTCTAGGTTAAACTAAAACTACTTGATTTTTATCAACAATTTTTTGTTTCAATTATAAAACTGATTTCCATTTTATAACGTTTTTGGCTTCTCCTGGAATGTCCTGATTATATTTTATTCTAGGTGACGATATGAATAAGTAGCATATATACAACTTTTTTCATATATTCAGTTTTCTTTCAATGTGTGATCTTTATAATGTAGCATATGATTATTTTGAAGAAAATTTATTATATCAATTTTCAGGTCTTTAGGAATGCGTTAAGTAAAACGACTCGTACACCAGCCGTTCCTAGAAGAAGGTTGGCAGGTTGCTGATTTTAATGAATTCAAAAGTAATGAAGACTTATTAAATGTTGGCTCTTCCTTTTTAAATCTTACAAGGGAAACTCTCAATTACAGGTTTTATGATTTTCTGATATGACTGGACACTATCCAGCAGATGGTTATTTAGCTGAAGATTATGGTAACACTAATTGTGCTGACTGTAACGAAATAGCTGCTTCTTTTTATACTCTTTTAATTAGCTTCACTTGTATGGTTACTTGACTCTCCTTTGAAATGAAGTTCCACGCTTATACTTAATATTATTAATAATGTTAATTATACGTCACATTGTACTAGTTTTGGGATGTTGGCGAAATTCATGTTCTTATCTTCTCACAATATGTAAGTATTTTCACACGCTTTTGAAGTACATTAAACTAAAAAATGTACATTCTTTTAAACCAAATCCAACCAAAAACTATAAAATAAACTTTTAAATAGACTTAAAGAATAATGAACCAAAATATTGGATGTTTTGGGCCTTGGTTTTCTTTCATCGAGCGCCCGATGCTGTTTTTTTCTCAATAATTTTGAATTTTAGTTCGTTATGATTTCAATTAAAATCTAAAATTTATTTTTAATTTTTTTGTTTATTATTGAAAAATATGTTTTTAATTTCTATTTGTTTATTGTTAATTTTATATTGTAGACAATAATGCGTATTTCTTTTTATATAATTTAACAGTGACCTCTTTGAACTTGTTATTGATATCAAAATGTAATACCATCTCAAAACATCTCGATCTCTGCAATATTTTCGAAGTAAACAATTTCATTTTGTAACCACAAGACTTATTTATAATTTTTCTCGCTAAAAAACTGAAATCTTATTATATCAGAGCTGTGGCAAGTTTGAACTACAACGTATTGTAAACGAAATGCTGAAACAAACAAGTGTCTCATAAATTACTTCACTCTATTGTTTTCGTAATTCTTTCCCAAACATATTTACAAATAAAATCACAATTAATTTCACAACTTCACTAATTGACTTCAAAGCAAATACTAGACACGCTTACGTTGAACGAAGCATGATAATTGCTTTTGTGTGCAAAATATCTGACATGAAATTGTCATAAAATAACGTAAATAAACAAATCAGCAACACATATTTTGTGCTGTGCTCTTCTCAAAGTCTTGCCAAGTGTATTTGAAAATAAAACCAAATAGCAAGTATAACATAAATAAACATACAAATATGTGTACGTAGGTGCGTACGTACAGATGTGTGCCAATTTTAAATGACCACTTACCGTATATACAAACATCTTCGTCCTCAGCTCAGCACACATTTGGAAAAATATATAAATTTTAAAAAGAAAAACTTTGTTCATTTACAATTTTTGCCAAATATATAACAATTATTTGTACAATACAAATAACAACAAAAATTTTATAATGGTCTTAGTAAATTGATACCCCAGGGTATTTCGACTACATCAAACCCTACAGAAACACATGAAACACTAAACCATTCTGAGTGTATGCATTCATATAGTGGGTGTTTTTTTTCCAAAGAGTGATACAAGTTTAAATCAAAATAAAATATAAAAATAGATTTTTATCAATAAAACGGCCCACGGCTGGGCGTGTATAAAGCGGAATTTGAAACACCAGTTTTCAACAACTTTTCGCAGCATTTGCAGCCGTTTTTCGCCGATAACTCTTCGAATGTTGATTTCCAGGTATTTAATTGTGAATAGTTTATCGACATGGATAAGTGCCTTAACATAACCCTAAAGAAAATAGTCCAAAGATGCTAAACTACGTGCAATTTTTTTTCCGTCAAAAGTTTCTTCGATTAAATCAATTGTAGTGCCCGTTGTGTGGCATGCACAGTTGCCACTGTGGTACAATTGAACAAAAAATGGTTGTTTATTTTACGCTTGGTTCGCTGGCTCATTATTTTTCTTTTATGAAAAGTTAACGATTATAATATAAATAAATTTTGAAAGTTTTATCATGTTTTATTACTTTTCACATAAAGTAAAAGATTTGATTCGTTTACAACACTTGATAGTAATCGATTATTACTACCCACAGTAGTAAATCAAAAAGCTATATTGGCAACACTGATCGATTGTTACTTTTGCTTACAAGTCAGAAATTGACAATTTGACTTCAGTGTAAAAAGTATTGTATTATGCTGGTATACAAATAAAATTGGAAAAATTGGTTCTCTTTTTTTATTTTGGTTCTTTTTTTATGAATTTTGCTCCCGAAGAAAAATTTAGAGTGGCAACCGTGGTGGCATGTAGCTCCTTTTTGTTGGAACCACGTACCAGCAAGATTAATGCCATATAATTGAAGTGCGAGAATATTTCGAATCATGTTCTGACCGGCATCGTTTTTGAAGACACATGGGCCAATGACTCCGCCAGCGACAAAAGCTTGTGGATTCTCCTCGTTTTAAATGCGACAATTCTGCTTATTTACTTACCCATCCAAACAAAAATGGGCTTCTTCGAAAAATAAAATTTTGAATGGATCCTTTTGACGAATAAAACAATTATTTTGATTAAAAACTTTCAACAGTTTGCACTCGTTACTCTAGTATAAGTCAAAGCAAACTAATCAAAATGCATTTATCAGCTTTTGAATGAGTGCTCAAGTTATCAACTCAAAATTGTGACACTTAAAAAAAACACGCTGTACAATTAAATTGAATAAAATATGAAATAAAATAGAATAATTTTATTCAAAAATTTATCAATATTGAAATTATTATTATGCCCATATGCTGGCTAAACTGCATGTCGCAAGAATTATGAATACCTTTTTAATATAACAAAGGTATTGTTAGTTGATATATAACCAAAATTATTCAATTTTACCAAAAAAAAAACCTGTACTCGAGATTGCTGATTGATTTTTTGCAACTTAATTATAAATATTGTATCTAATAAACTGGTACATCCACCAGACGTTATTAATCAGCATATGCTGTTGATGAGTTCAAAAACAAAAATATAAAAAGTAATATAATCTTTTCCCTGCATACTTCCGATTGCACAACTTTTTAAAATAAACAAAAGCAAAAAAAAAACAAGTGTTCTATTATTAGTTTTGTGGGAATATTTGTGGCATCAATAATGGGTGCTGGTTTTGATTTTTAGTTTCTAAACTACTTGATGAGATCTGCTTGTTATTACTTTTAATCTCCTTTTCAAAATTTCCGTCGTAGCATGTTTGCTATGAATGGAATTTAGGATTTAACTAAAAAGAGAAATTCATAGGAATATAATTATAAGAGACTGTGAGAATGATCGCACAACCCTGCTGTGTGTTTAACAAAAGTCTTGAGAACAGGTTCATTGAAATTCGAGCTGCTGGTCCTTTTTTTCCTTGTTAGTGTTAAATTTAAAATGAAAACTAAAAACATATTGTTTAACATCAGCATGAAGGAGGAGGGTACTTTTTATAGATGATTTTTTGTTTTTGCTTTTTCATAAAAACTGAAATATTTATTTGATGTTTTCTGTTTTTTTCATGAGATTTTGTTTATAAAAATTATGCGTGTGAAATGGAAAAGAAAACAAACTTTTCTCGAAAAAGTGTGAGAATTAAATGCTGATCTGTTGTACACAAAATATTTGACGTTCTAAAGCAGCTTTAGTTTAACTTTCTTGTAAATTGATAAACTAATTCATTTGGAAATTATCTAGTCCAAGAAATTGTTGCCAGTACAAGATGTCAGATGTTATTTGCAAAGATCTTTTCTTATAAAACTCCTTAAAATAGCTTAAGGTTTTTCATATTAATTTTTATATTATATACTTGTTTAAGGACACAAAGGAAAATAGTAGCAAGACATATAAGACAAACTAGCCCAAGTAATACAACATAAATGAAAATTTATTGTTTGAGAAATTGTGGTGAATACAATCTGTCTAACTAAATATAAAATTAATTTTACATGAATTTGTTATATATGATGTTTAATAATAAAGCCGCTTAGTGAAATAATTTTTGAGTTTTGAGATTTAAATTTCATATAAATAGCGATTTAATTTTTACTTTATATTGAAACTGGGATAAAACACTTATCATTTGAATATAACACTGTTTCATCCGCAATCCAGCGTATGAATCACAGGACTCGATATCTATCGAAATTCGTATATTAGTTGTACTAATTGTACCGAATACCGTGATTTGTGCCCAGATGTTATTGACTTCAGATGTATATAACTTCTGATTACTTGATGGAGTATGTTTTGTTGTGTATCATTAATTACTTGAAGATTATTGTTCTCTGAGTGCCTGTGCATTTGTAACATTAACTTGTGTCATCAAAAAGAAACAAATAATAACACTGTTGTGGTCAAATCATGTAACCTCTTTGGCCAATTGAAATCTTAACAACTGCATGGTCATATCGATCTGCCTCTCCCATAAAAGTCTAGAGCAAAGCGCAATCTTGTTAAAACCAAATTTTTAGTGTTATATAAACTTGTCTACACTTATAACAGTTTTCTGATCAATTAACTTCTTGTCAAATATATCATCATACAAAAAAAGACTTTTTATTGATTTTAAAGCAAATAATTCAAACCCTTATGTGTACTTATCAGTGTCGAGGTAAAATGTCTTTTTATTTTTATGTTAGAAGCCTTCCTAAAAGGAAAGCCGTTTGACTAACGAGCACCTCACTTAAATGGTTGACCTCAGATTCGCAAGAGACAAATCATTAAAACTAACAACACGAAAATTATTGTCTAAAAATCGTCGAGTTTTTGTTAAGTTTATTTTATCTACACGATTATCGTTATAACAGTTACTCAATCGCTTTATTGATAGTCTTATTTTATTGCGATAGAAGTGCGAGCAACACAGTTTAACAGCCGTCAGGTTTCAATATTACGTTTGTTTGTTTCTTGATTTTAAATAAAAATGCTGCGAAATTGCGAGCATTTCATAAATGGACTCGGGAGTGTTCCCATACTACTTCTGGTGCTTATATTCTGCATGTAATTTACGGTCCATTAATACAATTTTGGGTGCAATTTGTAATCACTTGACTTTAGTTCTTGTGCCAATACTTTCTCGTGCAAAATTCTCCAACTTGTTGTATCTGAAATATTTTTGCTACGAAAATAGTTTTCATAAAGTTACTTCTGTATAAAAAATATATTGTATGTCTTCTAAATATTATAAAAATATTTCAGAAAAACAATTGATTTGTTTTTGATATTGTGATATATGATATCAATATATAGATGATGTTGGCAAACGTAGTTAACACAAGACTACGAAGCCTGAGACCATGAGGAGCTCGACTCCTGAATCAGTTGTTTTTACTAAGTGTTGTCGGCTTGTCCCAATATTGAAGGTACTGGTTGCTAATCATTACCGACAGCGATTTACATCATTCTGTATTAAAGAGCAGAATGCAGTACCCTCCTCCTATAGAAATAAATTCACGGGCTAGTAAAAAGTATAGTTAGCCACAATAAAAATCTGTCTTCTCATCTGTCTTCATCGATTCTCTCGGGAATATTCCCTCCTTTCTAGTTTCGGAACAATGCCCTGCATATTTAGAGCTTAACCCCTGAGAGCTGGTCCTAATAAAAAAATATTAAATAAAACGACGGTCACGTAAATTTACATTGAATTAGTAACGTGTAAATAATGCATGTTACTACCAGCAGTGTCGTGACGTCACAAACAATTTGAAGCACTTGTGTAAAGCTTACGTTTGGAAATAATGATCAAGTTACTTAGAAATGATGGATATTGAAAAAGTAAATTTCGTTGCATAGTGTAAAGAGTGAGTGTTCTTGTTAAATTTTTTCAAACCAATTTGAAGAAACAATAATTAAGCAGCTCAGAATTAATGGGCTGACCACAAGAAAATATAATATTATCTTCAAAACAAAAAAATTCCATTAGACTTACACACACACATATATATCCACTCATACATGTATGTGTGTTGGAATACATACAAAAAACAAGTCCATATGTAATTTGAAACAATTATTAATCAATTGTATTCTTGTTTATATTTGAATTTTTTTTTTCTAAAATTTGTTGCTCATTATGCAGGTACATTGGCCCAGTTTCTCAAATATATTTGGTTCGCTCTATTCCACCAGTTATTGTCTACAATCCAATCGATCATTTGAAAGAAAAAAACCAGTTAAACTAATAAACCTTGCGACGTTAAAAAAAACAGAATTGTACGAAAGAAATTATGAAAGCTTCTTGATGGTTTTTAGAAACAATAATACAATTCAAAATAAGTGCTTCGTTTTCAAATAATAAGAATAGCTTGGCATTGTACCTGCCACAGTTAAGTGCTCGTGTATATTTATATGCGGCGTATGCCGTACGTCGTCTTGTAAAGTTTTCAAAAATAATTGAAGAGTTTATCAGACATAAGGAGATTTCGAGCTGTTATTATGTTTTAATAAGAATTTGATTTGAAATGAATTGAATTGCTGGCGGGCATTTAATTGCGTTTCAAAGTAGCAACATGTTTTATTATTTGAAGACCTTTCCAATTGGTATCGTGTGGTGCTGAAGTGACGCAGCTATTGGCAGTGAAGGTGCAAAAGTTATGTTTGAAGATGTTTTTTTATTTTATATTCAATATATTCGCTTTGAATGTGAATACATTCCTCAGAGGAAATACTAGTTAGCCAAATATTTAGTTTTAACAAGAAATAAATATAATTTTTTGTATATAGAAATCTAAAAGAATAGAAAAATATATATGAACACAAGACTATGATGAGTTCAACTTAGCAGTAAGTCATGAACATGGTGTCATTTTGCTTGATCTCCAATAGCCCAAGATTGCGTAAAAAGCAGAATACAGCACCCTACTTCATCGGTATCTGTAGGGAAAAATATTCAGCGACGACGTACAGAGTTAAAATAGCTACGAAATTTCATATGTTCTAATCGTAAGTCCTCTTAAAGGTATCCCCTCCTCTTTAGTTCTGGAACAATGCCCTGCATATATGGGTGTAATCCCCTAAGTGCTGGTTCGGGAAAATAATTAAAAAGTTGTATTAGAAAAATTGCTTTTATATTTAATAAAACAGACATCGTTGGCATGGTATTTTATACAAATTTTTTCTTATATCAGATGTTTCAAAATTTTTAATTTAATCCTGAAAAATTTTATATTAAAAGCTGGAAGCTTTCTGATTGATATAAAAAGTATCCTTCATGGCAGTTATACAATTTTTGTTCAAAATTAATTAAACTACGGCTTATTAAATATATTTTGCCGATGCTCGTTTCTTAAGTCTTTTGTTTTTATAAGTATTTTTTTATGCCATTCACTGGCATCATTTTAATAACTGTTGCTAAAATCTGGTTTTAGCATACAAATTGATTTTTTTAAAACCATCTAAAAACTAGTTTTTTTAGTTTTTTTAATTGATTTTAATTGAAATGCAACCCTGTTTTTTGTGTGCTAAATTGAGTGCTGCCAAGTCAACTATTCGTAAGATATTATTATATTTGAAGATAATGTAGAAAAATCTACCACATGCGCATTATTTGTGGCAAAATTATCTAGATTTTATATGAAATAAAATGCTTTTGAAGGACATATTCAATCAATGTACGGATTTCCACACTTTTAAAATATTAATTGGGGAAATATAAAATAATTCATATGTTAAGTAAATATGATATATTTTCTTAAAACAAAAAAAAAAGCAGCAGCTATACAGTTAGTGGAAAATGAATATATTTTTTATGAATTAAGAGTCTTAAGACCTAGATTTACTAAATTTGCTGTGTAAAACGTAAAACCACATGTTAATGGTTTTATTGGTAAAAACAGATTGTAATTAGCAGAATAAAACCACTGTTAGACATTAATAATATATAAGTTTTAAAACACAATGAAAAGTTTTTAAGACATTCTAAGCATTATAAAATATTAAATGTTTATGTGAAAGAAGATGAAGAAAATATTTTAAAGGTTAGAGCAAATATTTTCTGAATATACAAAAAATATTTCTGAACAATTGCTTGTTAATACAATATTTCATATTATATTAGAAATTTTAAATGACTGAAAATATATTGATAATATCAAATTAAATTTTATACGATATATATTCGAAAAATGATTTTAATTTTGAAAGACCTGATAAATATTCTAGAGCACAAGGGAAAATTGATATCAGTTTTATATATTCAAGTTACACAGCAGAGCAGAAAAACTGTTTTCGAAAATCGCTACACCTTCATCTTCAGCACTCATGGGTATTTCATATATAACCACTTGTTAGGTGGCTCAGTTGAATGTGGTAACAGTTTCTATTTATACCAATTTTATAATGATATATCAAACGAAAACTGAGTCTAACCGATAGTAACACACTTTTATTAAATATTATATTTTAAGGTTTCTTGACATATACAAAAGAGCTTAAGAGCTAAATAAACGTATTGCTATTTTGCTTTATATAGAGACATGTATTTTTGAGACTGACAATATAACATTAAAGTAAAATTGATTTTAATTAATATTTGCAATATTAATTAATATAAATCAATATAAAAGGCCTATAACATATATCTTTATTTAATAAAGAATCTTTATTAAATTTATAAGTTAATTTGTCTAAAAACGCATTCAACATTCATATTTCTAACTCCGTGCGTGGACGTGTTGAGCCATTCCTATAAATAAGGCCCATATAAAAAATGCTAATCCCTATCTATACCAAAATGTTGAATTTCCCTATGAATTTACTATTACAAAGTATTAAAACAAAATATTTATGCCCATTTCCGCCACAATAAATTTAACACCTAAATTGTAGGTTCTCGCAAAAAAGCAAAAAAGAAAACAATGAAGAAATGCTTATCTTATGCATAAATTTGCACTTTACAAATTTTACCCAAAACAAAAACTTTCACATGTGCACATTTGCTGACTTCTTTCAGAGCCGACAAGATAAGTTTGTTCTTAGAGGTGTATGCAAAATGTATATTTAAATTGTGTTTAAAGTGGAACTGCCCACAGGTCAAAAAAAGTAACAACATTTTTATGTAGTTTCAATAAAATAAAGCAACAAAGTTTTATACAAAAGAATCTAAGCTAAAAGAGCAAAACAACGAAAAACAAAAACAACAAGACCATCAATCTATATTTGCTGTCGAACAGTCTGAATGAACTTACCGCAGAGATTAGCCAAACAGCGTGGTTTAATAAATAGTTTCAACACCATTATGTTCATCATACTTGTTGCTAACTTTTTGGCATTATTTTTTTTTTTTTAATTTTATTTATCTATTCGTTTATTATGAAAGTAGTTTGTAAATTTTCTTCAATTACATTTTTTTCGTGTGAATATAAATTGTAAATTTCAACACATTTCTCTACTAGAAACTCTGTGTTAAAATTACTACAGCCGTGTAGTGTGATAATGTTTGAAGAGAGTTTTAATGTTTGTTATTCAAAAACGCTGTTTATATATTTGTGTTTATATACAGTTTAATACCAAGTAAGATATGGTTCCATTTGTACTACTAATAAAATAATTTTTGCAAAGTTTAATTGAAAATTTTACTAAAAATATAAAAACATTTACTCTTGTTAGTTGGCACACCAATTAAGTAACTTAATAAAGACAAAAGAAATATTTTTCTATTACCATCAGGCAATCTTATATATTTTTAGCAAACAAATTATACAATAATTTGACACAAGAATCTTATAATAATCTATTTAACTCTACTATGAATTCTAAATTTTCTCTTTCATCTCCCTGCATTTGTTTTCTCAAATCAATCTCCTGCTTTCTATAGTTCTGGCACAGTGGGTTGCATACGTAGGAGGTCTTTCATGCCGGTCATAGTTTAAAAAATAAGGAAAACGGTTGACTCTAAAGGCCATACTTGTAATTTCCGTCAAATTTGCCGGCTTAAAAGAACAAGAAGTATTTATTTGATTCGATTGACCCGTTCAAAAGTTAACGGCGGGTCACATACTTACACTCAAACACACGCATAAACACAGACATGGGGTTAGTCAGAGAAACTTCCTAGAACCTCAAATTGTCGAAATCTGATAAGAACTAGATTTTTCCAAAACGAGATACAAACAATAACTTCTTGAATATAGAAAAATTTTTGTTTTCCTAAAGGGAAATTAGAAAAGCATAAAACTGACATAATTTTGACAATAAAACTGTCAAGAATAGGATCATTTTGTGTTCTCTGACCCCACTTGACACCCTCAAATCATCCACAGCGATGATATAACTTGATCCATAATATTTTTTTAAAAATTCCTGCCACTAAATTTGTACTGAAAGCATTATCGGTTTATTCTTTTTAAGAAAAATGCAGCGTCAAACTTGAGCACTTTAAGTCAATGTTGAAAAACTGAAATTGATGATGTGGAAAGCAACAATATGTAATTTCAGAAGGTCATCGTGATCTAGTGATTCAATTGGGTGGTTATCACGAGCAATTTATACGAAAGAAACAGCAAAATAGTGCTCCAAGACCCTACAGGACCCTTCTTGGGGCCTTGTAAGTCGCTGATGTATAAAAATAAGCAGAAAACTATAGCCGGACTTGTTATCTTTGAGTTAAGCCATACAAAAGGGAATATTTCGGATGTGTGCAAACCAGTAGACTGCCATTGAAACAATATTTCACTCGACACTTGTTGGTGGCATTTTAAGCGTATTATTTTTCAGTATCCCCAAAGCTAATAGTGTGCAAAGAAATATGTATTATTAATTATATAAAAATTATAAAAGTAAAGTTAAGCGAAAAATAAATATTTCCACTGTACCAGAGAACTGTTTTCTGATGCGATACCTGACTAAAAAGGACTAAACAGTGAAAATCAAGGAGTGAACAGGAAATACCTTGACATCGATATATAAGAAAATAAAAAGCTACTAAAAATTTCAAAGATTTATATTAAATATATTAAATATATATATAAAGTCCCATACTTTTTCAAAATCATGGCTTGAAAACTCCTCTTGACTACTTGCTAAATAATTATTATATAACCCTTGTGATTCTTATTAGTAAAGCATTTAATTTTTACATGATCAAACTTTGTTTAACACAAGGAAAAAAAGAAAATATATTGCAATAAATTTGTATATAAAATATTTCAAATGGGTATATTAATTAACTCAGTGCTATATTTTAAGAATATTTTGCAATATTTTAAGAATATTTCGTGTTTTCTTTTACCTGTTCTATAATATTTTATACACATTTCAAAAAAGTGGGCCTGTTTTTAGTATCCAATTTTCAAGTTGCTTATTTATTTTATCAAATAATTTTTTAAATGTTCTAGAATCTCTAAAGTTTTCCAATGTCATATAATAAGTGGTTTTTGGTAGGTAGTGCAGACAAGTTGATTTTCTTTAACATTAATTTATTATACTTATAAAATACAACGATGTACACCAGCCGGAACAAAAAACTCTGCTTATTTTTTTCCACTTTTTCTTAATTCTTTCCAACCCACACTTGTTCTTTGGCTTCAAATAGCAGCAGGCATCAAATGCAAAATTAAACAGAAAAAAAAAATATATTCAAAATCATGATGATGGGTTTACTTTAATGTCGTCACTTACAATTGCCGCCATCATTTTCATGTGTTGTGGATCATCATCACCATCCTCTTCATAATCACCATCCATTTTAATATCATCACCCAGCCCCATGTTGATTATGTTCGGCCTAAAATCCTTAAACACTTTACGTAGTCATCCATAGTTATCGACGTTTGTTAAAACTCTAACAAATGCGTTTGCTTTGCTGCTTTATGATCTTCGCTATAATATAAGAAACATCATTGACGATGTTGTTTCTATGATGTTGTACAAATTTGCATTTATTGCTTTAACATGTTGCAGAAATTCGTTTATATCTCCTACTTTTTTTTTCTTAAGACAGACCATTAACTTGTATACACGAAAAGTAAAAAATGAAATATAAAAAAGAGAAGAAGAATTATTATGCTCTCTGTTAAATATAATAAAAACAATATTTTTTACACAATCAGTTTTGATAGTCCAACAAAACAGTCAGTCTTCTAGCCTGCCCGTTCACTCATATACAAACTTATTTTTTTCATTTAGCAAATGGTTCTCTAAAAGAATAATTTCCTTGTGGGCCGATTTCACATACATTTTTTTTAAATATTCTAAGAATTAATAACAAATACTTTCATGCGAAGAATAATCGATTTTAGCCATATCTCGAAGTTAATAAACTTATTCAATGTATTTTACCAAAAAATTTGCCAAAATAGATTTTAATTTTTTCTTGTGTTAAATGAAGTTTTTTATCTTAACGGAACCGATTTAACGGACCAAAGAGCATTGTCTCGCCAATGGCCGTAATAACCTAAATGAAGTTTGCTAAACAGTTAAATGTTTAAGTTATAAGAATCAGAAGGGTTATATAACAACTAGTCAGCAAGTAGTCAAAAGGGCCGAGAGGCCAGAGGATTTAATGTCCTTCACACCAATAATATTATGATAAATATGACTCTTTTAAACCTCTGCTGTTCGCAATATATATATGGAGTGGTTTAAGTGTTTTCAAATATTCTTTGTGTGTGTTTTTGATATTTTTAAGGTGGAGGTTGTTTTTAATGATGATGTGTGCAGAATATATTCAATATTATTGAATTGAGGTTCTCGATGCTGCTAAAGCAGTTATTGTTGATATGCCTACTCTTTTGATGGACTTCCAGTCAAAGTCAAGAATATTTATGTTACAATAGAATTGGAGATTTTTTCCACGATACATTCAATTTTATTATTATAATATATTGTTTTTTTTTTCGTTTTTTTTTTCCTTTTAGTCTTTGCTTTTATATGTATATTCGACTATTTTGCATAGTCAGGTTTTCTGTGATGTGCTGCATTAAGAATCTAAAAGAGGAATTGGTATAATTTTAATATTTTTAAGATTTATGGAATTATTGTTTATGTTGTGGCAGGTACATACTTTTAGAAGATATAAATAAATTTTTCGAAAATTAATTTTTGATTGAGAAAAGATATTCCGCTGAATGTAGTTATTACTTAAAGCTATACCAGATTAAAATAAAATTTGTATGAATTTATCTCAAGGAGAGAAACAAATTTATAATGTTCACAAATTTAGAAGGAGATCTAGTGGAAATATAATGAAATGAAATACTTTAACTCCTCTAAAGCATTTCATATATTTCACACTTGCATCCAAATCGACAAGGCAGCAATAAAAAGAATTAAAGAGATTCCATATGGGTGAAAGAAAGAAACTCTGGGGTTATTTGAATGGCTGAATATATTATTTTTAAAAATATGTGTAGTTAAGCATTGAGCACTACCCAGCAATAATAACAGTCCACCGGGAAATAGATTTGTAAGCGAAAGAAAGCCAAGCTTACCAACCAGCTTCGGCAGCTCAATATTTTTTTTTTTTTTCATAAATTCCCATTTAGTGGGTCTCTTGCTTTAGAGGTGTTTTTTTCGCTTAAATAATTGCAATCCAAAGAAGTTAATAAGATCCTAAACATACAATCCGTGAGTAGTGCAAATCTGGATCTTTTATAATGCTTTTTATACCGGATTGTCATCGCAAGAAGTCCATCTTTTCAGTGAATCAGAAGTCATCTTCTTGCTTTTAATTGAATCTGATTTTGATATGTCGTTTCTAATAACTTTTTATATTTAGGAGGGCAAGTATTTTACTGAAACTTTTCTGAATTTTTATTTGTATTGTATTTTTAGGTATAAAATATTTTTCTTTTTAATAAATAACAATGTTATACTTGCAAGAACTACAAATAACTTCTTACTTTCTGCAAGTAAAACAAAATTTTAATCAATGCTTTTAATAATCGCTTACTGAAAGTCGAAACTGAACACTCAGAAAAAAAAGAAAAAATACTTCGCCAAAAATAACTTCCAATTTCTTTCACTGTAAATATTTGTGCTACGAATTATTACTTAGGCTCAACTTTGAATACCTGAATTCGTATACAAATTTTTTTAAATATTTTGTAAAGAGTGACATATTTATAATTATCAGACTAAAAGATAAAATTCGAAATCGCCATGATGATGAGGTACAACAGTCCTTGTTAAATCTTTTTTCATTTAAGAGAAGGTGGTGCTAAACTCCAATTTTATTGCTTCTCAAGAAATAGAATTGATTCCCCCAAAATGTTTAACATTCATATTTAAATAACACACTTTTAGTTAAGAATGAATTCCCCAAGCCTGATAACTACTATTTAAAAAATTGTTTGGTTCTCTTTTCTAGACCCATCGGCTGCTGATATTAAAATCTTTTTAAACTTTTTGTAAGTGAATGAATTTTTATTTTACTTACCAATTAACAACTTCTAGGATAAATTGTTAAGCTAAAATTTATTATTAAAGCTTAAGTATAAACAAAGCCTCTTCGCTTATGTTTTAACTCTTAAAAGAAAGAATCATAGACTAAAACTTTTGAAACTAAGTTACTGATTTCGTTTAAGGACAAATAAAATGCAGCATTTGGACATGCTGACTACACAATAATTAAAAGAATTATGTATTTGATCAACAGACCGACAGAAGTCCGAATAAATTAGTTATTATTAAAAAATACATCGAAGTATAAAAAAAATATTTATAATTCTTCTAGTTCTTGACCTCTTTTTAATTAATAATATACACTAAAATTTTTAAGCTTGAGGTCCGTTTATTTTTACAAAATTATAAATCGTTTTCCAATATTTCGTCACTCCTTTGTGTGACTTCTTCAGGAAATTAGTAAAACAAAAAATTATCTTCCTGAAGAAGTCACACAAAGAAGTGACGAAATATTTAAAAAAACGATTTAGAATTTTATAAAAATGAAGAGACCTTAAGAAAATCTGATGATAGCGAAAAACCTGATGATGAGGAAAATGACATCCAGTATAAAAATGTAGTTTCAATATATGCTGTGACATGACAAATATTTCAAAGTTCATGGGAAACTTAACATCAATTTTGTGCACAGCAGAGCAGCTGTTTTCCAAAGCCACTACACTTTAATCATCAATATTCATGTGTGCTATGTTATTATTTGTTAGGTGGCTTAATTTAATGTGAAAACAGCTTCAATTTGTACCAAATTTATTATGAAACAGCTTACGAGAACTGTATCAAACCGAAGGTAAAACACCCTTTATTGTCATTCACTTATATTCTTTCTACGTAATTAAAAAAATCGGTATTTGTAATATGAAAGCTAAAACAACTTGCCTAGACCTCAAACTCATTTAAACAAATGTCTTACTGAAGTGTAATTAAAAACAATTCGCTTAACCACATCAATGAGGCTTAACATACAACATTAAAATAATTTAATAAAATTTCAAAAATAAATTTGACTTTGAACCGAAAAACACTTTACAAGTGCTCAACGCAATCAGTTTTATTAATATTCGCAAGCTGAAAAATTAATTACATAAAAAACAACTTTACATGCTTTTATTTATTTATGTTTTTTGGAGGAGATGAAATAAAGTTTCAAGCTGATATTGATTACCGTGCGGCTTTCTATTGTTCAAATTGAATAAAGAGTACGAATATTATAATCACATTAAGTAGATTGTACCGATTGTACGATTGTGGTCGGGAAAGAAAAGAGAAGTTAACATTTTACCATGTGAAACTAATTAAAAATATGTCTTGCTTGACTTTGCACAATTTTTTTTCTTTTTCTTTTCTCAACATTGTCTGGAATACGGAATAAAATGATTAAAGATTTTTACGGTTGGTCTTTTTTTTCGCCTATTGTTCTCCTTGTTAATTAATTGTTTTTTGTTGTTGTCCGGTTTTAGCTATTTGTGTGATATAACACGTTCAGCGTATATTAATTTGCAATATATTGATTTTTTCCATGACAGCACAAGCAACTACAGCATACCAGACGTTTTTGCTGCCACCATCATCAGCATTACTGATCGAACCGAAGAATGATCATCACGATTAGCGTTTCCTTTTGTCTGTTTATTTATTATTTTACTTGTTTTCTGGTTCAAGAAAGTGTGCAAAATATTTGCGCTTTACATTTGTTGGGTGATTTATGAATGTTTTCATTTTTATAAAAAATTGTAAGTTTCCAAACTTTTACACCATTTAAATGCAGTAAAAAGCCGGTGATATTATTAATATCATAATACTAACCTCCAGTGGACATGTTTCTAAAGATGAAAAATGCATACCTTGAAAGCAAAAAACATTTTGCTTTATTTTGTCTTCTTATCATTCTATTACAATTTTTAAATTCTTTATTATGAAATTCTATAGATATAATCATAGAATTGTTTAAGTAAGTGAATTGGCGTGGCGCACATGAAGTGATCAACTTAGAAAGTTAAGCGTACCGGAAATGAATGACGATCTGTATGAGTGGGTTCACACGCTTGGCGAGGAGACAAACAACATGCAGAAGATTTCTTTTAAGTCAACTGACATGAGAATGACTTTTGTTAAACTAAATTGGTTAAACTGCTGTTAATTTTTAGAACAAGATTTGGACGTTAGCAATTTGATTTTAAAGGAATGCTTTTTAAGAATTTTTAATTAATGTTTTCCCTTATTTTTAGTTGGTTGGATTGCACAACTAAAATATTTAAACTATTTTGTTTTTGCTTTTTAAAGATTCGTTGAAACAGTTTTAAATATAACTGACGGATATATTTGGAACAAATAAAATTTTCAGTGAGTTTCTGTTATGACTTTGATATATGTTTCAAGATCCTCATATATTAAAGTGAAACTTTGAAATAAATATCTTTAGTTATTCTAAGAAATGTTGGGTAAAGGTTCCCTGATGATCTGCATTAGCCCCAGTGATATGGGAATAGGAACTACCTAAAAAGATTTTGGGAAAAAAGAATTAGCATATACTTAAAATTAAAGAGGTTTTAATTTTTAAAAAATTATTTTGTTCGAAATATATCAATAAAAAAAATCTTAAACTATATCTAATTTAATTTAATATGTTTGTTGTTCAAAAAAAGTTTTCAATTAATCATAAATATTTCAAAGCTCATGGCAAAAACAAACTCACTTTTATATATTCAACTCACACAACAGAGCAGAAAAACTGCTTTCGAAAGCCGCTACACTGGCATTATCAACACTCATCTGTGTATATATTGTTCACCACTTATTGCGTGGCTTAATTCAATGCGATAACATATTATATTTGTATCAATTTTATTATGAAAAAGCCTACAAGAATTGTATTAAACCGATGGTAAAAAGCTCTTCTTAAATTCCTGTGTTGCCGCTTGATTATGCTTCTTCATGTCCCATTTCTTGTTCCATGTTTTTTAAGTCAAACCTTTTTGGTTTATTTCTTATTAAGTACATTTAAAGGTTTTAAAAATATTATAACTGATTCTGACCTTTCCTCGTGCTTTGGAATATATATATCATGTTTTTTTAATTAAAAACAGTTTTCGAACCATCAGCCTATAAAATTAGAGTTGAATATATCAGTTAATTATTCGATATAAATTACTAACAATTAAAAATCTTAAACGGTTTAAAGTGTTCGTTCAGGCTGCCTGTAGCTGCTAATATTTAAGTCTTCGGAAAATGGTGTATATTTTAAAAACAAAAATTATATTAACAAATTCAAATGGCTTTTTAATTCTCTTTTGGTTATTTATGTTGTTGAACGAAGGCTAAACTGATGATTTCAATACATGCCGTTACACAATATTTTCGTTTTTTTTATCATTTTTTTACTATGTCTGCTCCTTGTTAGATATGTTTTTAGTGGCAAAAGTGAGTTGTATTTTTTTGCCTTGTTTGTGGCGTTCGTTCAACTGCCATTTGACCTATTCACCCACTATTGGTAAGGATTTTGTTTCCGTTTATTTTTGTACTTGTCTTAAGTATCATATATTATTGTCTTCATTTCTTTTTTGTGTGATTTATTTTCCGATTTTTGAATTTGTTTCCAATATATTTATTTTTTTTTTTTGAGGAAACATTTGCACATCTGAAAAATGCACATTTACATCATTGTTTCCTTAAGCAGCCTACTTTTCTTCTTGCTTTCATAATAAAAGTTGTTGCAGAGTTTTTATTTCCAGTAAACTTTAACAGGCTTTTTTGTACTATAAATATGTAGCATTTAAATAAAGTCTCTACTTATTATTTGGAGAAACTTAAACTAAAATTCTTAAGTATAAGCTTTGAATCGTTTATGTTTTCCATACTACAAAGAAAAACGAAAAAAGTTGTTTAGGTATTCGAATAATTGTTTTTAGGATAAAAACAAGAAAAGGTTTATTTTTGATTTTTAAATTAGTACATCTTTTTTGGGAAATTGTGGTTATTAAAAACTCAGATCACTTCTCTTACAACTACAATTCGAGTCGGCAAAAAGCCAACCAATTTAAAATAAAAACGTAAGAAAATAAAAAGGAAAAGTGATCAGTGATTTCTCGTTATGAGTTTGATATTTGTTTTTAAGCTTCTCACTTATTAAAGCGGAAGTGTGAAATACATGTGTAGTTATTCTAAGAAATGTTGGGTAAACGTTCCCTGATGATCTGCATTAGCCCCAGTGTAATGCCTGTAGGGACTAGCTAAAACCCCTCAATTGATCACTTTAAATTTTTTGGTAAGATTTTGGGAAAATAGAATCAGCACATAATTAAAATTGAAAACAAGAGTACTTCTTTATTCTTTTACAAGGATAAACCATTCATGCCAACTATTACTCACCCTCTATTGGATCATTTGAAAAATAGTTCCTTTTGCAGGCTTCAGGATTCATCTAATAGATGACCTGTGATTGCTTCCAAATAACTACAACTGAATATATAAAAATGAATGTGCGTCAAAAAAAAAGACTTCAATATAAAATTGTATGCTCCAATTTATGCGCCAGAAAATAAACCACTTGTACCAATTATTAAGAACTCCTTTATTTTATCGTTACTAACTGTCCTTCCACTTTTTTTATTACCGCCAGTACAACTATTACAGTCAAATATCGCCTTTAACGTACAACATATTTTGTTGAAAAAGTATTTTTGAAGCCTAGAAAAAAAAAGAATTACAAACTTTTTGAAGATTTTACTGGTTTGCAAAAAGCAATATGATGATTTAAAACAAACACGCCATCATCTCATTCATTAAGTTTTAACATTTAACTTATTTTATGGTATTTTCTTTTATCTCTCTCTCTCTCTGGAAGGCAGTCGTTAGAAACAAAAATGTTTCTATGGCTTTATTTATCTTTGTCGTAGTTTGGCATAATAGTTTCGTTATGAGGGTTGTAGCAGAATATGATTCGATAACAATAGCTCAATTTACAAATCTTGTTGCATCGCTTAAAGTTGTATTTGAAACGACAATTTCAAACAGCCTTTTAAAAATATTTCTTTAAAAATATTTTAAATAAAATTTTTTTCTAATTTTAGAAATTTTGTTAGAAATATTGCTTTTAAATAAAACTTTAAAAACACAACAACAGAGCGTGCATATATTGGAGGCTATATTAATAAGATCATGCATAAGGGAAGGATTCGTTTAATTATTATTATTCTGATGGGTCGAAAAAGAGCAGTAAGTACAGCTTTGGTTCCAACAATAAAATTGAAAGATTGCCCAGGGCTTGAATACCTCCGATAGTCAGTAGGTTTGGCTATAGCAAATGGGTTGGGACTATATCTCAGACATAAAAATGAATAAACAAAATACGAGAATTACTGAAATATAAAAAAGAGATCATCAACAATCTGAAACATAAACAACTTGTTCAATAGTTCTTTAAATAGATAATGTTTAGGGTACTTGAATTTCGTTGAAGGCTTTAAGAAAAAAGTTCTGTTAATATTTCGCTCAAACTGCAAGCGCAAAGTGTCAGTAGGAGTTGTATCTATATGAACATGGATGTTGTTATGGTTGCCGTTGTTAAGTTAAACTTTCATTGTGAAAAAAAAACGTTATGAAATGATTATTATGAACTATTACCAGTTACAACAAAAAATAAAAAAAAGTTGCATTCAGTTAAAGACGAGTGTTTAAGCGTCGCTTCAACAAAATGCTTCTGTTAAAATTAGACTGTTTTTACTTTATGTTGCCCCAACTTATTGCTGTTATTTGTTTTAAAGACGTTTAAATTGCACTACAAAGAAAAGAGCGCCTTAAAAACAAAAAAAAACAAAAGATAAAAAAATTGTATTAAAAGTTTTGATTGCTTTCGACCTCAAGTTGTCGTGTTTAGATGAAAAGGTCATCTCTTCTTACTGCGAGATTTTTTAGTGTTATTAGTTTAGACCGACAACATATTTAATGGTGTGTTTTTTGCACTTATTTTAGCCATGGTGCTGGTGGTGGTGGTTAGATATCAAGTACTTTATAATAGACAGTTTCACACTTCTGTTCAGTTTTTGGGAGTGTATAAAGATGCCACGCTGTATATTGATTTTACTTTATAGCATTATTGCAACTTAATAGCAATTTACTAGAGTTGTAAAACGATTTGATGGCTACGAGTATTGCTGTGGCAAATTGCAAAAACTGTGTGATGTTTTAATTATGTTGCGAAAGGCGTTGCTTTGATTGTGAGATAGTGACTTTTAAATTATGCAATTATTTTTGAAAAGGATGAGAGCAGGTATTACTTTTGTTTCATATTTTTTATCATAGCTTTATCATTCTTTTGATTCGGAATTCTGATTATTAAGAGCAGTAAGTTAATATAAAACTTTTTTATTTCAAAACTTAGTTTAAATGAATTTTTTACAAGAAACTAATGAAGGGAATGAACACATATTAACTAAACATTTGCAAATATTTAATCAAAAAAGCGCTAACAATAAACACTGAGGAAAAATGTTTAGATACGTGCTTCTTAAGTAAGATAGTTTCTTAAGTAAAATGGTGTAGCTTCTAATATTGATGGAAGCTGTTTAATTTAATAAACTCTGTTCTGAATTAAAGTGTTTTTAGTATTTAGTGGTTACCCTTTCTGGGCAAATGTTAGCTTAAATGCGGCCATGCCTCAACAAACATGCAGCAATTTTAAATGAAATTATTAATGTACTCCTTATCAATTTGGGGATTTTTGTACCAATTCTAAAAGTTTCTCTTTCTAAATATTGTTTTACGGAAACTAGGTTTTAAAATGAAAGTGTTAACATAAAATACAAATAAATTAAAATTAGTATCACATAATTATTTTACAAGTATAAGAGCGCACTACATGTGCTTTTATCTTTTAACTGTTAATTTCTATAGTGTGTCTGATAGTCGTCATGGTAGTTGAATGAGTTGAACTCATTTCAAACAACGATTGGACAATTGTTTCTCTACGACCAAAACAAATGTTCAAGATAAGTTTTTATAAAACAAAATCTTTTGCTGTTCACTTGCTTTGAGATTTTTCGTTTCACCATTTCCACGACAGGTTGGTAACTAAAAAATTAGATTCAGGTGCAAAAGTAAGAAATTACCTCCGCCTCTGCAGTTTTGAAATGTTGGCTTAATTTGAGGTTGTTTTGGAAATATGGGTGATTTTATTTTTTATTTTTGACATCTTTAAAAGTCAATTTTATGTTCGCTAAAATTTATAATTATTAAATAGAAGAAACTAAGTACTTAAATTGTAATTACAAATTCATTTGCTAGAGTCTTATAATCCGTCCGTGTAATTGGTGATACTAGAAAAATTGTAGGGGTAAATTATTTTAAAGATCATGTTACTAAGTTCATTCCATTAATGGAACAATAGTTGGTATGCTCTAATTGCCTAACAAAATAAAAATATATTGGTTTCAAATATCATATTAATATCATAATTTAATAAAAAATCTCATGCATTTACACCATGATTTTTTAGTATAATGATTGCAGAATATATATACTTGCGCATAATTAATTAACATTCTTTGAGTGCAGAAAAATAATATGATATTACAACCAGAATGAAAATGAATGCAAAGAAAAATACAAAAAAAAAACATGTGGAAAGTAGAAATTGTTATATATTTTGTATCCCTCTTTCTAGTCCAGGGATCATCACAAAGAGAGCGGTTCAAAAATTATGTAGTTTCTTACAGTTTTTCTATAGAATTTTTAGTTAGAACTTATTTCAGCTGAGAGGGGCTCACCCACTCTCACCCACTCTCGGCCACTCTCACCAACTCTCAGGCACTCTCAGGCACTCTCAACCACTCTCACCCACTCTCAGCCACTCTCACCCACTCTCGGCCACTCTCACTAACTCTCAGGCACTCTCAACAACTCTCACCCACTCTCAGCCACTCTCGGCCACTCTCACCAACTCTCAGGCACTCTCAGCCACTCTCACCCACTATCAGATACTCTCAGCCACTCTCACGCACTCTCACCCACTCTCACCGGCTCTCAGCCACTCTCCCCGGCTCTCAGCCACTCTCACCGGCTCTCACCGGCTCTCAGCCACTCTCACCGGCTCTCAGCCACTCTCACCGGCTCTCACCGGCTCGAAACTTTCGTTTCACCATTTCCACGACAGGTTGTTAACTAAAAAAATTAGATTCAGGTGCAAAAGTAAGAAATTACCTCCGCCTCTGCAGTTTTGAAATGTTGGCTTAATTTGAGGTTGTTTTGGAAATATGGGTGATTTTATTTTTTATTTTTGACATCTTTAAAAGTCAATTTTATGTTCGCTAAAATTTATAATTATTAAATAGAAGAAACTAAGTACTTAAATTGTAATTACAAATTCATTTGCTAGAGTCTTATAATCCGTCCGTGTAATTGGTGATACTAGAAAAATTGTAGGGGTAAATTATTTTAAAGATCATGTTACTAAGTTCATTCCATTAATGGAACAATAGTTGGTATGCTCTAATTGCCTAACAAAATAAAAATATATTGGTTTCAAATATCATATTAATATCATAATTTAATAAAAAATCTCATGCATTTACACCATGATTTTTTAGTATAATGATTGCAGAATATATATACTTGCGCATAATTAATTAACATTCTTTGAGTGCAGAAAAATAATATGATATTACAACCAGAATGAAAATGAATGCAAAGAAAAATACAAAAAAAAAACATGTGGAAAGTAGAAATTGTTATATATTTTGTATCCCTCTTTCTAGTCCAGGGATCATCACAAAGAGAGCGGTTCAAAAATTATGTAGTTTCTTACAGTTTTTCTATAGAATTTTTAGTTAGAACTTATTTCAGCTGAGAGGGGCTCACCCACTCTCACCCACTCTCGGCCACTCTCACCAACTCTCAGGCACTCTCAGGCACTCTCAACCACTCTCACCCACTCTCAGCCACTCTCACCCACTCTCGGCCACTCTCACTAACTCTCAGGCACTCTCAACAACTCTCACCCACTCTCAGCCACTCTCGGTCACTCTCACCAACTCTCAGGCACTCTCAGCCACTCTCACCCACTATCAGATACTCTCAGCCACTCTCACGCACTCTCAGCCACTCTCACCTACTCTCAGCCACTGTCAGCCACTCTCACCCACTCACAACTACTCTCACCCACTCTCAGCCACTCTCACCCACTCTCAGCCACTCTCACCCACTCTCAACCACTCCCACCTACTCTCACCTACTCTCACCCACTCTCAGCCACTCTCACCCACTCTCAGCTACTCACACCTACTCTCACCCACTCTCAGCCGCTCTCACCCACTCTCAGCCACTCTCACCCACTCTCAGCCACTCTCAGCCACTCTCACGCACTCTCAGCCACTCTCACCCACTCTCAGCCACTCTCAGCCACTCTCACGCACTCTCAGCCACTCTCAGCCACTCTCACCCACTCTCACCGGCTCTCACCGGCTCTCACCGGCTCTCAGCCACTCTCACCCACTCTCACCGGCTCTCAGCCACTCTCACGGGCTCTCAGCCACTCTCACCGGCTCTCAGTCACTCTCACCCACTCTCACCGGCTCTCACCCACTCTCACCGGCTCTCACCCACTCTCACCGGCTCTCACCGGCTCTCACCCATTCTCACCGGCTCTCAGCCACTCTCACCCACTCTCACCGGCTCTCAGCCACTCTCACCGGCTCTCAGCCACTCTCACCGGCTCTCAGCCACTCTCACCCACTCTCACCGGCTCTCAGCCACTCTCACCGGCTCTCAGCCACTCTCACCGGCTCTCACCCACTCTCACCCACTCTCACCGGCTCTCAGCCACTCTCACCGGCTCTCAGCCACTCTCACCGGCTCTCACCTGCTCTCAGCCACTCTCACCGGCTCTCACCGGCTCTCACCGGCTCTCACCCACTCTCACCGGCTCTCACCAGCTCTCACCCACTCTCACCGGCTCTCACCGGCTCTCACCGGCTCTCACCCACTCTCACCGGCTCTCAGCCACTCTCACCGGCTCTCACCGGCTCTCAGCCACTCTCACCGGCTCTCACCGGCTCTCATCCACTCTCACCGGCTCTCACCCACTCTCACCGGCTCTCAGCCACTCTCACCGGCTCTCAGCCGCTCTCACCCACTCTCACCGGCTCTCACCGGCTCTCAGCCACTCTCCCCGTCTCTCAGCCACTCTCACCGGCTCTCACCGGGTCTCACCGGCTCTCAGCCACTCTCACCGGCTCTCACCGGCTCTCACCGGCTCTCACCGGCTCTCACCGGCTCTCACCGGCTCTCACCGGCTCCCACCGGCTCTCACCGGCTCTCACCAGCTCTCAGCCACTCTCACCGGCTCTCACCAGCTCTCACCGGCTCTCAGCCACTCTCACCGGCTCTCACCGGCTCTCAGCCACTCTCACCGGCTCTCACCCACTCTCACCCACTCTTACCGGCTCTCAGCCACTCTCACCGGCTCTCACCGGCTCTCAGCCACTCTCACCGGCTCTCACCGGTTCTCACCGGCTCTCACCGGTTCTCACCGGCTCTCACCGGTTCTCACCGGCTCTCACCGGCTCTCAGCCACGCTCACCGGCTCTCACCGGCTCTCAGCCACTCTCACCGGCTCTCACCCACTCTCACCCACTCTCACCGGCTCTCAGCCACTCTCACCGGCTCTCACCCACTCTCACCGGCTCTCAGCCACTCTCACCGGCTCTCACCCACTCTCACCGGCTCTCAGCCACTCTCACCGGCTCTCACCCACTCTCACCGGCTCTCAGCCACTCTCACCGGCTCTCAGCCACTCTCACCGGCTCTCACCGGCTCTCAGCCACTCTCCCCGGCTCTCAGCCACTCTCACCGGCTCTCACTTGCTCTCACCGGCTCTCACCGGCTCTCAGCCACTCTCACCGGCTCTCACCGGCTCGAAACTCTCGTTTCACCATTTCCACGACAGGTTGTTAACTAAAAAAATTAGATTCAGGTGCAAAGGTAAGAAATTACCTCCGCCTCTGCAGTTTTGAAATGTTGGCTTAATTTGAGGTTGTTTTGGAAATATGGGTGATTTTATTTTTTATTTTTGACATCTTTAAAAGTCAATTTTATGTTCGCTAAAATTTATAATTATTAAATAGAAGAAACTAAGTACTTAAATTGTAATTACAAATTCGTTTGCTAGAGTCTTATAATCCGTCCGTGTAATTGGTGATACTAGAAAAATTGTAGGGGTAAATTATTTTAAAGATCATGTTAGTAAGTTCATTCCATTAATGGAACAATAGTTGGTATGCTCTAATTGCCTAACAAAATAAAAATATATTGGTTTCAAATATCATATTAATATCATAATTTAATAAAAAATCTCATGCATTTACACCATGATTTTTTAGTATAATGATTGCAGAATATATATACTTGCGCATAATTAATTAACATTCTTTGACTGCAGAAAAATAATATGATATTACAACCAGAATGAAAATGAATGCAAAGAAAAATAAAAAAAAAAAAACATGTGGAAAGTAGAAATTGTTATATATTTTGTATCCCTCTTTCTAGTCCAGGGATCATCACAAAGAGAGCGGTTCAAAAATTATGTAGTTTCTTACAGTTTTTCTATAGAATTTTTAGTTAGAACTTATTTCAGCTGAGAGGGGCTCACCCACTCTCGGCCACTCTCACCAACTCTCAGGCACTCTCAGGCACTCTCAACCACTCTCAGCCACTCTCACCCACTCTCGGCCACTCTCACTAACTCTCAGGCACTCTCAACAACTCTCACCCACTCTCAGCCACTCTCGGCCACTCTCACCAACTCTCAGGCACTCTCAGCCACTCTCACCCACTATCAGACACTCTCAGCCACTCTCACGCACTCTCAGCCACTCTCACCTACTCTCAGCCACTGTCAGCCACTCTCACCCACTCTCAACTACTCTCACCCACTCTCAGCCACTCTCACCCACTCTCAGCCACTCTCACCGGCTCTCACCGGCTCTCAGCCACTCTCCCCGGCTCTCAGCCACTCTCACCGGCTCTCACCGGCTCTCACTTGCTCTCACCGGCTCTCACCGGCTCTCAGCCACTCTCACCGGCTATCACCGGCTCGAAACTTTCGTTTCACCATTTCCACGACAGGTTGTTAACTAAAAAAATTAGATTCAGGTGCAAAAGTAAGAAATTACCTCCGCCTCTGCAGTTTTGAAATGTTGGCTTAATTTGAGGTTGTTTTGGAAATATGGGTGATTTTATTTTTTATTTTTGACATCTTTAAAAGTCAATTTTATGTTCGCTAAAATTTATAATTATTAAATAGAAGAAACTAAGTACTTAAATTGTAATTACAAATTCATTTGCTAGAGTCTTATAATCCGTCCGTGTAATTGGTGATACTAGAAAAATTGTAGGGGTAAATTATTTTAAAGATCATGTTAGTAAGTTCATTCCATTAATGGAACAATAGTTGGTATGCTCTAATTGCCTAACAAAATAAAAATATATTGGTTTCAAATATCATATTAATATCATAATTTAATCAAAAATCTCATGCATTTACACCATGATTTTTTAGTATAATGATTGCAGAATATATATACTTGCGCATAATTAATTAACATTCTTTGAGTGCAGAAAAATGATATGATATTACAACCAGAATGAAAATGAATGCAAAGAAAAATAAAAAATAAAAAACATGTGGAAAGTAGAAATTGTTATATATTTTGTATCCCTCTTTCTAGTCCAGGGATCATCACAAAGAGAGCGGTTCAAAAATTATGTAGTTTCTTACAGTTTTTCTATAGAATTTTTAGTTAGAACTTATTTCAGCTGAGAGGGGCTCACCCACTCTCGGCCACTCTCACCAACTCTCAGGCACTCTCAGGCACTCTCAACCACTCTCACCCACTCTCAGCCACTCTCACCCACTCTCTGCCACTCTCACTAACTCTCAGGCACTCTCAACAACTCTCACCGACTCTCAGCCACTCTCGGCCACTCTCACCAACTCTCAGGCACTCTCAGCCACTCTCACCCACTATCAGACACTCTCAGCCACTCTCACGCACTCTCAGCCACTCTCACCTACTCTCAGCCACTGTCAGCCACTCTCACCCACTCTCAACTACTCTCACCCACTCTCAGCCACTCTCACCCACTCTCAGCCACTCTCACCCACTCTCAACCACTCCCACCTACTCTCACCTACTCTCACCCACTCTCAGCCACTCTCACCCACTCTCAGCTACTCACACCTACTCTCACCTACTCTCAGCCACTCTCACCCACTCTCACCGGCTCTCACCGGCTCCCAGCCACTCTCCCCGGCTCTCAGCCACTCTCACCGGCTCCCACCGGCTCTCAGCCACTCTCACCGGCTCTCACCGGCTCTCAGTCACTCTCACCCACTCTCACCCACTCTCACCGGCTCTCACCCACTCTCAGCCACTCTCACCGGCTCTCACCCACTCTCACCGGCTCTCACCCACTCTCACCGGCTCTCACCCACTCTCAGCCACTCTCACCGGCTCTCACCCACTCTCACCGGCTCTCAGCCACTCTCACCCACTCTCACCGGCTCTCACCGGCTCTCAGCCACTCTCCCCGGCTCTCAGCCACTCTCACCGGCTCTCACCGGCTCTCACCGGCTCCCACCGGCTCTCACCGGCTCTCACCGGCTCTCAGCCACTCTCACCGGCTCTCACCCACTCTCACCGGCTCTCACCGGCTCTCACCGGCTCTCACCGGCTCTCACCCACTCTCACCGGCTCTCACCGGCTCTCACCCACTCTTACCGGCTCTCACCAGCTCTCACCCACTCTCACCGGCTCTCACCCACTCTCACCGGCTCTCAGCCACTCTCACCGGCTCTCACCGGCTCTCAGCCACTCTCACCGGCTCTCACCGGCTCTCATCCACTCTCAGCGGCTCTCACCCACTCTCACCGGCTCTCAGCCACTCTCCCCGGCTCTCAGCCACTCTCACCGGCTCTCACCGGCTCTCAGCCACTCTCACCGGCTCTCACCGGCTCTCACCGGCTCTCACCGGCTCTCACCGGCTCTCACCGGCTCTCACCGGCTCTCACCGGCTCTCACCGGCTCTCACCGGCTCTCACCGGCTCTCATCAGCTCTCAGCCACTCTCACCAGCTCTCACCAGCTCTCACCGGCTCTCAGCCACTCTCACCGGCTCTCACCGGCTCTCACCGGCTCTCACCGGCTCTCAGCCACTCTCACCGGCTCTCACCCACTCTCACCCACTCTCACCGGCTCTCAGCCACTCTCACCGGCTCTCACCGGCTCTCAGCCACTCTCACCGGCTCTCACCGGTTCTCACCGGCTCTCAGCCACTCTCACCGGCTCTCACCGGCTCTCAGCCACTCTCACCGGCTCTCACCCACTCTCACCCACTCTCACCGGCTCTCAGCCACTCTCACCGGCTCTCACCCACTCTCACCGGCTCTCAGCCACTCTCACCGGCTCTCACCGGCTCTCAGCCACTCTCACCGGCTCTCACCGGCTCTCAGACACTCTCACCGGCTCTCACCCACTCTCACCGGATCTCAGCCACTCTCACCGGCTCTCACCCACTCTCACCGGCTCTCAGCCACTCTCACCGGCTCTCACCCACTCTCACCGGCTCTCAGCCACTCTCACCGGCTCTCAGCCACTCTCACCGGCTCTCAGCCACTCTCCCCGGCTCTCAGCCACTCTCACCGGCTCTCACCGGCTCTCACTTGCTCTCACCGGCTCTCACCGGCTCTCAGCCACTCTCACCGGCTCTCACCGGCTCGAAACTCTCGTTTCACCATTTCCACGACAGGTTGTTAACTAAAAAAATTAGATTCAGGTGCAAAAGTAAGAAATTACCTCCGCCTCTGCAGTTTTGAAATGTTGGCTTAATTTGAGGTTGTTTTGGAAATATGGGTGATTTTATTTTTTATTTTTGACATCTTTAAAAGTCAATTTTATGTTCGCTAAAATTTATAATTATTAAATAGAAGAAACTAAGTACTTAAATTGTAATTACAAATTCATTTGCTAGAGTCTTATAATCCGTCCGTGTAATTGGTGATACTAGAAAAATTGTAGGGGTAAATTATTTTAAAGATCATGTTAGTAAGTTCATTCCATTAATGGAACAATAGTTGGTATGCTCTAATTGCCTAACAAAATAAAAATATATTGGTTTCAAATATCATATTAATATCATAATTTAATCAAAAATCTCATGCATTTACACCATGATTTTTTAGTATAATGATTGCAGAATATATATACTTGCGCATAATTAATTAACATTCTTTGAGTGCAGAAAAATAATATGATATTACAACCAGAATGAAAATGAATGCAAAGAAAAATAAAAAAAAAAAAACATGTGGAAAGTAGAAATTGTTATATATTTTGTATCCCTCTTTCTAGTCCAGGGATCATCACAAAGAGAGCGGTTCAAAAATTATGTAGTTTCTTACAGTTTTTCTATAGAATTTTTAGTTAGAACTTATTTCAGCTGAGAGGGGCTCACCCACTCTCACCCACTCTCGGCCACTCTCACCAACTCTCAGGCACTCTCAGGCACTCTCAACCACTCTCACCCACTCTCAGCCACTCTCACCCACTCTCGGCCACTCTCACTAACTCTCAGGCACTCTCAACAACTCTCACCCACTCTCAGCCACTCTCGGCCACTCTCACCAACTCTCAGGCACTCTCAGCCACTCTCACCCACTATCAGACACTCTCAGCCACTCTCACGCACTCTCAGCCACTCTCACCTACTCTCAGCCACTGTCAGCCACTCTCACCCACTCTCAACTACTCTCACCCACTCTCAGCCACTCTCACCCACTCTCAGCCACTCTCACCCACTCTCAACCACTCCCACCTACTCTCACCTACTCTCACCCACTCTCACCCACTCTCAGCTACTCACACCTACTCTCACCTACTCTCAGCCACTCTCACCGGCTCTCACCGGCTCCCAGCCACTCTCCCCGGCTCTCAGCCACTCTCACCGGCTCTCACCGGCTCCCACCGGCTCTCAGCCACTCTCACCGGCTCTCACCGGCTCTCACCGGCTCTCAGTCACTCTCACCCACTCTCACCGGCTCTCACCCACTCTCACCGGCTCTCACCCACTCTCAGCCACTCTCACCGGCTCTCACCCACTCTCACCGGCTCTCACCCACTCTCACCGGCTCTCACCCACTCTCAGCCACTCTCACCGGCTCTCACCCACTCTCATCGGCTCTCAGCCACTCTCACCCACTCTCACCGGCTCTCACCGGCTCTCACCGGCGCTCACCGGCTCCCACCGGCTCTCACCGGCTCTCACCGGCTCTCAGTTACTCTCACCGGCTCTCACCGGCTCTCACCCACTCTCACCGGCTCTCACCGGCTCTCACCCACTCTCACCGGCTCTCATCCACTCTCACCGGCTCTCACCGGCTCTCGCCGGCTCTCACCCACTCTCACCGGCTCTCAGCCACTCTCACCGGCTCTCACCGGCTCTCAGCTACTCTCACCGGCTCTCAGCCACTCTCACCGGCTCTCACCGGCTCTCACCGGTTCTCACCGGCTCTCACCCACTCTCACCGGCTCTCACCGGCTCTCACCCACTCTCACCGGCTCTCACCGGCTCTCACCGGCTCTCAGCCACTCTCACCGGCTCTCACCCACTCTCACCGGCTCTCACCGGCTCTCACCCATTCTCACCGGCTCTCAGACACTCTCACCGGCTCTCACCGGCTCTCACCGGCTCTCAGCCACTCTCACCGGCTCTCACCGGCTCTCAGCCACTCTCACCGGCTCTCACCGGCTCTCACCGGCTCTCACCGGCTCTCAGCCACTCTCACCGGCTCTCAGTCACTCTCACCCACTCTCACCGGCTCTCACCCACTCTCACCGGCTCTCACCCACTCTCAGCCACTCTCACCGGCTCTCACCCACTCTCACCGGCTCTCACCCACTCTCACCGGCTCTCACCCACTCTCAGCCACTCTCACCGGCTCTCACCCACTCTCACCGGCTCTCAGCCACTCTCACCCACTCTCACCGGCTCTCACCGGCTCTCAGCCACTCTCCCCGGCTCTCAGCCACTCTCACCGGCTCTCACCGGCTCTCACCGGCTCTCACCGGCTCCCACCGGCTCTCACCGGCTCTCAGCCACTCTCACCGGCTCTCACCGGCTCTCACCGGCTCTCAGCCACTCTCACCGGCTCTCAGTCACTCTCACCCACTCTCACCGGCTCTCACCCACTCTCACCGGCTCTCACCCACTCTCAGCCACTCTCACCGGCTCTCACCCACTCTCACCGGCTCTCACCCACTCTCACCGGCTCTCACCCACTCTCAGCCACTCTCACCGGCTCTCACCCACTCTCACCGGCTCTCAGCCACTCTCACCCACTCTCACCGGCTCTCACCGGCTCTCAGCCACTCTCCCCGGCTCTCAGCCACTCTCAGCCACTCTCACCGGCTCTCACCGGCTCTCACCGGCTCCCACCGGCTCTCACCGGCTCTCACCGGCTCCCACCGGCTCTCACCGGCTCTCAGCCACTCTCACCGGCTCTCACCGGCTCGAAACTCTCGTTTCACCATTTCCACGACAGGTTGTTAACTAAAAAAATTAGATTCAGGTGCAAAAGTAAGAAATTACCTCCGCCTCTGCAGTTTTGAAATGTTGGCTTAATTTGAGGTTGTTTTGGAAATATGGGTGATTTTATTTTTTATTTTTGACATCTTTAAAAGTCAATTTTATGTTCGCTAAAATTTATAATTATTAAATAGAAGAAACTAAGTACTTAAATTGTAATTACAAATTCATTTGCTAGAGTCTTATAATCCGTCCGTGTAATTGGTGATACTAGAAAAATTGTAGGGGTAAATTATTTTAAAGATCATGTTACTAAGTTCATTCCATTAATGGAACAATAGTTGGTATGCTCTAATTGCCTAACAAAATAAAAACATATTGGTTTCAAATATCATATTAATATCATAATTTAATCAAAAATCTCATGCATTTACACCATGATTTTTTAGTATAATGATTGCAGAATATATATACTTGCGCATAATTAATTAACATTCTTTGAGTGCAGAAAAATAATATGATATTACAACCAGAATGAAAATGAATGCAAAGAAAAATAAAAAAAAAAAAACATGTGGAAAGTAGAAATTGTTATATATTTTGTATCCCTCTTTCTAGTCCAGGGATCATCACAAAGAGAGCGGTTCAAAAATTATGTAGTTTCTTACAGTTTTTCTATAGAATTTTTAGTTAGAACTTATTTCAGCTGAGAGGGGCTCACCCACTCTCACCCACTCTCGGCCACTCTCACTAACTCTCAGGCACTCTCAACAACTCTCACCCACTCTCAGCCACTCTCGGCCACTCTCACCAACTCTCAGGCACTCTCAGCCACTCTCACCCACTATCAGACACTCTCAGCCACTCTCACGCACTCTCAGCCACTCTCAACTACTCTCAGCCACTGTCAGCCGCTCTCACCCACTCTCAACTACTCTCACCCACTCTCAGCCACTCTCACCCACTCTCAGCCACTCTCACCCACTCTCAACCACTCCCACCTACTCTCACCTACTCTCACCCACTCTCAGCCACTCTCACCCACTCTCAGCTACTCACACCTACTCTCACCTACTCTCAGCCACTCTCACCCACTCTCACCGGCTCCCAGCCACTCTCCCCGGCTCTCAGCCACTCTCACCGGCTCTCACCGGCTCCCACCGGCTCTCAGCCACTCTCACCGGCTCTCACCGGCTCTCAGTCACTCTCACCCACTCTCACCGGCTCTCACCCACTCTCACCGGCTCTCACCCACTCTCAGCCACTCTCACCGGCTCTCACCCACTCTCACCGGCTCTCACCCACTCTCAGCCACTCTCACCGGCTCTCACCCACTCTCACCGGCTCTCAGCCACTCTCACCCACTCTCACCGGCTCTCAGCCACTCTCCCCGGCTCTCAGCCACTCTCACCGGCTCTCACCGGCTCTCACCGGCTCTCACCGGCTCCCACCGGCTCTCACCGGCTCTCACCGGCTCTCAGCCACTCTCACCGGCTCTCACCGGCTCTCACCCACTCTCACCGGCTCTCACCGGCTCTCACCCACTCTCACCGGCTCTCACCCACTCTCACCGGCTCTCACCGGCTCTCGCCGGCTCTCACCCACTCTCACCGGCTCTCAGCCACTCTCACCGGCTCTCACCGGCTCTCAGCTACTCTCACCGGCTCTCAGCCACTCTCACCGGCTCTCACCGGTTCTCACCGGCTCTCACCCACTCTCACCGGCTCTCACCCACTCTCACCGGCTCTCACCGGCTCTCACCGGCTCTCACCGGCTCTCAGCCACTCTCACCGGCTCTCACCCACTCTCACCGGCTCTCACCGGCTCTCACCCATTCTCACCGGCTCTCAGATACTCTCACCGGCTCTCACCGGCTCTCACCTGCTCTCAGCCACTCTCACCGGCTCTCACCTGCTCTCAGCCACTCTCACCGGCTCTCACCGGCTCTCAGCCACTCTCACCGGCTCTCACCGGCTCTCACCGGCTCTCAGTCACTCTCACCGGCTCTCACCCACTCTCACCGGCTCTCACCCACTCTCAGCCACTCTCACCGGCTCTCACCCACTCTCACCGGCTCTCACCCACTCTCACCGGCTCTCACCCACTCTCAGCCACTCTCACCGGCTCTCACCCACTCTCACCGGCTCTCAGCCACTCTCACCCACTCTCACCGGCTCTCACCGGCTCTCAGCCACTCTCCCCGGCTCTCAGCCACTCTCACCGGCTCTCACCGGCTCTCACCGGCTCCCACCGGCTCTCACCGGCTCTCAGCCACTCTCACCGGCTCTCACCCACTCTCACCGGCTCTCAGCCACTCTCACCGGCTCTCAGCCACTCTCACCCACTCTCACCGGCTCTCACCTGCTCTCAGCCACTCTCACCGGCTCTCACCGGCTCTCAGCCACTCTCACCAGCTCTCACCGGCTCTCACCGGCTCTCAGCCACTCTCACCGGCTCTCAGCCACTCTCACCGGCTCTCAGCCACTCTCACCGGCTCTCAGCCACTCTCACCCACTCTCACTGGCTCTCACCTGCTCTCAGCCACTCTCACCGGCTCTCACCGGCTCTCACCGGCTCTCAGCCACTCTCACCGGTTCTCACCGGCTCTCAGCCACTCTCACCGGCTCTCAGCCACTCTCACCGGCTCTCACCCACTCTCACCGGCTCTCACCGGCTCTCACCCACTCTCACCGGCTCTCACCGGCTCTCACCCACTCTCACCGGCTCTCAGCCACTCTCACCGGCTCTCACCGGCTCTCAGCCACTCTCACCGGCTCTCACCCACTCTCACCGGCTCTCAGCCACTCTCACCGGCTCTCACCGGCTCTCACCGGCTCTCACCCACTCTCACCGGCTCTCAGCCACTCTCACCCACTCTCACCGGCTCTCAGCCACTCTCCCCGGCTCTCAGCCACTCTCACCGGCTCTCACCGGCTCTCACTTGTTCTCACCGGCTCTCAGCCACTCTCACCGGCTCTCACCGGCTCTCACCGGCTCTAAACTCTCGTTTCACCATTTCCACGACAGGTTGTTAACTAAAAAAATTAGATTCAGGTGCAAAAGTAAGAAACTACCCCCGCCTCTGCAGTTTTGAAATGTTGGCTTAATTTGAGGTTGTTTTGGAAATATGGGTGATTTTATTTTTTATTTTTGACATCTTTAAAAGTCAATTTTAGTTCGCTAAAATTTATAATTATTAAATAGAAGAAACTAAGTACTTAAATTGTAATTACAAATTCATTTGCTAGAGTCTTATAATCCGTCCGTGTAATTGGTGATACTAGAAAAATTGTAGGGGTAAATTATTTTAAAGATCATGTTACTAAGTTCATTCCACTAATGGAACAATAGTTGGTATGCTCTAATTGCCTAACAAAATAAAAACATATTGGTTTCAAATATCATATTAATATCATAATTTAATCAAAAATCTCATGCATTTACACCATGATTTTTTAGTATAATGATTGCAGAATATATATACTTGCGCATAATTAATTAACATTCTTTGAGTGCAGAAAAATAATATGATATTAAAACCAGAATGAAAATGAATGCAAAGAAAAATACAAAAAAAAAAACATGTGGAAAGTAGAAATTGTTATATATTTTGTATCCCTCTTTCGAGTCCAGGGATCATCACAAAGAGAGCGGTTCAAAAATTATGTAGTTTCTTACAGTTTTTCTATAGAATTTTTAGTTAGAACTTATTTCAGCTGAGAGGGGCTCACCCACTCTCACCCACTCTCGGCCACTCTCACCAACTCTCAGGCACTCTTAGGCACTCTCAACCACTCTCACCCACTCTCAGCCACTCTCACCCACTCTCGGCCACTCTCACTAACTCTCAGGCACTCTCAACAACTCTCACCCACTCTCAGCCACTCTCGGCCACTCTCACCAACTCTCAGGCACTCTCAGCCACTCTCACCCACTATCAGACACTCTCAGCCACTCTCACGCACTCTCAGCCACTCCCACCCACTCTCAGCCACTCTCACCCACTCTCAGCCACTCTCACCCACTCTCAACCACTCCCACCTACTCTCACCTACTCTCACCCACTCTCAGCCACTCTCACCCACTCTCAGCTACTCACACCTACTCTCACCCACTCTCAGCCGCTCTCACCCACTCTCAGCCACTCTCACCCACTCTCAGCCACTCTCAGCCACTCTCACGCACTCTCAGCCACTCTCAGCCACTCTCACCCACTCTCAGCCACTCTCAGCCGCTCTCACCTACTCTCAGCCACTCTCACGTACTCTCAGCCACTCTCACCGGCTCTCAGCCACTCTCACGGGCTCTCAGCCACTCTCACCGGCTCTCAGTCACTCTCACCCACTCTCACCGGCTCTCACCCACTCTCACCGGCTCTCACCGGCTCTCAGCCACTCTCACCGGCTCTCACCGGCTCTCACCGGCTCCCACCGGCTCTCACCGGCTCTCACCGGCTCTCAGCCACTCTCACCGGCTCTCACCAGCTCTCACCGGCTCTCAGCCACTCTCACCCACTCTCACCACTCTCAGCCACTCTCACCGGCTCTCAGCCACTCTCACCCACTCTCACCGGCTCTCACCTGCTCTCAGCCACTCTCACCGGCTCTCACCGGCTCTCACCGGCTCTCAGCCACTCTCACCGGCTCTCAACGGCTCTCAGCCACTCTCACCGGCTCTCACCCACTCTCACCGGCTCTCAGCCACTCTCCCCGGCTCTCAGCCACTCTCACCGGCTCTCACCGGCTCTCAGCCACTCTCCCCGGCTCTCAGCCACTCTCACCGGCTCTCACCGGCTCTCACCGGCTCTCACCGGCTCTCACCCACTCTCACCGGCTCTCACCCACTCTCACCGGCTCTCACCGGCTCTCGCCGGCTCTCACCCACTCTCACCGGCTCTCACCGGCTCTCAGCTACTCTCACCGGCTCTCACCGGCTCTCAGCCACTCTCACCGGCTCTCACCCACTCTCAGCCACTCTCACCGGCTCTCACCGGCTCTCACCGGCTCTCAGCCACTCTCACCGGCTCTCACCGGCTCGAAACTTTCGTTTCACCATTTCCACGACAGGTTGTTAACTAAAAAAATTAGATTCAGGTGCAAAAGTAAGAAATTACCCCCGCCTCTGCAGTTTTGAAATGTTGGCTTAATTTGAGGTTGTTTTGGAAATATGGGTGATTTTATTTTTTATTTTTGACATCTTTAAAAGTCAATTTTATGTTCGCTAAAATTTATAATTATTAAATAGAAGAAACTAAGTACTTAAATTGTAATTACAAATTCATTTGCTAGAGTCTTATAATCCGTCCGTGTAATTGGTGATACTAGAAAAATTGTAGGGGTAAATTATTTTAAAGATCATGTTACTAAGTTCATTCCATTAATGGAACAATAGTTGGTATGCTCTAATTGCCTAACAAAATAAAAACATATTGGTTTCAAATATCATATTAATATCATAATTTAATCAAAAATCTCATGCATTTACACCATGATTTTTTAGTATAATGATTGCAGAATATATATACTTGCGCATAATTAATTAACATTCTTTGAGTGCAGAAAAATAATATGATATTACAACCAGAATGAAAATGAATGCAAAGAAAAATACAAAAAAAAAAGCATGTGGAAAGTAGAAATTGTTATATATTTTGTATCCCTCTTTCTAGTCCAGGGATCATCACAAAGAGAGCGGTTCAAAAATTATGTAGTTTCTTACAGTTTTTCTATAGAATTTTTAGTTAGAACTTATTTCAGCTGAGAGGGGCTCACCCACTCTCACCCACTCTCGGCCACTCTCACCAACTCTCAGGCACTCTCAGGCACTCTCAACCACTCTCACCCACTCTCAGCCACTCTCACCCACTCTCGGCCACTCTCACTAACTCTCAGGCACTCTCAACAACTCTCACCCACTCTCAGCCGCTCTCGGCCACTCTCACCAACTCTCAGGCACTGTCAGCCACTCTCACCCACTATCAGACACTCTCAGCCACTCTCACGCACTCTCAGCCACTCTCACCTACTCTCAGCCACTGTCAGCCACTCTCACCCACTCTCAACTACTCTCACCCACTCTCAGCCACTCTCACCCACTCTCAGCCACTCTCACCCACTCTCAGCCACTCTCACCCACTCTCAACCACTCCCACCTACTCTCACCTACTCTCACCCACTCTCAGCCACTATCACCCGCTCTCAGCTACTCACACCTACTCTCACCCACTCTCAGCCGCTCTCACCCACTCTCAGCCACTCTCACCCACTCTCAGCCACTCTCAGCCACTCTCACGCACTCTCAGCCACTCTCAGCCACTCTCACCCACTCTCAGCCACTCTCAGCCGCTCTCACCTACTCTCAGCCACTCTCAGCCACTCTCACGTACTCTCAGCCACTCTCACCCACTCTCACCGGCTCTCACCGGCTCTCAGCCACTCTCACGGGCTCTCAGCCACTCTCACCGGCTCTCAGTCACTCTCACCCACTCTCACCGGCTCTCACCCACTCTCACCGGCTCTCACCCACTCTCAGCCACTCTCACCGGCTCTCACCCACTCTCACCGGCTCTCAGCCACTCTCACCGGCTCTCACCGGCTCTCAGCCACTCTCACCGGCTCTCACCCACTCTCACCCACTCTCAGCCGCTCTCACCCACTCTCAGCCACTCTCACCCACTCTCAGCCACTCTCAGCCACTCTCACGCACTCTCAGCCACTCTCAGCCACTCTCACCCACTCTCAGCCACTCTCAGCCGCTCTCACCTACTCTCAGCCACTCTCACGTACTCTCAGCCACTCTCACCCACTCTCACCGGCTCTCACCGGCTCTCAGCCACTCTCACGGGCTCTCAGCCACTCTCACCGGCTCTCAGTCACTCTCACCCACTCTCACCGGCTCTCACCCACTCTCACCGGCTCTCACCTGCTCTCAGCCACTCTCACCGGCTCTCACCGGCTCTCAGCCACTCTGACCGGCTCTCACCGGCTCTCAGCCACTCTCACCGGCTCTCACCCACTCTCACCGGCTCTCAGCCACTCTCACCGGCTCTCACCGGCTCTCAGCCACTCTCCCCGGCTCTCAGCCACTCTCACCGGCTCTCAGCCACTCTCACCGGCTCTCACCGGCTCTCACCGGCTCTCACCCACTCTCACCGGCTCTCACCGGCTCTCAGCCACTCTCACCCACTCTCACCGGCTCTCACCTGCTCTCAGCCACTCTCACCGGCTCTCACCGGCTCTCAGCCACTCTGACCGGCTCTCACCGGCTCTCAGCCACTCTCACCGGCTCTCACCCACTCTCACCGGCTCTCAGCCACTCTCCCCGGCTCTCAGCCACTCTCACCGGCTCTCACCGGCTCTCAGCCACTCTCCCCGGCTCTCACCGGCTCTCACCGGCTCTCACCGGCTCTCAGCCACTCTCACCGGCTCTCACCGGCTCTCACCGGCTCTCAGCCACTCTCACCGGCTCTCACCGGCTCTCACCGGCTCTCAGCCACTCTCACCGGCTCTCACCCACTCTCACCGGCTCTCAGCCACTCTCACCGGCTCTCAGCCACTCTCACCCACTCTCACCGGCTCTCACCGGCTCTCAGCCACTCTCCCCGGCTCTCAGCCACTCTCCCCGGCTCTCAGCCACTCTCACCGGCTCTCACCGGCTCTCACCGGCTCTCACCCACTCTCACCGGCTCTCAGCCACTCTCCCCGGCTCTCAGCCACTCTCACCGGCTCTCACCGGCTCTCAGCCACTCTCCCCGGCTCTCAGCCACTCTCACCGGCTCTCACCGGCTCTCACCGGCTCTCAGCCACTCTCACCGGCTCTCACCGGCTCTCACCCACTCTCACCGGCTCTCACCGGCTCTCAGCCACTCTCACCCACTCTCACCGGCTCTCACCTGCTCTCAGCCACTCTCACCGGCTCTCACCGGCTCTCAGCCACTCTGACCGGCTCTCACCGGCTCTCACCGGCTCTCAGCCACTCTCACCGGCTCTCACCCACTCTCACCGGCTCTCAGCCACTCTCCCCGGCTCTCAGCCACTCTCACCGGCTCTCACCGGCTCTCACCGGCTCTCACCCACTCTCATCGGCTCTCACCGGCTCTCGCCGGCTCTCACCCACTCTCACCGGCTCTCAGCCACTCTCACCGGCTCTCACCGGCTCTCAGCCACTCTCACCGGCTCTCAGCCACTCTCACCGGCTCTCTCCGGCTCTCACCGGCTCTCACCGGCTCTCACCCACTCTCACCGGCTCTCACCGGCTCTCACCCACTCTCACCGGCTCTCAGCCACTCTCACCGGCTCTCAGCCACTCTCACCGGCTCTCAGCCACTCTCACCCACTCTCACCGGCTCTCACCGGCTCTCAGCCACTCTCCCCGGCTCTCAGCCACTCTCACCGGCTCTCACCGGCTCTCAGCCACTCTCACCGGCTCTCACCGGCTCTCACCGGCTCCCACCGGCTCTCACCGGCTCTCACCGGCTCTCAGCCACTCTCACCGGCTCTCACCAGCTCTCACCGGCTCTCACCGGCTCTCAGCCACTCTCACCGGCTCTCAGCCACTCTCACCGGCTCTCACCCACTCTCACCGGCTCTCACCGGCTCTCACCCACTCTCACCGGCTCTCACCGGCTCTCACCGGCTCTCACCGGCTCTCACCCACTCTCACCGGCTCTCAGCCACTCTCACCGGCTCTCACCCACTCTCACCGGCTCTCAGCCACTCTCACCGGCTCTCAGCCACTCTCACCCACTCTCACCGGCTCTCACCCACTCTCACCGGCTCTCACCGGCTCTCAGCCACTCTCACCCACTCTCACCAGCTCTCACCTGCTCTCAGCCACTCTCACCGGCTCTCACCGGCTCTCACTGGCTCTCAGCCACTCTCACCGGCTCTCACCGGCTCTCACCGGCTCTCAGCCACTCTCACCGGCTCTCACCCACTCTCACCGGCTCTCAGCCACTCTCCCCGGCTCTCAGCCACTCTCACCGGCTCTCAGCCACTCTCACCGGCTCTCACCAGCTCTCACCGGCTCTCACCGGCTCTCAGCCACTCTCACCGGCTCTCACCGGCTCTCAGCCACTCTCACCGGCTCTCAGCCACTCTCACCGGCTCTCACCGGCTCTCACCGGCTCTCAGCCACTCTCACCGGCTCTCAGCCACTCTCACCGGCTCTCTCCGGCTCTCACCGGCTCTCACCGGCTCTCACCCACTCTCACCGGCTCTCACCGGCTCTCACCGGCTCTCACCCACTCTCACCGGCTCTCAGCCACTCTCACCGGCTCTCAGCCACTCTCACCGGCTCTCACCGGCTCTCAGCCACTCTCACCGGCTCTCAGCCACTCTCACCGGCTCTCACCCACTCTCACCGGCTCTCAGCCACTCTCACCGGCTCTCAGCCACTCTCACCCACTCTCACCGGCTCTCAGCCACTCTCCCCGGCTCTCAGCCACTCTCACCGGCTCTCACCGGCTCTCAGCCACTCTCACCGGCTCTCACCGGCTCTCACCGGCTCCCTCCGGCTCTCACCGGCTCTCAGCCACTCTCACCGGCTCTCACCAGCTCTCACCGGCTCTCACCGGCTCTCAGCCACTCTCACCGGCTCTCACCCACTCTCACCGGCTCTCAGCCACTCTCACCGGCTCTCACCCACTCTCACCGGCTCTCAGCCACTCTCACCCACTCTCACCGGCTCTCAGCCACTCTCCCCGGCTCTCAGCCACTCTCACCGGCTCTCACCGGCTCTCACTTGTTCTCACCGGCTCTCAGCCACTCTCACCGGCTCTCACCGGCTCTCACCGGCTCGAAACTCTCGTTTCACCATTTCCACGACAGGTTGTTAACTAAAAAAATTAGATTCAGGTACAAAAGTAAGAAATTACCTCCGCCTCTGCAGTTTTGAAATGTTGGCTTAATTTGAGGTTGTTTTGGAAATATGGGTGATTTTATTTTTTATTTTTGACATCTTTAAAAGTCAATTTTATGTTCGCTAAAATTTATAATTATTAAATAGAAGAAACTAAGTACTTAAATTGTAATTACAAATTCATTTCCTAGAGTCTTATAATCCGTCCGTGTAATTGGTGATACTAGAAAAATTGTAGGGGTAAATTATTTTAAAGATCATGTTTATAAGTTCATTCCATTAATGGAACAATAGTTGGTATGCTCTAATTGCCTAACAAAATAAAAACATATTGGTTTCAAATATCATATTAATATCATAATTTAATCAAAAATCTCATGCATTTACACCATGATTTTTTAGTATAATGATTGCAGAATATATATACTTGCGCATAATTAATTAACATTCTTTGAGTGCAGAAAAATAATATGATATTACAACCAGAATGAAAATGAATGCAAAGAAAAATAAAAAAAAAAACATGTGGAAAGTAGAAATTGTTATATATTTTGTATCCCTCTTTCTAGTCCAGGGATCATCACAAAGAGAGCGGTTCAAAAATTATGTAGTTTCTTACAGTTTTTCTATAGAATTTTTAGTTAGAACTTATTTCAGCTGAGAGGGGCTCACCCACTCTCACCCACTCTCGGCCACTCTCACCAACTCTCAGGCACTCTCAGGTACTCTCAACCACTCTCACCCACTCTCAGCCACTCTCACCCACTCTCGGCCACTCTCACTAACTCTCAGGCACTCTCAACAACTCTCACCCACTCTCAGCCACTCTCGGCCACTCTCACCAACTCTCAGGCACTCTCAGCCACTCTCACCCACTATCAGACACTCTCAGCCACTCTCACGCACTCTCAGCCTCTCTCACCCACTCTCAACCACTCCCACCTACTCTCACCTACTCTCACCCACTCTCAGCCACTCTCACCCACTCTCAGCTACTCACACCTACTCTCACCCACTCTCAGCCGCTCTCACCCACTCTCAGCCACTCTCAGCCACTCTCACCCACTCTCAGCCACTCTCAGCCACTCTCACGCACTCTCAGCCACTCTCACCCACTCTCAGCCACTCTCAGCCGCTCTCACCTACTCTCAGCCACTCTCACGTACTCTCAGCCACTCTCAGCCACTCTCACCCACTCTCACCGGCTCTCACCCACTCTCACCGGCTCTCAGCCACTCTCCCCGGCTCTCAGCCACTCTCACCGGCTCTCACCGGCTCTCAGCCACTCTCCCCGGCTCTCAGCCACTCTCACCGGCTCTCACCGGCTCTCAGCCACTCTCACCGGCTCTCACCGGCTCTCAGCCACTCTCACCGGCTCTCACCCACTCTCACCGGCTCTCAGCCACTCTCACCGGCTCTCAGCCACTCTCACCCACTCTCACCGGCTCTCACCGGCTCTCAGCCACTCTCCCCGGCTCTCAGCCACTCTCACCGGCTCTCACCGGCTCTCAGCCACTCTCACCGGCTCTCACCGGCTCTCACCGGCTCTCACCGGCTCCCACCGGCTCTCACCGGCTCTCAGCCACTCTCACCGGCTCTCACCAGCTCTCACCGGCTCTCACCGGCTCTCAGCCACTCTCACCGGCTCTCACCCACTCTCACCGGCTCTCAGCCACTCTCACCGGCTCTCAGCCACTCTCACCGGCTCTCAGCCACTCTCACCGGCTCTCAGCCACTCTCACCCACTCTCACCGGCTCTCAGCCACTCTCCCCGGCTCTCAGCCACTCTCACCGGCTCTCACCGGCTCTCAGCCACTCTCACCGGCTCTCAGCCACTCTCACCGGCTCTCACCGGCTCGAAACTCTCGTTTCACCATTTCCACGACAGGTTGTTAACTAAAAAAATTAGATTCAGGTGCAAAAGTAAGAAATTACCTCCGCCTCTGCAGTTTTGAAATGTTGGCTTAATTTGAGGTTGTTTTGGAAATATGGGTGATTTTATTTTTTATTTTTGACATCTTTAAAAGTCAATTTTATGTTCGCTAAAATTTATAATTATTAAATAGAAGAAACTAAGTACTTCAATTGTAATTACAAATTCATTTGCTAGAGTCTTATAATCCGTCCGTGTAATTGGTGATACTAGAAAAATTGTAGGGGTAAATTATTTTAAAGATCATGTTACTAAGTTCATTCCACTAATGGAACAATAGTTGGTATGCTCTAATTGCCTAACAAAATAAAAACATATTGGTTTCAAATATCATATTAATATCATAATTTAATCAAAAATCTCATGCATTTACACCATGATTTTTTAGTATAATGATTGCAGAATATATATACTTGCGCATAATTAATTAACATTCTTTGAGTGCAGAAAAATAATATGATATTACAACCAGAATGAAAATGAATGCAAAGAAAAATAAAAAAAAAAAACATGTGGAAAGTAGAAATTGTTATATATTTTGTATCCCTCTTTCTAGTCCAGGGAAAGAGAGCGGTTCAAAAATTATGTAGTTTCTTACAGTTTTTCTATAGAATTTTTAGTTAGAACTTATTTCAGCTGAGAGGGGCTCACCCACTCTCACCCACTCTCGGCCACTCTCACCAACTCTCAGGCACTCTCAGGTACTCTCAACCACTCTCACCCACTCTCAGCCACTCTCACCCACTCTCGGCCACTCTCACTAACTCTCAGGCACTCTCAACAACTCTCACCCACTCTCAGCCACTCTCGGCCACTCTCACCAACTCTCAGGCACTCTCAGCCACTCTCACCCACTATCAGACACTCTCAGCCACTCTCACGCACTCTCAGCCTCTCTCACCCACTCTCAACCACTCCCACCTACTCTCACCTACTCTCACCCACTCTCAGCCACTCTCACCCACTCTCAGCTACTCACACCTACTCTCACCCACTCTCAGCCGCTCTCACCCACTCTCAGCCACTCTCAGCCACTCTCACCCACTCTCAGCCACTCTCAGCCACTCTCACGCACTCTCAGCCACTCTCACCCACTCTCAGCCACTCTCAGCCGCTCTCACCTACTCTCAGCCACTCTCACGTACTCTCAGCCACTCTCAGCCACTCTCACCCACTCTCACCGGCTCTCACCCACTCTCACCGGCTCTCAGCCACTCTCCCCGGCTCTCAGCCACTCTCACCGGCTCTCACCGGCTCTCAGCCACTCTCCCCGGCTCTCAGCCACTCTCACCGGCTCTCACCGGCTCTCAGCCACTCTCACCGGCTCTCAGCCACTCTCCCCGGCTCTCAGCCACTCTCACCTGCTCTCACCCACTCTCACCGGCTCTCAGCCACTCTCACCGGCTCTCAGCCACTCTCACCCACTCTCACCGGCTCTCACCGGCTCTCAGCCACTCTCCCCGGCTCTCAGCCACTCTCACCGGCTCTCACCGGCTCTCAGCCACTCTCACCGGCTCTCACCGGCTCTCACCGGCTCTCACCGGCTCTCACCGGCTCTCACCGGCTCCCACCGGCTCTCACCGGCTCTCAGCCACTCTCACCGGCTCTCACCAGCTCTCACCGGCTCTCACCGGCTCTCAGCCACTCTCACCGGCTCTCACCCACTCTCACCGGCTCTCAGCCACTCTCACCGGCTCTCAGCCACTCTCACCGGCTCTCAGCCACTCTCACCGGCTCTCAGCCACTCTCACCCACTCTCACCGGCTCTCAGCCACTCTCCCCGGCTCTCAGCCACTCTCACCGGCTCTCAGCCACTCTCACCGGCTCTCAGCCACTCTCACCGGCTCTCACCGGCTCGAAACTCTCGTTTCACCATTTCCACGACAGGTTGTTAACTAAAAAAATTAGATTCAGGTGCAAAAGTAAGAAATTACCTCCGCCTCTGCAGTTTTGAAATGTTGGCTTAATTTGAGGTTGTTTTGGAAATATGGGTGATTTTATTTTTTATTTTTGACATCTTTAAAAGTCAATTTTATGTTCGCTAAAATTTATAATTATTAAATAGAAGAAACTAAGTACTTCAATTGTAATTACAAATTCATTTGCTAGAGTCTTATAATCCGTCCGTGTAATTGGTGATACTAGAAAAATTGTAGGGGTAAATTATTTTAAAGATCATGTTACTAAGTTCATTCCATTAATGGAACAATAGTTGGTATGCTCTAATTGCCTAACAAAATAAAAATATATTGGTTTCAAATATCATATTAATATCATAATTTAATAAAAAATCTCATGCATTTACACCATGATTTTTTAGTATAATGATTGCAGAATATATATACTTGCGCATAATTAATTAACATTCTTTGAGTGCAGAAAAATAATATGATATTACAACCAGAATGAAAATGAATGCAAAGAAAAATACAAAAAAAAAACATGTGGAAAGTAGAAATTGTTATATATTTTGTATCCCTCTTTCTAGTCCAGGGATCATCACAAAGAGAGCGGTTCAAAAATTATGTAGTTTCTTACAGTTTTTCTATAGAATTTTTAGTTAGAACTTATTTCAGCTGAGAGGGGCTCACCCACTCTCACCCACTCTCGGCCACTCTCACCAACTCTCAGGCACTCTCAGGCACTCTCAACCACTCTCACCCACTCTCAGCCACTCTCACCCACTCTCGGCCACTCTCACTAACTCTCAGGCACTCTCAACAACTCTCACCCACTCTCAGCCACTCTCGGTCACTCTCACCAACTCTCAGGCACTCTCAGCCACTCTCACCCACTATCAGATACTCTCAGCCACTCTCACGCACTCTCAGCCACTCTCACCTACTCTCAGCCACTGTCAGCCACTCTCACCCACTCACAACTACTCTCACCCACTCTCAGCCACTCTCACCCACTCTCAGCCACTCTCACCCACTCTCAACCACTCCCACCTACTCTCACCTACTCTCACCCACTCTCAGCCACTCTCACCCACTCTCAGCTACTCACACCTACTCTCACCCACTCTCAGCCGCTCTCACCCACTCTCAGCCACTCTCACCCACTCTCAGCCACTCTCAGCCACTCTCACGCACTCTCAGCCACTCTCAGCCACTCTCACCCACTCTCAGCCACTCTCACCCACTCTCAGCCACTCTCAGCCACTCTCACGCACTCTCAGCCACTCTCAGCCACTCTCAGCCACTCTCACGCACTCTCAGCCACTCTCAGCCACTCTCAGCCACTCTCACCCACTCTCAGCCGCTCTCACCTACTCTCAGCCACTCTCACCCACTCTCAGCCACTCTCAGCCACTCTCACTAACTCTCAGGCACTCTCAACAACTCTCACCCACTCTCACCGGCTCTCAGCCACTCTCACCGGCTCTCAGCCACTCTCACGGGCTCTCAGCCACTCTCACCGGCTCTCAGCCACTCACACCTACTCTCACCCACTCTCAGCCGCTCTCACCCACTCTCAGCCACTCTCACCCACTCTCAGCCACTCTCAGCCACTCTCACTAACTCTCAGGCACTCTCAACAACTCTCACCCACTCTCAGCCACTCTCGGTCACTCTCACCAACTCTCAGGCACTCTCAGCCACTCTCACCCACTATCAGATACTCTCAGCCACTCTCACGCACTCTCAGCCACTCTCACCTACTCTCAGCCACTGTCAGCCACTCTCACCCACTCTCAACTACTCTCACCCACTCTCAGCCACTCTCACCCACTCTCAGCCACTCTCACCCACTCTCAACCACTCCCACCTACTCTCACCTACTCTCACCCACTCTCAGCCACTCTCACCCACTCTCAGCTACTCACACCTACTCTCACCCACTCTCAGCCGCTCTCACCCACTCTCAGCCACTCTCAGCCACTCTCAGCCACTCTCACCCACTCTCAGCCACTCTCAGCCACTCTCACGCACTCTCAGCCACTCTCAGCCACTCTCAGCCACTCTCAGCCACTCTCACCCACTCTCAGCCGCTCTCACCTACTCTCAGCCACTCTCACGTACTCTCAGCCACTCTCACCCACTCTCACCGGCTCTCAGCCACTCTCACCGGCTCTCAGCCACTCTCACGGGCTCTCAGCCACTCTCACCGGCTCTCAGTCACTCTCACCCACTCTCACCGGCTCTCACCCACTCTCACCGGCTCTCACCCACTCTCAGCCACTCTCACCGGCTCTCAGCCACTCTCACCGGCTCTCACCCACTCTCACCGGCTCTCACCGGCTCTCAGCCACTCTCACCCACTCTCACCGGCTCTCAGCCACTCTCCCCGGCTCTCAGCCACTCTCACCGGCTCTCAGCCACTCTCACCCACTCTCACCGGCTCTCACCGGCTCTCAGCCACTCTCCCCGGCTCTCAGCCATTCTCACCGGCTCTCACCGGCTCTCAGCCACTCTCACCCACTCTCACCGGCTCTCACCGGCTCTCACCGGCTCTCACCGGCTCTCAGCCACTCTCACCGGCTCTCACCCACTCTCACCGGCTCTCAGCCACTCTCACCGGCTCTCAGCCACTCTCACCCACTCTCACCCACTCTCACCGGCTCTCACCGGCTCTCAGCCACTCTCCCCGGCTCTCAGCCACTCTCACCGGCTCTCACCGGCTCTCACCGGCTCTCACCGGCTCTCACCGGCTCTCACCGGCTCTCACCGGCTCCCACCGGCTCTCACCGGCTCCCACCGGCTCTCACCGGCTCTCACCGGCTCTCAGTCACTCTCACCGGCTCTCACCGGCTCTCACCGGCTCTCACCGGCTCTCACCCACTCTCACCGGCTCTCAGCCACTCTCACCCACTCTCACCGGCTCTCACCGGCTCTCAGCCACTCTCACCGGCTCTCACCGGCTCTCACCCACTCTCACCGGCTCTCAGCCACTCTCACCGGCTCTCAGCCACTCTCACCCACTCTCACCGGCTCTCACCGGCTCTCAGCCACTCTCCCCGGCTCTCAGCCACTCTCACCGGCTCTCACCGGCTCTCAGCCACTCTCACCCACTCTCACCGGCTCTCACCGGCTCTCAGCCACTCTCCCCGGCTCTCAGCCACTCTCACCGGCTCTCACCGGCTCTCACCGGCTCTCACCGGCTCTCACCGGCTCTCACTTGCTCTCACCGGCTCTCACCGGCTCTCAGCCACTCTCCCCGGCTCTCAGCCACTCTCACCGGCTCTCACCGGCTCTCAGACACTCTCACCCACTCTCACCGGCTCTCACCGGCTCTCAGCCACTCTCCCCGGCTCTCAGCCACTCTCACCGGCTCTCACCGGCTCTCACCGGCTCTCACTTGCTCTCACCGGCTCTCACCGGCTCTCAGCCACTCTCACCGGCTCTCACCCACTCTCGGCCGCTCTCACCGGCTCTCAGCCACTCTCACCGGCTCTCAGCCACTCTCACCCACTCTCACCGGCTCTCACCGGCTCTCAGCCACTCTCCCCGGCTCTCAGCCATTCTCACCGGCTCTCACCGGCTCTCACCGGCTCTCACCCACTCTCACCGGCTCTCACCGGCTCTCACCCACTCTCACCGGCTCTCACCCACTCTCACCGGCTCTCAGCCACTCTCACCGGCTCTCACCGGCTCTCAGCCACTCTCACCGGCTCTCACCGGCTCTCAGCCACTCTCACCGGCTCTCACCGGCTCTCAGCCACTCTCACCGGCTCTCACCGGCTCTCACCGGCTCTCACCGGCTCTCAGCCACTCTCACCGGCTCTCACCCACTCTCACCCACTCTCACCGGCTCTCACCGGCTCTCAGCCACTCTCCCCGGCTCTCAGCCACTCTCACCGGCTCTCACCGGCTCTCACCGGCTCTCACTTGCTCTCACCGGCTCTCACCGGCTCTCAGCCACTCTCCCCGGCTCTCAGCCACTCTCACCGGCTCTCACCGGCTCTCACCGGCTCTCACTTGCTCTCACCGGCTCTCACCGGCTCTCAGCCACTCTCACCCACTCTCACCGGCTCTCACCGGCTCTCAGCCACTCTCCCCGGCTCTCAGCCACTCTCACCGACTCTCACCGGCTCTCACCGGCTCTCACCGGCTCTCACTTGCTCTCACCGGCTCTCACCGGCTCTCAGCCACTCTCACCGGCTCTCACCCACTCTCGGCCACTCTCACCAACTCTCAGGAACTCGCAGGCACTCTCAACCACTCTCACCCACTCTCAGCCACTCTCACCCACTCTCGGCCACTCTCACTAACTCTCAGGCACTCTCAACAACTCTCACCCACTCTCAGCCACTCTCGGCCACTCTCACCAACTCTCAGGCACTCTCAGCCACTCTCACCCACTATCAGACACTCTCAGCCTCTCTCACGCACTCTCAGCCACTCTCACCTACTCTCAGCCACTGTCAGCCACTCTCACCCACTCTCAACTACTCTCACCCACTCTCACCTACTCTCAGCCACTCTCACCCACTCTCAACCACTCCCACCTACTCTCACCTACTCTCACCCACTCTCAGCCACTCTCACCCACTCTCAGCTACTCACACCTACTCTCACCCACTCTCAGCCGCTCTCACCCACTCTCAGCCACTCTCAGCCACTCTCACCCACTCTCAGCCACTCTCACGCACTCTCAGCACCTCTCAGCCACTCTCACCCACTCTCAGCCACTCTCAGCCGCTCTCACCTACTCTCAGCCACTCTCAGCCACTCTCACGTACTCTCAGCCACTCTCACCCACTCTCACCCACTCTCACCGGCTCTCACCGGCTCTCAGCCACTCTCACCCACTCTCACCGGCTCTCAGCCACTCTCACGGGCTCTCAGCCACTCTCACCGGCTCTCAGTCACTCTCACCCACTCTCACCGGCTCTCACCCACTCTCACCGGCTCTCACCCACTCTCAGCCACTCTCACCGGCTCTCACCCACTCTCACCGGCTCTCAGCCACTCTCACCGGCTCTCAGCCACTCTCACCCACTCTCACCGGCTCTCACCGGCTCTCAGCCACTCCCCCCGGCTCTCAGCCACTCTCACCGGCTCTCACCGGCTCTCACCGGCTCTCAGCCACTCTCACCGGCTCTCACCGGCTCTCACCGGCTCTCACCGGCTCTCACCGGCTCCCACCGGCTCTCACCGGCTCTCACCGGCTCTCAGCCACTCTCACCGGCTCTCACCAGCTCTCACCGGCTCTCACCGGCTCTCAGCCACTCTCACCGGCTCTCACCCACTCTCACCGGCTCTCAGCCACTCTCACCGGCTCTCAGCCACTCTCACCCACTCTCACCGGCTCTCACCTGCTCTCAGCCACTCTCACCGGCTCTCACCGGCTCTCACCGGTTCTCAGCCACTCTCACCGGCTCTCACCGGCTCTCACCGGCTCTCACCGGCTCTCACCGGCTCTCACCGGCTCTCACCGGCTCTCAGCCACTCTCACCGGCTCTCACCCACTCTCACCGGCTCTCAGCCACTCTCACCGGCTCTCAGCCACTCTCACCCACTCTCACTGGCTCTCACCGGCTCTCAGCCACTCTCCTCGGCTCTCAGCCACTCTCCCCGGCTCTCAGCCACTCTCACCGGCTCTCAGCCACTCTCATCGGCTCTCACCGGCTTTCACCGGCTCTCACCGGCTCTCACCGGCTCTCACCCACTCTCACCGGCTCTCAGCCACTCTCACCGGCTCTCACCGGCTCTCACCGGCTCTCAGCCACTCTCACCGGCTCTCACCGGCTCTCAGCCACTCTCACCCACTCTCACCGGCTCTCACCGGCTCTCAGCCACTCTCCCCGGCTCTCAGCCACTCTCACCGGCTCTCACCGGCTCTCACCGGCTCTCACCGGCTCTCACCGGCTCCCACCGGCTCTCACCGGCTCTCACCGGCTCTCAGCCACTCTCACCGGCTCTCACAAGCTCTCACCGGCTCTCAGCCACTCTCACCGGCTCTCACCGGCTCTCACCAGCTCTCACCGGCTCTCACCGGCTCTCACCGGCTCTCACCCACTCTCACCGGCTCTCAGCCACTCTCACCGGCTCTCACCGGCTCTCACCGGCTCTCACCGGCTCTCAGCCACTCTCACCGGCTCTCACCGGCTCTCAGCCACTCTCACCGGCTCTCACCCACTCTCACCGGCTCTCACCAACTCTCACCCACTCTCCCCGGCTCTCAGCCACTCTCACCGGCTCTCACCGGCTCTCAGCCACTCTCACCGGCTCTCACCGGCTCTCACCGGCTCTCACCGGCTCTCACCGGCTCTCAGCCACTCTCACCGGCTCTCACCGGCTCTCACCGGCTCTCAGCCACTCTCACCGGCTCTCACCCACTCTCACCGGCTCTCAGCCACTCTCACCGGCTCTCAGCCACTCTCACCGGCTCTCACCGGCTCTCACCGGCTCTCACCGGCTCTCACCGGCTCCCACCGGCTCTCACCGGCTCTCACCGGCTCTCAGCCACTCTCACCGGCTCTCACCGGCTCTCACCGGCTCTCACCCACTCTCACCGGCTCTCAGCCACTCTCACCGGCTCTCACCGGCTCTCACCGGCTCTCACTTGCTCTCACCGGCTCTCACCGGCTCTCAGCCACTCTCCCCGGCTCTCAGCCACTCTCACCGGCTCTCACCGGCTCTCAGCCACTCTCACCCACTCTCACCGGCTCTCACCGGCTCTCAGCCACTCTCCCCGGCTCTCAGCCACTCTCACCGGCTCTCACCGGCTCTCACCGGCTCTCACTTGCTCTCACCGGCTCTCACCGGCTCTCAGCCACTCTCACCGGCTCTCACCCACTCTCGGCCACTCTCACCGGCTCTCAGCCACTCTCACCGGCTCTCAGCCACTCTCACCCACTCTCACCGGCTCTCACCGGCTCTCAGCCACTCTCCCCGGCTCTCAGCCACTCTCACCGGCTCTCACCGGCTCTCACCGGCTCTCACTTGCTCTCACCGGCTCTCACCGGCTCTCAGCCACTCTCACCCACTCTCACCGGCTCTCACCGGCTCTCAGCCACTCTCCCCGGCTCTCAGCCACTCTCACCGACTCTCACCGGCTCTCACCGGCTCTCACCGGCTCTCACTTGCTCTCACCGGCTCTCACCGGCTCTCAGCCACTCTCACCGGCTCTCACCCACTCTCACCCACTCTCGGCCACTCTCACCAACTCTCAGGAACTCTCAGGCACTCTCAACCACTCTCACCCACTCTCAGCCACTCTCACCCACTCTCGGCCACTCTCACTAACTCTCAGGCACTCTCAACAACTCTCACCCACTCTCAGCCACTCTCGGCCACTCTCACCAACTCTCAGGCACTCTCAGCCACTCTCACCCACTATCAGACACTCTCAGCCTCTCTCACGCACTCTCAGCCACTCTCACCTACTCTCAGCCACTGTCAGCCACTCTCACCCACTCTCAACTACTCTCACCCACTCTCAGCCACTCTCACCCACTCTCAGCCACTCTCACCCACTCTCAACCACTCCCACCTACTCTCACCTACTCTCACCCACTCTCAGCCACTCTCACCCACTCTCAGCTACTCACACCTACTCTCACCCACTCTCAGCCGCTCTCACCCACTCTCAGCCACTCTCAGCCACTCTCACCCACTCTCAGCCACTCTCACGCACTCTCAGCCACTCTCAGCCACTCTCACCCACTCTCAGCCACTCTCAGCCGCTCTCACCTACTCTCAGCCACTCTCAGCCACTCTCACGTACTCTCAGCCACTCTCACCCACTCTCACCCACTCTCACCGGCTCTCACCGGCTCTCAGCCACTCTCACCCACTCTCACCGGCTCTCAGCCACTCTCACGGGCTCTCAGCCACTCTCACCGGCTCTCAGTCACTCTCACCCACTCTCACCGGCTCTCACCCACTCTCACCGGCTCTCACCCACTCTCAGCCACTCTCACCGGCTCTCACCCACTCTCACCGGCTCTCAGCCACTCTCACCGGCTCTCAGCCACTCTCACCCACTCTCACCGGCTCTCACCGGCTCTCAGCCACTCCCCCCGGCTCTCAGCCACTCTCACCGGCTCTCACCGGCTCTCAGCCACTCTCACCGGCTCTCACCGGCTCTCACCGGCTCCCACCGGCTCTCACCGGCTCTCACCGGCTCTCACCGGCTCTCAGCCACTCTCACCGGCTCTCACCAGCTCTCACCGGCTCTCACCGGCTCTCAGCCACTCTCACCGGCTCTCACCCACTCTCACCGGCTCTCAGCCACTCTCACCGGCTCTCAGCCACTCTCACCCACTCTCACCGGCTCTCACCTGCTCTCAGCCACTCTCAGCCACTCTCACCGGCTCTCACCGGCTCTCAGCCACTCTCACCGGCTCTCACCGGCTCTCACCGGCTCTCACCGGCTCTCAGCCACTCTCACCGGCTCTCACCCACTCTCAGCCACTCTCACCGGCTCTCAGCCACTCTCACCCACTCTCACAGGCTCTCACCGGCTCTCAGCCACTCTCCTCGGCTCTCAGCCACTCTCCCCGGCTCTCAGCCACTCTCACCGGCTCTCACCGGCTCTCAGCCACTCTCATCGGCTCTCACCGGCTCTCACCGGCTCTCACCGGCTCTCACCGGCTCTCACCCACTCTCACCGGCTCTCAGCCACTCTCACCGGCTCTCACCGGCTCTCAGCCACTCTCACCGGCTCTCACCGGCTCTCAGCCACTCTCACCGGCTCTCACCGGCTCTCAGCCACTCTCACCCACTCTCACCGGCTCTCAGCGGCTCTCAGCCACTCTCCCCGGCTCTCAGCCACTCTCACCGGCTCTCACCGGCTCTCACCGGCTCTCACCGGCTCCCACCGGCTCTCACCGGCTCTCACCGGCTCCCACCGGCTCTCACCGGCTCTCACCGGCTCTCACCGGCTCTCAGCCACTCTCACCGGCTCTCACCAGCTCTCACCGGCTCTCAGCCACTCTCACCGGCTCTCACCGGCTCTCACCAGCTCTCACCGGCTCTCAGCCACTCTCACCGGCTCTCACCGGCTCTCACCAGCTCTCACCGGCTCTCACCGGCTCTCACCGGCTCTCACCCACTCTCACCGGCTCTCAGCCACTCTCACCGGCTCTCACCGGCTCTCACCGGCTCTCAGCCACTCTCACCGGCTCTCACCGGCTCTCAGCCACTCTCACCGGCTCTCACCCACTCTCACCGGCTCTCACCAACTCTCACCCACTCTCCCCGGCTCTCAGCCACTCTCACCGGCCCTCAGCCACTCTCACCCACTCTCACCGGCTCTCAGCCACTCTCACCCACTCTCACCGGCTCTCACCTGCTCTCAGCCACTCTCACCGGCTCTCACCGGCTCTCAGCCACTCTCACCGGCTCTCACCCACTCTCACCGGCTCTCAGCCACTCTCACCCACTCTCACCGGCTCTCACCGGCTCTCAGCCACTCTCCCCGGCTCTCAGCCACTCTAACCGGCTCTCACCGGCTCTCACCGGCTCTCACCGGCTCTCACCGGCTCTCAGCCACTCTCACCGGCTCTCACCGGCTCTCACCGGCTCTCAGCCACTCTCACCGGCTCTCACCGGCTCTCACCGGCTCTCAGCCACTCTCACCGGCTCTCACCCACTCTCACCGGCTCTCAGCCACTCTCACCGGCTCTCAGCCACTCTCACCGGCTCTCAGCCACTCTCACCGGCTCTCACCGGCTCTCATCGGCTCTTAGCCACTCTCACCGGCTCTCACCGGCTCTCACCGGCTCTCACCGGCTCTCACCGGCTCTTAGCCACTCTCACCGGCTCTCACCCACTCTCACCGGCTCTCAGCCACTCTCACCGGCTCTCAGCCACTCTCACCGGCTCTCACCGGCTCTCAGCCACTCTCCCCGGCTCTCAGCCACTCTCACCAGCTCTCACCGGCTCTCACCGGCTCTCACCGGCTCTCACCGGCTCTCACCGGCTCTCACCGGCTCTCACCGGCTCTCACCGGCTCTCACCGGCTCTCACCGGCTCCCACCGGCTCTCACCGGCTCTCACCGGCTCTCACCAGCTCTCACCGGCTCTCAGTCACTCTCACCGGCTCTCACCGGCTCTCACCGGCTCTCACCAGCTCTCACCAGCTCTCACCGGCTTTCACCGGCTCTCACCGGCTCACACCCACTCTCACCGGCTCTCACCGGCTCTAAGCCACTCTCACCGGCTCTCACCGGCTCTCAGCCACTCTCACCCACTCTCACCGGCTCTCAGCCACTCTCACCGGCTCTCACCGGCTCTCACCCACTCTCTCCGGCTCTCAGCCACTCTCACCGGCTCTCACCGGCTCTCAGCCACTCTCACCCACTCTCACCGGCTCTCACCCACTCTCACCGGCTCTCACCCACTCTCAGTCACTCTCAGCTACTCTCACCGGCTCTCAGCCACTCTCACCGGCTCTCACCCACTCTCACCGGCTCTCACCCACAGTATGTGTGTTGGTTTTGAGTGGATGGATGTGGGAGTATGTGTGTAAGTATATGAAATGCTTATAACTTTTGAAGGGCTGAACCGAATCGAGCCAAACTGCTGGAGTGTTTTAAGGTTGTACTAAAGTTAAGAATCCCTTAAATTTGAACTGATTATAAGTGGTAGATTTTAAGAAATTAAAAAAGAAACTTTGACTAAAAACATGTTTTTCGATGTCTTTTTTTAAATCCTTATGTGCGCACCGAGGTAACCGGGTGCCTTTGGCGTTTTCAATCAAAGATGCCTATTCACCAGTCTTATAACTTTGAGCTAAATTGGCGTTAACCATCGTTCAAATATCTCAAAAGGCTGCAGCTTTATCAGACTGTGAACGTATATTCCGAGTTAAATCAATATCAAAGTGTATACACCCTAAAAGCATTCTGAATCTGTTATACGACATTGCTGCCCGATATAATGGCAAATTAATTGGTTTCCATAGTTCAGATACATGCTTTCTGTTTGATTTGTGAAACCAGCGTAAATCTTCTGTAAAAGGAACAAATATATCTTTAGCTCTTTTTACGATTTTTTTTTCTAAGAATCACTTGACAAGATACTTCTAAATGTTTCGTTGAGTTTTTCGGCTTGCACCCGCATGTTGTCGTAAATATTTTTCTTTACATTCTGGGTTTCTGTAAATGAGTTAATATGCCAGCAAGTTCACTTCTTACCTGAACTTCAGCACCTCATCATCGTCTTGTTAGGAGTCGAACGAATCTTTTTCTACTTCTAGTATACCTGTCATATGGAATATCGTGGAATATATTCCTAATCGCTCCCAGAATGGACAAAACATCCTCTTTATTGCTCTCTTACTCACTTAATAAATTATTTATCTCAGTTGGAAAGCGGAAGTACCAACTTCCCCTATCTATTACAAACGTATGTTTTTATATATGTACATAAAAAAAGCTGTTAAATTTAAAACGTAGTTTACGTTAACATTAAATTATGTATTGTACACCTTAAGTATTTAGAAAAAATTATATAAAATCACTGTTGCCTACCCTTAAACGTGATATTTGATGCGAAAATTCTTTTTTTCTACTTAGCTTTCATATACCCGAGTGCCTTGCAGCGCATTAGAAGGTGTTTGTTTTGCCGCACACATAAGGGTTAAATAACTTTTAAACTAATAGATCACTATTCCAATATAGTAGCAGCTGCAAAACGGTTTGAAGTCGATTAATCTGTTGGTAAGATATCGGGAAGGAAAACATTAGAAAAAAACTTTTATTTAGTCTTTCAATATATTTTCAGTACTTGAAAACTTCATCATTTACTATTTATCACGTGGTTAATCATATTATTCAATGCTATTTCTGCACTGTTTATTTATACAAAGTTGGTCATCAGGGTATGTTTTATAAACTATTCCAGGCAAATATTTTGATATATTTTGTAGTGGGATTTCGGAAATTTTTTTACACAAAACTGTTAATAAAATATGATATAAAAAAACAAAAGTGATGATTAAGTTCATATTATGACCTTAATATTTTTTTTAGCTTCTCACTTATTAAAGTGGAAGTGCGAGATAAATGTCTTTAGTTATCCTAAGAAATGTTGAGTTAAGGTTCCCTGACGATCGGCATTAGCCACAGTGATATTGCGCATAGAGACTAGCTAAAACCCCTATATTGATCACTTTGAGTTTTCTTAGTAAGATTTTGGGAAAAAAGAATCAGCACAAAATTAAAATTAAAGAGTTTTAAAAAACGACAATTCCCAAAAATTTTTTATTAATTTGAAAATTAATTCGATAATATTTTTGTATTGCTGTAGAGCACACATTTTTTTTGCTAACTTAAGACAAGTTCTTCAAGATTCTATACGCTTCTAAAAAATTCCACAACACGTACAATAAATTTCATAAAGTTTTATGTTAAAAACTGCTATAACTAGCCAACATAATATATGGCAGATAATAAAAGCATCATAACAAACACAGATTTACTGTCAACTTAAGCAAAAAAGAGATATTTGAAAATATTCCAATAAAAATTGCCATAATTGTGACATTTCAATTGCACATCAAGCAACAACCAATACTAACACACAAGCAGCAAAATTAAAAAACAACCTGATGCCAACGATTGAATGAATTACTATTGTGCCACATAAAGTGGCAGTTAAACAAACGAATACCCCTTAAGTGACATAATTTATGTGTAAATTTTATACTCGTGTAACAATAAAATATGAATAGCAGAACTACTCGCAAAATATATTTATGGTAGACCCAATTTACATATAAAAAGACAATTCACACTGGATTTTCTCTTTAAAAGTACTTCAGAAGTGGAAAGACTTTAATATAAAATCATGTATCATAATTATGGCTTAAATTACGCAGGCAGTAACTGCGATCTTCATAACGAAATATACGATAGTTTGAAGAAATTTTGTTATATAATTTCCAAGACTATTATATTATATAGTCAAACGACTTGTACATTAGCCGTTGCTATAAGAGCAAATATTCGATTGCTTTCTATTTAAGAAATTCAAAAGTAATAATTATTTAATAAATGCCCGCATTTCTCTTGTCAGTATTATAACCCCCACGGGCGGCACAATAGGCAACTTGGTTAGTCATATCACCTTGTTGCAGTGCTTTCTGGGGAAAATATAAGAAAATCAGGTGAAAGGATACCTGGGTCCCGTCTTATAATGGATCAAAAATCAATAGTAGGTGGCAAACCTATGTTTCCTTACACTGGTACCACGGGATCTGGTTGAGCCCCACAGATGAGACTTAGGGTGATTCTGTGACCAAATATTGGTTAAGGGCTCTTCATGAGTCCACGTGGTGGCTGTGGTTTAATACCAAGAGACGCTGGTAGAGATGTCAGAAGAGGGTTGATGTTCCGGCATATGTATTATGTTGGACATTGACCCAGCTGATGGCAGCCTCTATGGGCTGCTGCGAATCAGCAGATGTTAACAAAATGTTAACAACGGCTTAAGATAGGCCCGAACACTTTAGCCAGGTGTATGAAGTTGGTATATATGGCGATACTAAATGATTAAGATTGCAACCTGTGTGTCCTCGAGGGACACTCAGGTTCCCGTGAGGGCGACAGGGGTGGTGGTGAACATTAATTTCGCCCGGTGTTTGGACCACCCTCGGTTAGACCGTAATGGTAGGAGCCGACGTTAATCTAAGACACAATCTTGTCAATATTGTAACAGAAACTTTTCATTACTAGCTTTATAATTATTTGTGTTTGATCTGTGGTATGACTTGACTATATCCAGCCGATGATATTTTAGCTGACGATTATGATAACACTAATTATGCTGACTGTAACGAAATAGCTGCTTTATTCTCATACGTTTTTCGTTACATGCACTTGTATGTTTGTTTATCTCCAACTCTCCTTTTGATTTAGGCTTCCAACGTATTCTTAATATTGTTAATAATATTACTCATACGGCACATTGTACTCATACGATGTTATGATAATGTAGTTCATGTTCTTATCTTCTCATAAAGTGTATTTATTTTCAAGCACTTTCGAGGCATATTAAAGTAAAAAATTTAGTTAAAAAAAAAAGAAGAATTATTAAAAAAAATCAAACTAAAAAGTTAAAAATATATTTCATAAGAGACTTAAAACATAAATAAATCAAAATACAAAAGCTATTGTGTAAAAAAAGAAGGACCCTTTTGTGCCCTATTTTCGTACATCAAGCAGCAGAAAGTTGTTTTTCGCAAAGCGTTTTCTTTTGTAGAAAACATGTAACACTTTTTCACTTCTTTTCAAAAATGTGGCGGTTTGCAGAAGTTTTAAAAAGGAAATTATGTTTCGTAGCGGGCGTTTTTTATTTTCAAGTTACAGAAGGCTAAAATTTGCTCTTAAATAGTGCAAAAAATGTTGCATTCTTTTTTAGAATAGAAATCAACATTAAATTTTGCTTTATTATTGTTTCAAGATTATTTTAAAACTTATTTGAAACTTCTAGTGTAATTTTCTTAAAAAGTGGGACTTTTAGCTTATGTATTTATTTATTTATTTTTTTAAATAAATTTGTTTCTTTGGTGTTTTTTTTATAAACTACAACAATTGCTTTGATTCAAGAACTTGCACATCATTCTGAATTATAAAAATTAAGGAACTTTTTCTAATTGGGTGTAATGGTTTTGCCTTTAAATAATTAAAATTACTAACGTACAATGGGCTTTTGAAGATTCACTGAAAGAAAATAATCCAACAACGACCACAATTTATCTTAAATTTGTGTTAATACCTGCTTCGATCTGCCCTGCATTCGAAACTTGTTTATATCAAATCACTTATGTTATTCTCCAACTCAGTTTATCTAATTGCAAAAACTTAAAAACCATTAAAAGCAAAGAAAAGAATTAAAGTGAAACTATTTTCGAATGACAGGTACAAATGATAGTTATGATGCAGTTAATGATTGTACAAGATATTGAGTGTACCGGCACAGCGAGATGAGGATGACGTTGCTGTTTGCTTCGCCTCCATGGTATTTTATTGAGAGTCTACCACCATCGCTTGAAAGGTCTTTAGCTTATTCACTTTTCCAAATGGCTTTTTAAATAGAGTATGAGTTTTAATATTGTTGTTTAATAGCGTCGTTGTCACATTATTGCTGTTACATTATTTTGCTTTAAATAGCACTTTTTGTAATAATTTTTAAAGTAAATTCAATCTTATTTTTTTTCTTCTTCTTTTGTAGGTGCTCCATTGTTATATTGTACATTTTTTCTATGAGTGAGATATTTAGATTAACAGGTTGTTTATTCATGTTTTATTTTCGTATATTTTTTGTTTGTTTATTTTTTGTCTTCAACAAGTAAAACGTGAACTTTCTCCGCACGCAAACTCAATGACTTTGCTATCGATATTATTTTAAGTTTCAGCATTTTGTTGTTGCTTGTCTTATTATTGTTTTATTTGACTTTGTTGCGGTTAAAGTTGTTATTGTTTGGTAATGTTGTTGTCATTATTATGTTGCATTACCTGCGCTTGTTTTAGGTCTCGTTTAAATAGTCAATTGTTTTCAAAATTACAAAAATAATATATAAAGAAAAGAAAAAGAAATATATATACCGCAGCAGTAATGACCAAATAATGATATTTAACATTGACTTTACACGATTTAATACAAAGTAACGGCTTTTGTTTAATGCGGTTTAAAGGAAAAGAATATTTTGGAACACTAGCTCTTTCATTTTATAAAATTTCATGATAAATAGCCATAACAATTGCTTGAGCCGCAGTATTTAAATATATTTTGGAGGCCACAATGATACTACAGGCACTCGTGTTACAAATTGCTGAAATGCGTGAATTTGCCAATATTTTCAATGGATTTTTTGTGTTTTTAAGTTTGAAATTTTCTATCGTTAAGGCTTTTATATGATTAGTAGCTCAATATATAGCCGACATCAGATCATAGAAATATACATGCTTTGCTATTTATTTACCAGTATTGGCTTCATTTTGCCAATTTGATTTTACCAAGAAAAAAAAATTTTCGTATGAAGCGAGTTATTGATTTTTTGCCGTTTATCATAAAACATGATTTGTGGTCAGAGTGCGTAGTTTGCTTTAAGTTTTTGAGTCTGTAACTTTTTTTAATTATTCACTAACTTCCTAAACACTGTTTATTCATCATCCAAATGTGTTGAATTGCAAACAACACGTAATCAGAATTATGCTCGAATCATATTAATAAAATTAATATTCCGAAGTATATAAAAAATTTTTTCGATATAAAATCATACTAATAAAAATGATAAATCCTGGTCACGTTTGATATTTTTGCACAAAATAATTTAAGCGGAGAATTGTTAAATTTAAAAACATATTTAAGTGTCAATTTATATTTGTTTTGTATATTTTATCACTTTTTTTTATTACTTTTGCTACAAAATATATCAGGGGTTTCTTATTCCCAAACTGTCTTTTATGCTGTTTAACACTTTTCTCCTCTTCTGTGCATTTGATCACAGAAGAACGTTGTTCTTTTGCAAAAAAAGAAAAAATATAACAACAAAAATAAATAAATTAAAATAAACAACACACATCTTTCAAATGTTTTACAATTGCTATCCTGTGGCGCAAAAACGTGCAACTTATGTCATAATATTACTTTTTTTCGCTCTTTTCTCTCTGGTTTTTTCTTTTTTTTTTGAAATGTCGTTTTCGTTAAAGTGTTGCTGTTTCTGTTAATGTGTGATTTTTGTCAAGTTAAATACAACTACTTTAGTAAAGAAATTACAAACATCAAACGTGGTGTAAACATAGTCAGACTACCACAAATACAACAATCACTTAAGCCAAACGATCATAAATGAAAATAAAAGAGAGAGAGAGAAAAAAAAACACATCCAAAATATGGCGAAGACACGATTTTATTTAATGGAATTCATAAGTTTTGTTATTTTTTAACATACAAAAACGTAAAATATAAAAGACAAAAATACTGTGCACAAAAGAAATTCTCTTTTATTTTATATACGAATGGCTGAAACGTTAGTTAAATAATAAAAAAAAAGAAAAAAATGCGTTTTCAGTAGTTGGCACGAGCAACATTTTCCCACACTTGCTGCAGAGGAATCTTGAAAAAGTGTAGTGTTGTGAGCAGACAACTAGAACAGGTCGAATTCGGTTCAGCCTACTTTCGTTAGATGGAATTAAAAGAGCCCGTAATTGTGGCATAAAATGAATAATACGAGAAGGTTTTTTTGATGGGATATTATTGGTTTTATTAATTTTCATTATAATCAAACAAAAATCTTTATTAAATTTTTTGTCAGTTTCGGTATATTGAATTTTAAATGACATTATATGGACTTGCATTCTATGAGGATAAGTTGAGTAGGTTAGACTGAAAAGAAAGGCAGTAAGGTTGCCCCAATCCGCTTTGGGTTACAATTATGCTTTAATATCAAGTTGTGGGCTCTTTAGTCCCAACAATATATAAAATCATAAAACTCTAAAATCGACTATTTTAGAACGTTATTTCCTCAATATATTTTCTTAAGTCTTTCCATTTCGAGTCCATAATAGTGTTTTCACACTGATGTGGTTTTAATAAAAAGCCTCTTCGTAAATGGATCACTGCGCTGCAAATGAAAATATAAATGCCTTAAAATGTGGCGCGAAAGCAGAATATGTCTTTGTAACGCTTAAATGCGGACTTCATAATTAGCTACGTTAATAATATATCATCGGAAAACTTATATTAGCATTAATTAAATGCACAGCAGTGATGTATTTACAAATAGGCCCCATCTCTTATTTTAACGTTAAAATTAACTGCCATGAAAACAATTTTTTCAAACTATTTTTGAATTGGTTTTAATAAGGTTTTTTTGAAATGCCATCTTGTCTTGCCTATTTTCGGCTATGCTAAGTTGAGTGCTCCCAAGTTATATATTGACAACAACTGATAATGTTTGAAATAGATACAAAACAATTATAAACTTCATTTTTTTGGGTTTTTATGTGAAATAAAGTCTTTTTGAAGCACTCAGCCGTTCTGTATAAGTGTTTAAACAATTTATTTGAAAAACACAAAACAAGTTCTATTTTCAACTGTCATATAATATTTTTTCAATTATTTTATACAAACAAAATCAGCGGCAGTACAGTTTGTATATTAAGTATTTCAAAATGTAGAATAAAATGCAATAAATGCACCTATTTCTTTGATAGTATTATGATTAAATTTACTGGACACACTGTATATTAAAACCCGAATTTTCTAAATCTGCAGTGTGAACTCAAAATCACATGTTTGTGGATTTAATTTTAAAACCAGGTTTAAACTTTCAGTGTAGAAACACTCTAAGATATTCCATGTCCGGTATAGTTCCACAACAGGCTGCTAGTTTTGTATGAACAGCTCCGATTTATATACAAAATAATCTTGGAAGATTTTCTACTTATTTGATCTAAATTATTTTATGTTTATTTAAGTCGTTTTTATCAAAACTCCAATACTTACTTGTCACATAAGCAGATAATAAGCGTATAACATATTCTATGAAGTTGGCCACTTCATTTGAATTAAAAATGTAAACCAACAACAACATGTGAACAACAATTTCTCTACCTTAAATATAGTGTAGGGTATTGATAAGCAAATATAAAATATATGGCCAAGAGTAACAGCTTTTCTTTTAAACATCACTAACATGCTGTTTAAACACTTGTTTTTCTTTTCATGTTGGTTGTTTTGCATTATTTTTAGTGCCACAAAATATCCTTGTCTAGTTGTGCTGCGCCAAGTTTTCCCATCGCACTTCACTTGTATTTGCATTTACTTTTTTCTTCTAGTGTTTTTAGACTTTTTTGTTTTAAACATTGTAGAATGGTTTTGAAAAAGAAAACAAAATCACTAAATATTGAGTCTCTTGTTTCATGAAGTTTATCAATGTCATGTTACACGGTCAATTTCATATGAATCGTTGTACTAATTTTAACAATTTCTTGTGAAAATATAAAACCGCTACTGATTTTAAAAGCGATGTGGTGATGTTTCTTGCGGTATCTTCTGCTTTAGATCCCTGTAAGTTTGAATATTTGCCTGCTGTTTTTCTTTTTTTTTTCTATGACTATATTTTTATGATGCCTATTATGATTGTATGATAATGTTGTCGTGTTGTGGCCATTAAAAAGTGTTGGGTTATTTGGCGAAGACATCTGGTTTTGTATGTTGTTGGCGAAAAATAAAAACCATTCCAAAGAGGAGATAAAACTTTTGACTTAATTTAAGTTCAACTGTATATGAAAATGTAATTTAAGATATTTGACACTGAAAAATCAAAGTTTTATGATCTTTTCGAGCAAAAGGACGTGAGAGTTTCTGAAAAGTGTTTTTGCGTGTATTTAAGAATAACACATGATAGGAGAAACGACATATGTAGAGATGCATATGACGATGCAGTTAAGAGGACTACGGTTGCAAGGGGAAGGATGTGCAAAAGGGTGTTAAGATACATCGATCTCCATTTTAAATTTGAAAAATGAGTTACAAAGTGCTTAATTTTTATTTAACTTATCAAAAGAAATTCTTGAGGGGGAGATATAGATTTTTAATAAAATAAATTATTAACAAACATTTCAATAAGTTTATTTCTGTTGAATTTAGGAAATCTTTTTTTTAATTTTATTTTGTTTGATATGAAATTTTTCTTTTATATATTAATAAGATTAATAAAAATAATACTTAACCAAAAGCTATTGTGGGATATTCCTTTTTTTGTTAATACTTTTCTTCTTAAATGTCACTTGATTTCATTTTTTAATCCCTTCAACAACACAAAGTGTCACAGGTTGCTTTATTAAATAGATTTATTTATTCTTTTTATGTATTCCATTTGATATTGTATGAATACAAAATATGAGGCGGTAGAGATCAGACAAACACTAAAATACCCAGATTTATAATAATTAAAAGCAGCATATGTTATCGACAAGTCCATTAAAAATTGTACCATATTGATATTAAAGCCAGATAACCGAATCAAAATGAAACAAATAAATATTGTATTGAACGTATACAATCGCATACAAACACTCACATGTATTCATTTATTTTAACATGATTAATTTGATATTAACTGTTATTATTGTTGGGTGTAGAGTAAACGAATAAAGACTTATATAGAAAAAAGATTTAATTGACCCAAATAATTAAGAAAAAATCAATACGATAAAGTTTAGTTACTGAAAATACCGAGAACTTATTTGCTTTTATAAAGCTGGAAGATTTCTTGTCTTGTCTTGTTACTGCTGCTAGTAAAATTATAATCTAAAATAGACCAAGAACTCGACGGTAATCAAAAATGGTTTATAATATTGTTATGAGTAATAAATTGTTAACATGCAAACCGAATTGAACGAAAATGTCAAAAGATAACAACGAAATGCCGGCAGTTATAAGTTAACAAGTTTACACTCATAAAAATATTGTTCGGATTTTTGAAATTCTGATTTTCTATTTTACTTGAAAATTGTAATAAACAAACCGATTTAATAGGGTAACATGAACTAAAAATAAATTGCTGAAAATTACAATATTGAAAAATTCCTTTCTCGCCAGGAAGGAAATTGCGACTTATAAATGTCCAGTGAAGTTTTTAATTAAGTCTTATTCCGATTTTGTGGGAGTTTGCTTAATAACTGTTAAAAAAATTCATAAAATTTTTCATTTTTTATCAATATTTTTGTTTATTTTCCATAATATTTCGACCTCTTTGACATATTATAAATATTTTACCTCGTCAAGTGCAGTTATACTACAGAAGTTTTTTGATGAAATAATAGCAGAAGTGTCCATTTACCAGGGGCATATATCTTTTATGTAATAGTGTTACATAAAATTGGGTTTGCTGGTGGCTGAATTAGTAAACACAAGAATACCATGGCTTAAGTCCTGAGTCCACTCTGTCATGATTTAAAGCGAGATTTTGTTATTTTTTGACAGTTTGCCTCAATGACGAAGACTGCACAGTACCAACAGCGATTGACACCATCGGTTGCTAAAAAGACCTCAGTACTCTACCCTACTTCATCAGTAACTTTAGGAAAAAAATCACCCGGCAACAAAAAAGAAACATAATGACAACAAATGTTCTATCTTCTAACCTGCATTCATCTGATGTCTTAAACTACGCCTCCCTTCTAGTTCTGGCACAATGTACTGCTTATATGGGAATCATGCCCTGAAAGCTGGTCCGAGGCTAAGAAACATAAAAAATAAAATTGTTAATTGATTTATTCGCTTTATAATAGATATACTTATAATTTTTTATTTGCATGTTATATCAAAAGTATTTGCTTAAGTCAAAAGCAGCAACTTGTGCACAAAGAATTTTATTAACAAGCAAATACTTCTCATTTAACTGCCGGTGTAAAATTACAAATAAATCGGTTGAACTTTAAGAAAAAAAAGACTGGAAAAATTCCTGTATAAAAAAGTTTTTATACACATTTTTCTCTGTTATGATTCATTCCTATGAAATGCATTTAAAACAATAAATTTTCCAGTCATATAATGACACACATGGTGTTACAAGTGCAATTGTTCAGTTTGTATTTCTTTTTATTTATTTATTTTGGGAAATGTTTTCCTCTATTTAAATCTCTTTTTTTTTGGATTTCTTTTTTTAATAAAAATATTGTTTGTGCAACTGCCACCACAATCGCACAGTGACAGAGAATAGTAAAAAGTAGTAAAATGCCATGTCCATTTATTTGCTTGTGGGTAACTCCTCTAAATGGCGGTGAATATATTTTCCTTCGGTTTAGTACATAAATCTAAAATATTATTCAAATTTTTTATATATCTCCCTTTTTTCATTTTGTGCATGTTATTGTTGGTTTGATTTGCATGAGCCAAACACAAGTAGCCGAAATTGTTAACAAATTTTTCACGCATTTTAGCGCAACAATTTTCAATCTTGCTGTTAACGGAATTGTGCATAAATATGGTTGAGAGTGAGTATGTGCGTATGTGTGTATTTCGACAATTTAAAATGACATTTGCTAAGATAAACTATCGACCTGTAAACGTGAACCATATTCACACAAAACCATATTTCTCCTTGTGTGTGATTGTTTCCTTTTGCTGTGGATACTTTTTTTTTTGTCTTTCAATTTAAACAAATTGCACCTAAATTTTTAAAATTGTGGACCACACACTGCATTTGTTAATTATATTTGCTTGAAAGGTTTAAACATTATTTTTAGCAACAACAATTTTGTTAAAAGTAAAAACATTTAATTTTAATAAATGCTGTCTCTACAAATAGTAAAAAATGCGTATGATTTTGTTGGGCACGATTTGTTAAGGTGCTGCTACTGAATTCGCAAGCAGTTGGAAGTATAAAAATATTTACACCAGAGTTTATTTCCACATGTTGGCTTTTTGAGGTTGTGCGTGTATTAGCCAAGATCACGATTGTGTGTTTTCAGTTGGAAATTAAGCCATTAGATTCTTGCTGCTTATTTATCAAAATATGTTTTTTTTATTTTAAGTTTAAAACTTTTGCAATTAAACCATTTATCTTTGATATATATTTAACTGAAAATCATGTTTATAGGAGACCTATTCATTTATTTAGTGCAAAGAACAGAAATTTTTATTCAACATTTTCTTTAACTACGAAAATGTTGGTCAATCATGACCACTTAATTTCCTATTCAAACAAAGTCTTTGCTAAATATCGTGATTAAAAACTAGTTTATTGATCCAAAAATAAACTCTAAAGGATAAAATACTTGCAACTTGAAGCAAAAATATTTATTTCGCTTAGAACTTTGTAAAAGTTGAGTTCATAATTTTTCGTTTCTTATATTATATATATATATATATATATATATATATATATATATATATATATATATGATTTTAGTTTATATGTGTCATGTGATTTTTAGATCAATGGATTATCATTTGCAGCATTACATAGCATTAAAATAAAGTTAGACCTTGTAAATAATAATATATTTAATAATAGGAAAAAGTATTGAACTTTTATTTAGTAATTTGAGTTTGACTGTTTTCTTTAGAAGATCACTCAAAACTATCGGAACTAATCTTATAGAGTTCTATTAAGTAAATATATTTATAAAAATTGTACAAAATTGCTTATAATGTGGAGAAGACTAATCGTTCTATTTATTTTTGACTAACTTTTTTAATAAAAAACAAACATTATTTTGAGTGATGGAAATCTTTCTTTCAACGTGTACAATTTTTTTTTCGAAAGTGTGGTATTACCCAAGTGGATGCCTTCTCAATTAAGCCACATTCCTGTCAAATATTCTTCTTAAGGGCTGAGTTTGTCTGGTGATTTTTGACTAAAGCCTGCGACTGCAAGTAGCCCCAATTAAAGAAGTCTGGGAGGGTCGAATCGGGATGATTAAGATACGCTTCCTCTACGATATTCATTGTGACTCCTGCACTGTGCACAGTTGCACAGTCTTGTTGTAACCACATGCTGATCTGCAGTAAGAAAAGGGTTATCCTGGTCTTGTAAAATTATCCAGCAATACTAACTTCATTGCCGATGACATCCTTAAAAATCACTGCTCCCGCGTAAAAACCTTCACACACAATAGCTTTGAGTGAATGTGATGGCTTTTGCGGCATCATACTCGGATTTTTAGTGCTCTGAAAACGAATACTTAAGTGAAAATGGATCTCTTTGGTCATGATGATATTCGGATTATTGGTTAAGAAATCGACACAGTTTATCCATGGTCTTGCAAAATATAGCAGTTCAATGTTTGTCTCTTTGCTGTTTGTATCAAAAAAGTTAAATTTGTTTGATTTGAATCGCCATTTGCGAAAACTATAACATGTTTCGATAGGATTGATTAATTTTACTCCACCCTGTACAAGTAGTTTTCTACTTTCATAATCCTAACGAATAATGGACTAAGAAATAAAATAACTTTTTATGCTCTTTCATTTTAATCATTTGCATTAATATATTATATTAAAACAATTATTAGTTGTTGTTGTTCTTTATTTCTCTTACAACTACAACTAGAGTTGGAAAAAAGCCAGTCAATTGTAGAAAAAAAAACGTACGAAAATAAAAAAGAAAAGTGATCAGTGAGTTCTTGTTATGACTTTGATATTTTTTTTAGACTTCTCACTCATTAAAGTGGAAGTTTGAAATAATATCTTTAGTTATTCTAAGAAATGTTGGGTAAAGATTCCCTCATGATCTGCATTAGCCCCAGTGATATGCTTATAGGAACTAGCTAAAATCCCTCAATTGATCACTTTAAAGTTTTTAGTATGACTTCGAAAAAAAAAGAATCAGCACATAATTAAAATTAGAAAGTATAAAAAACGACAATTCCCCAAATTATGTACTAATTTGTTAAATTCCGTTTTTTTTCAGACTTAATCTGGCGAACTGGATTATATTATGGTAAGTAAAAAAGGTTCATAATATAATAGCGCATATCATATAGTTTTTCATGAAAAAATTTCTTATACATTTTTATAATAAATACGAGTGGGGAACAAAAATAATTCATATTTAGCTGCATGTAAAAATTATTACTTATTGTCAAAAATAAAGAAACTGCATTGTTTCAATAGTGCTCACACCACTTGGCGATGATCCTGTATAACTTGGCGTTTTTCTTAAAAAACAACATACCGAAAAGGTGTAAAAAAGTGAATGTCCTTTTAGTGGAATTATAAAATGCGCCTCGTTTACAACGACATGTTTGTTATAATGACATGCATTTTTTGTTGAATGATATTTGGTACTTTTAAAATTAGTTCTTCTGCAAATTAAGAAAACCAAAGTGGTTTTGAAAAGTCGTGCTTTAAATAGATATTTATTAACAATAAAATTTACAAAAATATTCAACTTTTTAGCAGAGCTTTTTAATAGAAATCATGGGTATAATATCTTTTACACCCAACGTTCTCAGTAAAACTGAGATTATTTTCTTTTGGCTTAGCCTTCATCATGTTTAGAAGATTTTGTGTAAATCTTTAGACCATTTGCTATTTAGTTTTAAATGTTGACTTGACGGGTTTTTAAGGATTAATGCAAGAATTGAAATTAATAAAACTTGCTTTCTGTCTTCGATAGATTTTAGAAGCTTTACCCAATATTTGGCCTAAAAAACTTTCAATCACTTCTTTGTAAATTTCTAGGAAATTACTTTTTTAAAGCATACGTATCTCATGTTTCCTCTTATATATAAAAAAATTTGAAATAACCGTCTTATTATTCCCAAATTCATCAAATGTTGACATTTGAAATCCATAACGAAAATATACCGCCGATAATAATTCTATCATTTTATGGCCGTATAACAGCGGCCAACAAGTGTTTACTTATGACTTTAAAATGTCAAGTAAATAAACCTATATTGATGAGATTAATTCTAGCGAACGAAAAGAATTATTTGTTCTAATAATTCGGCTTAAGATTTGATTTTTATTTAATATTGTTTTTCAATAACATAACATTTTCATAGATTAAAAGCCTTATACATTTTGAAACTGCTGATATTAATTTGTGGCGACAATTATATATTTATTCCTTTGGCTTTTTGAGTTTATTTTTGCCAGAATGGGTTATTTCTCATAACACGGCTTTTTAGCTTTGAAAGATTAAGGCGGCAAATATGAAATTATTTTATGGTTGACGAGAATTATTTTAGGCCAATTGTTTCTGTCATCCTCTAATGAACCTGTAGGGGATTAAAACTGCTTAGAAATCCACAAGCAATACATGTGCATCTCTCTTTTTTTACTTATTTATTATTATTTTCTTATATCCAAAGTAACTGTTATTTAGTGGCAAGTAAAGTGTTTCTCTATCTTTTCACATTTCGAATATATTCATCTTCATTTCTGCTGCATTTAACATGAAATTAAGTGATTTATAGACATTTTTTGAGGGTTTTTGTTTTATTTTTTTCAGCCTTCACTTGAATGTTATAAGAAAGAATATGCCGGCAAAGTCATAAATAATTGTTATTGTTTTTGAGTATAAATATTTTTTATGGACGCGAATATTTTGGTTGAGCTCTCTACACAAAATATTTGGAATGACACAGTTTTGGCATAAGATGTGATGTTTTAAGTATTTCAGATATGGGTTTAGACAGAAAGGGAACATTTTTCTCAAATTAATACGATGGGCATCTATTTGAATTATGAGGCCTTCACGAGATGCAGTTTCATATCCGATTTTATGAATGTATATAATCTGAATGTTACTAAATATATTAATGAAAATCAAATTATAATACTTATAAACTTTCACAAAATATTCCATTAAGAAAAAATTAATTTATTTAAATGTTTTCTAATCGAATTTTTTTTAAATATATTATTCTGCTATAAAAATTCTTCCTTTAGGGTGCTGTGGAAACCCCACTCCTTCCTTTAATCATAAATTCTCACGTACCTCCTCTTTTCTTCTCTTAAATACTTTGAGGACTTTAAATCTTCTCGGCTTATGGTTTCATATATATTTAATTATTCTGTTATTGTAAAGTGTTTTAATATTTTTCATTGCATATTTTAGTTTCGGGTATGAAAGTATGATATTTATTTTTTGTGGCAAACATGTTAGTATGTGGATTTATATGAAAGTTTTTTTTGACTTTATTTAAATCCAAATTTAGTTACCGAAAAAAATTTATATTTAGTTTTATTTCCAGCTCATTCATTCACCGATTATTTTTTCTTATTTTGCTGTCTGTTTCGTATAGAAGTTCAAGGGTTAAATTGTGGGAGTCACGTTTTAAGGAATGTTTTTTAGGCTTTTGTTTTTGTGACTTTTCATTTTGGTGAAGTTTATAAGGCAGCCTGTTTTTATAGTTGAATTTTCTTTACACATATCTGTTTGTATGTATGTGTTAGTATATAATATATTTATATATGTAGAAGCTAATGTCACATTTCAATGCAAAATGCTTAACAAAAGTTTATGTAAAACAGATTTGTAGTTTTGTATATCTATAACATGCGGATACATAATGCGCGCCCAAAATTAATTGACAGATATACCATTTGTCTAGTAATTTTCATATTAATTATGTCCTGTGAAATTATATTAAAACATGTCTGCTATTCATTATTCATTTCATTAATAAAAGAAATGTATTTAAACTCTTTAATTTTAATGAAGTGCTAGTTCTTTTTTTTCCAAAATTTAATTTAAAAAATTCAAATTGATCAGTTGAGGGGTCTTAGCTAGTTCCTATGCGCATTTCACTGGGGCTAGTGCAGATCATCGGGGAACCTCTACCCAACATATCTTAAAATAACTAAAGACATTTATTTCATACTTCCACTTTACTAAGAGAGAAGCTTTGAAACCAAATATCAAAGTCACAACAACAACTCACTGATCAATTTTCCTTTTTTATTTTCTTACGTTTTATTCTACAACTGGTTGGTTTTGAAATGTATTTAAGTTTAAGGATTTTAATATGAATATGAATAAGTAAAACACTTATCCAAAAAAGAATGCTATATTTCTTACACTTTTTAGCAAAAAAGGGCAACATCATGTAATTTTCAGGTAAATAATTTATTAGAAATTAATACAACATAATTAACAACAAATCATTTCTGTTTAGAACTCCTCCAAAGAAGTAAAAAAAGTTTGTATATTTTCCATAAAAGAAAAAGATGTATAAAAATAAAAAAACTTTATTAAAATTATATTAAATAGATTTATTAAAATTATTGAAAATATAATAAATTAAACAGCAATTCATTTTTTGGTTGACTGTGTGGCAAAGGCACCGCACATTCTCGAGGTCTATATCTTCACTTTCAGGCCACAGGAAGTCCGTTATCAGCAGGCGATATGCAACACTTTAAATCCTTGGCCCACCTAATTTTTGAAGAAATATAACCGCATACGCTAAAAGCTGTGCCCTGCAGGATAATTCTACAACATTAAAACGCCTTAAATATCAAAATTGGTAAAGTCATCGCTAGGGTAGAGGCTGGAATAAGCAAGGAAGAAGTCTAAAACTTCCTCGCAATTTATTCTGCAAGTGTTGCGGCAGCCATTTAAAACAATCAAGTAAAAGTTTCTGCTGAAATCATTAATTTTATTACTTTGGAAACTGCGAAATGGCTAACCCGTTATAAACTGAAACTAAATTTTCTTTTGGCGAATGTATTTTTATCTCCTAGAATTATTGTTATAAGTGAATTTTGCCGCAAAGTCTGAAATCCAAATTAAAATTCTTTTCGTTTTTTTTAATACCTCATTAATTAATTGTAACTCGTTGATAGATATGCCAAATACCTTAAGATTAATATAATTAATGATAACCCTGTTTGGACAGATAATAAATTTTAATTTTCTTCAAATCTCTTTTGTTTTGAATAATGATCGTTTTAATGATACTTGAAAATTTAAAAAACAGAAAAAAATTTTTAAATATTTAAAACGTCTGGCTTGTGCCGTGAGGTGTATGACACATATAAGGGCGTTGCTTTTACCACCTGCGATGAATAACGTTTCTTTGAGGATGGGATCCTACAATATCGTAGCCCCCACATACATTTTGGTACCGTCAAAAAGAGTTGTTTAATTTTTGTTTTGCATACCGTCAACATACAGGTGGAGATGTTTAATTTTGTTTGAGTGCTCATGTTTTTGTTTGGTTTTCTTTGAATAGATTTGAGCTTTGGTTTCCTTTATTTAATTTTTTTTTTTGTAATGTAAAATACAGTTTTGCACAATTGGTGGCCATTTCGTCTTTTAAGATGGATTTGGTTTTTGAGCTGCTGCGCTATATTTCTTAGTATTGTACGTTGCTACTTTTATAAGTTTTTCACAATAATTGAGGGAACTTTAAATTCCAACTTGAAGTTATGGAATTCAATCTCACACAGTTGGTAGCTGTCAAACTGCTGGGGTTTTTGGGTATTCTGTTTTGTACAGACTTATTCACTGATTCTGATTTGAGGGTTATTAAGTTCAGTGAAGAATTTGTTTGTATATTGATAACATTGAACTGTGTGAGGTAAATTCTTAATATCTGTTAGACATATTTTAGTATATTTAATATTGTTGTTTAGCCGGTGGATGTGTTGACTGACACAGAATATATAGTATTTGGTTACTAGGATTATATTTCATATTTTAGTTTTAAGTGGGATAGAAATAAAAATAATACTGTGGGAAACGTAGTTTTCATACATCGTAATAGTATAAGTACTGAGACAATAAAGTTACACGTTTTGCTCTGCTATTTTGGAAATCGACTAGACTTTTCGGGAGTTTTCAGGGAGTTGGAAATAAATCTGCTGGTTAATGCTACTAATCTTTTTTTGCTTAAATTAGTATTATTTGGGAATTGTCAATTTTTATATGCTGTTTCTTTTTCCTCAAAATTTTATTCAAGACTTCAAAGTAGTCTGCTAAGGGATTCTAGTTAATTTTCTTGTGCGGTTAATGTAGATCATCAAGGAATCTGTACCCAAAATTTCTGACAATAACTAAAGGTATTATTTTAAACTGCCAATTGCATAATTTAGAAATGTAAACAGATATCGAATTCATAACAAAAACTCATTGATTTTCTTACGCTATTTCGTGTTTATTTTCTTACGCTAAAAAAAGTATTAAAATTACATTAATATTGATTATTAAATAAATGTATTGATATCATCGTTTTGAAATAAAATCTCAATCATCTTTTATTATTATAAATTTTAATAAATTTTACAACCTTTTGATCGCTCAAAATTAAAGGATATCAAGTGGTTTTTGTTGCTCTTTACTTATCCTACTTTATTTATAAATAATCTTAGTGCTCATATCAAAAACGCATGTTTACGAGTTCGTTTGCATAAAAAAAGGTAATTTTATATATATTTTAGCTGTTTGTAAACGCTTAATAATCACGCAATTTAGTGGCTGTACAAACTGAGTGAGAGAGGTCGTACGACCTGACAAACCATCCTACTATTGGCAGATAAGGAAACACGCGTGACCATTTAAATTGATGGCAGTGCGAGAGGTTTAGAAAAAGGAAATCTTGTTTTTTAAAGCTTTTTGTTTTATTCTTGTCAATCTTGTTTTGGTTGTATGTTAATGAAAGCCTACTTAATTTGCGTTTTGTACAGAAATACTTTTGATATGAATTTGGGATTTTTTTTTAAAAGAAACAGCTCGTGTTTATGAAAAGCAGGGGAATTATGGGTTCCTTTTTTCGCATTGGCTTGCTATGGCCGCTGTTTGCTTTTAAGTCAGGGTTTGCAGATAATAGATGTTTAATTAAATTTGTTATTTGATATTTTTTGTTGAACTAGACTTCTATAAATGCGATATATTATGCCGGGACTAGAGAACGGGGAATATTGTTAAGTGTAGAGTTTAGAATGTCGGGAATTTGCTGTAGATGTTTCCGGTGCTTTCCCTGCTGCAGATACCGGTGCAGGAGTATGCCGTACTCTGCTATTTTAGTATGTGATGGAGTTAATCGCCTTCGATAATGAGCAGCAGCCAGTACAATGCCTTTATAAGGGAGGCAAGACCAACCAAAATAAACAGAATCGGACACTAATTCAGTTCAGAACTGACGGCAGTGCCAAACTCGAGATCTCAGGCTTTTTGGTCTTGTGTTATTCCTTCAGTCAGCGACATTTAAAGTAATAATAATTTAACTTAAAATGTTTAATTCAAATAAATTAATATCAGAATAAAGTTCATTATAGATCATGATTAAAAACCTTAAGCCTTTAGTAAACCACTGCCTTTTTTAATAAAATTTTGGAAAAAAAGGATAAGCACGATGTTAAATTTAAAGAATTTGAGTTTGTTTAATCTTAATAAAAATTATATATATCTTTGCTGCATTCTAGCTAAGGCTTTGTATCTAAAATATATAATTTTTACCATTTTATTAAACAAAAAAAGTCGAGATACTTTCTAGTACTACAATAATAAATATCTTGAATCCGTTGGCATTGTTTTAGGTTTTGTCTTCTTTTGAGCAGGTCAATCATCATAGATTTTACTAGCATCGCTGGAACTAGAGTATAATTAAAACTGAATTTTCGAAATGAATACTTGTGTTTCTAGTGTCGCTTCTTCTGACACTAGAAGAAGCTTTCATATTCCTGAAGCTTTCATATTAAAATTTAGTACGAAACGAACTACAATCTTAACCCTGCAATATTTTATTGAAACTGTTAATATTCTGTTTTAACACGTTCCTGTTGCGACATTTTTCAGAAGGCATCATACTTTTACACGCTGTTAGTTTTGTTATTCTTACAAATGCTGATGTTTCATGTTGTCATCATTTATTGGTTTGTTGTTGTCATTTTTATTTTTATTTTCATTTTTATTTTTAATTTCTTTTTTTTTTCTCTCTCAACATTTAAGTTATTTTAATTTGGGTAACCAAATACAACAAGCATTTACTATATAAAATTATAAATATTGCAACGAGCGCAACATCTATAACAACAAACAACGAACAACATGAGGAAAATTGAAAAAAGTAACTCAATATTTTGCAGTTACACGTTAATTTAAGCACAAATTGAATTAATAAAACATGTTAAACATTGTGTGCGGTCCGAAAATATTTATTAATTTATGCACGAATATCGCCTGCCACCAATGGCAGAAAAAAACAAAATAAAAAGCCAGTAAAGTGAAACAAAATCCAGCAAGAAAAAAAGAAAACTTTAGAAACACACTTCAAACTATTAAATCTAAAGCAGAAACGAAATAAATACACTGTTTCCAATTTTTGAGTATTCTGTGAAATATGAAATTATTTCTAAATTATTAATTAATTATTTTGGCAGCTTTCTTAAGAGAAACATTGAAGGCCAGCCAATGGAGCTCGAATACCATAATCACTTACAGTGCGACAAATAACTACTTCATTAAATTCTTTGAAAAATTGTTACAGGAAGTTTAACATTTTCAATTACCGATATTGAGAAAACAATATACTCAAACTTTTATAAAACTTGTATTTGTTTTATTTAAAAACTCATATGAAAGTTAAAGTCTAAGAAAATAAACACTTGCAGAGTTCGTTAGGAAATTGTGTTTCATTATTTTTTCTTGCAGCACGTTTACGTACGAACTAAAATCAAAGTTTAAAAATGAATTAAGTAAGAAAATCGGGCGTATTGATCGCATTTTAACTGTGTAAACGCAATTTGAATTTACAACCAATTCATATGCGATTTTCTTACATTTCTCTTGCTGTAGAATTTTTTCCCCTGCACAGCACAATACCTGGTGTTGTTTCAGCATAAAATTTATATAGGCCTGGTAAAATTAGCAACATAAAAGAAAAAAGGAAACTGACGTGTTTGGTTTGCATTAATACACAAGAAGTGTGTGCAAAATAAGCCTTCTTTTTCTTTAAAAACAGCGCCAAGTTAAGCTCGGCGTCGGTGCAAAAAGTTCCAAAACCTTTACGAAAATCATAATTTTTGTTTAAGTTTTATATTTCTTGTTGTTTTTTTTATTGTTGCTTTATTGGTATATGAGTTACATAAAACTATAAAGCAAATGAAACATAAAAATTAGAACATGTTAAATGTTTTGTATAAAATTTACATGAACATGCAACAACATTCATAACTGTGTGGCAATGTGTTATGCTGCTGTTGTTGTTGTTGTTTAGTTGGCAATATAAAGCGGCAATACTGTGCTACGGCAACAACCACTTTGGCGGCAAATATCGTTTGCTTTCCGTTTGATCTCGCTGACCCACACATTCACTCTCTTTCTGTCGTTTTTTATTTTTTTATTTTAATGTTTACATACACACATGCCTCGGCGTGTGTTTAACAACCTGTAAAATAAAAATCGAAGGGTCTAAAAGTTGACAACTGAATTGTTGTTGGAGCTCTCAAAAAGTATTCACAGTTTTGATTAATGTATCGGCGTTTTTTTTTTTTATAAATATAACTGACGCATGCCGTTTTGGTAGAAACTGTTTCTGTCGGAAAGCGTATGTTGTACTCATAATATTCCTGTTGGCAATATGTTGACATTATTGGGTAACAATGTTTTTGGAAAAGATTACTAACCCAATGGGAATTTAGATTGTTCTCTTGTTACCAAGTCTGCTTAGTTTTGAGTTGTACATAAATTCATACTCCTTAAACACGCAAAAACTAAAAGTTTTATGAGAAGCAGCCAATATTTTTTTTAACATCTAATAATTAACTTAAACATGTTTAACTTTTTATTTTAATGTCATTCAATGATATTATTGATATCAATTTCTTTTCTCAATATCTCAAAAGCCAATTAGATTGAATAAAATATTTGGGTTTTAACGTAATAAACAGTTATGGATACGCATCCATAAAAAAACTGCCACTGCCGACACCCACAAATAGCACTTGCAAAACGATTGTTAGAAAATAGTTATAAGTTTAGGATTGAATTGAGAGACAAAAATAAGCATTCGACACTTCGAATAAAAATGTTTGATTTACATTCAAAAAGTTTGGTAAATTTCGTTGAACGATGATTTTGAATTAAATATTTATAACGAAAACTAAAGAAACAGAAAGCAGTTCCAACAGGACACACGAATATTGGAACACATGCAGGAAGGACGAATATTTAATGTAACGAATACTGCATTACTTGCAATGATGGAGAGGAGGAGGAAAGTGTGATCCACCTGTCTGGCCAGTGAAAAAGCAGCGTCATGGAGCTCTGCTTTGCTGCCGGACTGTGATAGTATGTTAAAGATGAAGCTAAACGTATTATAATCTCTCCCAAGTGAACGTTACTTATGATCCTGTGCTTGACTGATCTGCATAATTACACGATTGTGTTAATTGTCGTCGGCTTGACTCACTGACGAGACATATCACTGGTCACTTAAAATTGTCGACAGCGATTAATAGCGTCATTTACTAAAAGAGCAGAGTACAGCACCCTTCTTCGTCGGTACCTGTAGCATAAAAAAAAATATCTACAAAGAATTTACTATCTTCTAATCTGTCTTTGTCATTCTTCTTACACTATTCCCTTCTTTGTCGTACGTTTGCAGTGCACTGCATATGTAAAGTGCTGATAAAGGACAAGAAAATCAGTTGTTATTATTTAAAATATAAAAATTGTTGTCGCCTCCCAAATAAATTATAAAATGTGTTATAAAAGTAGTTTTTCTATTCATAAAAATCTATCGTCTTTTTCTTCCCGCCTCTAATAGTTTCAACACTATCAAAACATTTAAAAATGCAGCAGGAAAGTAGTAAAAAAAATTAATCATTTAAAAAGTGTCACTTAAAAAATTACCAAAATGAAAAACACATTATCCTTTTGAGCTGCCCTCGACAGGAGTAGTACTCAAAATATATTTCAAAAAGATAGTCTCACATATATATATATATATATATATATATATATATATATACATATATATGTATATATATATATATATATATATATATATATATATTATATATTGTCTGAGAAAAATCTTAATTTCCTTAAAATAAGTATAGATCCATTAATCAATTCAAGTTAAAAATAGTTAAATTTCGCTACAGATATATGAAATAATACCCAACCCCACATATAAATGCAGACATACAAATTACACTCCCAAAAGAAAAAAATTAATAAATAATAAAAAAAAATAATAATAAAAAAGTACCCAAAAACGAAAATACAACTTGTGACAGAATGAGTTACTGAGTAAATGAATGATTGGGTGAGTGATTGAATGACTGTTATATTGGTGGCATGTACTACCGTAAAACGTAACAAAGTCACGATTTGCATAAATGACAACAAAATATAAAGTAAAAAAACTAAGAAATCGTACGAAAATACATCAAGACATGAACTGTTTCCATTTGTATGGATGTTGGCTTTAAGCAAAAGCCAACAAATAAAAATTGAAAACAAAAATCACTTTGCGCACATAAAAACAAAATCAACAGCAATTATAAAGAAATAAACATAAAAATATGTATTTAAACTTTTTTTAAATTTGTTTCTGGTTTTTTTACATGCTTAAGAACTGTTGCCACAATCATGCAACAACAACAACAACAAAAACACTAACTAAAAAGGTTACACATTGAACTGTCATTGACACAAAGTTGTTAATAGTACGTAGACAAAAATAAGTATCCAAATGAAATAACTGCAAAGACACCTGTAACTTGTTTGCCAAAAACATACATATTTAAATTATTTTTAGCTGCTACCGCATATACTGTGATTGTAAAATTTAAATCGTGTTAGCTGAATTATGCCAATTATTGGTCACGTAATATGAGAAACAATCCTTTTCTTTAACTCCACTGAAAAACGTTACTGTATTATTTAAGAATCACGTTTGATGGCAATTTGCTTGAAAATTTTGTGGTGTTTGCTGAAGCATTTGTACGGACTAGGGAAGGAACCAGAAGCAGAAGCATTCATATGTCATATATAAGTCCTACCCGTTCAGATTTATTAAATTAAATTAGAAAAATATATACGTTTGATATTTAATTATAAAAGCCTTATATTTAATTATAAAAGTATCGCAAAAGGATGTTTTCAAAAGTGGAAAAAGAATTTATCAAAAACTGATTTTTTTTATTTCGGACCAGCACTTTGGGGATAACCCCTTTATATGCAGCGTATTCCTCCCAGAGCTAGAGAGAAGGAATAGTGTTAAGAGGACAGATATACTCGTATACCGACTAAAAGATGAGAGTTTTTTGCCCAGCTGTTTTTGGATTTTACTTCACTAGTAAATTTCGCTACAGGTGCCGATAAGCAGGCTATTGTATACTGATCTTTTTATTAGATGAAACCAGACTACAACGTTTAACACAACCATGCACGCAAGCAGATCACAAATATTTGACAATACATTTATATCTCAGAGCGGAGTTGAAGTTAGGATCTGAGGCACCGCAGTCGTGCTTTCAATACCGTAACCAACAGCATTCATTTCTTTTATTTCATTATTAAGTGTTATGGACAATCGTTGCACAGGATGTCAACATGTCGGTTTAACGACACCATGAAATTAAGCTACTTGTTTTGGATAACAACAACACTGCAATAATTTTCCAGTCACCTGTCTTCGACTCCCTACGACTCTTCTCTCTTCCTCAATTTGAATTGACCTGTGAAATAAGAAGCGTATAAAGGGCCTTTTGGGAGATAAAGAGGAAACCCTGAGAGAGCTTAAGGACGTATAGGGAAGGGCATATCACGACTGATCCGAGGATTGGAAAAAAAGCTGGCACAATTGAATTATATTACAAAGAAATTTATATTCGTTTAATATGTTTCATTGGATTTGTAGTCAGCAATATGCCAAACTGAACTGTTTCCTTTACCAGAGTTAAGAACTTCTCTCTCGAGCTTCTTTCTTATACGGTTGATACATAATTGTTGGATTTTTCGCTATATGTTATCGGTTTGATTTTAGAGAACTTCCAGCTAAAAAGTATGTTTTCAAAAGTAGAAAAATAATTTTTAATAGTACAAGAAATCAGACCTTAAAATTTAACACAATCATGCACGAATGCAAATCATAAAAAGTATACATCATATTCATGGTTGAGTTGAACTCAGGAGTTAAGGCTGCGCTTTCATTATTGTAGCCAACAGCATTGATTCTCTTCATTAGCTTAAATGTTTATTTGACTAAAAGTTGTTATGGACAATTGTTTCTGATAATGTCAACATATCGGTTATATCACTCAACGATGTTAAAAAAAATGTTTTGACCAACAACACTGCAATAATTTCTCAGCCACTGTATTAATCAATTTTGCCTCCTTGTGAGCCTCCTCTGTTCCCGAAAATATGGAGACCCGTGGAAAAATTAGCGTTTGAGTCTGTTTGGAAGAGAACTTAAGGATATACAAAGAATACAATACTGATACTGATCTGCTGATTGGAAAAAACTAGCACAATTGTTGAATGAATACATTTTATAGAAAATTTGTATTCGCTTTAGTTTTTGAAAAGGATTCACAGTCCGCTTTATACAAAACTTAATTGTTTTCGTTACCATGTATTAACACCTTTGCAGCGCTATGAGTGCTTGTTTCTTAAGTCTTTTGTTTTTTATAAAGAAGCAGGTACGAGGATTGTATATAAAAATGTGTTTAAACACGAAGTCTTATACTATTTTTTAACTCATTAACTACTAACACAAGAATTATTATTTAGGCCTAATTTCAGAAATAAATAGTAGTTGAAGGGATACTTCCCCCTTCTTATTACTAATAATGATTTGAATTTGCTTCCATATTTGCTTGAGTTAGATATTAAATTTGAGTGAATTATTGTCAAATTATTAGTAAATTCTTAAGCACAGTTTTTCCCCGCATGTAAGCAAGAAAATTTTATTGGCAGTAGTATTTAGTTTAAACAATTTCTGATAAAAGACAAATTATGAATGAAAATTATGGTTTAACATGTCAACTCTGCACCGATTTGGTTGTTTATGGCAGGTTAAAAGGTGAGGCACGAGTCTTGAATATAAGAAAAACAATAATTCGTCAGTGCAAGTCAACAGAAATAGTGTCCATTAAGTCATAAACAGTATGAAGTAGTTCCCAATTAATAAAATCTTCAAATATTTACTTAATATAACCAAACAAACAGTAAAACAAACGATGCTTGAATAGAAAACCAACATTATTCGTTGGTGCATAAAAGCTCCACCTCAATACACTTTCATTTCGGCTGATTATTAAAGATATGCGATATTATTAGAAATGATGTCTTGTATAATATTTGACAAGGAAATTGAAATGCGTAGCTAAAAAACACCTTCGATTTCTTGACATTCGAATAAAAAAAAAGAAAAATATTTGTTTACAATAAATAATGTGTTTCGTTGGAGGAGAAAATAAAACTTTCCTTCCTTGTCTGGATTTCGAACAGAAATCTATCTTCCATAGATTTGTCTGCATGTCAATTTCATTACTGTGACTGTTGAGAAATTCATTGAAATTATGTTGAATTGGAAAGAATTTATTTTGTTTTTTTTTTTTTGTATGACTTATTATTTGAGTTATAATGCAACACAGATTTTTTTATTGTTCAAAAGCAATAAAAGTTTCAAGTCTCTTAATAATTTTCTATTGCAGTTGTTGCTGTTTGTTGTGGTAATCAATCAATTGTTAGTTTTCTTGCACTTATGCCAATAACATGCACACTTACATACTCGTACATGTGATTCTGTGTTAGTGTTTTGTTTCTACTTGTATCTACAAGATATTGTGCATGTGCATGTATTGTACAAGTGTCTGAGCTTAATCTGGAAATGTGTTGTGTTTGCTTGTAGGATAACCTGTTGTATATCAAGGGACAGGCGTATCAAAATATGTTAATTTGGGAAATAATGTGCTTGTGCTTTTACAATGGATTTTATATATAAATTTTTTTTTTAATTAATAACAATAAAAGAGAAATTTTAATGGATGTTGCATTTTTCTAACATGTCTTCAGAATGTCGAATCTGACCTTTTTACAAATATAAATTAAAAATGTTTGTGTCTGCAATATAACGGGTGATAAGAGAAATTTTGAGTGCAACAGTCTTTTTCAATAAGAGTTTTTTACTCTATGATATTGATTAAACTTTTTTTAACTTTTCTTAAATATTGTTTATATAAGGGATATATGGAAAATGAAATGGGTTAAATATTTTGTTTCGAGTTTGAATTTCAAGTGTAATTTTTTGAAGTGAAGATTTTTGTCTTTAAATGCGAAAATTGGCAACCACGATAATACCCTTTTTATGTACTCGTATGCAGAGGGTGTTTTTTTATAGAGTGATACATGTTTAAATCATAATAAAATATAATAATGCAATTTTGATATCGATGAAACGGCCTTTATTGGATAGCAAATTTTATGTCATTAATATCTACGCTGGCGCGTACAAGGCGCAATCTGGAACACCAATTTTCACCAACAGTAAAATTCTGACCATCATGGTTTTTGAAGACTTGACTCCGCCGGCCCATAAAGCTCATCAAACAGTAATTTTATGTGGATATAATGGTGTTTCGACAAAAGCTTGCGGATTCTTCTCACTCGAAATGAGACAATTCTGTTTATTTACGTACCCATTCAACCAAAAATGAACTTCATCGGAAAATAAAATTTTGAATGGATGAAGTGCACGATAAGTTTGACGAAGAGAACCATTATTTTGATTAAACATTTCCACAATTTGCACGCGTTGAAATGTCAAAGAAAACTAAACAAAAAACAATTATCAACTGTTAAATGGGTGGTTAAATAAAGCAGTGATGCCAGCTCAAAGTTGTATCACTCTATATAAAACACCATATATTAAAACGTTTGCTAAAAATTATTTGTTATTGTTAAATATCATCATGGAAACCAGAAACAATTAGAAATATGTATCAGTTGCACTCCAAACTTTATAGAAATACTTAATAAAATTTTAGTTTAGGTATTACCTGCAACAGTTAACCCAAAGACCACAAAGAGTTGACTCGATTCCGTATTCAGCCAAATTATACCATCGAAAGTGGTACGGAAATTATAAGAAGTAACAGTGTTTTGATCACATATTAAAAAAAGATGAGAGGAGAGGGTGGATTTTTAATATTTTATTCTTCAGATTAGCAAAAAAATTTCACTAGAATAGCGATCAGACAACTGCTGCGGTTGGCCTCACAATACCCAATTCGATCGAGCGTAAACTGCTTCCTGAAACTTTTAATTCTTGGGAATGATGAGATATTTTTGATGGTTTCTCCTGCACACTCCCAGCTACGGCTTCGATATGTTTGAGTGTGCACACTGTACGAGATGTTTCACGTCAAGGTGCATTTATAATGAAACCGTTTTCAAGAACCTTAGCAATAAATTTGCGTATACTGGGCACTGTAGCTCCTCCTTTGCGATAAAATTTTTGACGATATTTTCATGCTATTTCCGATCAATTTGCTGTGATTTGGTAACAAAGTTCTGAAAAATTCCAACGCTGCTCAATTGTAAATCGATTTATTACGATCATTGGAGATAATCTACAGAGTTTTGAGTCAGAATAGTGTAACATAAATAAAGCCCGATTCGTAATAAACGCTGGTTCAAATTTAAACCGATTGATGATTCTTATTAGCGCTCTGCTTTATTAATGATTTACTGACGTTGTGCATAAGGTCTTTTAAAACTATTATAAAAAATATTTATGCAAGAACCACACTTAATACTAAAAAAGAATATTTTACCTGCAATAAAAAATCTCAAATGGAACATAATTAATTATGATTCGCTCGCAGCGCTTATCTGCTAAATGTGGTGTTATTAGTTAACTTCAAAAAGCTTTTATTAAATTTTAAAATAAAATGCAAAAAACTTATATGATATGATATGAGCCAAAACACTTGATAATATATTGAATATTTCATGCCTTAAATATTTCAAATAAGAGAATTAGTATAGGAAAATCATATTTCACATGGCTTTAGTTTAAAAACATTCCAACAGAGTAAATGCGAGTAACAATAAATTTGCCTAAAAATATATTTGTGAAACCATTGTGGCCGTTGTGTATTACAGAACAACTGGCAAAATTCTTCATGTCCACAAACAAAATCATCCTTTCATCTATATAAAAATGCTGATGTCTTCAAAAAACCCCACATGCTTTTGGAAATAACAATAATAATAAAAAATAAGTGAAAATAAAAAACTGCAGCAGTTTATAAGCTTTCGAAAAATGTGTCAAATTGCAAACGTTTTAACATTTTTCATATGATGACAATCTTTTCTGAATATACATTTTTTTCTTTGACCGTTTTGCGTTTTTTATTTAATACGAGCACTGCTGTGTTTTCACTTCCTGTGAATTTCTGAGCTTAAAATACAAAACAAAATGTTTACGCAGTCTTTGTCGGTCATAAAAATATATACAGAAATATTTAACAATTTTTACTTACCATTCAATATATGAAGCAGGAATAGCTTTGGGCGGTACAAATTTCAGGGTTGGGACTTACATTTTTGATTAAATTGTACCTGTTGGATTCTGTTGGCGGCATCTGTTAGATGACATTTATAACTTTAAATACGCAGGGTTCTTTTGTTAGTCGAAATTTTTTCATCATATATAAATCTAGACTTTTGAAAGGTCCTTAAACGAAATCCACTTAATGCTAATTTGTCCTGGCAAAAGTCAACTGAAATTTCTCTTCATGTGAAAATATTATGAAAAAGAAAACTATACATAAAACTAAACAATTTAAATCTCGTTGAATTTTTAGTTTAATTCCTTTCATTTTATTTTGTAATAGAGTTTCGAAATAATGCTTTCGAAGTTCGCAATATTGATGGTTTTCCTAAGTCATTCCGTACTTATTAAGTTCCGCTCTGAAAATTCTCTATATGAAAAAATATTATTAAAAAGAAAATATTATATAAAATAAAACAATTTATTTTTCGAGTTTCAAGGTACCAAAAGGACGTACTTAAAGTCTTGCGAACAACATGTTTAAAAGAGAACTGCTACGCACAAGTACTTTTTTCACAAGAAAAATGTTTGTCTTAAGCAACAGGAGCATAATAAAGTGTATGTGTTTTGCATTTTATTTAAGTTTATTTTCTTTCTGTTTCGTTGCTGCTGCTGCTGTTTATTTGTTTTGAACTTTTGGTTAAAACAAGTGCACAGCAGGGGTTGTCGTTGTGTTCAATAAATATTACTGCTTATTTTATTCTCGGTTTAAAATAAAGCAAAACATTTGCCTTTCTATAGCAGTGCAATCGTTAAGCAATTTATATATTTATTTATATATTTCTTTATATTTTCACCAGATCAAATTGCCGATCAATAGTTATGGCTGCATAAGCGTGTATTATGGTAAAATTTGTATCCCTAAAAATAAATTTTTATTAAATAACGAAATTCAATGAAATGTAAGACATATTAATGCAAAACAATGCAAATTCCTTGAGACAAATAAAACTCACTTATATCTGAACGATCATGTGCATATATTTTTGTCTTTTATATGCGATGATTCTCAAAAAATTTGTATAATAAAATGAAAACTGAAAAGAAAAGGACTTTTTTACAAAAATTTGCATTTAAATGCCATAAACATTGATTTTATTCAAAAATAAAAAACAAAATTGTCCAATAAAAATTGATCATTAACTTCAGAAAAGAAGTAGGACTCAATATAGAATTAAGGAGTACCATCTATTTTGTTTAAAATCTTTTACATGCCTACGCAGATTTCTACGAGATTAAGTCGTTTAGAATCTAAAATATTTTGTCAAGGATTCAAGTATTTCAAAAAAAGTTATCCGTTTATAAATGACGACAAAAAAAAAACATTTCTTTAAGAATTTGGTCACCCAACTACAGAATAATTGACTCCATAACACATTCCCTTAAGAGTTATATAGTTTTTAGCTTTACTAAGAAAACTCTTCTGTTACATCCACTACACTGCCTATATATAAAACAAAAGACTGAAGACACAAACTTTTTTTGTGATTTTCAACTGTTAACAATGCAGTTAATTAGATTTTTGTAAGAAAAAAAAGAGTACTAAAACTCTCTTTGGCATACCATAAAAGCAAATTATATTAAATTAGAAGTTTTGAAAAAAATCAACAAGAATTGTCTGAAATGGTTAACGACTATACATCACACTCATGTTAACAACAAGTGTATTATTAACAATATGAATTATAAGAACTTAACAATACTGCCGACAATTAAATGAAAACCTACGCAACTTGTTTTAATTTTCTTATTTTTATTGTTATTGCCATTGCTTTGAACGGCAAAATGAAAAATCACAGGGAAAAAAGTTAAACAAACTGATAGTGTTTTCTTCCTTCACTTTTTTTTGTTCATGAGGCAACTGTGGGAGAAGAACTAAAGGGTTACAAGTAATATTGGAAACAACAGTCATCGAGTTGCATATATATTTATATACAAAATTTTAAATAATTTGTAGACCTCTTGTTATTCGCTTGTGGTTAGACAGAACTTACGTTGATGCAGGTGCCAGCTCATAGCGGATAGACGAGCTGCCCAGAACCGACTCAGGCATTAACCTCATCAATGATACTATAAAAAAAACTTCTGCGATCTATATAGTGACAGGGCTTACATAGTTAGAGACAATAAAGATGAATGGTTGGTACGAAAGTATCTTCATGCTGCAATGAAAAGCGTTCAAAAAAAATGTATGTGAACTACAGTGATTTATTGATGTATTGCCAATGGGATATGCCCTCCTACAGCGAATTTTACTATAGTTTTCCTGAAAAGGAAGAGACAGTAGCCAGCTTTCTTTGCGAATGTCTATTTTTATTTTCACGAGACACACATCTTTAGACAATCATGTGCTGCCCAACATCTTAGAGTTATTAGGGATCGATCTAAGTGATCTTATCAGATATTTTAATACCACGGCTCTGTTTCAGAATAAATAACATGCATATGATGCCTCATGGATTCACACCCAGCAGTCACTGGTCTGTGAAAGTAGTATCATTCATTTGTTAAATGAATGCCTGCAACGTTGTCAGTTTATATATTTTTAAAACACAAAACCTAAGCAAAAAAATCGCATATATTAAAAAATGCACTGAGTTGAAAATTGTTTTTTCTTTGTTATCCTTATTAAAATAATACAGACAATTACAAAGTATAAATGGTAATTATATAACGAACAGTTTATATTTTATATAACGAACAGTTTATATTGCTATATTAAATCGAATTAAGATTCATTAGCTAATTGTTCGAAATTAATTAAATCTCAGAAAGACATGATGATAAATATTCCAAGGCACACAGCAAAGTCAACATCAGTTTTATTCAACTTAAACAGCAGAGCAGAACAGCTGTTCTCGAAAATCGCATCACTTTCATCATCAGAGCTCATGTGTTTATTATGTTTGTCACCACTTTTTAGGTGGCTTAGTTGAATATATATAATATATATAAATTTTAACCTCTTTGAAAGAAAAGTACACATATTTTTAGATATATAAGAACATATAATAGAGTAACTGCAGATATAAAAAACAAAAAACAGAAGTAAACAATATTCGCTTTTAAGTCCAAAAAGGTTATCAAGCTAAAGTTCTAACGTAACACTGAGAAAAAATTAAAATAGACCTACAAACAAAATACCAAGAAAAGATTAATACCGATTAATAAAAGCGAAGTTCTTTCTGTCAGCAGCTTTTAAAAACTATGAGCTTTGATTACAGACTTATTTTCATCGCATAATATTAATTGGCTGCTTGCTTATTACGAATAGAAAAATAATTTAGATACAAATCGAAACTACTTTGACAAAGTGAACTTCCCTTATAAAAAGTCGCCATGGTTTCATGTAATTGCAGTTCAATAATCCTTTTTATATACAAATTTGATATCAGTACTAGCGTAATGGAAAAGAGAAATAACGAAAGTCAATTTTGAAAAGTTCGAGCACCAACCTCAAGCACTAAAAACAGTACGAAAGCTGGCAAGCAGCCATGCCAATCAAATAACCAATAAAAAAATGGTTTTTCAAATATTATTTCTACCCTGATCGACACTTGAGTATAAAGAAGAAAAATGAGAAAGTTCTTGTTACGACTTTCAGGTTTGTTTGAAGCTTTTCACTTATCCAAGTGGAAGTTTGAAATAAATATCTTTAGTTATTCTAAGAAATGTTGGGTAAAAGTTCCTTGGTGATCTGCATTAAACCCAGTGAAGTTAGCATAGGAACTAGCTAAACCCCTCAATTAATCACTTTGAATTTTTTAGTAAGATTTTGAGAAAAAAGAATCAGCACATAATTAAAATTAAAGAGTTTCAAAAGCGACAATTCTTTAAATTATGTACTAGTTTGAAAAAAAAAAAGAAAAAGGGAAAACCGACAATTCGTTAGCCACATCTTCTGATTAATAGAACCTAAAAAACTTCTCTTAAAATGTTTCTTTATTTAGTATATACTAATCCGTACACATTAATATATGTCCCACTGTGTTAATAGCGAAGAAGGTGGTGTAAATGAAAGCACTGATGATGATGGTGATAGAAAAAAGTAAAGCTTTAAATGCAACATCATGACAAAACCATTACACTTGACCATGTCTCGCAACAATAATTTCAATTCATCTACCACCATAAAGGAAAACATACACCGACGTTCAAGCAAAAAGTTATTCCCATATAGAAAGACGGCAAAAGAACAGAACCAACACAATATTTCTTTTTATTTGTTGGCGATAGAGAAGAACATTTAACACAAGCGAAGCGACGATATTGGTGTTGGTGTAAATATACTAACAACAATTTCGAATATGATTACTATTACTAGAAGAAGAGGTTGTGCTTTAAGCTGAACGCAATATTTAGTCAGTTGATGATGCTGTACGTGGATGGAAAAAATTTCGCTTGTATTTGAGTGAGTTAGCGAGTGAGTGATTGATTGATTGGCAGCATGAAGTACTTTTTATTGGTGTTATTGTAAAATGTGAATGATGTTGATGCTAAGGCTGATGCTGTTGCTGTTGCTGTTATTTCTAAGCCCCTTAATGTTGTTGATGTTGATGTTTTCGTTAAAGATACAACAGCAATATACTGGCCTATTGAATCGTTGGTGTGATGGTAGTTGTTGTTGCATTAATATTTTTACGCGTTTTTATAAATTTTCCTTTTTGATGGTATTTTTTCTTTTTTTGCTGATCATCAAACACCAACATCGAACTTTAGGAAATTATCTGTATTGTTGCACGAATGTGTAACTGTGCATGTTCATATTGATTGCTAGGAAATAAGAACTTGTATGCTTATTGATTAGTGGTTTTGTTTCATTTACTTTTTCGTCTTCATCTCTTTTATACAAACTTGCATCAGAAAGCAATTAAATGCCGCTTTTATCACAAGCAGAATATGTTCAAAAGAACATGGCATGGCTCTAACAGTTCATGTACTCTACAGCATGGCTTCATTAATATGCTGGTCTTGACTCTGGAATTCGTAAAATATTTTGTTTGTAATTTGCTGATGTCTTAACAAAATGAGGCACGATCTTTGCTTTTCTTAAGATATTTGCTGTATGCCTGCTGATGTTTTCATGATTATGAGTTGTGTTTAAAAATGTTTTTTTTTATTTATTTGCTAAGTTTTGCTTTTATATTATTGTGCTTAAGGCTTAAGAAATAAGCTTGTTGTAACAGGTGGATTTAAAAACGCCTAAAACTTTTAACAAAAAAAAAACTCAATATCCTCCCTACCATCAACAGCATTTCCAAGGCCTGTGAAATTTATATTAAACATATTCAGTTCGGGGGCATTTAAAATAACGAATTTTACTTCAGAATTGATTCAAAAAATTCACTGAGAGCCACAACAGTGGTTTTCAAGGCGTTTATTTTTGGAAACAAAAACATTAGAGATATACTGGCAGGCAGTTATTTATTAATTTACTTTAATATGTAAATTAAGTTTGAATCCTTTATAAAGCGATAAAAAGATATGATTGAAGACAAATTTAATTAGGTAACCATCGTATATTTTGATATTTTGTCGAGTTGCCAGTGGACTGCATCACACAGTACAGAGAGGCTTCATTCTTTGATTCGCATATGGAATATGCCTCCTACAGAGGTCTTTCTTGGCACAATTCATAGCATATATAGGAGTCAATACCTGAGTGCTGGTCCATAAAAGAAAGGCAAATGCTATTTTTGTTTTTAAATATTTTGTAGTGAAAATTATAGGATACAATTTTTTATTAACATTCATTGTGATAAAGACCTTCCTCAGAAAAATTTTAAAATTATTCCTGTGATCTGCAGATTAAGGATAAAAGGACTATTTTAGATGTCTGAAATTAAATAGGAAAAATTTCGTCTTCTTTGTTATTCTTTTATTTTAATTTTTATTCGTGCATGAGCTCTACATAAGCCAGAGCTCAGAAAAGAGGTTGTGGGAAGGGTGATACAGGGAGTAGTGCCTATGGACGTTCGATTTATCAGTGGTTTCAAAGTTAAGTAACTCATTCCTCTATAACACGAACAATTAAAATTAGCAGGAAGTTGAAGGGATGACTCTAGGATCAACATTTTCCATATAAGACTCTGTAATTTTAATTTCGTGCTGATTCTTTTTTTTTCAAAATTATATTAAAAAATTCATATTGATCGATTGAGGGGCTTTAACTAATTCCTATGCGTATTTCACTGGGGCTAATGCAGATCATCAGGGAACCTTTGCCCACATTTCTTTGCATTTCTTTATCGAAGAAGCGCGAAAGCCCCTTATGGTATATAGTAGTTCTTAACACAATTTAATGTTTTAGTGATTCATTATAGAAGTTCGCAAAAGAGAGGAACCTAAACCAGCACGGAAATTATTTCGAAACTTAGACTTAAGTTTCCAAGCAATCAGACGCTTGTTGTATATAAAGGAATTTATTTGTTGTTGTTTCTATAGTTTTGCTAAAAAAATGTTATGCAATTAAAATATACTTCCTTTATTACTCACGCTAAATGATTTTATGCAAATGATTAAAGCAAATCCTTTGGGAATGAGCTAAAACTTTATTCTGGATGCCATTAATATAATGAAACTTCACACTAATTTGCCTCTAAGACTTAAATTGCTTGATGCTATAACAACCCGTTCACGCTAAACATTCTATACCCTTTTTCTTCTTCCTCTTAACAACGAAAATCCTTTTCATTTTATCGAACATTTAATGCCAAGCAATCGTTTTCAATACCACAATTTACCCCTTGAAATTTTTTGAATGTTTAGTTTTGCTTAACAATTTTATTGGATTTTTTTTTTTGCCTTCAATTTGCCTTAAGCAGAAAATCTTTATTGTATGTTTTGTGAGTGCGATTTATTTCATGAGTTTAACCAACCAAAGTTCCAGCCTACTCGTCGTGTCTTAAATGTCTGGCCGTCTTACCGTTTTAGTGTTGCTATATTTCGTATACAGAGAGAGAGGCCAACAGTAAGCAGCAAGTGCGTCTGGTATGTGATAATGGGATGATGGCAGTATGTTGATGATGCATTCTCTTATTATGTTTGTTTGTTGTTTGAAGCGATTTTGTTTTATTATGTACTTTTTTGTTTTTGCTTATAAAAGAAAAAAGAATGTTATCCAGACAGACTTAAACATAATCTGAGCTTTAAACTAAATGATTCAAGGTTGTTTTATATCGTTTGTTTCTTTTACTACTGCAGCTCCGTCATTCAAGTAATTGCTGGTGATGAATGCTCTGAGGGTTTTTGTTTGTGTGCTGCACTTGTATTAACGTGAAGCCTGGGAATATATAAACTTTTTTGTAGATGATTTGTTAAAGAATGTTAAAGATTAGTTTATGGCAAGAATAACATTTTGTGGTATATGCGGGTGATATTATACATCTCGTATACATTTTTCTTAACAGGTTTATTTTAATTACAAAAGAGAATCATATAAAATGCCTTAAGCTATTCTTATGATGCTGGAATCAAATTTTTCATTTAGGCTGGGAAATTAAATTTACTTTTTTCAAACTTGAAGTAAAAAATATACGTGCAAGTGGTTTAGTTTGAATTATGGCTCTCAATAGAACTGAAAAACTCAAGGACATCAACCTGTAGAAAATGTTTATAAGTCTTATATTTTAGATTCTCTTAGCAATTAGTTTTTGTTTAGTTTTAATTGTTTATTAAACAAATAAGCCTCAAGAAATAATTTTATAAATATATCGTTCATAATCAAATCTTTGGCAGATATATATTTTATACAAATTTTAAACTAGTCCATAATTATAATATATTTTTCAAGTCAGCTTGGCGATAAGGCTGAAATTCAAATCGACATCGTATGCGATACTATAAGCCCTGTGCAGATTATTTAATTTCTAAATGACAAATATTTTCAATCATTTAATTTATAATAAGCTATTCATAATAATATCTTATTTAAAAGTGTGTGGAAGAATTTTAGTGTAACCAATTATATATTAATGTTAATTTATTTTCATAAATGCCTGCTACGTTTGGCAACACAAATTCTATTAAACTTATTCCTTACAAAGGGAATTTTATTGATTCAATTCTAAAAATAACAAAACCTCTCTGCTTACACACAAACTTTCGAAAACCAACTGAGAATTACAAAGTAAAAGGCATAGTAGCATATATTTAATAAATTAAGTACGACAATATCGCAAAAGTATTACCTTAAAAAAGGAATTGTGTGTTTCTAAACTCAGGTATTGGCGTTTGTTTTTGATGTTTGGCAAAAAGGTTTCAAAATTTTTCAAATAAAACCACGTGTATTTTATAATGTCTTATCAATTCAAGACCCCTGTTGTTACACATACACAATAATAACTAACTCTTATTAACATCTTGTGGCTTAAAGCGTTTTATTTTTTTATAATAATAAAAAAAACAAAAAAAAATTTCCATCAAAGATTGTTATGTAAATTTTTAATAGATTTAAAGGTGTTAAAAAATATAATAACAACAGCAAATAAATAATTCCAATGCAAATAACACCTGAATCAAACAATAACTTTTGCATTCGATTTTGCATACTTTTAATCCTTCAGTAAGTTTGTGATCATACGAACAAAGCAAAAGCATCAATACAAATTGAAAGTTTTTACTTATTTGTTTCTATTGATTTTTATATAACAATATATTTTTAAAATCTCCCACTATTCATGGTGTCGAAAATCAAAGCTCATGGAATAGTCTACACACAACTATTAATTTTTTTTTAAGTTTTTGTTCATATTCATGTTTGAAACGAAATTGGACTAAACAATACAACACAAGAGGAAGTTTTAAAGAAATTTACAACGATTTGAAAAGACAAAGTGATACTGGCAACATATTTTTTTTCAGTATTGGACCAGCACTCGGGGGATGACGCCTACATATGCAGTGCATTTTACCCGATCTAGAAAAGAGGGGGATAATGATAAGGCGATATATAAATACAGGTGTCTGCTAATCTTATGAATTTTTTTCTACAGGTACCGATGAAGAAGAGTGGGATATTCTGCTCATTTAGTAATAATGGTATTTTATAAATAAGCAAGAAAATGTCATCATATTACAATATAAAAGAAACATCATTTCTTCAACATTCCGCCTTCCTATTGTATAAATTCTTCAGATATTACAAGCCTTGAGGAAGCTTCACTACAAGGTGGTGATAAATTAGATGTTATATAATTTTTTTAGGTAAAATATAAATACCACAAACTAAGACAAATGTTATGGGTCTAAGTCATAAAAATTACAGTGCACTTGAAGAATAGTCTAAAATAAATTGTATATTAAAAATTTTGTTTGAAAGCACTTATTAATTATATACGATTTGTAATAAAAAAAATGAACTAAAAATTAAAACGTGGCATAAAACATAATTTCCAAAGAGCTTCCATTATAAGTCTGTCTTTGGCACAGTAGGCCTTTTGATATATCTAATTTCTAAGATTTCAGCAATTACAAACTAATTATCTGCTAGAAACAAAATCTCAAGACTTATTTACGAATTAAAAAGGAAAGTAAAATATGTTGCGAGTATTTGGAAAACAGAAGTTTTTTCTATAGTATTTCATTTCAAATTATTTTTTAACAGGTGGAGGGTTCTAGCTAAAACTCAAGGCTTTTTCTCTTTTAAAGAATATGTAACATTTTTTTCATTTCCTTTTTTAAAAGTGGTAGTTCAAAGGCATGGTAAAATAGAAATAATTTTTCGTAGGAGATATTGGATAAACTCCCAATAAATTCTTTATTTTCAAATAACATTATAATGCCAGTTTCTGTTCAAAAAAGTGAGCGATGCTTCCATTTTTCTAGAATATAAAAAAACATCAGGAGTTTAAAACGAGTTGTTAATTAGTGTCAGACATTTTAATGATAAATCGGGCAGATGCTGACGATTTTGTTTATCAAATTGAGGTCTATAGTATATCTGCTGTAGGTGAAATACTTCCTATTAAAACTTAGAGTAACGTCGGGGTAAAAATTTGCTCAAACAAACGTAACCACTAAATAAATTATTTTAATAATAATATGGACTAATATTTTTTAAGCTTAAGGTCTATTTATTTTTTAATTAAAAAAATAAATTTCCTGAAGAAGTCACACAAAGGAGTGACGAAATATCGAAAAGCAATTTATAATTTAATAAAAATAAAGAGACCTTAAGCTTACAAATATTAGTACATATTATTAATCAAAAAGAGGTCAAAATAGTAGAAGAAGTATTTTAATAATAATTACTATTTATATGAGTACATTTGTTCCAATCCGTACTACAAATAATATTGTATATAAAAGAACTCGATTATTTAACATATTTTTCTGAATTAAAAACACTTTTTGAACGACTTTTCAGTCAAAAACATGTTACATATTTTCTCTTATTTTTTTAAAAATGGGGGCTTGGAAAAGTTTTAAAACAGAAATCATTTTTCGTGAGGGATTTTGGACTCGTTTCTAATAAATTTCTTGTTTTGAAATGACAAAATGAAATCGATATTATTCTAACTAATTAAAGAGGCAAAGTATTTCATATGCACTTAAGAAATTTTAAACCAAAAAAGTTTGACTAATGAAATTTGAAAAATAAAAATTCAGAGAAAAGAACCCTTTAATTCACAAACGATTGTTAAAGTTAATGAATGTTTTAAGAGATCTTTAACCATACACAATCCATACTTTAAAGCCACATTAATTTTAATAATCCTTTATAAATTAGGGGAAAAGAATATAAAACAAACATTATCACAGGAATTTATCTCAAGTGTGTTACCATCAGTTAGGCACAGTTCTCGTATCATTTTTAATAACAAAATTTGAGCAAAGAGAAACTGTTATTACGTTTAATTAAGCGACTTATCAAATATTAATCAGTAAATATACGCAATTGTACTGATAAAGAAAGTGCAGCGGTTATCGAAAACAGTTGGACTGCTCTGCTGCGTATATTGAAAATATTTAAAACTGAAGTTAGTTTTGGAATATATATTATCTCCTTCTGAATTAAAAGTATTTTTCGAACAATTAGCCTGTCAAAATTGATTTTAGTAGTCAATTTAATATGGCACTCAAGCGGGTGCACCTAAAAGTTATTATTAATCAATTTAAGTTGTTAAAAAATAGTGCATGGTACTATTGTTCAGTGCACTACAACCGGCATTATGCACACCCGAGCCACTATAAACAATTGGTGCAACGAATCACAACATATTCCATGTGGTGTGCTAATGAAATATATAATGACATGCATGCCTTCTTTATTTTATAATAACAATCCAGCTTAATATTATATAATGCAAAAACAAGACAAAAACTTTAACACTTGTCTATATGTTTTTCTTTTTTCAAAAACATTATGCCACAACAATCCCAAAATAACATTAAGACCTGGTTCAAGCGCTGTTTTTTTTTTGGCAATAATAATAAAAAGGAATGTATGCCGACAACAATGGCTAAAGATCTCTTCAGAGGGAAAAAGCATATATTTGTTTGTTTTCTTTTGTCTGATTGAAGATTTATGGCTTTTGCAAAAAGTTTTTGAATTTTATTGTTAAGCGCAACACACGTACACAAATTTAGTTTCAACTTAAATAGGAAATCCGAATCCTTAGTTCTGAGAACAGATTTTGTAAATTAAATTGAAAAGTTGCTTTGTGTGGCAAAATAAACCAAATTTTTTTTCTTTTTAAAATTTCATTAAAAAATATCGAATATAGATAAACAAAATTATTTTATTTACAGTATATTTTGAACAACCATTAACCATGATTCATTGGCTTTGTAGTGTAAACATAAGCCATGAATTGAAAAACCACTGTAATTATACATGGTTTTCAATAATTATAGGGTTGTGTTTTTTGAAATTATTTAAACGTTTTTTTTTTGTTTTCTTTTTACAGTTTCAACTCACCTGTTTGCTTAAGTTATTAAAGGTTTTTTTTTGTTTTTTGTTAAGCTTTTAGCTCCAAGCTGTTCATGTTCAGTCATGTTTCGAAGCATATAACTTACACCACATTTGATAGTGGCTGCAATTTAAACGATATCAAAAAAGAACAAAACCGTTTGCATGAGTTTTTATCACCTTAAAACTTTATTGAAAACAATCTTTTTCGATTAGTTTACCATGATAATTCAAACAAATTATTAGCAATTATATGCTGTTGGTTTTGTAGGAATCTAAAACAAACATGATGGAATTAAAAAGATTAGCCAAAACTATAGTAACAACAATATATGCATGTTCATAAGCAAATATTTATTGTTATATTTTAAATTTTAAGCGTCAAGGTTAGAGTTTTGTTGTAAAAAGAACTGAAATCTAATCAATTTTAGGATAAAAAGAGCGAACAACAAAAACCAGACTATAAATATCGAATATATAGCAAAACGTGTTTCTTTCTTAAGTCTTTTGTTTTGTCGTTTCAATATTGTTATAAGAAAATTATTTTTTATTTCATGCCATTGAGTGCCCAAGATTTCAATCTATAGCCCGATTTATAATTATAAATACTTTCAGCATAATTTGCTTATTTAGCTCATTTCGTACCAGAAACCGACTGGGTAAAGAAATCCTAGCAAAACTTGAGGTCTAGCAATACTGACTACGTATTTTTTTTTAATTTAATAATGCTGTTAGCAGTCTGGCTATAATTATAATTGTACCTAAAGAGCTACTGTTTGGTAAAAACTTCCCAAAGTCTCACTGCCAATACCCAAGAAGTTTTCCAAATCAGTTTTCTGGATTTTTACTGTCTTATTCATTAAAGAGCTTTTAGTATTTTAAATCGCTAATAAATCAAATTTTGTATAGAATTTGTTTTACAAACCTTTTATAAAAGAAAATTGTTTTTATGAATAACAACTTGAGTATTTACTTTCAATTTTCCATATTAACAAACACAATTGGAGTTCTATTAAAACTTTTGTTGATCATTATCAAATCTGGTACTGCTACAATTAAATCTTTGGCTTGAGTATAAATAATTTCTTTTTGTAGATCATAAAAAAATATTTATAAAACATCCATCCATGTCCTAAAATATTCGAAGTCTTGCAAAAGTTAAACAAACAAAAATGGCTGCAGCTAAAAATGGTATGAATGACCATCTTCTAAATCTCTAACAAAGTAGATACAGAAAAAAGCACTCCAAACTGCCTTTAGCGTTTCAATAACGAAAACAATACAAAGTTGCTGCATTGAGCTGGTACGAGTTACTCAACTCAAGCTACTTTATAAAAAAAAAGGCAAACTTGTCGTTCATAAGGTCCAAATTGCTAAATGCGTGGGTGCTTTACGCAAGCTTTAGCAACGAAATATAATAAAAATTTAAAATATCACGAGTAAATACGAAGAAGGCAGGTGATTTTAATCTCCAGACGGGAATCAGGCTTTAACAGGTGAACTCAAGCGTAACCTGCACAAGTAAATTGAAATAAAACAAAATGTAATGGCCGTGCGCATGTATTTGCCATAAAATCAAGTTTAATAAACTTTAAATAAAAAGATCTTCTTCAATTTAAAATGCAGCAGAGAGAAGAAAAAAAGAAAGCTAAATCACGATTTATGCTTGAAGCTATTCAAAGCAGTATTCACGCAAAATACATACCGCAAGAACTAAATTTTATATACCCGGCAAATTGAATACATTTTTGCTTCTACTGCATCGATCTAGAGCAAACATCAGTTTATGGGATTTTTCAATTCAAGAGATCATACCCATACCAGCAATTGCAATTTTTTTTTAATGCTGGTTTCTTATTTATTCAAGTTTTGTTATGCAGAACTCTTTCAATGAACCTGTCGTTGTGATCAAGAATCATGCAAATTTTCTTACATTTCGGTGGTTGGAGCTGCTAATCTGCATATGGGTGTAGTACTGTTTTGACATTCAGCAATTTCCATAAGAGCTGGCGAACGCCCAAGATTCCAGTTGGGAATTATTTTAAGGAATAATATATTTCTGTGAATGCAGAATACCAAATAACCTTGATATAGGACAAACAAAGTTTGCATATTACAGACAATATGTTTTATTTTAACCCGTTAATAGACAAGGTTTATGCGAAATAAAATATAAGTAATAAACATTTTTTTAATGGCCGGAAATATCAGAATGGCACAAAAAAAAAACACTTCAGTGGGAACAAAAGTATCAACGTATTGTGTTGAAATTTTTTTGTTTATTAGAATCGAAATTAGCATTTTTTCATCTTGACCTAAAAACCTGATATAGAAACCTAAAGTGTTATAAATTATATATTTTGCTATTTTCATATTGAAATGTGTACTTTTTGGGAATTGGTTTTGAAAACTCTTTAATTTTAATTTTTTGCTGATTTCTTTTTCCCAAAATGTTATTAAAATATTAAAATGCATTAAAAAATTTTTATTGAATTAGTTTTTTAATCTTAAAATGTGGTTACCAAGCAATTATTGTGGCTAATTGGCGAGAAAGAACAACAGAAGCGGAATATTTTGCAACGTATTTACACCATCTATAGGAATGACTAGAACTGCAACTGAGGATGCTTCTTTCTTAGGTACTTAACACAAAATTATGAAGAATAAGTTCCCGAATTCGACTACGCACTCTGTAATGAACAAAATATCCCTGATGATCTGCATTAGCCCCAGTGAAATGCGCATGAAACTGGCTAAAATCCCTCAATTGATCACTTTGAATTTTTCATTGAGATTTTGGGGGGAAAAAATCAGCACATAATTAAAAATGAAGAGTTTCTGATGTCGAAGTGCTCTGATCCGCCTCAGTTCAGTGTTGTGTTCACGGTAGGTCTCTTGTCTCTTTAAAAAAGGCTTATGTCGCTAAATACTACCAACAGTTATTACAACTATCATGTATTAAAATTAGTAGAATTCAGAATCCTCTGTCGACAGTATCTGCAGCGAAAAACTAACCAACGAAGTTAAAAGTAAAAATAGCTGCAACAAAATGTCTCTCATCTAATCTGTCTTCATCTGTCGTCCCAACACCATCCTCCTCCTTTCTAGTTCTGGCACAATGCATCTGCATATGTAAGATCCCCCCGCGGTGCACAATAAGCAACTTCGTGAATCGTAACACCTTGTTGCAGTGCTTTCTGGGGAAAAGATAAGAAATGCAGGTGAAAGGATACCTGGGTCTTGCGAAATAAAGGATTAAAAATCAATAGTAGGTGACAAGCCTATATTGGTTTGACTTTGTTGTGCCCCACGGATAAGATCGGAAGTGAAGTGACGATGTTGCCATAAACGGAATTGTTTGAATGAACGTGTGTGGAACATCTACTTCACAGGCGAAACTCTGTTTAACGCACGTTCACTCAAGTAGTTTCGAGTGGCAGACCTCGTTCTTCCCCCATGATTGGCTGATTCTGTGGCCAGATTTTGGATGAGTTATCTTCAGTGAGTCCACGTGGTGGCTGTGGTTTGGTACCAGGAGTAGCTGGGAGAGATGTCAAATAAGGATTGGTGTTCTGACATATTGCAAGTGTGTTGGGATTCCGGCCTAGCTGATGGTAGTCTACATAGGCTGCTGCGAATCAAGGGATTGTGTGAATCAAGGGATTGTCTTATGAGTTTGATCTTTGGTTCCTCTTGGTGCTGACGACATGCATATCCTCGAAAGTAACAACGGTTTTAGAAAGGCTCAAACACCTTAGCAAGGTGTATGAGCATGGTTTTGTGGCGAAACCATATGAGTTAAGTTGCAACCTGTGTAAGCCCAAGGGTTGCACTGGTGTGGCTCCAGGAGGTAGCAGGGGTCGCGGTGGACACCCAATTTCACTCGAGTGCTGAGAGGACCATCAGGTTAAGCCGAAGGCAGGAAATGACGCAAACTTAGGAAATAAGGAGGAGGAAATAACTACAACGAATCATATATATTTTAATGTATATTCTTGTGTCCTCTATAAAGGGCTCGTTTCCTAAGAATCGAACCTAATAAAAAAAATTTAACAAATTTAATTATAATATTGGCAATTTCTTATACAGTATGTCAATTAGGATGAATATAATGCTTGATAAGTGGCCACGTTTAAACCACTACAGTTGTAATTAAGTTCCTACTAGTTTTACTCCGTGGAAAGTTTCTCGCTAAATAAATTACATGTCAAACGCTATTAAAGAACTTACATACTCTTCTTATTATCTGCATAGACACAAAGTGTTTTATAAATCATTTACTAAGCAAAAGGAAATAAAAGGTTTGGAAGGACGACCAAGAACTAAAAATGTTTTGTTACATAAATTTAACCTTAAGTAGCAATACAAAACCAGATATAAAATACAAACTGTTTAAAAAAAGCTTTTCCTTAAACTTATATAAGCAAAATAAGAAAAATACAATTATATAAATATACTTTTACGTTTTTCCAGCTTCTGTTTTTTTTTGTAGCGAGATTTTCCAGTCTATAAATTAAACAAAACGCCCCACCTTAATATGGATATATTTTTCTTTAAATATCTATTTCGTGGGTCATATTAATTTGCTCTAATTTTTATATGTCGTTCGATTTGGTTGTTTTTTTTTTTTGTGTTTTTAACTTGACAAACTAAAAATACACACAACAAATAAGTTCATAGAGTTGTTAAAAAATACAAAATACGTATACAATTGTTTAAAAGTTTTTTTTCTTAGTTTCATATGTTATTGTTATTGAAATAGTTCGAATATGTCTGATTTTGCACTCATATTTGTTAGTTAAACCGCAAACATGTTTATGACTTTTAACGTGTAGTTAACGATAATATCATCAATAAAATAATACACATTTGCACTAGATTGAATTTTCATTCATATACAAAAATCAATAGTTAAGTTGCACTCGCATTTATCAAATATTTTATAAAATAAGAATAACAAATAGTTTTTTTAATATAAAGAAAATGTTTTTAAAATGAACAGACTTCAACACATAAGAAGTGTTATCTTATATCCTCTTATTTCTCGGGCAAACACATGAACCCTTTAAGAAACGTTTGTCAAAGAATAGTGATGACGCTTATTTCATCAAATATTTGATAGATGTGAATAACAAATAGTTTTTTTAATATAAAGAAAATGTTTTTAAAATGAACAGACTTCAACACATAAGAAGTGTTATCTTATATCCTCTTATTTCTCGGGCAAACACATGAACCCTTTAAGAAACGTTTGTCAAAGAATAGTGATGACGCTTATTTCATCAAATATTTGATAGATGTGAATAACAAATAGTTTTTTTAATATAAAGAAAATGTTTTTAAAATGAACAGACTTCAGCACATAAGAAGTGTTATCTTATATCCTCTTATTTCTCGGGCAAACACATGAACCCTTTAAGAAACGTTTGTCAAAGAATAGTGCTGACGCTTATTTCATAAAATATTTGATAGATGTGAATGTAGCTCAAAATTAACACAATACATAACGGCATATATACAAACGGACATTGTTTGAGTTGTTCAAATATCCCCGTACTTATAAGAAAATGGTTCGATTGAGGCGAAGCAGGTCCCATAACAGGTTGTTCCAAAATAAAACAAAAACAAAAATAATAATATTAACAGACATAAAAATTGTTAAAGAAAACTATAGATAGATAAACACATGTTGCTGGCTAATTTTCTTTAGTGTTATGGGGCGTATGTAACACTGATTAGTTCCTAACTAACTTCACTAACAACGCTGGACTTCGTTCGGCGACTATACTCAGAGTGTCATGAATAGGGATTTTAGTTTGAGTTGTTACTAATGTAATCAGTTAAACTTATTTCAATAGCAAAAAGTCAGTTATTTTATTTAGTTTTTTTCAATATTTCTCTACGCCTTTTTGTAGCTTCTACAGGAAAATATATAACAATTCTCGAATAGATGCAAGCAGAGGCAAACACGGCTGTATAGCAAACATCAGAAGCATTTGGAAACAAGCGACATAGTTTCTCACACAAGAAGTATTTCGCATTCGCAGGATTATTTACCAACTGAACTCTTTTAATTTTCAAATGTCGCAGGGTGTACTACCACTTTGTAATTGTATTTGTTTATCAACATTTTCTATGTGTTCAAATACAATCTGAAATTGAAAGTGTAAAAAAACTATCAAATTATTTAAACCCACCACACTCACAAACACATACACAACTACACAATGCCAACATATATGCATAATATATGCATACATTCGGTTTATTGCAAAATTAGGCTAAAAATCTTAAATCATACGAAAAATGAAGGCAAAAAATTTGTAAATAAATAAAATGCACCTTGTAGATCTACTACTATTTTGGGTTTGGTCCGTTTACTTGCAGACGACCACATGTTGGGGCCATGTCTAACTGCTGACCAATTTCAAAATCATTTATAAATTTAGTTAAAACTATTAAGAAAAAATGAAAAATAAAATTTTATTAAACATTTTGCTTTATACCTGCAGTATGTTATGTAGCATGTAAATAATTTATCTTTTTTCCACAATGTTTTTGAAAATTGAAAATGAAATATTCAAAATCTGGACTAAAACTAAATCTTATAACAGCAAACACACATGCATTCATACGTTCAAAAAATCCTTGCTGCCTTAACAAAAATCAATCGCTTTTTTAGTTAATTAATTACGATTTATTGACTACATGTTGTTGATTGTTTTACGACAAAAACGTAAACGTCATTCAATATTTTACTTTTTTTTCTACTTCTACTTCTCCTTCTGCTCTCTATCGATTTGTTGTATATTTGCCGTTTTAGTAATTGTCGCGTTCCTTTTTTTTCCTGCAAATCATGGTTACCAATTATTTAAATTTTATTTTTCATTTCATTGTGGCATATTGATTGTTTCAACGTTGATATTTGTTTTTCTGTTTGGTTGCTGATTTGCCTGTTGCAATTGCTTGTGCGGCAGTGACATGTGTAAAATGGTTTGTTATAGAAAATATCAATTCATAGTTTATGCTTATTTTCGCTTAGAGTCTGTGGAAAGAGATTTTTAAAAAGTGATAATTTGTTTTTTTAACTTTGTTTATGTTTAATCATGCAGGTGGTTTGATTTTAGGTGGGCTTCAAGTTGATGCCAAAGAGGTTGGATTGTAGTAGATTTGTAGGTTTATAAGAGAAACTTGATGTATTAGTAGATATATATATATATATATATATATATATAAACGAACTCGATATATATTCCAGACTTATCATATTTCGAGGCAAACAGTAATTTTTATCAGTTATTTAAGGTCATATAGAAATTTAGGCTGTATTTTTCGCAAAAGTTGCAGAGGTATTCCTTTTAAGATCGTTTTCGATATTTTTTCCACATATCGGGCGTGATTTTGGCTATCAATTGACGAAGTTTGGTTTTTAAATTCCTTAATATTGTGTGAGTATCCACTTATACATATTTGTTCAAATCACATGATCTTGATGCTTATTCTACTTCCCAGAATGCCAAGCCAAAAAACTGTTCGTGTAATAAAGACAAAATCAACAGTGTTGGTGAAACTACATAATTTTCTATTCATTTTCTTTAATATTAAGCCGATATATAGGCCATTATAGTAAGACACTAGATGGGAGCAACTATGGAGAACTCCTTGAAATCGGCAAATTTAGGTGAAACGCCACACTTTCATTAACAAAGAGAATATATTCGACAAAGTCAATATTGCAACGATGCACAGGTCGGACTGTATCTCTAACGCTTTCGGCGTATACAAATGATTTTAAAATCTGGAAAATATCCTTTTCGAAAACTGGCCACTTTGAAATAACCGCATTTGTTGGATGTCTTAAATATATTATAGTTTTCTTCAGTTATTATACGATTCACATTCGTAATTAGAAAATCTTTTTTAAAATATGACAAATCAGATGGTAGATATTTAATAACGGAGAGCTCTTTCAGAGTTTTATCAGTTCTTTTGCTTTGAAAGCAAGTGGAAATAAGAAATATTTATTATATTATATTGTCACAAACCCTTCTGGATATTTGTCGAAAAGTAGGTGAACATCTTCCAACCAGCTCAAGGATATCAGGTGAGGTAAATACTTTTTTATCATATCGGACGGACATATGACTCTTCAACTAAGCTGACTGTGAATAGGGCAGAGACCTTTGGAGGAATTTGTCTACATTAGCTGCCCGCCCTTCCTCGTTTACATCAAATTGAATTTTAAGATGTTAGACTGGTGGCTTTGAAATTACGAAATAGATAGCCCCTTTTGTTTTTCCGCTTGCAAAACAAGTGGAAATAAAAAATACTTATTATATCTTTACGATTAAACATACATTTTTGTAACATTTAAAAGGTTCAAAAAAGACGATTAAATCCTTTTTCGTAGCATTTCTATACTTTAGAAAAATATTAAAGCCCAACTCGCTAAATCTGGAATAGTGGGTTACTACCCATGTGCAGTAAAATATACCGTCAAGATCGTACCATATATTTGTTAATGGTTTTTACCTCAGTGTATTACAGCAGAAAAGCTACGTTTTAAGGCCTTTAAATAAATATGTTAAAGCCATTAGATCTAACTTTTTATTGCTCTCTTATTAGCAAAGAACATGATATTTTTCGCACTTGATGCCATTTAAAAAATATATTTCCTTTTCCATAGGAAATTAAAAAGAGAAATGAAATAAAATATTTCACCAAATTAATTGTATTTAAATATATAGTAATTAAGACAACTGATTTATTGCAAAATCTTGAAGCAATTAAAGTGTTGTATTCCACGATAATAAAAAGAGGAGCTTAAAAGCGTTGTACCTTAAAAATCTTCATTCAAAATACTAAAATCCTTTAATATGGCCGATCAAATAAACGTAACGTAATTAATACAAGGCTTTTGTTTGCTCATATATAAACTTTTAGTTTTAAAAATACACTTTAACTCAACATCAGTTAAAGATTTCATTGTGGCCCAACAAGAGGAAAAATCATTTAAAAGTTATACCAAAAATAAACAAATTTATCACTCTGATATCAATAACATATCATTAAAAGTCAAATAAATATTTAAGCAAAAAAAATTTTAGACATCGAAATAAAAGGAAACATAAAATACATACCACGAAAACCGATTTTACTCGCAAACATGCGAGAATAGTTTATTTTCCTTTAAGCTGAAACAATTTTTTTTTTAATTTTATTTTCTTCATCAACAACTTTTAAAAGTTGCGATGTCAGTGTGTGTGTTTGCAGTTGTTTGTTTTTGGGACTTTTTATTTTTTTTTTGTTCATTTTGTTGTTAACTTAAACATGAATATTACCAAATTACTACTTGGTAGTACGTACGTGCAAATATTATTCGATATATTAAGTATTGCGATCATATTTCGCTTCGTACTCGTGTGCATGTTGGCAAGGAAAACAGACAGAAAAAAATTTGTTCGTTTTTTATTTTTATTTTGTATGTGGACAGCAATATGTTGTGATCAATATTTAGTTAAATGATTTATCTCAACTCTTAATAAATCACTTTTAAAATGTTTTTAGCGATAAAAATTAATCAATATATTGGTGGCACTTCAATAAAACACACAATATTTATGAGTGTATTCAATGCATATAATACAACATGATATAAATACTTGGTTATTAAAAAATTATACAATAAATTTGAGAGAAAAAAAGTAAAGGATAAGGAGCATTAAATGGTAAAAAGTAGAAAATTAGCGAGGGTTGTTTATTATGCTTTAAAGGTTACTTAAAATCTATTAAGAAATTAACGATAGAGCTAGACTTTGTTTTTTCTTTTTATTTGAGGCATGATTATTAACATATTTATAATATATTTAAGATGTTAACGAATAATATTTTAAGTTTAATTATAAAAAATAAAATTTACAGAGTGATTCTACAACAAACTTTATAACTTTTCTCAAAACCCTCAGGTATTATGTTGTTGACAAATGGCTTCAAGTTTATTAAAGTACAGTTTTTCTTTCAAATAATAACCTAAAAGAAAAATATGGGAGTGTTTAAATTCTCTATATATGTGGAAGTCAATTGAAATTACTTATACGCGAAAGAATATATTCGCCAAATATGTCGTATATAAGAGTCATTATGTCCATCACAGTGTGCGCTATGGGTGGTGTTGGCTGACGTAGTAAGATACAAGACTACGATCCCTTACGTCCCGAGTTCGACTCAGCATTCAGTCATCGATAATGTGTAAAATTTTTCTGATCTGTATTAGTGCAGGATTGTGTTAATTGTAGTCGGCTTGTCTCAATGACAAAGGCAAAACACTGGTCGCTGAACAATATCGACAGCGATTAACACCGTCCTGTACTACAAGAGCAGAATACAGCACCCTTATTCATCGATATCTGTAGCAAAAAGTTCACCGACGAAGTAAAAATAGCTTTAAATTATTTTCTATCTTGAATTCCGTCCTCTTAACACTATCCCCTCATTTCCCACTTCCAGCACAATGCACTGCATATTTAGGAGTTTTCCCCTGAGTGCTGGTACAACTAAAAAAAAAAAAACATAATAGCGAATGGTTTTTTGCAGCCTACCTGATATATAACACTAGTGAGATGACAGCCCGTGCTCTTTCAAGAAAATATGTGTAGAATTTCGGCTGTTTAACTAACCTCGGATTTTCCGTAGCCAATATCCTGCATATTACCGAACCAATTTAAATAATTGGAAACAGGGAATGCTGATCCATTTATACAATAAAGAAATTTCAGCAACTTGGGACAGTTGTTCAATTGTGAACTGTTTTATTTTTAATTATGAAACCTACTCTACAAAAAGCTGAAAAGGTATGGCAAACAAATTGTTTTATAAAACGTTATAAGAAACTCTTTCCTATCCCAGTAAAAAAAATTGGAAGTACATTTTAAGGAAGCACCTTTTCGTTGCTTTCAGAGCTCATATATTTGCCTCTACCAGCACACTTTTTATATAAATTTCTTGAAAGATTGTAGAAATGGCCAATAGATTTCAGATTTTGACCAAATAAACAGGAAAGCATTTAAAAAGTATATAGTTACAAAAGTCTTATTGAAATATAGTTTCTTTTAAGGAAAAACTGAAAAAACTTTAAGCTAAATATGTTCAGCTGAAATGGGTTTACAATAATATATAAAAAGTCCTTTTAAATTTAAATTTATATAAAATCCAAGCTGACCGAAATCAGCATGCTTAATACATATATGAACTGGAATTAAGGAGACTCGGCCCATATACAAGACCTTAAAAATATTTTAGGATTAAAATGTCCTTGGTTGGTAACACAAAAGATTTGTATTTCTTCCTTCCTTATGCCTACCCTCGCAGTTTTGTACATAAAAAACTACGCATACATGGAATTATATGTGTATTTAGTCCGCTTATATGGTTCAATCATTTTGCATAGAGGAAAATTAATAAAAACTATAAAAACAACAACAAAAATATACCGACGACGGCAGCAGTGCAAAGTGAAAAAAAAAATCTGGTAATAGAACTTAAGCAAATGGCAATTACTTAGTTTGCCAAGTTGCATGCAACTTGTTTTGTTGCACGTTCATTCATTCGTTCATTCCAGCGATTGTTCATTATATTTGCTCAAAATGCATATATTCACTTTTAGCCATAATAATCATATTGAGATTTGTTGGCTTTGATGTCGTAAATATTGCTAATCCTTTTGCGGCGATATCTGTTATTGCTCATTAGATTTTTTCAATTGATCTGGTTAAAGTTGCTTTTGTTGAAATTGCCTGCGGGGGCTGAGTTGATGTTTTCTTTTGTATAGAAATCAGTGTCCAGTGGCTTTTCATATTTTTGGCAGTTTTAGTGGTTTTTAGTATATTTAGATAGTTGCAAAATTTAAATTTTAAATGAATGTCATATGAAAATCGGTAGCGTATTATATTGTGTTATATTTTAGGTAGAAGTAAAGATAGACTAAAGAATAAAATATTGAAGAGCTGAGCTATAAATCACCTGTTTACTTTGGACTTGTTTAGAAAGAGATGTTTTCGTTTTATAATTATCACAAATTGATCGGCATAATAAGCGTGTGCATAAAAATATCTGATATATTCATGCAGGTTTTATGTGTTTATCTCTATTCATAAAAGAAATCATTTTAATTTTCAAACACTTAATATATAAATGTGCGATAAAAATATTTTTATATTAAATTTAATTCTTAAAACCTTCAAATGTAGAAAAATAATTATCATATAATATGACATGATTAGTATTCTAAATCTACAAGTAAAAGTCATCATTATTTTTATATCACACACATCAGGGCTGAACGGCTGTTTTCGAAAGGCGCTACACTTTTGTCATCAGTATTGGTCTGCTTTTTTATATTCTCACTTAATAATTGCCTTAGTGTAATGTAATAAAAGATCGAATATATAACAATTATATAATGGAAAAAGATACGAGAACTGTTTTAAACCGATAGTTGCACAGTAAGGAAAATTATTCCAATTAAGAAAATCATTCCAACTTAACAACATCAAAAGAAGTTGCAATAACCAGATTTTTCCGCACTTAAAGGCTCATCAATTTATTTGGAATACATTTTTGAAATTGCCATGGACAAATAATTTATTTAGCCATAAATCAATATTTCAATTAAAATTTCTACTCTCCATGGCATTTCTATTTTATTTGCATTAAAATTTATACACCTACACAAACTTTTCTTTGTGCAAACTTAGATTAAAATCAACATCATACGTACAGTTTTGTTTGCTTAAATAAACATAACTCTTCTTATTTTTTACTTAAAAAAAAAAGAAAAGATAGAAACTCAATCACTCAAACCAATTTTATTTTCTATTTTATGCTAAAGCTAATAAGGATTGCTGGCATGTTGGATTCTTCACCTGAAATGGGACACAAAAATGTTTTATTCGAAATATTATAGAAGCCTAAAATGATTTACTCATTTTGGTAAAAAATATATTTAGTGAAAAATGGAAGTATTTTTCAACAAAATCACACTTGATCAACCAATTTTTATACCTTCAATAAAGTTAAAAAATAGTTTGTTGTAACATAAAACAATTATAGAATAGATTAAAGTCTTAAATGAGACCAGTATAAATTTTATGAATATATCCGATGAATTATTTTGAAATACATATATTTTCACTATCTCAAAATAATACCTTTTTGTGGAATGAAAATGGTATCAAATCTGTTTCTAGAGATGAAAGATTAATGAAATAGATATTGTTGTTGTTAGTTGAAAACATGTGCAAAATAAAGAAACATGCCAATAAAAATAAACACTTACGTCTTCAATTATAATTAATAACTTCATCATCAACATCAGGCTAATAATCTCACTTGTAATGGTACCGTTAACCTTCAAAGTCGTCTCTTCTTACATGTTTCTTTCAATCTCAGTTTTAGTTTTCGTCGGCTTTTTGCTTAATGCAGTTCTCCGGTTTGTGTGTGTAAATTAAAAGTTCTGTTTAATTAAATAAAATTGCCAAATAAATACAGTAAAATGCTACCATAATTAATGAAATTAATAATTCATATTTCAGTTTATAAGTTGTGATAATTGTGTTAAATATAAAAGAAATTTTTGCTAATAAGTTTACTCAAAAGTGTTTCCAACAAATAAATTTAAGTAATTTTTCTTTCTTTGATTCCATAAAAAAGTGTATAAAAAATACCGTTGTTATTGTTATTTTTCTTTTTTTTAATGTGTATACATAGTTGTTCTGTTCCTTTAATGATAATTGTTGTTGTTGTTTGTTATTGCACAATGTGTGTGCATGTCTCTCAGGAATCAGTAAAGAGAGAGGAATTAAATAACAGGTAATTGTTTTTGTATGTTTTTGCTTTGATTTATTTTATTACAACCAAATTAATTTGCTCGGGATGAATTAAAGCAAAGAATGCAAATACAAGCATACGTAAATATATGTGTATGTATGAATTTAATATTGTTTAACAATTAGGAAGAGATGTTGGAATGTAAATGAAATATTAAGAGAATTTTGTTTACTTTATATGAATGTTTCTATTAGCTGGACCTTTTCTTTGTTTTTATAAGCAGAAGCAGTGATGCATTTCTTTTATTTTTGTTACGAATCGACTATAGAATTTATTTTTTTGCTTACAAAATTAATTCCTGCCTGTATCGCCGTTTGATTATTGTTTGGATGCCCTATTTTTCAGAATTATTTATTTAAAAAATAATTCGTACAGATTTTTAATATTATTTTGAATGGAGTTTTATATAGAACAATATAAGTTTGAATCATAATAAAACAAGGATATATATATATATATATATATATATATATATATATATATATATTTTTTTTTTTATTTTAATATCAATGCAATGATGGGCTGTATTTGAAAGAAACTGTTATGAAATTATTATTTGAATACAATTTCTGCCATGTGGCCGCTGGTACATAAAAGGCGCAATCGAGATCAAAAATATCCAACAACTTATCGCAGCATTTGCGGCCGTATTTCGCTAAATGATGGTATTCAATTCTTCGTAGTTTATTTACGTACATAAGAGACTCAACATAACCCTAGAGAAAATAATCCAGTGGTGTTCACATGATCATGGTGGTCAATTAATTGGGAAAGATTAATGCCACGTAATTGAGGTAAAAATACCTCGAATCATGTTTCTACACCGTTCACAATTGACAGTAACATTCTCACCATCATCGTTTTTGAAGACACATGGGCCAATGACTCCTCCAGCGACAAAAGCTTGTGGATTCTCTTCACTTTAAATGCAACAACTCTGCTTATATATGTACCCATTCAACCAGAAATGGGCTTCTTCGGAAAATAAAATTTTGAATGGATTGACGAATAAAATTAATTAGTTTTTATTAAAAATTTCAACAATTTACACGCGTTGCTCTGGTGTAAATCGATTCACAATGAAATTTCAAAGCACCTTAAACAAAACGCAACTATCAGCTAATAAATTGGTGCTCAAATGAAGCAGTGAGGCCAACTCAAAGTTGTGACACTCTAAAAAAAACACGCGTTGTGTAATCGCCAAAAATTTAGACCAACAGTTATATGGTCTATTTTATTACAACTTCTTTTATTTTATAAATTTTGAAATTGGTTTTTAACAAAAATACTGGAATTAGATTTCGTCTTTTATTTCCATTTCATAAAAAAAACTGAATTTTTACATGAAGACGATTGATTCCATATGATAATTTTGAGCATAATTGAAAGAAAAAAACATCTAAAGAATTTTAAGTTTAAGAAAATCTATCTAAAAGTTTGCTAACATTTCTAAAGTCGCCAGTAGTGCCGCATTATTTAACCGAAAGTCTGTCGAAATTTTTAACGACCACAGCTACACCTTGGTCATTGAGTCATATATAAAAAAATTAACACAATTTTATTTTCATGCAAATCAAAAGACTTCCATACCACTTGCTGTAGCATAATTTAGAATCATCTACTACTGCTATTTTCCTTAAACCTGTCCATATCCTTAGCATTACAATTACTTCAAGCGAATCAAAAATGAAAAAAAGCACAACGTAGTAATTCTGTGTGCACTTCCATGGAGGGGCAAAAAAAAAAGAGTGCTGGAAAAAAAATTGTTGGTAAATGTAATAAATTTTCTTTAATTTCTCATAAATTTTACTTTGCATAAAGTTTGAATATTGTATTGTTAACGCCAAGAACAATACAAAACAATAACGATATGGCTACAACAAAGAGCAACAGTGAGTGCAGCAGCCGCATTTGAAAGACCACTGTAGCAACCATAACACCCGCTATAATTTGCATATGTTATGCATTTTGTTATCCTGCATATATATGAAGCGTATAAAGCTTTTCAAACACATACAGACATAATCAAACAGTCTCGTATCTATGTTCGTTTGTATTTGTGTAAGTAGATTTAGTTGTGTGTTTATATGCAGATGCAAGTGGAGGTGGGTTTGTTTTTAGAGACGCCAGTATTAGAAATTAAACAAAATATGGCTAAAACTAAAAGTTTGCGGCATGAAAAAGATACAAAACACTTGAGTGCTAAAAAAACATGACACTTTCTATTCCATATACTCGGTTGGACTTTATTTAGTTGATAAGAGTATAAAATAAGTATCATTAATTTTTTTTATTTTTTTATTTTTGAATTGGCGACATCATGTCCAAAAGTGTAGGTTAGTGAAAATCATCCAGGAAAATGCACTAAAAGTTCATAAAAAAAAGTGCTGCAAACATATAAACCGAACTTTGAACACGGTTTTTGATATGCAGCTCATGTGATACGATTCTGAAATATATCCAAAGAATCTTTATGATCTGTAATAGAACTCTATTATCCTTTTGAAGATATTTAGCACTAACTCTATATTTAAGAATCGAATACAGAGTAACGAAGGGAGTGCGGCTTAACTTTTAAATATAGCTATTTACTGATCTTCCTTGGAAAATATATGTCAAGATTATGAATTTGTCATATCAGCGACTGCAGTGCTCAGATAAAATAATTATCGGCTGATACCTTTTTAGTCCAGGTTCACACTTTGAACTTTTTTCTGCTTGAATTCTTTTCAATGCAATCATTAAGGAAGCCTAAATATACACAGAGAATTCTGTTTCAACAAGTTTTAATTTTCTAATTTTATACTTATTTTTCCCCCACAAAATGTTACCAAGAAATTCAAAGTGATCAATTGAGGGGTTAAGTCAGTTTCTACGCACATTTCACTGGGGCTAGTGAAGATCACCAGGGAACCTTTACCTAACAGTTCTTCGAAAACATATTATTTTAAACTTCCTCTTTAATAAGTTTTAATTTTTTTTATTCTCAATTCTTACACATTTAACTGCAAATATTTTTTTTATATATAACCTGCACTCAGCCATTGTGCGAGATATAGGAAAATAGGTTGTTGGAAGGGAGATAAAGGAAGATCTGCCTTTGGACATTCGGTTTGCGATTCCCTAAGTTAAACATGTCAGGATATGCCTCTGTAGGAAGTTTAATTGTCTTTGTAATGAGTGGTGCGGTTTACTGGCAACTCGACCACAAAAGGATGCGCCCTGCGTGTACAGCGTATGAAAAATATATATATTTTATTTAAAACTTTTTATATTTAAAAGCCATATTGTTACCAAAAAAATATCATTATTTTAAAGTTTTCTAAATTTTTCTTCGGAAAGGAAATGCCAAATAACAATAATTATGAATAACAAAAAAAAAACGAACTTCTAGAGTTCACGCAATCCTGTGTATTCACGCCACCAAAAACTCAAGAAATGAGCAGCAATAACTTTCTTGTGTGAAGCTGGGCTTAGAAACGCATTCTTTACATGTCATTAAAACCGAAAAATTTAATTGATTAAAATATGAGGGCAATGATTTGGGATTGAAAGTGATGACTTGATTGAAAAATTTGACTCAAGCATATCATGCGATTCCTTGAATACGATATAGTCGAAATAATAAAATATTTTTTCGGGAACAACATTTGCTTTTATGATATGGTTATATAATTCGTGAAACTTCCCTAGAAAAAGCAAATCATTTAACGAAACCAAAATGCTTGCGATCTAAGAAAACAAACAGCGACAGCATGAGAGTAAAGTAGTTTTTAGCTTTTTTTATTACTTTTGCTCTTTTTAATCACTTCAAAAGCATTTGGCGCCATTGTTATTTTCTAAACGTAAAGTTTTCTATATATTTCTGCAACGATTTTGGCTTAAATACACAAACGCACTACTGCACTGTAAACGATCTTTTGTTTATATATACGAGTATTCGCGAGTGTGTATTTAGATGTCATATGATCCCTGTTATATGAGCACTTTGATCATTCATTACCTTCATTGTTGCAGTATGTGTTGGCTTGATAGACAAAACAAAACTGTAGTTTATGGTTGACAGCAGCAAATCATGTTTATGTCGCCGCTGTTATGTTTTCGTTAGAGTCTTTCTTTTGTTGTTGCTGTTGTTTTTCTTGGTCTTTCTATACATCATGGATATACCAAGTTGAAGTGAAGTTTCAATAGAGAAAAAAACAAACTTCAATATAAACTTTTTTTCTATAGTTAAGCGCCCTTTTAATGCGTCGTTGCTTAAAAAGTGTCTAACGTTGTATTTTAAGTACAGAGTATCGAGGAAAAGTAAATATATGAGTAACTGTTATTTTATGTGTTTGGCTTAGCTTTTGTATATTTCACTCTAATTTACATAGATTATTTCGCAATATGGAATTTGAATTAATTACATGCAAAACAATAATATATCTTAGAGTGATTGCATGTATAACTACAATAAAATGTATTGCTTTTGCTTAAGTTAGAGACCATTAATTGTATTCTTAAAGATATTGATCTTCAATCATATGATTTTTATGTTGGTGATACAGGAAGTCCGATTTCTTACGATTCATTAGCTCTTATTTCAAATTATCAGTAGACTTCAAATTAAGTTCAATAATGGCAAAACCTCAGAGCTGGTGCACAAACTTTTACAAGAATTAAATAAATAAAATATGGAAAACGTTTTATCCTAAAGGTTATCCCTGTAACTTGTCGCAAACTTTAAGCGCAAATCTGTTGTAGCCTAGTTCTTTTTATATTCTATGCTTTTGAGCTAGTTGATAATTATTTTGAAACCGCTATAACTTTTGAAAAAATAAACCGATTCCTATGTGATAAGCAGTGATACAGTTTTCTATTCTTGTGAAAGTTTCCAGAACACTAAGTGATCAGTAGTGCGATTCAGTAATATTAATTGTGATAATCGTTTCGATAAAATAAACATCTTAACTGATCAAGATAGGGAATTGCTCAGATAAGATGTGCAAAATATATAATAATACAATTTAGCAAATGTATTTTTCTAAGTTTATTTTGTATGTCGTAAAATGTACTGCATCGAATCTTTTCAAATTCATAGAAATTCCAAATTTGAGAAAACTATTTGAACGTTACGAGTTTGCTTTGATTCGGATCAGCCGTGCAAAACTTATGATCGGCTCATAAACACAAAATTTCCCTAAAGTGGACTCACTTTAAAAAGAGTTACCCTCTTTTATTTCTATAATCGTATATAATCGGTATAATCATACATAGACATAGTTAACAACTCTGGGCTTTAAGATTGCAAAATATCTGTCGCAGTTAAAAGCTAAAAACCTTCTTTTAGGAAAGTATCAATTAGAAGAAGCATTATAATCGTTACTGACCTTCTCCTATACAACTGAAGCCGGTTTTTGGAACTGACTGAGGTACACGATTAATTGTTGGTCACGACTATTCTGAATTAACTTTTTAAAGTCTTAATTTTCAACATTATTTAGACAGACGTAAATATGTCATATATCCAAATCCGTCCAACTATTTCATATGATATACATTTTTAAATAAATAAATAACAAAGAATTTGGAATTCTAATAACTGAACATATTTTATTTATCACAACAATTAGAAACACTTCGTTAGACTTTCTTATTCCCATGACTAAAATCAATCAAAAAAGTGGATATTAAGTACCCCTTTTCATTATTGTGAAAAATATGCCGCATGTTTTCACTCAATGACTGATGGCAAGCAAACGCAAGACAAAGAAGTGAAACTGAGAAAAAACGAAACAGTTGAAATTGACAGCAATAATTAAATAAATAATAAAAACTACACCAGTTTGTAATAAAGTCTACAACAGCCGTAACGAAACAATATTGAACACTTCAGAAACAACTAGTGAACGGACGAATGGAACTTTCAAGTTCAGTAAAATTGTTATCAGCTTCTTAAATAGAAAATAATCAACAACAATAAACACGCAAATCAACACAAATAGACAGAAGATTTTATTATTTGTATTTACAAATAAGGGTAGCGAAAGCAATAATCACCAGGATGATAAAATGGATAAGCTAAAGCAAAGTTAAGGGTGTGTAATTAAATAAGCGCAACGGAGGCATTACTTGAGCAACGGTGTTGGTGATGAAGCACTTGCAGCAGCAGCAGCAGCAAATTGCTGGTGATTACTTTCGATACAATGTAACGAAATTATGGCTGCGGGTATGGCGAATGAATGATGGGTCTGCTTTTGTTTGTCGAGTACGAGTACCATCAGCTAAATAAAGCGTCATTGTCAGGTTGTACTTGAGAGGAAGAGTGCGTGCATATTATTTTTTTTTTTTCTTATATTTTCTCTATGTGTGTGTGTGAAAATGATGTGCAGAATTCATGGTTGTGTGGATGTTTGTGCATTAATGGTTTAATGGTTTTGTTTTTTCAAGTGGAGACACCAACAACACTTTGAAACGTGGGAATTTTAATTTTGGGGTGGCTGCTGGTAGTGTGTTCATTTTTATCTTAACTATGATATTGTGTTAATTTTTCGGTGGTTAAAATGATGGAACGTTGAAATATTTTTCTTTTAGATTGCATAACGCTGGGTACTGCACAGTGAAGCGAAAGTGGAATTATGTTGAAAAAAATCTCCTTATATAAAATAATGTTTTTGTAACATTGAATATATGAATAATTATTTTTGTGGGTATACATACGACACTTTAGCATTTAATATTAACTATAACCACTGAACAGTTGCTTTCAATCTGTTAGTAGGTGAAGTTTAAGATCGCTCATTTACATCACTTGTCAAGTTTTAAGTTAATGGAAATGTTAATGGACTTGGTCTTATCAGTCAATTTGATGTCTTGCCTTTGCTTTTTGATCGGAAATACTTTGAAAACATGCTCAACGATGAAAAATTGATTCAAACCTTTCTCACTGCAACATTGATACAAGTTCAGAAGGACATCAAACAAAAACCAGATAAGCTTAATGTGACCATCTATTTTGTTTTATTTTTTTTTTCTAAAATCAGTTAGGACTGGATAAGAACAAACCTGGCTTATTGTATTGCTTCGAGGGTTTATATCACTGATTTAATATTCATCATAGTCGTCTTTGAAAAAGTGGATTTTCTTAAAAGGATTAATATCTTAGCACTTGTGATATTGTATAACCATATCGTAACTTCTGCACTCTTAAGCTATATCTGACAGGCAGTCTCCATTTCCTGGAAATATCTTAAGAGTCTTTTAACCTGCAGTCGTTTGCGTTGCTTTTATGTAAAATATTACCCTTTTATCTCACAGTTGTATAACACTTACATAAAAGCCAGTTCTTTTTTAATATTCTTACGGATCCTCACCTGATTACCATGCGAGGAGTTCTTTAACATTTTTATATCGACTTCGTTAGTGTGATTATAATAAATCGCACTCTTTAAATCAGAATTACTGAAGTTATTCTTAGACAATATGATGTAAATTCCAAATCATTGAGACTTGTTTGAATAAAATAATTATGATTTAGAGTATAGTAATACCTTCGATATAACTCATTCCTTTCGATGAGGTATCCTTTCAGCAGATAGTAGCACATAATGTTTCTTGTGTCACTAACTTAAAAACAACAATAATATAAAGATAGAAAAATAAGAGATACATAGAAGAAGAACATGTGGCGATCATAAAATTGATGTCTAGAAAAGTCTTAAGAAATATCACGGATTAATAAATGCTCATATAAAAATTATATATTTTGTTCCTATAAGAAACGAAGAAGTACATTTTTTCTTCTGTATCCTTAAAAATCTATAATTAATTATTTTTAGAAAAATCCATAATTTAAATGATCTAACTTCAACAGCGATAATAGAACGTTAAGTTCTAACAAAATTAGAAATATTAAATATTAGGACTCTTATTCACAAAATATATATTGTGCTAATAAGCTGCTGGTAAGACAAAGTATACCCTATATCAAAAATGTCTTATGATACAAAACAATTTATGTGAATAAGGCCTTAATGGTCTTATGCACTGTACGAATTTCGTATGAAGACACATTGTTTGTGTTTAGATGCAAAATATATTAAGAGTTACAATATAAATCCAAATAATAAGTATCCCTTAAGATGTCGGAAAACCCCCAAGAAGTAAATAATATAAATTTATGTAAAATTGTAGTTTATGTGTTTTAAAAATTAATTTAAGGGCAGTAGAAACCTGAATAGAATAAATTTCTTTATAAAAACGAAACAAAATGAGTTAAATAATTTGCAATTTTTATTAAAAAAAACGACTTTAGGACTTAATTTTAGCTAAAGAATATAAAAAAGTAATCATTAAAATTAATTAATAATACATACTTTTCAGCTGTCTCACTTAAAGCTGGAAGTTCATTTATAAGCAAATTTTAAGGTAGGACGATATCCTTGTTGTCAGAACGAGTGGCTACGCAAGGAGATATATAACAATAAATAAGTCAAACGTCAATGGCGTCATTGTTAAACTATTTTTGAAAGGCTCTATTATGTACAACATCATAAACATTCAAATAGTTCTTACTTAGGCTATAATATAAAATCAAATTCTTGAGGAAAGTTTGCTTTAGAATTCCGTGGTGAATCGCCATAATCTAATTATAAGTATTCTTTAATACCACCGTGATTCACAGGCCATCAGTTAGCAATATATTTCCAGAATAAAAATCGACAAAGAACTACAAACAATAGTTATTGCAAAAATGATGGTAACGCTTTAATTTTAAATACATTATCCTTATGTTATCCTGGCCACTTATCTCGATGAGATTCAAGATTGTTTAGTTACGTTCGTGAGTGAAGATAATAGGGTGGCGGTTTGGATTTGTTGTCTATTTTTTTTTCCTTTGGCCACTTGTAGTTGATGCATATACTTTTTTTCCAGCCGGTGCGTGTCTTGTAATAATAGTACGTGTGCATGTTTGCCTAAGTGGTGTGAGAATAGATTTTCAGTTATTTATGAGAAGTTTAGCATATGCTTTTTAGGACTTATTTCATATCTCGAAGCGTGTATATGTTTGTTTGTTTTTCATGGTTCAAACAGATTTTGATTTTTGCTTTAGAGTTTTAATTTACTTGTACGCTTGGCTATCAATTTTCAAAGCCACTGGCATCTTTAATTTAAAATATTTCTTTTGTCTGGCACGTGCTCATTGTATTGTGTAGCAAATATCAATTTGAAGTATTAAACTTCGGCATATTGTTTATAGAACCTGTCACTATCACACTTTGTGGCATACGTTTAACGGGTGTTATCTAAATAAATACAACTGATCTTTGGATCGTGCTTGGTTATGTTGGGTAAATTTGTCACAGTTGTTGGCAGCAGCCATGATATCTGGTTTACGATAGCCATAGGCTTTTGGAATACGTTGTACAGTTCCAACGATGGTGCTGAAATTTAAATAAAGTTGTTTAGTATATTTCACATCAAAATTTATCACTCTAAGCAGTTCTTATAATTGAAGTTCAAGCAGTTGTTTTAGTTTCTGTTCGTTTATAAAAATATTAAATAAAATGTTTGTCTTAGTCAAAAAAGAGCAACTGTACCAATAATTTCCATGACATTTGCACACGCATTATCGAGCAGATGAATTTGAATAACAAATTCACTTGCACTTAATAGCCAAGACATGATTTAAGGCCATTTCCATTTCCTTAACCAACGAAAGCTAAAACAAAATTTCCAGAGCAATGACACGTGTCAGCTGGCAAAAGATATATATTTTTGCAAGTGAAATAAGATAACAGTAAAAGAAAAATGGAAAATATGGCAAACGGAAATAAAATGAACAAACAAAAATGGGTTACAAGTGAAAAATCAGGCTTAAATAAAAACCAAAAGAAGCAAACTCGTGTGTAGATTTGCAAACAATTACAAAAGCAAAAGGGACTTTCGAATTTTAGGGGAGAAAGATTGCCCATGAAATTAGTGTCCCATAGACAAAAGTATTCGAATATTTTTAGAGTACAAAGAAATAATATTTTTAATGAAATGGCTCAGTATGGATCAGTAGAGTCACCCAATGAACTTAAGGGAATCATTACATCAGACTTGTATGATTATCACAGTCTTGAGGGTGATCATAATAGACCATATATTTCCTCAAAAAACATAACCATTAATTGCTATTGAAAAACATTATAATTCAATTAAGAGCTTATTGAGTTAAATAGTTTTCAATAATATTATATTATATATCGAGCTTAGAAACATGTATATAAATCAAAATATTTTTCTTCACTTTCTAGTGGTTACACTTATTTGGGTAAAAGTTTGCCAATTGTGAGCGCGTATATAAGAATCGTGTATTTATTTAGAGAATTTTATACTATTATAAGGAAATTATTTGACTTCCAAAAAACGTTCCAGTTAATCAGTAATAAGAACTAATTTAATTGTATAAAAAAAAAAAGATTTTGATTTGAAAGTCCTTTTCTCTCTCTAATTTTACAAAAGATTTGTGTAATTCCGTTAAAACTTTTGAGAAGGCCACAGTCATATTAAAATAATTTTATAAATGGCTTTAGTCCTGACAGTAATTATAGCAAATAAAATGTAATTAATTTGAAATTTCGCTCAGGCTATTTATTAAATATTTTGTGGTCAAAGTTTGTTTATAAAGTAGCATTTCATTGGCTTTCGCGCCAAATCTTTAGCACACTTTTTCCCAAATAACAAAGTCTGTCAATTAGGTCACACACTTTCAAAAACAAATTGAGAATTACCAAGAATAAAAATAGCAGGCCTAGTTTTCCAAAGGAATACTGATTGTTTGAAAGGTAGACATTTTAAATAGACTCCAGTGGAGTAAAGGTTTTATTTATCGTACTTTGAATTGGGGTAAAAATCTAGTTAAGATTTATTAAAAGAAACAATGAAAACTTTTGTATATATAATTCTAGCAACTTCACAGCAATTAAATATTTCAAGATATTTTATAAAGCTTGTACGAATTAAAGTACTTTGCAAATTACGAATCTTACTCCCTGATTCGAATAAATAGACGGGGGTATTTAGGAAGAAATAATACAATTGACAGTGGGCTTAAGCAATAAAAGTCTCTATAAGCTTTCTTACAACAATTAACTGCGTATGGCAATCAAAACAACAAAAAAAGATGAAAAAAGAAAATAAAAACAAATTAAACACTTGGCTATAAAAGATGTTGACGATGATGACAAAGACAAGGAACGTGGCAACGGCAACAGCTACAACCAGCCCCAGCACTGATTATGATGATGCTGTCTGGGTTTGTTTGTTTCTGACAGCGTCAGTAGTCATTTTTATTTTGCGTTAAGATAGTGCAACAAATTAGATTAAATACAGACAGAGAAAGAAGAAAAAAAAAAACAAAGAAAACAAAAAATGAGGAGAAAAAGGTATGCTTTTAATGGCTGTGGTGTGGGTTTCTTTATTTAATGGTTCCATGATATGGGTGTCAATTACAGTGCAAAAATATAAAAAGAAAAAATTTAAGAAAACACATCAGCTTCATTTGACTTCATTTAAGTTTTAAGGTTCAAATAAATCAACAAAACTAATTAAATCTAAAGACAAAAGTAACAGGAGGAGTTGAATTCTTTTTTATTTTATTATTTTTACAACTTTTTGGTTAAGAAAATGAAAATATAATATATATTTTTAAGCCAAAATGAAAGAGTTACATTTACAAAGTCTAGGCAGAAAAATGAAACGTGCGTGGGAACTAAGTTGAACTAAAGTCATAAACTATAAAGTGTCCTGTGCGGATGCCACGCAAGAGTAAACCTAAAGCTGAAACAGTTAATTAATGACTTTACACGAAGATCCATCTATTTATATATGTGGAGTAAGTGGTTACAGATTAATTTCCAAGCGTCAAATCGATTTATTTCCTTCCATTGAGAAGTGGTATGATGCGTCACATAAGTGATGCTGCTAAATACCAAACATTCACACGTTAATCATTCTATAAGATATTTTATCAGATTTTTTTTTGTTGTTAAATTCAATTATTTTTTAATTTCATTGTTTTCATATTGTCTTAAATAGTTTTTCACGAATTTCACCAACACGATTTAATGCCAGTACAAAGATTAATTAGATTTCGAACAAAAGAAATTAAATTTCACAAATTTATGGAAATTTCAAGTATAATTAAGCAAATAACGTTGGATCTCTTCTGTAAATAAAATGCATAAGCAATCAAACAGGTCAAGTAGTAAATCACGTTCTTAACACACAAACTAAACAAAGTCATATACGAATTTAAACTTATATGACCATTAAAAAAAAAGGAATAATTCAACTTTTTTAGCCCAACATTAAAGAAATCTAAAATTGTTTTATATTGTAATGAATACACCACCCTCTGGAATCAATAAAGAGGAAATATATAAACTCAAACCAAAAACCAAAAAAAAAAAAGAAGGAATAAAAATAAAGCCAAAAATAACAACCAAAAACGTGCTTAAGAATGTTAACAAAGTTAAAATTTCCTTAAGCAGCTCCAAACATACAAAAAGAAGTAGCTGCGGTAAACAATATTCGTATGAAGAGGAGTTTGTAGTGTTTTCCAGAGAAGCAGCCACAGCCAGCACCCACATAAAAAGAACCAATTAGTTTTAATTTTATAAAAATTCATAAAAATTTTGGCATTTTCTCTTATGTTTTTTTCTAAGTTTGTTTCTTCTTCATCTCTAACAAACCATAAAAATTTCAATTATAGCTCATAATTGCCATAATAACACCATAAAAATAGGAATTTCTTAATGCCACAATGAAATGGACCTTAACATTATTGGCTGATGATGATGATGCTCAACCTCAAAAATACTTGAACGACTCATATGACTGGAACCAAATAGAAAGGAGGTGGCAAAAATATAAGTCTAATTGGCTCTGATAAGAACAGTTCGCTGGCAAGTTGAAAATAGTTCCTTTAAAACCTTAAACTGTACAGCACACCTGAGCTTTTAGCAGAAAAAACCCATATAAACATACTCGTATGTATGTGTGTTTAAAAAGAAATTTTGTCGCTTTTATAATAGGATAGAACAATGACCAAAGAGAATTTTTCACAGGTTTGATATATATGGTGGCTGTGAGCGTCCTGCTGTCACAGTACATTTTGTCTTTGGCTCATTGCTTATAGCAGAGTTGGGAATATTGTGCGATAAGTCATGTGTTAATTACAGCGAAATCAATACTATTCCAGTAACCCATAAGTCATGTAAATAAGCCTAAAATATTGCAGCCAAGTTGCAGTCCACATTGCAACCTTCTTGTATATAATTTTATTGGGTATAAATAGCACTTAAGGAAAAGTCCTTGAAGTGGTTCTTTTAAATTAAATTCTGGTGGTAAAAACCACCAGAAACTGCAATTTACATAGCTTTATTGCTAAAAATGTCCTTACAAAATAAGGGGTTTTAAGTCTAAAGTCCTTAAAGAGTGTGGAAGCAGGACAAATGGTTCTAAGAAGCTCATCTTGCATTCGTTTGCGTCCTTTATGAGATTAAATTTAATTCTCTGATCAGAAACTTCCTGATAAGTGGATAGACTCACAGAATTGATTCTGCTATTGACGCTGAAACTATCGAATCGACAGCAATGCCTGTTGACAAAAGGTTCTCTAATTCCTTCTTTAAAAAACATCGCTTTGGTAAGGCTGTAATATGCTAAACTTATAACGTTGGAGCCATCATTTACTTAGAGAAGTGTTTATAGTATTCATATAGAAATATGAATCGTTCTTCTTACAAATGTTGTGGCTTGAACGTGAGCATTTTTCGAGCACTTCGGCGTTATTAAAGTCACCATAATAGAAATATTGGCAAAAGAGCTTTTAGAAGAGACTGAAAGTGTTATTGTCAGGTCTGCATTTATTCATTGCCGAAAGAATTGCTTCAGTTAGTAAAAGTTGTGTCGTCGCGTCATGATATTTTCAGCAATTGGAATCCATGGCCCTAGGATAAACGCCATTTCTGTTTGCCTGCAAGTGAAAATTATGAGCTGGAAGATGTATGGCCTCAACAGGATAACGAAAAAGCAAACCAATTAGTTTTATCGCACGAGAAGTTTCCAGAAGGAGTAATATCATGTTTTGGCCATGTTTATTAACGTTTTGACACCGTTAGACGTTTTTGTAAAGAGACGTCAGAGGCCATTTTTATGCGGATGGACGTCTAACATTAGAGCATTTTTAAACCGACATCAGTCAAGTCGAATATCTCCTCGGAGATATATATGTACTTATATATATATATATATATATATATATATATATATATACATTACATTATTTTCTTTTAATATAATTTCTTGTTGCTGTTTATGAAACGTCTTATAGTGCGTATATTAATTAATAAAATAAAACAGCTTTTCATACAACTCGCATGCATACAGTTTTGACCGCTTATAGCGCACAATTCCATTATACAACAATAGAAACAAACATTTAAGAAATAAAAATTGGTTATACAAAAAGCACAGGTTGGTTCCCAAGAATAGAATTTTGTGTTATGCCATCTTTTATATTTAAAGTCATAAGCCAACTATTTAAACAATAAACAGCCTACCTGTTGCCTGGAGTCTCTTGCGCTGCACACGTTACGTATGTGCCACAACAATAAGTAGTCGCCGGGTTGACAATAGTTGCATCTAAAACATTAAAGCTTAAGTATGTGTGTTTGTTTTTTTTTTCTTCTTCTTGAAGTTAAGCTTTTACCTTCACGTTGTTTGCTTTTTATATAATTTATCAGATATAATTTTCCAGCATTATTGTTATTACATATAAATATATATCTCCTATATGTATTTAGTTGCATATGTTTCTACTCCTTTTGAGGCTGGTGCAACTGTTGTATGTACTTTTATTACTCTGTTTCGTATTGTTAATACTCGCGTTTGGCTGTTATTGTTACCAACTCTGTTAAACATGATATTTTATTAGTTGTAGTTTATAGAGATCCTTTATTCGCTTATTGTTATTGCTATTGTGTTAGTTGTTACTGTTGTTGTTAAATAAGCACTACTAATAATAGTCATTTATGTGGTTATTTTCTGCTCTAGTAACTTGTTGCTATTAAACTTCTTTGTTGCCGAAAACATACAATTGTATTCATATATAATATTTTCATATACTAACACATACAAGCATGATTGTGTGTGTGTGTGAATATGTGTTAAGATAGTGCGGAATTGATAACTTTTTATTTGTCTTTTCTTACTTTTGAACAATAAGAGACAATAAAAATATTTATTGTTTTTATTTGCAATTGTATTGTTTCAATAGGATTAAGTAATTTTTCCTTAAGTTGGGTTTTAAATTTTTTCTTGTTTCTTTTTCAAATAAATACTATTCGGGGTACAGATGCCGCAAAATGTAATTAAAATCAATTTTATTTAACAACCAGTGGTATAATAGAGAACTTGCAATATGTATTGAAACCAGTGGGAAATTCAATGCAAAATCATGGTTTTTTTAAAAATAGCAGTAACATTTAAATTTCTTCTTCAAGATATAGAAGGCAGACCGATATATCACATGCTGATTCTTCAATTAAATTAGTGCAATTCGGATTTAGATCGACGTAAGCTAGTGTTATTGACCTTTTCTGTGAAATCGTTTCAGTTAAGCCAATAGTAGATCAGTAGGATGTTCTTTACTAACTCCTTGATTTGTAAAACACTGTTGTTTTCATCAACTAAAAAATGTTAAAATTTTTATTAAATTTCGCACAATTAAGTGTGATGAATTTATAACAAAATTGTGTAAAAACGTAGCATTTTAGGGCTTTAATGCTGTTTCAAAAAAAGCAAAATTGTACCTACAAACTAGAATCGAGGATATTCGTAAGTAATTCTTTTCTTTAAATATAGTCCTGTGAACTTCTTTGTTAATCAAATGATAATTTGGATTATAATGACATTTTTCACTTTATTTTAGAGATCCCTGTATATATTTGCATTACAGCACGTTACAAAAAGCAACATAAAATGTATAATCAAAATCTACACAAGTACTTAGCAGACGTAATAAATTTATTTTAAAACAAGTCAATATATATAAGGGTACCAACACACCATTTTTGCTCTACAGTATTTTATTAGATAATTCTTTAAAAAAAATTAACTCAAGTCCTTTTAGAGCAAAGTAAAATCACTAAAGCAAACTAAAAAAAAAAAAAATCCAACACCACATATAAATATAGTTTCTATTAAAAAAAATTTTAAAATTAATTAAGAAAAATTTGTTAAATGCAACATAAATTTGTAAAGCAATTTGCTGGTTAATTGACAAAGCATTAAAAAAAAAACGAAATAAAACAGCAAATAACTGCAAACATGCACTCTATAAACTTAAGCCAACTCGAAACTAATAGCGACAAAAATAAAAGTACAAAAAAGACAAACAAACAAACAACCAACAAATGCTCTGTTTTAGAAATAAAAAATATCGAATGTAAAAACATTTATTTTAACTAATAAAATCATAAACAACAAATAGACTTTTTGGTTAAAGAAAACAGAAAAACTCAACAAAATCTTGGACTCTGTTCTTGAAAAGAGACAAAAAATAAGTAGACAAAAATATACAGCAGACAATTCTATGACTCATAGACAAAACCGCAGACACATGGCTGGAAACAAAAACTGCTCGCATATCTCCAGGTTTATTAATAAGTAGACTTGTTAAAAGTTGCAAAAAATACCAAAAAAAGAAAAAAATTTATACGTTTCATGTAGAGACACATAAATATGTTCATACGAATATTTTAATAAACGAAAAAATCAAATTGAAAAAATAGTCATAAAGTCTCGCTCAGACATGCAAGTGCATTTTAACTCGCAAAACAGCAACAAGAAAAATCTCTGTTAAAACGTTAAAACGTTAAAGCCTTTAGTCATTTTGGTGAAACATGAATATATTTACATACACTTACAACTATTTACGTTTACAGGCTGCAATGTTTTGTATTATTGAAATTTTAGTGTAAAAGTGTGCGTACATTTTTAGAGAGGGCCTTGTTAATTAGTAGGAGTGTTTAGTAAGGCTGAAATAACGCATATGCTAATCTATTCTCTAAGTATTTGTCAGCGTCACATCAAGCCAATATTAAAAATATGATATTCGCCTTTTTCTTGTGGGTTACAATTAACTTCTTCTGATAGTTTGTAATCACTCTTCAAGAACTTGAATATATCAGAAGACTGTTTAGCTGCTGGAAAAAAAAGAACACGGAAGTGATGCATTTTTGATATTGTCTTGACCTGACGTTGACGAACGATTTATGCAAATAAGGGTAATTATATCTTAAAATAATTTAATTATATTTAAGCAATTATAGTTTAAGTAACGAGGGAAATGTCTATTTTGTATTACCAGATTGATAAAAGTAGGGGGTTGGGAATCAACCAGAGAACTGAGTGCAGGTTAACAATCAGTCAATTCAACTTGACAAATCCCTCTTTATTTAACTAATTTTATTTAAAGTCGACCACTTTGTTTCATAAATTTTGAAAAATCTGCCATATTTCAATATAATAAAACATCAAATTATTTTATATAAGGTTCTCTAAAAGGAATATTTTTAAAATATATTATTACTAGAGATTGAGACCGGCAATAAATTATCTTGCCACTAGCTGAAAGAACTATTCTATTGTGCGTATAGAAATTCTTTAATGGTTTTTATATAAACAAGATATCATGTAATAAAATTGAAAGACAATCGATATTCATCAACGTTTATTATATTGATTATTTGAATAAGTGCATGCCTCTACGTGGTTCTAAGCCTCACGTAAAATTGTGAAAAGTTACTTATCTTGCATCAGAGACATTTTAATATTGTGAATATATTTTTATTGGAATGTTAAATGAGTTAAAAAATATTAAAACTAACTGGCAACTCTTTAAATTAATTGTAATTATCCTAAAATGATTTTAAAGAATAAGAGAAGAAATAAAATAAAGAACACTTTAAATTGTGAAGCCAATAAAATAAAATGAGTTTAAAATAAAGAATTTAAAAGTGATAAGAAACGAGACAAATTTAATATATAAAATAATAGGAAGCACTTGAGATTTCAACAAAGAAAATATTATAATTTTGAAAGTATTGAAAATCACTTTCGCATGTAAAGCATTTCATACAGGATTTAGTTTTAGAGTAACCACAGATTCGCTGCTTTCTTGTCCCCATTTCAAATGAAGGAATTTTATGTTTGTTTATCAGTCCATGGCCTTTCTTGAATGTTGTCATTATGGCAATCGGCATCGTTTTATGAGACGCGTATTTGCCAAAGAAAGTGCTGCCATTGCACTCCTCGATTTTCCAATATTTCACTCTATTTTTCTGACTTATTAAAGCTTTGAATGTCTTGAAAACGAAATTGTCGAACCCAACTTTGCAATTTTTTTAAGGCACGAATTGTCGAAAGAAGCATTATTACCTGGATCCATCAAATTGTTCATGATTTGTGACATTTTCAAGGCAATTGTAAAACCATGGAAAAAGGACATTTGGCCTGCTCAACTTATGAATAAAAACAAATTTATGGTTGAATTTATGCTTCTTTTTAAAACAATCTTTTAAGGAAAGCTTACTTATGGGCTATAATTTAGTTCAACAGAGCAAGAAAAAAGGAAGAAAATTAAATAGAAGAAGTGGTCAAGGAGTTGTTGCTATAACTTTAATAATTGTTTAGACTTTCTACTTGCTAAAGAGGGAGTTTGAAATAATATCATTCTAAGGAATGTTGGATACATGTTCCCTGATGATCTGCATTGACCCTAGTGAAATACGGATAGGAATTTGCTATAACCACTTAGAACTTTTTATAATTGACGGTTTTATTCACGTCACAATATTGGGGAGCATTCTGACGACTTTACATATCCCCTTAGAGATTGAAAGAGGGTAAATACCAAACTGATAAATACCCGGTAAAATAGGTTAATTGGGTTAAAATGGGTAAATATGCAGTTATTTACCTAAGAGGTATAAACTATGTTGTAGAAAATTTGGTGAACAAACATTTTGCGATGCATAATTTAGTGTGTTTTATAATAAATTTAATAAAATAGTAATAAAAATACTTACTGAGCAGAAGAAAAGTAACAACTTAAGAAAGTAACTACATTATATAGACACATTTATTGTTGTAATCTTACTTTGAATTAATCGAAATCACTGTCACTGTTATTATCAGTTTCATTCTGAAAATATCTAAAAGAAGAGTGGGGTGTAGAATGGGTGATACCAGTGGAAGTGGAAGATGCTTCTTTGAATGAATTTGCAGACTTCATGATTTCATTCTCAGCCGGTAAAACGTACATATTATATATACCCAAATAAATTCCCAAAAAAGGTATTTACCTGGCATTTACCCGGTATTTACCTACACATCGGGTAAATACCGGGTAGAATCACATCTCTACATATCCGAAATTCTTAAATAGATTCTGTACAGTCGTTTAAGGAGCTTAAGGGAGGTATAACTCCCACGAGTTGAATGACAATTCCTTAAAAAGTACTGATTTGAAGAGTAAAAGTAAATGAACTAAAAATTAATGAAAATCATTAAGAAAAGTTTAAGGACAAGAATATATTGATTTTCTTAACAAAATATGAATGGTTATTGTACAGAATTACATATTCTGTAAATGTAAAATCGATACAAACAAAATGGTAACAATTTACCAGTTCCAATCTGTAATTGATACCAATACAATTGTAGTTATTGAATTTTTCAGTGTCTAGTTGAACAAAAAGTTTTTCACTATAATTTTATATCAATAAGATTTAAATATATCGCTTTTATAAAATAATAACCGTTTGCACAGTTAATGATATATACGACACGTCTGTCCGGCAGTTTAAGGTGTTTACTTCTTATATACAAAAAATATATCATAAAAAGATTTCTCTCGTCAAAGATAATGTCGTTAAATGTGTAAAACTAAAATAAAAATATAACTCAAACAAAAAACCACCGAGCGCCAGACGAAATTTAAGGTGCAGTCAGCGTACAGAGATATCAAAATTGTATGAAACAAAAATATATGCTACAACAACAGCCACAAATTATTTATAGAAACGAAATTCAAAAAAATTACACACAAGATATATACAATTTGAAACTGTTTCTTAAGCCGGTGTTTCTTATAACCAAAAAGCCAAGTGTGTCTTATTGTCACATGCAATTGAAATGCATATTTCGTATTGTTTTGTCCGTTACATTTTTCATGCAATTAATGAATTTGTTAATAATAAATACAGTTGAAGCTGTTAGTTTTATTCACACACACATTCGTTTCTCTACTGACGAACGTAAAACATGCAGCCGTATGAAGTATACTTAATTAAATAAAAAACTTTATTAGCAAAATAATATTAATCATACGCCAGGTACGACAATCAAAGTGTTGATGTTAAAGGCTTTCGAGACGATCAAAAAACAACTATGTGTGTGTATCGTAGTCAATTATCATTTTAATTTTTACTTCACAGTGATTGTTAGCAATATAAACGGCATTGAGTGTTTTAGGATTGTACCAACAGCCCGAAAAAAGTTTTAAATTTTGTTATAATTGTAGTACTAAAAGATTTGTTTAGTTCGATTTATCAAATGAAAATAAGATTTTATTTTATTACACTAAAAAGTATATTAAATACATAAAGTATATTAAAACTTTGTATAATATTTAAGTTTGGTACTTCAAGTATTTGTTAAGATAATGGTTATAGTTATAAGACGTAAGGAAATTATTTGGTATATCATTGTAAATAAAATTTTGTGAGTTAAATTAGATCTTTATTTGAATTAAACCACAAAGTATTTCGATTGTTAGTCTTTTAATTTTTATTATTATTGTATTTATTGACTGAATTATTTCCCTTGTCACGTATACAAAGTTGAACTTAATTATTGTATGACAACTAAAAACAAAAATATGTTGTCAACAGTCTAAATAAACTGTTTTCATATTTAAACAATTATTAGTTGTTGTTATTCTTTATTTCTCTTACAACTGCCATTAGAGTCGGAAAAAAGTAAACCAGTTGTAGAATAAAAACGTAAAAAAATAAATAAGGAAAAGTGATCAGTGAGTTCTTGTTATGACTTTGGTATTTGTTTTAGGCTTTTTACTTATTAAAGTGGAAGTCTGAAATAAATATCTTTAGTTATTCTAAGAAATGTTGGTTAAACGTTCCCTGACGATATGCATTAGCCCCAGTGAAATGCGCATAGGAACTAGTTAAAACCCCTCAACTGATCACTTTGAATTTTTTAGTAAAATTTTGGGAAAAAAGAATCAGCACATAATTAAAATTGAAGAGTTTGAAAAACAACAATTCCCCAAAATATTTATTAAAAACAATATTTAGGAAATATTTTTAAATATTTTTTTACAATCAAAATGGTAATAAATTTCATATTAATCAACTTCTTTTCTTTTTACATTTTAGGTGCTCAAACTCCGTTAATTTTGTTCAATATGTTATAGAAATTGGCAAAATTTGAAAACATATTCAGCTTTATGAATAGGTAAGTGTTAATTGAGCAATTAGTTAGTTAAAATTTTATATGATCACTTGATAATAGAGTGGGTTTTAAAAATCAGTAGTCAAAATGAAATGACAAGACAGTAGGAATTTAGCACACCTTTTAAAGATAACAGCTTTGAAATCGGTATCAAAACTACTGTTTTCCATCACATGATAGATTATTATAACTAAACAAATCTTATGTATTAATAATTTTTACAAACATAATATAAGAAAAGCTTCTTTACATTGAAAGAAGTTTAAGTGTTCTTTAGTATTATATCACCTGTGAAAATAAAAATAAGTAAACACTTGCTGCTTCCAATGAAATTTAAATTGTTTTCGAAATGTTCCTCTTCTTTGTTACATTTTCAATTGTACATTCTTACAGTCTTTTGCTAAAAACAAAAAAAAAAAAAAACTCCAACCAAACAAACACAACTTCTTCAGACTTAACAAAACAAATATTCGTGATTTCTGATAAGCATCGTTTGTAAGTGCCAACTGTGTTTAAAATAACAAAAACAAAAATATAAGCAGAGTTACAAAATAAAATGCGGAAAGCTAATCAAAAACGCGTTCCAAATGAAACTCCTTGGCAAACAAAAGGTAACCAAAACCAACACTCGCAAGGAAGGCAACGAAAGCTCTTGTTGTAAGTGAAACAAAATGAAAAATTTACAAAAAAATAAAACTACAACAAGGAAAAAAGGCTAACTTTAAAACACCTTATAAACCATTTAAAAAAAATGTCAAACACAAACAAAAACCTAAGCCAAGTTCAAAATTTGTGCACTACTGAATAAGTATTTGCGGTTCGTTTTACTGGTGATAGCAGCGGAAATCAAAGCATTTACAAAAGCAATAAATGCGTCTTATATGGCTGATCGTTTGCTACAACTCCGCTCGTTTAATATTTGACTATCAGTTGTCAGCTACTTGAAAAACATAAAAATCCGCAAAACACTCAAACAGAACTATTCGCGTTTTAAATTGCTTCACCGAAACATGTTGGTAACAACTATCACTTATTGGCTGATTAACTCTTTCATTAAAATTGAGTATTAGAAAGACATTTCTGTTAATTACAACAAATTTACTTTAGTTCTCTCTTATTTTTTTCTTTACTCGTTTATTTAATTGCTTTTTTGTTTGTTTGTTTATTTATTTGTTTTTTTTTTTATTTTACTGTTTAGGTCGTGTGATCTTTCAAGTACAAGGTTGTTAATGTGGAAAACATCATTTACTTGTTTCGCCAAGATGTTTGCATGAAACAAGTTCGTGTCTTAAGTCTTTTGTTTTGTGTAGCTTACAGATTTTGATAAGAAATAATCATGTGTTACTTAGAAATAACAACAGAATTAAACAAGATATAAATGTAATGTCTTTGTTTTTCTAATTTAATTGAAAACCAAGTGCAAACTTTTTGAAATTTGTTTTGTCGATATAAAAATAGAAGTTGTTATTGCTGAAATACAAACAAATTAGGTTTTAAAATTGAAATTAAATACATTGTGCATTATGAGCAGCCATTTAGTTTATATTAAGCGACTAAGATTTATTACATATAAAAGGACATATAGAAAACGTTGAAAAACATTGATAAAGCTGTCAAAAAAATCCCCAGATTTTAATCGACAAACAACTTTTTATAATTAAATTTTATATTATGTCAGGCTTGCGTTCATTTTGAATGATGCACAAAAAACTTCTGGGGCTGAAATCCCGCTTAAGATATTTATTCAAATTTCAATACAATTTAATTGATATTTTTGATTGCTACCGAAACTCGTAATTTGCCCCTGATTCTTCCTTTTCTCAACTAGACACTGAATAATTTTATTAGTTTATTCCATCTCTAGGTTGAAAGACTTCAATTTACCTTTTTGTTGGCATCGATTTCAAATTTAAAGAATTAATAATTTGTTATAGAAATTCAATATATTCTCGTCCTAAAACTACTGTTAATGATATTCATACATTTTTATTTCATTTACATTCACTTTTCAAATCAGTACTTTTTAATGAATTATCCTTCAACTCTTTAATTTTAAAATAACGTGTTGATTATATTTTCCCAAAATTTCATTAAAATATTTAAAGTGATCAATTGATGGGCTCTAGCTAGTCCCTACACGCATTTCACGGGGATCAATGCACGTTATCAAGGAACCTTTGCCCAACATTTCTTTGAAGAACTAAAGATATTATTTCAAACTTCCATTTTAATAAGTGAGAGGTCTAAACAAATATCAAAGTCATAACAAGAACTCTCTGATCACTTCTCCTTTTTTATTTTATACGGTTTTATTAAAAATTTGGTTGGCTTTTTTCCGACTGTAATTGTAGTTGTAAAAGAAATAAAGAACAACAACAACTAATAATTGTTTAAATATAAAAACAATTTATTTAGAGTGTTAACAACACAAGTTGTGTAATTGTTCTTAGTTAAAATCTCAGAAGGGCATGATGATAAATATTCCTAGGCACAAAGGAAAGTCAACATCAGTTTTATTCAACTAAGTCGAATAAAACTGAATAAAACTGATGCTGACTTTTCTTTGTGCCTAGGAATATTTATGATCATGCCGTTCTGAGATTTTAACTAAGAACAATTAGCCTATATAAATATTAATATAGCAAAAATAAAATGTTCATTAAAATAAAAATCACATACAAGTTGTGTTATTTTGCACAAGCAATTGCAATTTTTATTTTGGAATTAGTACATATATTGGCGAGTTGTCGTTTTTTAACTCTTTAATTTTAATTATGTGGGGAATCTTTTTTCCTAAAATCTTACTAAACTTTAAAAAGTGATAAGTCTGAAGCAAATTTCAAAGTCATAACAAGAAATCTCTGATCGCTTCTCCTTATTTATTTTCTTACATATTAATTTTTTTTTCTAAAATTGGATGGCTTTGCGACTCTGATTGTAGTTGTTAGGCTTTTAGTTTAAAATAAAAAATATATTGCAATTTAACTAAAAACTGTTACTTAACAACTCCCTCTTAGGCTTTTCAGGCTAAATAACTGTTTCCCGTTTGACGTTAAAGTATTCCCATATTTAAAATAAGGACATTTATTAACCACAATTTTTTTATGGTGCTCAATATAGACTCTTTTCCTCATATAACACAAGCTAATGTTACATGTTATTAATGAGATGTAAAATATTAAATAAAAAAATAACCAAAAACAATTTTGCCAACCTCCATATGGGACGTTATTTTTTTAGGTTAAGATTATATATTAATTTTGTTTTCGTGCTCTTAATGATAAATAAATCAAGCACTTAAAGTGTCAACAAATCTTTGAAAATCTACTCCCAGATTTCCCTGTTTATTTCTTCTATTGTAATCACATTATAGACTTAGCAAATGACTTGATTTGCTCGTGCATTGTATGAAAACTTATGTGCAGCTGGTAAAAAAAAAACGAAAATCATTATTTCATGTACCATTTCAAAGGCACACAACTAACTTTGAAGCCAGTAAATGTATAAATTGTTGCTGTATCTCCCAGCATATATGAATAAGTGCTGCTCATGTCTTACATTTGAATAATACGAGTACATGTGAATATCAAAAATTTAATGTCATATTATCTGCATCATAATTACCCACATTAGATTTATTTTGTTATAACTACTTTACAACAGCAGCAGCACGTTTGCCATTTAGTATTTTGTATTTAATTTCTGTAGACTTACTTTTCGCATGATAAAGATTTTTATGAATGTACTCGGATATTTATTTCTCCTTTGTGGCTTTTGTCATTCTATGACTTAATGTGTCCATAGTACAAGACATAAAATGAATAAAAATATATAAATATATTTCTAAAAATAGTAGGAGAAAAACAAATAATACTATTGTATGCAAATTTTTTATATAAAAACATGATTCATATTTGTTATTACGTGCAAGTACAGTAATGGGTCTCTGCTCTTTCTGCTCCTTTTGATCTACAAGAAAAATCTTTGGCCGATTAGTTGCCAGCAAATAATGACAAAAGCACCACAAAAGAGTTATCAATTTAGCAATTGTTCATAGAAAAATGCTTAAATTACTATTTTTCTTTTTATAATTTTATTATGCATTTTTTATTTATTTCTTGTATTTTAATGATGCCCACGCTTATTTAGTTATCTCACAAACTGCAATAAAAGCCGCTGTTTTTCACAATTCTGTTTAACTTTACAATGTGTTCATGCATATTTATTTATGATTATGATATAATATTTTATTACATTTTTTGTAATGTAACATTTGATATGTTAATTAACACGATTATACGTTTAGTTTATTGATAAAAGAGTGAAGTGCGTTGGGATTAGATTATGTGTACTTTTTAAACCAAATTGTAGTGCAACAAAGTTGCATTCTGAAGCATCAGGTGCTGATTGGTAACTTTGTTTATATCATAATTTATTTAATGATAGTAACAATTTTAATATAAACTATTAGCTGTACCAGTTAATATAGAATCCGTATTGAAATAGACATTGTGTGTCTACAAAAAGTCAAATTAAAGTGCAAGCAAATATATATAATCAGGTTCTTCTCCATAGTATTTTTCTTAATAGGGAACAACTTTATACATATTTTAAAACTAAACTAAGCCACATAAACTATGCCCTACTTCTGTAAACTTTTATACTCTAAGCGAAATTCCTTATTTTCCATTCATCACAAAATAAATATGCACACAATATGTGCAAAGAAAAATCCAATCAGCGCAATAATAGCGCTTACAATCGAATATATAATCATTAACAAAAATATATTTATGCAGCCAACGCATTTATTCACTAACAAAGAATTTATAGAATCATCATCATTATTTACGGAATTCAGACTTGTCTTCGCATTGTGAAAATAGCCACTACGTTCGTGTGTGAAATAATGACCAAATTGGGCTGGAAAAAAAGAATCGCCTTTCAGATGCTATGAAAACGACATTCATGCATGTTGACGACATACACAAAACACTGCTGCCACTATACGAACATAATACTCGTTGCCTGTTCCAAAGATTTGCTGTTAATGTTAGTTGGATATTTGATCCAGTAATAAATCATTCAATCTATTTAATTAATGTGCATCTAAGAGCATTTAGATGCAATTTATTTTAATACGATAATTTATTAATTTATTGACTTTTAATAAGCTCAAGCTTGATATAGAATACAAAGAGTAATACAAGCAATAACTGACGGCTTCATTGCAGGCGAAGTGCTTTTTGAAAAAGTAACGAGACAAAAAAATGAGAGAGAGAAGTAGACTACAACTAAAAATGTATCATTATAAAGTAATAAAGCTCGTATATCAATTTAAATTTAAAGTGCACAGTGGCACTGCAAGTTGTTACATATGAATTAGACTCTACATGGTTGTTCATATAAAACAAATGATATTTTAAAACTATTGATTTTAGCGGATGTTATGGGAAAAAAGAAGATATTTGGGATCGATGAAAATAGAATTTTAATACAAAAAATTTTTCACTTTTATTTGTGTTAAGAAACGAAGCAGCTAAACTATATTACCGTGGCTGGTATATAGTAAATAAATAAAAAAAATATTTTTATTTAAAACGATCATGTACATGCAACTCAATTTCATTACATTCGATTCAATGACATTTCTGATCAAATGACATTTCTGACTCTCCTTGAAACCATGAAATGTGTGCCTATATAAGCGGCACAGGTCAGAAATAAAAGCCACACTGCTCATATATACTTTTTGATATATTTCTTTTAAAATTGCAGCCCACTGTACGTTTAATGCAGTTCGCATGACTCCTTTTCATTTGGTAAAAGTGTAAGCAATTTAATGAACACATACTTCTACTATTCAAATTATAATATGTGTATGAGTGTATGTAACCAGTGCAATATGCTCATCAGTTCACTCTTAACCCTAGAATACGAACCATATTTTAAATACGTTGTAAAGAATAAAAATGGATTCGATGAAATATATATTTATCTGCTTATTACTATGACTCAAAGGCAAATACAACTTTTTTATTAAATGCAATTGATCTTTTTGACACCCTAAAAGTCTATATAAGAAATCGAATAAGTTTCATTCATACCTAAAAATACATTTATTTTATATTTTTAATAATTCATTGCGTGTTGCAAATATGTTTGAGATCATAGCAAAAGGAATAAGAATTAAAAGTACGTAAAAGTTAAAAACCAAAAGAGAAAAGAATCTTAAAAGTTCAAAATTCATTTCTAATTTTGCTGAAATAAAATTTATAAATTTTACATATCACAATTACATTTTTGTCTCGCACCAACCGTCAGGGAATAGCCCCTAAATGTGCAATGTGTTGTGGCAGCACTAAAAAGTAAAATTATTGTTACATAGACCGACGACAAAGAGACCAGTGCATTGCCTTTGTCATTGAAACGAACTGGCAATAATTAACGCAACCGTGCACTATCATAGATCAGAATAGTTCGACACTGTATATTTGGCTGGGTGCGGAGTCGAACTCGCTATCGTAGTCCTCACTATTTCTGCCAAAAGCACCCTCATGGCACTTTAAGGTTCGGTGTAGAGTCACAAACCTTAACCTTGAGCTTTCCGCCGATGGATTAATCGCATATCACATATTTGGCTTATTTTTTTTTAACTCTTCTTATCAGCTAGTCATTGCTGCCACTATTTATTAGAGTAAAAAATATGCTCTTGTTTTGCATATGATAATTGAAAAAACCAACCTTTGACAATTCGTAGAAACAAAAACTACTACTCACTACTACAATATATCATGTACTAAAAGCATATACAATTTAAGAATGTTAGACAAATACATTAGAGCGGTAATCGTCGAATTACTCATACTCTAGGGTTAACATATAAATAAGATTGTTGCAACATAAACTATTACATAAAAGCACCTTGCGTTTTCCGTTCAGTAGTTGCTGATATCGTTCTCTTGTTGCACTTCAACTTTGTTGTGATGACTGGGAATAAATATTTCACAGCAGCTAACTGAGAACGTAAGTTAGTAGTCGTATAGTAGGCCTCGTTTCGATTCAGGTGCTTAAAGATTTACGAGCTGACAAGCGTTAAAAGTTTTAAAGTGTGTTGACAATTATTTTCAATGTTTATTTCAACTGTTAATCAAAGTCTTGCTACAGTTTTTTTTTTGTAGTTCCTTGCTTTCTTAGTCACTCACCAGTCTTCTGGTCTGTTGTATTGCAACACTTCACTATTGCACTTGTACGTTAAATTGTTATTTCTGCACTTATTATAAATTGATATTTAAAGTGATTTCATGCAAATCATTATTTTTCTTTTCTCCTATTAAAAATTTTAATACTTTGTCGGTGCTACATGGAAAAGAGCTGCAAACAACTCCCCCTCTTTTAAGGAGAAAGAGTTTTTGGTGTATGACTTGCATGTTGACCATAAAATAGTCGCATTAATTGACATGCTTTGAAATAGAAGATATGTTTTAATTTCTCACCAAACATTTCACAAATTCTCATGTCAGAAAGATTGAAAAAGCACATATTAAATGATCGTGTTAGTAAAACATGATATACACTTGTAAAAATTGTCTGATAGTAAAAGTTTATTGATATCATTTTTATTACAATCTTAAATTCTAGTTTATCGTATTTTCTCAGTGCGGTGAAAGCTGACATCAATCTTATAGCGAACGATAATTGAAATTATATAGGAATTTTATAATATTCTCTTATTGGACAATGCAGTGCGACAGTAGCTGCATATACTTCTCTCACGCGAAATTTGGTTTTAAAGAATCACTTAATGGCGTGCATAAGTAATTAAAGTTTATATGACATGAGGAGGCTTAACTCAACAACATTCATTTTTAAATATTTTTTATCTATTCCAATTGCATAAGTTAGATTAACTACTCTTTTCCAATATTTAAACAATAACTTCGAGTAAAAAGTTAATCTCAAATATTGTGATTTAGTTTCGTAAAGCGAATATAATGTCTTCATTAGTAATCAATTCGTCTAAACATCTTATTTTTTCATCCATAAAGGCTTAAACTCCAGTTGAGTTATTATTGAAAATATATCTTTCCGTGTAACTTGTGTTTGCACTACTAGTCTTTCAACTAACACTTTACTTGCCACTCTCATTTTAACTTCACTTGCTTTGCAGCACATCAAGCTTTAGTTTATTTTTCAGTACATGTTTGTCTCAGCCTGTCTATCTATTTGGCTGTTGCTTGTATATTTATTTGTCCGTCCTTGCATTCGTTCTCATATGTCTATCAACTCTTGGCCCAGACAGCTTTTCGTTCATCCATGTTTATTTTTTTCCAACACTCTGTTACAAATGATTTATATTTGTCGTATTGTTGACGCTTATTTAACTAATTTTTTAACACACATTTAATGATATCATTAAGTTTCCATTAAACATTTTTGCATTTTTTTCATACATTCATTTAAACAGTTAACAGACATTCGATTTTCTGGCTTGGAGGCAGCGCTCTGTATTGGAAAATGGGTTATTCAAGTGAAAGGTTGTGTGACTGTGCTCACACGTACCATCAGCCGTGAGAGCACCATACCAACCAATTTTTTGGAAATTTATTGATTGATAACAGGTTCAATATGAAGGGGGGCAAAGAAAAAGTCTCATTTTAACTGGTTGGGAAAATTGCGATAATTGCCACTAATTGAATTATTCAATAACTGATTATGTATGGAATATTTTTTATGTATTTGTGGGCAGAATAATTTGATTTAATCAACGCTCGAATGTGTTAAGGTATTCAGGGAATTTTTGTGTGCCAGCCACTTAAAACGTTGGAGTAGCCTGAGAGCTCGTTAGACGTGCTTAATTGAAGTCAATGTAATTTTGTCACAATTGAAATGATTGAAGTGAGTTAAATTATGTGTGATGGTGGGAGTTTTGAGTTTTTTTTTTTCAATATGAAAATATATTATTGCGCGTCAGCTACACATGATGCTTTCAGTTTTACTGCTTCTCAGATGTTCATAAGGTTGGTGTATATCAGGGAATCTAGTATTGTGGCGTTGACTAACTAGTTTTGACTAGTTAAAGGTGTGCGATCTCCTGCCACAGTTTTATGTAACACTTTTTAGAACGTGCAGAGTACCTGCTCAGTGTTGAGATATATTTTATCTCTTAAAGAGACCATGCAGGTAAGGAAGCTAAGAAAATGTACATGATAAATTGGCTTAACATTCAATTCGGGACTAGCATCGCACCATGTTTTACAGCGTTGGCGAATTTGAGGTCAGAAAGTAAATAGGCTGTCAAATGATGGAACGTCAAGAATTTGGCTGTCACCCCTTAACATTTATTTAGTGAAAAGCTGGCAAATTGTAAAATCTTTAAAGAAATTTCTTACTTTTGTTTGCCTCGAGCACTTGGGAATTGACTGATCGATATCATCACATTCTCTGACAAAATCATAACTTTCAATTCGGCGTTCTTGTAAAAGAACAAAATTACCGCATATGGGGCTGGCTTACAAAATCTACAAAAATTTCTGGAAAAACAATTATATCGAAAGAAAGGAACCGTTTTGTGGGGTCAGGCGGTACCATCGGCCCCTATATATCGAAAATAGGACAGGAAAGGCCGACAACATGAATTTCCTGATCTGGACAAATACGATAAAAGATTTTTTGTTTCAGAAATTGGCAAGTTCTGGCATTGATGACCTTTTGTCGCAGCAGAAGGACGCCACATAGCCGGCCAAATAATTCAGTTACTGCTCCCGGTCGCGAGATTTCTCGATTCGGTGATGTCAATTTGCTGCTTTGTCTTTCTGATTTAAACCTTCTGGACTATTTGTCTGGGGCCATCTTACGGGAACAAACTACTTATAACTGACGTTCTAAAAGATGAAATTCGGAGCTGCTGTGACAAGATAGGAAAAGCTTCAATGCAAGCTTTTTTTTAAATTTAACAAAAAGAACGGAAGTCTGAACATGCCCTCGATATACACATTTGCCTCATGTCGTATATTATCATTAATTTCCATATTTATACTTCACTATGGTATATTTGAAATACAAATAAGTTGAGATGAAAAATTACCGGAATAGAGAAAAGTTTATTTGGACTTCTTTTCTGTATGTTCTGGCAACACTGATTACAAGAAATATGCATAAATATGTATATGAATTTGTGTCCATAAGAAGTTTCAAAACTTTTTCATTCACTGCCAACTAATTATCAGTTAACATATTGCCACATACTGTTAGATCATTAGTTATATTTCCAATTATATCAACAGTAATACTTCACCATTATAAACATCAAACTGGCTCAACAATATTTATAATTAATAAATAAGTGTAGCAAAAATATAATCAAAAATATAACATCGAATAACTTATGAAAACAAGTTGCTTACAGTCTGCGAATTCCACACAAGAATTATGAAATTTTATTGAAAATAAAAAGCAATAGAAAAATTATTCTCAGCCCTACCAATTAACGTTCCAAATTAACAATTTGTTATGCCCAAATTAATATGATTTATTTTTAACAAACTTGTAGATAAATATTACGAAATTATGTTTAGAAAATAAGGCTTCATAAAACGATTTGTCAAACACAACATGTGTATGAAAGTCGTTAACTAATTAATTATAACTTTCAGTAAGTAAATTAACATGAAAACATTTTTTAATTTATATATTTCTCCAAGGCCTGGGGGCTTATTTTTTCAAATAAAAAGGAAATAATCTTCGCTACACAACATGTTGCTAATATGTTGTACTTTACGATTTGTGAGAGTTTATTACGATTAAAGGTCATTCTGTCAAATTGGACATTCCGTCAGAGTTAATGCTTAAAAAATACTTTTCATAAAGCTTTTTAAATTGGGTCAAGGAGTTAGTTATTTACATATTAAGTCGCATATCAAATAAAATGTTAATTATAAACATTTGAAAAGGTGTTTCTTAATACGTGACTGTGTAAGTGCTCCAGATCTAAGAAGTTGAGACTTGACACTTTTTAATGCAACTCATTGTACTGCAGAATATATTATATTTGTAATCAATTTATAATATGTTTACTTCCCTGGGGGTATTAAATTATTGCAAGAATCCGAAGCCATATTTTTGATAACCAATTAATTAATTAATTAATTAATTAATTAATTTCTTTCTTTTGACTGAGGAAAAGTGGCTTACGGCGACACAATAGACATTTCCGTGTCATATGAAGTAAGTTTTATATATTCAGTCAACTGCAGATCATTAACAAAGAGACTCCAAATAATTATTACAAATAACTATTAGTAATTAGAGTTTATAAATCTACTTTATAAAAAGTCTTTATAAATTTCTTAATATAATTAAAAATATATGTGTATAAATAAAAATGTAACACTTGCCGAAACTACAAATGACTTCCATTTTTGTAATCAATTGTGTGAAAATTGTGATTGATAAGTCGAGTATGTTATTGATACTCTGAAAGTAAAAAGTTTTTCGACAAAAAAGATTTCTCCACTTCTTCTCCTTGACAATGGGAATAAAGTTCTGGTTAAATTTTATGAAAATTTGGAGAGTAAAAAAGTCTGTCGGCAAAAATTACTATCAATTCTTTTCCCTGGAAATGGGAATGAATTTCTGATTAAAATTTATAAAAATTTAGATCAACATTAAATTCTATAATTTGCAATTAAGCTGCTGTAATAATAAGAAAATACACCTTCGAAGGAGAAGATCATTTACAGGCAAAGTTATGATATATAAAAGCCTGTTAAGCAAAAGAAAAATTTTAAAAACTTTTCTGAACATGGAAACTGAAGCAGAATCAAGCTGGAAGTATTTCCAAACCATCCAAAGCCAAAAGGCCTCAAAAAGGGCTCGAGAATTTTTTTAAGTTTATAAAAACTTAAATATTCTAACACCGAAAACAAACCAAAAACTAAACAGGTATTTAATTATACTATTTTTTTCAAAGTAAATAATTTAAGAAAAAAGTCAAGGTGATCATGGTTGGAGATGTTGCAGATAATCGGGAAACCTTCTACCCCAATTCGCCTTTGAAACTAAAGATAAACTAATAATTAAGCCTTTTGCTAAAAGAGTATTTATATGAAAAGCTCTCACTTTTACAAATGATTTGCATTCGAAATTTAAACATTCAGGAAACTTCACGCAAAATCTCAAGTTTTCAGTTATAAATAATTATTTCAGAAACTCCTTGTCCCAATAAATAAAATCATTTACTGTATATAAGCATTTTTATTTTTTAATCTAAAAAAAAATTGACGCATAATGACAGCTTCAGTATGATAAAAAATTAAACTACAAATTTACAAGAAAGCGAAAAAATATATAAATTGTAATACGAATAAGGAGAGCGGGAGTGTAGGTACGTGATATTTGAAAAGTATTTCAGCGTTTAGACCCACCGCTGTGAAAAACTAATTAAATACTGTTTATTAACAGGTCGAAAACTGCCGATCGACCGACAAAGGCCAGTCAACAGCAACGTTATTGTCTTTGAAGACTATTTATGTGAATAAACGGGCACATACTTCATCATGAGGCCACAAAGAAAAAAAATTATACCTAAACGATATTTTAAGCTCTAAATAAAAATTAGCATAAGACCGTTAATATTGTAAAATATTTTGTGGTAATTTTTCATTTACAAGACCACTTGTACTACCTCCTGATGTGGTGCTTTTATTAGACGACATGGTGATGAGGATGATGATGGTGTGGTCTTTTCAAACAAAAAGCTTGAGATTTCACAAGGCACTGCTCATAAATAAACGATAACAATTCCAAATATGTTATTATATCTTCCAACATTATAAATTAATTAAGCTTGAAAAGGCCAATTTATCAAAACGAAAATACAACGGGGCTTAAAGGAAAATAATAAAATACTGAAGTAATTAAGGAAAATATATAAAAGTCAAATTCAAAAACTCACACAACTCACATATTCCATCGAACGTGAGCCTTTAAGTGTGAATAATTTTATTTACTTGCACTTCTGGTCCGACATCTTCAGCTTTTATCACGTCTTAAATGTATTCAATTTTTTTTTGATTCAGCTGTCTCGAAAATCTAAAACAATAATTTGATTGCCACCACCAACCATTTCGGTTAATCGTCTAACCATGTAATAGTTGCATAAAATAACATGTGTGAATGGCTGGCTGTTGGTTTTTTTAGTAGTCGTTCTGTCGCCCGTGTATACGTGTGTATATCTATGACTTAATAGGCCTCTAAAAGCCAATAAAATCTCTGTTGGTGGTCAACATGTTGGCTGCTGTAGCTTTTCAGCTTATTTAAGCGAAGCTGTTGTTGTTGTATTTGCTTTAATTTGGAAATGGCTATAATGTCTCTAAATGATGTTTTTTTCTGCGATCTTTGATGATTATTATTACGATGATTATTATCGTTTGCTGCAGATCATAACAATATTTTTCATAGAAGAAATTTTTATGATTGCAAAGTTTGTTGCAACGTATTATCAACACCATCGTTGTTTATTGTATGCGATCTTTTGCAGTTTTTCTGATAGAATATTTTTATTTGTCTGTTGACGTTACCAGCCAAGTGTTGTACTGTGAAGACAAGATCATTAAAGTGGCATACAACATGTTGCTAAAGATGTATAGTGGAATATAAGAGTTAACTAGCAAACGTATATTTGCGCAGTGAAACATGTTGCCAGACTTTGTGATTTAAAATACAAAAGGAGATATGGAATAGAAAAGTTATACCCCGTAAAAGAAGGCAAATTTTTTACAGAAATTTATATTTTCATACCAGTAACCGGACACTATCTCACAAATGGAACGCTTCTGTGAGACGTGAAGAAAAATTGTTTTATTTAAGCAAGTAATAGATTTTTGTTTATTATCAAAGTGGTTTTTAGACTCGAACAAAAAAGCCAAAGTCAATATATATGAAAAGGCATTTCATAGATTTCAAGGACTAACATAGGATTGTAGGATGGCTAATAATATACACACTTGCCTTGAAGCCTTAAAAGAGATAACTTGTACAGAATTCTATTTCTTTTTGCACACATTTATATTCTAACGCAAATACCCAAGAAACTGTCTCACAAAGCGAACGTATCTGTGAGACGTAAAAAGAAAACGTGTTTTATTTAAGCAGGTATTTAATGGGTTCTTAGATTCTAACAAAAGAGCCATGAAAATCAATATTTATGAAAAGGCGTTTTGTGGGTTCCACAGAACAACGTACGATTGTAGGATGGCTACTAATATTATATATGTTTGGCTGGGAGCCTTGAAAGCTACACTTTATTAAAAGGGATAACTCTTACATAATTCTATTTCATAAAGTCTTGCACACAATCAACCAGTCTTAAACAATTATCAAAAGAACAAAAAGGATCGTTAAAAACATTTTGTGAGTTGATACTGTCCGCATTTCATGGGATTTCAAGAGTCTGTAAGCACTTGATACGCAAAAAATGTGTGGCAGTACTTTTTAAGCTTCACTTAACAAAGAATGTTGCACTTACAAACTTGTAGGAAAACAAAAAATGCAACAAAGAAGAATATTGACGCGTGAAAAAGAAAAAGTACCTGTTCTATTAACAAAATTCAGTTATTCTCACACCACAAAGAACAACGTATATTTTTAAATGTCTAGCTAAAGCGAGATGAGAATTAAAAAAAAAAAGGAATAACGACAAACTGAAAACGACCAAAAGCCGCTACCATTAACGAACACAAAGACTAGGAGTAGTCTCGCAGATTTCAACGTATGGATAACTAGACAGGTCTGTCGGTACATATGGACAGTTAAGAAACTACTAACATCTAGTGTAGTAGACTAAAGTGCCGCTTAACTGACAATTTTTGATTGAATTCCCACATGAGTTGTAAAGGCCGTCTTCATCGCAAACACACGGTTTTCTTCACAGCGGTGTTTGAGTATATATACACACACACACTTTTTTTTTCTGTGTGCAAAAGTGATAGACATCTAAAACATAACAGACGCAATCAATTTTTTTTACCCCATTTCATTTGGCTGCCAACTGAACACCACGTATGTGAAAACTTAACTAACGAGCAGGAACTTTAAGTGTCAGCCCCCTTCTCTAAACTCTAACATTAGCCTGGTCTTACACTTGAGATAATATGAGGCAAGTGTATTTCTTTAAGTATGACGGCAGGCTTAAGAGTTTGTTTAAGAAAAACTTGCACTTGTATGTCATAAACAAAATTTCTGTAAATTATACCATAATAATGATTCTATCATTGATGGGTCAAGTGCACCGATTTTGTTCTTAAATAAAATAAATATCAATAACAGATTCATTAGCTACTATCGAAAAGAAATAGTGCAAAGCAGAATAAATCTATTCCGATAAATTTTGTTTTCTTTTAACATTTTTTGGGAGGAATTGCAAGGATTTTAAATTAATAATATCATCTAAAACAAACATACTGAAAACTAGTTTGTGTACTTATAAATGGAAGTCTAAAGTAATTAAATTTAATTGATATTAAAATTGATCGCATGCCAAACAAATTTTTCGTATTTCGTTTTCTGAAGAGCCAAACTACTGAGTGATATCCATTTCCGAACGGAATTGTACTCTGTTACATGGCTAGATATTAATTTTTTTGAAAGTTTATTCAAAAAATTTTCAATAAAACATAGAGAATTAGTTAAAAATATATTGGATATAATTGCTATTAATATTTTTAATAAAATTATTAAGCTCTAAGTCGGTTTTATATGAAGAATTATTACAATTTTGTTCGATCCTATAATTTTATATAAAAAACGACCTCGAACAAAAAATTATTTTGAATGTAATTACGAAATACAAATCTCCCACCTTCTTTTTCTTTATATATATATATATATATATATATATATATATGTTATCTCTCTAAAGAATTTAATAAAATAATATTAAGAAAAAAATTTAAAATAAGAATTAATTAGAGCATGAAAATGAATGAATCGAAATTAAGGCATTTTTAAATCTACATGCCAGAAGAGTCACATTGTGTTCGGGATATGCTACAACACCATGGCCGAATTTGAGTTAAGTGTCTCGGTTTAATATGACAGCCATTCTTATATGTACTCATATAGAGATCTCTTATTTACCACTACGTTAACAGAGACGGTAACTAAATTTCAGCGGAAAAGAACGAATTTTAGGATTTAAAATTTCTTTTATGCTTTTCGATAAAAAATCCTGAACAAGCAGCGATCTTAAATGCATTTCGAACTTTGAAATGACTTCTCGGACGCTCTCCCTTTTTTGTAATAAAATGTTTTAATAAACAGGTAGGTCGTCAAAATCAACAATACGTTTGATTTTCCAGATATATATTCAGTATACAGTGGTCCCACTGCACTATCAATCATCTGGCCAGGCAATACCACCACCAGCCAACACAACCAACTAGTCACTCAAAAGCGCGACATTTTAACTAAGCAATCCATCTATCAAACGTATCAATTACGATGACAGCGCGCGTTCATAGCGCGTTTTTACTTTGCTTTATTTCATTTCATTTAAGTTTTTAGTTTTATCCTGATTTCATATCTCAGATGGCATATCGTCAACATAGCCACCAATCAAGCCAACTACCATTAAATTTGAATAATATTAACGCAATTGTTTGTGTGAAAAAGTATATCTCTCTGCTAGAGGTAGAAGTCATCGTCTTAATAACAAACAATACTGTAGCATTGATTCATAATATATAATATAATGTTGGGCTTTTTTATATTTCTGTAACCATATGTTGTGCTGTGCATATCAATGAATGAAATGAAATGACTTGCGATAAACGCAGATTGAGTTGAAATGCAGAGAGTTAAATAAACAGACATGCAACAGATATGAAAAACGCCACTTGTTGTCACCAAACCTCCAATAGCTTTATAAATTGTAAATTGTTCTTACATTAGAAATATTGGCCAGCTTTATGCTGAGTTGTCCTCTATTCCAACAAGTTGTTGTTGTTATTGCAGCCGCTCGTTGTTTTTGCAACTGCTATTTTAAAATTCTAATGTGGTTTTTCTCCTGTTTCGCAAAATCTGATAACAACTTGACAGATAGTTAAGTCTTGTTGAGTTAAGAATTTAACTAGACAGTTAGTAGTTTTTTTTCTCTCACACTTTTCATATCAAACTATGATGTTTTAAAAAGGGTAAGAGTAAAAGTAATTTCGCAATGTATGAGAAATATAATTTTTTATTGCTTCAGTAGTTGAAATTTTTTTGTTGGTGTTTAAGCAGTATCTATAGGAACTTTGGTGGTCATTTACCAAATCATCAGTAGACTGTAACCACAAATTTTAAAGTTTAAAAACTCTTATCTTACGCTACTCTATCTACTTTTACTTATGCTTTTCTTAGTCACGTTTTAAAAAGAGCAGAATATAGCTGCCTTGTTTGTCGGTATCTGTAGAAAAAAGATTAATCTGCGGAGTAAAAAAAAGTTGCAATATTTATCTATCTTCCTCCTATCTATCACCTCCTTTCAAGTTCTCGCATAATGCACTGCATATCTAGAGGCCATCCCCTTAGTAGTACTAGTCCCAGACAAAATAAATAGTTAAGCTTAAGTTTATATAAAAAATTGGATGAATGAATTAAATCCAGAATTTTATAGAAATCTTTTTCTATCACTTTGAAAAAGAATTCTTCATAAAATATCCGTTTGAATTAAATAATTCCTGTAAAAGTATTTAACTTTAAGTCATACCTAACAAGCGTTTTTATTTTTATATGAATAAAAACACTTCTTCAGTGTCGTATCAATCTTTCTCCTAACTAATATCTACTTCAACAGCTAAAGTGCAAACTAAATTAATTTTAAAATAACGCCATAAGATAGATTGATTGGTCATTAGCGGTAGATATTCAATTTAAAATGTTGTCTAATAAATACACAACAAAGTGGTTAAAAAAGCAACAAGTGTATAATTGAAATTAATTGGCATAATTGAAATAAATAAAAATTATATTTAAGAAATAAAGGGTGGAACAATTTAATACTCCGAGGCTTAAGGATTTTTTGGCGCTAAACGGTATAACCAGGTCTGTGCAGACCTGTATGGATTTTGTATTAAAATACACATGCTGTTGTCCTAAAAGTGTGTGGAAAAGATTTTTAGGCTAGTAAAAATACAAATTTAACAATAAAAACACTCTCACCCACTCTCAGCCACTCTCGGCCACTCTCACCCACTCTCACCCACTCTCACCCACTCTCAGCCACTCTCAGCCACTCTCACCCACTCTCACCCACTCTCAGCCCCTCTCACTCTCTCTCAGCCACTCTCAGCCACTCTCAGCCACTCTCAGCCACTCTCACCCACTCTCAGCCCCTCTCACCCACTCTCAGCCACTCTCACCCACTCTCAGCCCCTCTCAACCACTCTCAGCCACTCTCACCCACTCTCACCCACTCTCAGTCACTCTCAGCCCCTCTCAGCCACTCTCAGCCACTCTCAGTCACTCTCAGCCCCTCTCACTCACTCTCACCCACTCTCAGCCCCTCTCACTCACTCTCAGCCACTCTCACCCACTCTCAGTCACTCTCAGCCCCTCTCAGTCACTCTCAGCCCCTCTCAGCCACTCTCAGCCACTCTCAGCCCCTCTCAGCCACTCTCAGCCACTCTCAGCCCCTCTCACTCACTCTCAGCCCCTCTCAGCCACTCTCAGCCCCTCTCACTCACTCTCAGCCACTCTCAGCCACTCTCACCCACCCTCAGTCACTCTCAGCCCCTCTCACTCACTCTCAGCCACTCTCAGCCACTCTCACCCACTCTCAGTCACTCTCAGCCCCTCTCACTCACTCTCACCCACTCTCACCCACTCTCACTCACTCTCACCCACTCTCACCCACTCTCACCCACTCTCAGCCACTCTCAGTCACTCTCAGCCCCTCTCAGCCACTCTCAGCCACTCTCAGTCACTCTCAGCCCCTCTCACTCACTCTCACTCACTCTCACTCACTCTCACTCACTCTCAGACACTCTCATATATATATATATATATATATATATATATATATAGATTGGAAATGGGCTTTATTACCTAAGATAATTTTGTTCACGTGATAGTAAAATTTCTTAATTAAAACTCATTTTTAACAGTGTAACATGACTGAAAATTCCCAATTTTTTATTTAACAATTATCAAAAGATGACAGCTTAAGTTGTGACATTTCATTATGTGAAAGCCAATTTACTTCCACATTTCAAATTTCATCACCCTGTATATACCCGAATACATCCACATAATATTTTGACTGTAATTGCTTACTATTCTTAAGCGAAGTATTTATTTCAGAGCCTTCAGGAAGTATTTAAGTTTAATATTGAAACCGCCTTAAAAAATATCTACCACATTTTTCTTGAAATGTTTAATTGTGACTGATTTAGCATGTCTTGCTACGACTGTCATGGATCTTAATGATTACACAGGAAATACAAGCTTTAGCAACAGGTTGCTGTAGATTTGAATGTTTTTTTTATTTACTTATTTTTCTGGTTTTATAAACGCCCGCGCATTAAATTGATAGTGTTGCTGTCGGTCAACTTAATGGTGAGTAATCGGTTTTAAGGGAATTGAAGAAGGACAATAGATATTGTGTCGAAACGTTATGGAAAATTAACGAAATATTTCATATACAATTTAAAGTACAAATTGAACATATTATGTTCAATTGAAACCTATCGACTTTTCATTAACTTTAATTGATACCAATAATTTTGCTCAAAGACTATTGAACCGATTACTTCAAATAATCTTTTAGAATTATAAATTATTATCACCAACACTTGAGGCACTAGTCAATAAAAATGATCAGCAACGTGTGCGGTAAGAATAACTTGCAAATGGCAACAGAAATAAATAAAAAAGCAGGAAAGATAAAAAATAATGAGATCTTTTTCTTTGAATGTCACCAGATTTAAAATATTTCTTCAATAGAAAACGAAACCTGCAAGAATTTCAAACTAAGCAGAAAAATACCATAAGCCAACACTAAAATTAAAAAATATAAATGTAGACGGCCAAAAAGCGAATAACTGCAACAGGCTTAAGAGTATGAACATAAACTGGGTGCGTAGTTATTGATGATGGTGAGTGTATGCAGGAAAAATGCTTTCAAAATATAACCTTGAATATGAACAGCATCTATAGATTTCAGCTTTTTCTTACTTTATGTACCTGCAGAAATATCTGCACACACTCCAAACAAAGATATGACTACAAGTAGAATAAATATTTATATATATTTTTGTTATTATTTTTAGTTTATTTTATACTCCTCCACTGTCACTTGACAACAGAACGACGGCAGTGCATGAGAGCAAATAATCGAACATAAAGCAAACTTGTTTTATGTAAAAAAGGAAACAAAAAAAAACCAACTGAAACTTTAACAAAAAGAACATTTTAATAAAATACTTGGAAACGGTATTGTAATTCTCAAGTCCAGTCACCCGCAAAAGCATAAAATATATATATAAAAAACTGAAAGAAAAAAACAGAAGAGAAATGAAAACTTAACCAGAACTGAGAAGCTTAAAGCCGCTTAAGAAATGAAGCGAATTTCTTAAAATAATTTGTGGTTAACTTTGCCAAAATGTAAATGTTATTTGTAAATTTGTACGCAATTAATTATAGAGTCAAATTTCGATTTAGTAGTAAAACATTATCTAATAGATACACACAGACAAGTCTAAATTGCTAAAGAATATCACTAGAGTCCTGGTTAACACCCATCGTAGGGTATTAAAAGTTCCAACGAAACGTTTGGTACGTTTACGCATTCGTATGATCTTTTGAATTCTTACGGTCAGTGTAAGTATTTCTTATTAAAACTTATTTGTTTTTATTTTATGAATATTATCAAACCCTTCCTCAAATAGTTTGGGTGTGTGCGTTCCGTTTGCGTTTATGGTCAAACTCATGTCTGCTGGTTTGTCTGTCCTTCTGTCTAAAGGACAGACTGTTCTTTCTTGTTTTTATTTTATTTTTTTTATAAATTTTTGCGGACTTGTTGATGTCGATATTATTAATTTATTATTTAATCAGTTGGTGTGGTTTGACTCGCCCTGAATGGCATTTTTTATGCTTTTATGCGATTTTTCTCCTCTCCTTATTTATATTTGCTTTTATTTTTCTTTGAAGACTGAAAAAAGTAACAACGATCAATGACTGTCCGGCAGCAGCAAGTGTATTCCAATGGATTTGGTTTATTTTGTTATTGTGCAGATCATCATTTAGTAAAAAAATTTTTTTTTTTTTGTATACTCTCTGAGACTTTTTATTCATAACGACATGAACAAGAACTCCTTTGGTGTCCATCATTAACGTTAAAGGTACGTTGTGTGTTTTTGTTGTTTCAAAAGAAGTGGTTCCGTTTAAATTGCATGACACAACACTTAATTTTATATTTGTTTTTTAATATTTTTATGCAGGTTGTTTAACGGCCATGTGCATAAATATATATCAAACCAGAAAACGAAACGAAATGAGAAAAAAAAACAACTTATGAAAACATTTCTTTGATCATTGATCAATATGGAAGAGACTACACAATTTCATAATGATGACACTAAAAAATTTATTGCTATTTATTACGTCACCTTATAAAAATGATAAATGCGATAATGTGATCGTGCTGTTTAATGTTTGTTCCAAAATATTCTCGAGAATTTTTGAAATATTTTAATTTTTAGCAATAAATTTATTGTACCGCGTGATTAATAAAATTTATCAGAATTGCTAGAAAGTGTAATTGAACCGGAAAGCGTGTGTGGCAGAGTGCGTGGCATCTTTAAATGAATATTAACTTATGTTTTTATCTACCAGCACAATTAGTTTTTTTATAATTAATAATTATATTTGGGGTCAAACTCCATTTTATATCCCCAACTTAAACAATGTGCCCCAGACTCTGTTCTAATGTCGTTCCTATCGATGAAAGAGTTAAAGATATATCAAAATTTATTTAGTAAACCACAATTTTAAATAAAATGAAAGGTCTTGCTTTAATTTTCTTAAAATTTTTAGAATTCTATAACTAAAACTTTTCATATTGTCTCTATGATATAAACAAACTTGAAATTCTTATAAAAGATGGTCCGACTGATCTTAATTCCAAGTCGGTTATGAACGTCAGGTTTTTTGTTAAAGTTAATTTGACATTTCCTTGTTTCAGTGTTTGAAAAATTCATCCAGTTAGAGGTACTCAGCTGAGCACCATGTTAAGATTTCTAAAGTGTCTTACGAAAATGGGCGCTCAAATCGAAATGACAATATGCACTTCTTTTGAGTCAGCATAATCTACCGAATGTGTACCGAGTGTGTAGGATATGTGAAAAGATAAAGAGTGCTTATGAAAGTAAAGTCTATCTAGTAGTTACTGTGAATGGTGTTCGCTATCGTGGAGTGATAGAGAACTTCAAAATGCCGAAAATTCAGGATAAAGACCTGGAAAATGTATGGTTCTGACAGGATGGTGTCTCATGCCACAAAGCCAACGAAACGATCGCTGTATTGAGCGCGTTATTTAATGGTATTGCTATCTAACGTCGTCGCGAAGTTAATTGTCCGCCACGATCATGTAATTTGATACTGTTGAACTTCTTTTTTTTTACAGATATTTAAAAGAAAGAGTGCAAAAAACAAAACGGTAAAAATAATTCTAGTAGGCATGTGTTCTGATCTATAGACTCAATGATAATACAAACAGGAATGGTAATTAATTTTATTTATTAAAATATGTTTAAAGGGGAATTCGAGAAACGAAACTTATTCGTTTTGTACAAAAAACCATAAAGCGAAATAACCATAATTTAAGAGAACTATTTCCCAAAAGAGTTGAATGCGCGTAGTCGAATTTTTACAGATTCAGAACTTATAGATCGCTTCAGAAAATGCATATATAAAGTCAAAAAGTACGATACCAAATCGGTCTCTTTATCTATTTTTTGTAATACAATTTCGACCCGACGACACTCGATTTCATTATTTCAATATATTTCAACTGCTTCGTATTATACACATTCATAAATGCCTAAAAAGTATTTGGGTTATATATACACGCACTCGTATCTGAATATCAAAAATGCATTTATCACCTCAACTATCATAAGAAATAAAAATTTACATATTCTGCCCATGCGTTATCGCTAAAAAGAAAAACACACAAAACAAAATATATTCTAAAAGTTATATAAGACTGAATATACAAAAAAAGGCAGCAGAGCAGGCATTTGCATTTAAATTTGAAAATTGCTTAATTTAATTTTCATTTATATGCAATTTTAACAACCAATAAATTATCATGGGCAACGATACTTCAAATTTAAATGCAACAAAAGAAACGAGAAAACGAAAACTAATCCATTATTTAACACTAATTGCCAAATGGCGGTTTATATTCTTATAAACGAATCAATAACCACCGCAGTATCTAATTTTTTGCCATGTTTCTTGTTGTTTTTTCTTAAAGGCATTGCGTTTTATGCCACTTAGACATTTAAGAATTGTAATAAAAATTTATTTCCATTCATGCGAGCGTACTGCACCAGCAGTATTTCTAGATACATTCAAATAAACAAGTGCGTTAAAAATTAATAGTCTGGTAATTGAATGTAAAATATCTTGCCAAACATGATGTTTTATTTAACCAGACACATCGTTCGAGCGGTACAGGGCTGTTGCGGGGCACTTGCAGTAATTAAGATGTTAAATAAATTGTTCACATCAAGTAATTGATTTAGCAAAAACGAAAGAGAAAAAATAATAAAAAAAAATCAAGTGAAACCGAACCAAACTTAAATTGAAAATAATTTATGGTTTCTGTTTACAATTTCGTTTAAAGTTTTTTTTTTTTTTGTGTACATAATGAATGTGTGGTGTTATTCAGCGTGTAACAAAACCCTTTTATTTTTTGAAAGAATTGTTCGAATAGTACAAAGGCATTATATTATTTCAAACAAAAGAACGCTGCCTTCTTTTTTTTTTTTTTTTTTGTTGTTTTGTTTTCTTAACCCAAGGACAAAATCACCTGTACCCGTATAAATATAATGAACCTGCTGTAGGCTCATTATTATTGCCAACATTAATTTTGCTTCATACACTTTCGAGACTTGAAAAGCTAAAAATAATACGAAACGTGGAAAAGCAACCAGCGGCAAGTAATCGCTACGATTTTTTTAAGGTGGTTATTTGAAATCAACAAGATCAGCACGATCGACAAGTGCGTACAGTGGGATGGGTAATTTGAAAGGAAGTGTTTTAAAGCGGCCAATAAAACCTGCGATTGATTGTGAAAAATATACAACAGAAAAACTTCAATCATATCTTTTTCAAATAGTTTCTTAGTAGCGTTTTTATTTTGTTTCTGGTACTAAGAGGATGATATAGTGGCGACCCATATACATATATAACTTTAAACTCGTCTCAAATTTTGTTGCAATACCAACGAGGAAGGGTGCTGTAAAGTCCCCTTTAATACTTGATTAGTCGATGTGGTTAATTTTCATATATCCGTGGCATGAATTTAACGTTTCATTGGGCCCACAGCATTTAGCACAACTACAGAGACATTAACGTTGATCAGCAAAATTCGATACATTATTCAAGAAAAGACCGCTTTAGTCTGCGACATTCGGCTTCATAGGCATTAGCCTTTTAAAAAATAAACTTTTTAAAAGTCCAAATTTGTATATTATTTAGATATTTTTTGATTGTCCTGGACCAGGATTCAGGAGATGAGACCTATATATGCAGTGTATTGTGCCAGAACTAAAAGGAGAAAATAGTTTTAAGAATATGAAGATAGAAAGTTTGTAGGCTGCTGCATTCTGCCCTTTAGTACATGACAGTGTTAATCGCTATCGGTAAGGTGCAGCGACCAGTGCTATGCCTTCATCATTACGACACAATCCCACAATAATTAATTCATGCCTGACTAATTCAAATCAGAAAAACTGAACTCCATATTCATGACATGATGGCTAAATGTGGAGTCGACACCGACATTTAGCCATCGTAGAGATGTATTTACCATTTCGTATTCTCAATTATGAAAATAGTCTTCTCAAGTCCACTGTTCGGCAGCCAGCCAACGCAATTGTTATGGGACCAGTAAAAATGTTTACAATAAAAACAAAGTATTTTTCATATATATTTTACCTATAAGCATGTCTGGACTGATCGCATACAAAACAGCGTGTACTTATACTAGCAACAACAGGTACTTGAATTGAAGGGCCCAAAGAATACTTGAAATAACCTTTTTCCTACACATCATTATCATCAGCCGCATCGTAGTCATCGTCATCATATGAAAACATCAGCATCATCATATAAACACAACCCACATGATCGCTATTTACTCCAAGTCTACGTATGTCTACGTGGCCAATAATCCATGGTATAATCACCTACAAAACGGCCCTTAACACACCAGCATAATGGAGTAGTAAGTGGCTTTAGAAATGAACATGCCATTGCGTTTGTCCATATTACCACCACCACCACCACCACCATCGCCAACTGCGGTATATACAAACACAAAAAATGAATTGGCAAGATCATCATTGAAAAGAATTCTCGTAGTTATAAACGTGTATTGCTTCAAGGGCAAAACTAAAGCAGTTAAAAAAAGATCTTAAGCCTTCAAAGAAAAAAAAAACACTCTTTTGAGAAAAATCCAGCGAGCAGGTTGTTTTTTGTTCCAAAAGATTCTTAAGAAAAACAATACAAAAAGTTGTGTTTTTTTCCGTTTCCATACACACGACTTTTAACTAGTTGAAGATAAAAAACGAACGAAAAAAAGAAACTTAAAATCTCATTTCTTACGAAATTTTAATAAAAGAAACGCACCATCCGCAGAACAAAAGGTATCTCATTGAAACCAGCAAAATTCTCGTTACGTAGAAACAAAAAAAAAAAAAAAAAGAACTTTAAATTATAAAAATATGCTACGCATGGAATTGTTTTCTGTTTTTACGAATTTTTGTGGTTTTGACCACATCACTTATTTGCCGCAAATGAATGCGCAGTAGATGAGTTTGACAAAATTACAATAGGCACATCGAAGTTTTGAATAAACAACGGTTTAGCAATACGCTATTGAGCTTAAAACTCTAGCAATCACGTTCATAACTAAGTCGTAATCGAAACAGTTTTTCTGCTAACTTGTTTGTGATATCGGAAAAAGTTATTCTTTTGTATGGTTCAATGCTATTATTTTAAAATGTGTAATTTAATTATTTAATTTAATACATTTGGCCGCTATGGAGCAGATAGAGATAGTTTTTTTAATTTAACATGTTTTAATAATAAATAAAAAGTCCGTAAAAGACCCTACAGATATGGCTTAACTCTGCAGAAGTTTCGTATAATCGCTGGTGTATAATCGAAACTTTTTATTGCACAAATATTTGAATTAATTGACTTCGAATAAGTCATGAAAACAAATGTGATAATATCACATATTTAAAAACGGATTAAATTGTAAAGAAATTATTGAAAAATTAAGGATTTTAATTACTTCCAGTCTTATATCGATTTTTCTTTTTCTATCATCAATAAGAGAAACTCGTTGCAAAGACAAGGCTAGTCTGGCTTACAAGTTTCAGGTATTATTGGAATACTCTTCGAAGATATATTTGATAATGATTTCAAATATAATTTTTCAAACGTTTAGTCGAGTAGATACTATTTCCTAAATATCTTGCACCTTAACTATTGTGTATATCCAATACGCAGAAAGCTGGGAAGTTTATTTCGCATAAGCTTTGAAAGACCAACAAAAGAATGATCTTGAGAAAACACACAAAAGAAAACAAAACTACAAAATGAATAGAATAAGAACAAGAGCATCATCAACGCATTGTGTTTTCAGATCTAAAAGAATTGTGTGATATAATGATGATGGTTCGAAACCACAAACCCGCAGCAACAAGTGTATAAACTTACAAGTGGCTAGAATATGATCATTGATCTTGGCAATCGATCGTTCATGCTACGTACGAAAAATATATTATTTTTTCCTTTTTTTAAATATTTTTTTTACATTATTTCATTTCTAATACCATGAAATTGTTGGTCGTTTTAAAGCCGAATGTAGTCAAAAGAGCATGATCTTTGAATAAAAGGTCTGCTTTAAAGAACCACGGAGTTTATGTCGGTTTTTGTGTGCATACAAAAAACAAACAAAAAATGTAAGAATACAACAGCAAAAGTATAGAACATGATCATCTTCAACACCTTCGACAGTTTAGACAAAACAAAAGTGGCAACAATATTGTTCATCTTCCTTCAAATAGTTCTTAGTGCTCTGCACAATATCTGCGCTTTAGACAAGATGGAAAATTTACAAGAAAAATGCTTAAAAAATATTGTTTAAATTTTCTACAGAATTATTATATAAAAGCATGTTTGTTGTAAAGTATGTGCGGTATTAGTTATTGTAGTTTTATTTATTTATTTATTTTTTTTTTCATTTTACTGAGTGTGTGGATGGTGCGGGCAGTGGTGGTGGCAGTGTGCTGCTGCTCAGCTTAGCAAACAAAACGTTTGGGTGCGTAAAAGTTCATTTTAAACGTGTGAATGTCATGCTCCCTGAAATTTAATGGTCATACTCTTGTACTTTTTTTTTAATTTTATTTTTTGTTTGGCACTTTTTTGCTGTTGCTTTTTTGCGGTTTATACGCTTTCTTATGGCCAAGACGGGAAACTTTTATATTATTTATATCTTGCAGTTGTTTTAGCTATTCTATGTGCAGAACAGGCACCGGCAGTATAGGTTTGCGTCAGAATCGGAAGAGTATTAATTCAATTTAAATTTACATATTAATAGCAAAAAAAAATGTATTTCTTATGTGCAGTAGTATTTAGCTAAAATTAAAATATAGTTGATGTCATTGTGGTCAAAAGGAGACATGCTGCGTTCGTTGACACAAAGTTTCCATATAATTTTGCAACCCTTTTTTATAAGCTCTCTTGGATCCGTATCTCCTTTAGTCATACTCTTGGCTATTTTAGAATTCTATTTTGATCAAGAGTATCAATTATAATAAGGATATCTTGCCTGTTGTAAGGAGATAACAACGTCTGTCTAGGACTTCTTGGAGATAATGGCTTGTACTCAATCATATTATTATGCTGAGTTATAAAAAAGAACGGATAGCGTTGGAGAATATATACTCGTATACAGTGACCATTTTATTTATTTAATTGTTTTGCTTTTGTTGCAATGGCCAAAACAGTCTTAGATTCTTAGAGGAACTATAGATTTTTTGTTGTTTGCTATAACAACAGTGTCAACATCCACTTTATATATTCAACTTACACAGCGGAGACCTGATGATGAAAGTGCGGCGGCTTTTGAAAACAACTATTGTGCTGAATATATAAATCTTATGTTAACTTTAAAAAATAAGTATTATGTTAAAAACAATTCTCGAAGAACTAGACTACCAAAATTAAATATAACACATGTTATAAATGTTTTCATTCTTTTACATCATTTTGATCATATAGTGTTCATGTTGTCTGAAACAGTAGTTAGAATAAATAATGTTTGTTAACTATTGTTTTGGTTGGCATTATATAGAAACAACACAACAACTACAACATTTGCCACAGATGAAGCTCAAAGAAGATGAAGAAAAAAAATGAGAAATGATCATGACAAAAACAGAAGGATATTATAAATTTGTTATAATATGCTACTTAAGAAAGCTACTGAAAACTGCAATAAACTACAACAAAAATAATTCAGATGCGTGTGGGTACAGATGTAATAGAAAAATGCCCATTTTTTAATAATATTTTTTTTCATGACCATTAATTCTATGAGAAAAACAAAAAGAAATGAAATACAATAATAATAAGACGATAAAATTGTTGAATACTCTGTTTTTAATTACAAATAAATACTTTTTTTCCAATAGAGATTCTAAAATAGGCAATTGGAATAGACATATCTGGAGCAAATAAATTCATAGAAAATTGTAAAGATAATATTGAATCGTCAACTTAATGATCACATTAAGGATATTTTCAAGAACACTCTTGGCTATAATATTGCAAATAAATTTTATAAAAAAAAGTTTTCATTAACAATATAGGGAATTAGAGAAAGCTCGATATGATATAACTTATATACACATCTTTTGTATCACAAAATTATCTTTAAACTCTTATAACTGTCAATACATAAATTGATCTTCTCACAGGGCCACCCAAGTTGTAAAATTCTTAATTAATAAGAACGGAATAAAAACAAAATTCTCTCCACTCCAGTTGAAATACAAATTTGTTAGATATGTTAGCCAGAGAGAAAGGTGAGATAAAATTAATTTAAAAATAACAAATAAAAGATAAATAATGATTAACATAACAAAACAATCATCATCGACAAGTGGATTTCAATAAAAAGAAAACAATCAAACAAAAAAATCAACTTCAAAGTGGAAAAGAAAACAAAAGCGTGAATAAAGTCTAAATTACAAACTGACATTATTAACACCCAAATATGACAAAACAATGCCACAAAATAAATGGCCTTCCCAATCTCTGTTAAAGAGTGATTTTTTAGCAACTTTCATTAAGCTTTTTCATTGTGAGTTTGGTCTACAATTTAGCTGGGAATCGACTTACAAACGATCATTTTATTGTCAAAATTCATCTTCTTTTAATCGGGGAGTTCTTCCATTTAAAGCTTAATTTAGGTGACCTTCTGAGTCGGCTTTTTGGAAGTTTTTTACTAATCTTGGCTCCAAATTTATGTCATTCGACATTAAACCACGAACATGCATACGTGGAGTTCTTACAGAGGAAAATATCGGTGTTGTATCCGTTAGTGATGTTGATGATCATGAAGTATCGCCTCAGATCGTTTCTATGAATGGCAACGGCTATCACGCCTTGACTAAAACATGTTCTTTTATTTAAATGGAAGAGGTGGACCAGGTTGAAACACGGTTTTAACAAGACGGCGACTCATACTGCAGAGCATGCTAACAGTGATTGAGAGAAGAGTTCGGTGAACAATTAATTTCACATTTATGACAGGTCAATTGATCGCCCAGATTGAGTAATTAAATGCTCTTGGAGTACTGTGATAATTTTTTGATGCGGTTGACTCACTGCTAGGAATTTATACGTCACATAAAGACCGATATATTAGACAGAGTAAGACAATTTTTTCATTCAAAACATATATAGATCGTTCTATCGACTGAAATAAAGATATCATGCTCTTCCATGAAATGTATAGTTAATTTTTTTTAAATAAAATCCAAATGTTCTTAAAAGATCACCCGTTATATAACTGTTACTAATATGGATATTTAACTAGACAAATTTACAAATACTAACAGAAAGAGAAAATAAACTATTGACTTCTATATAAAATACAGAGAGTTTTAATGTCACTCTGACAGTACCCAACAAACATATTGGCTCATGTTTAAGCGGAGACTAAAATATTTTTTTTATATGTTTGAAACTAACTTTGAATTAAAGAAAAAGAAAAAGTATTTTCAACGCAATGAGGCTGTAGAAATTATTAAATTCTGCACATTCTTTGTGTACGATTGTATTCAGTTTTTGAAATTACAAAAGCATTTTTAGAATTGCACTGTGAGCCAAATTATGGGTTTCTTTTTAGGGATAACTCTTATTTATGCATTCTGGAACTATTAAAAAGGGTACAGTTTTGAGAGGACAGATAAAAATAGATAAGAAGATAAAATTTGCAGTTGCCACTTTGCATTTTACTTCGCTGGCGAATTTTCGCAACAGACCGAAGAAATAAGTTGGTCTTCCTACTTGATGATGTCAATCGCTTTCTATAATGTTCGTCTACCAGTGCCATGTCTTCATCCTTGAGACAAGACGATAACAATAAGCACAAGCCTGTACTAATATAGATCAGCAGAATTCGATACGATATTTGTGCGGAGTCAAACCCGAAATCTTCAGCTTCTTAGTTTTGTCTTAATATTTTCAGGCAATAGAAAAATGTCAGTCTTATACTCTATTAAGAATATGATAATGGCATATTATGCAAAACATTTTTAGATATAGAAAAATAAAAATTAGAATTGTTTTCTGTTCTAAAGTTTTATTCAACAGCTTTTCTATTTTTATTATTATTCTTTTACTTTTTTCTATAATTGAAAATAACTCCCGCAAACAATAAACCGTTTATAGGTTTCATAAAAGTTTTCTTCTATTATATAATTTTTCGTGATATATTTTATTGTCTTCTTTATGTTCACATAGAAATTTTAGTCACTATTTTCATCCAAGAATTGCGAAACACACTAATTCTGTCACAATTTAATGCTTAAGTAAAACCACAACTGAATTAATTGCACAAACCATAGAATTAATAACAAATTTTGTATTAAAACTATAACTAAACACTTATTAAACAAATATTTCACTATTCATAATGCAAAAAGACAACAATTCCTTTATATTATATAACAGATTACTTCTCTGGATGAGTTCCGTTTGAAGTAAATAATTAACTAATTGTGACAACTTAATATTGTAAATAACAGTCAGTTGCGTTTATTGGGATATATAAAAAGCACACAAATACGCAGTCACACATCGAAGTATTTATCTTTATGCTAGTCATCGTATACTCATTCAAACGCATTCATAAAAAAAGTACTCTTTAGCCATAAAATGAATTCTACTTATAAAGACATTCATGTGTCACCGTTTCGAGACAAGTGTAATAAAAACAAAAGACATAACTGATTGTTGTTGGCTTTGGATCACTAATATTGTTATTGGCTTTGTTGCATAAGAATGAGTTGACCATGAAAACATTCGTAAACTGTCGAGAAAAAGCATACAATACGCTAATATATTATATATAAACAGGGTTAAAAGAACACATTTCGACTCTGCTAGAACTGGAGTTCCCTAACATGGTGGTCCTTATCTAGTTAATGTGTCAAGAATGAAACTACGCGTGTGTGTGTGTGTATGGCTAAGATCCTCAGCCATAATTCAATAACATGAAAAGAATGATACCAACACTCTTACCAGGCGGTAGTTTTAAAGTTTCTTTTTTTTTATTTATGTATTCACATAGATTTTAATGTCGTCCATGGGATTTGAAGTATTGTAAATGATATTGGAACAATTTCATTTGGAACAGCAACATAATTTTTATCGATGACAGACATTCTTTAGTAATAAAGAAATTCAAGTTGACTTGCAATGAAATTTATAATATGACATTCACATTTCAAGAAGCAAATAACTAACTGATGTTTGCAACAACTTTCGCATGTTGTTGTTGTACCGGAAACAATAGAAGACAAAGTTTTGAAAATCTAACTGATATACCAACTACTCCATTGGTTTTTTGACATGGATTCCATATATTTAAAGCTATTATACTTGTTAATGGCTTAAAAACGAAGTTTGGAAATTATATGATATTTAGTGAACTCATTTTGCTTATTAAACGTTAACTTAACAAAAAAAATTCTATTATGATAGAGTAAAATTTCAATTAAACTCAGATTTGTTTTAGTTTTGAATTAGCTACCGTGGCTTTGGCATTCAGATGGATGGCACAAGAAATCAAATTGTGTTAAATATATTCTTCTTAAGTAGTACGTCCTGGAAAAAGGATAATATTGCTAAAGAATATTTTGGGAGTAGTGTCTACCAGCACTTTTTATGACCACAATTCGAAATAGATGGATAATAATAAATAGTTATTTAATTTTTTTTTTGGAGAAATAAGATTTCTCGGTGGCTTCAAAAGAGGCTTTTGTTTTAATCTTGACTTCTAAGTTGGGCCTCGATCTCCGATACCAAGTTTTGTATTTTCAACTATTTATAAATAATTTTACGTTTTATTTTTGTTTTTTATTGATTATATTTGCTGCCTTGGTTAAGTTCTCAAGGGATGACCCCTACACATTCAGTGCATTGTGCCAGAACTAGAAAGGACCGAATGGTGTTAAGAGGACGGATTAGAAGGTTTCAGAATTCCTTTGCAGCAATTTTTACTTATTATTTCTCCGGTGAATTTTTCGCTACAGAAACCGACGAAGTAGGATATCCTGCTTGTTATTACATGACGGTGTCAATAGTTGTCGGTAATGTTTAGCGACCAGGAATATGCTCTCATTATTGAGAATAGCTGGCCATAATTAACGCAAGCGTGCACTATTTGAATAACAAATACTAAAATCCGTATTCATGACTAAGTACTCGTAGTCTCGTGTTAATTATTTTAGCCAACAGCACCCACGTTTAGGCCCAGACTTTAGAAATCTATCAGTTTTCTTAAGAAGTATAAATTCTATTCACATCAAGTTGCTGGTACTGCTCTGCTCGAAAACATATTTTGGAATTGTGCCTAATTTGAGAATTTCTTGCATTCTGTAAAACTCAGGATAACTCAGTATATATATATATATATATATATATATATATATACATATATATATTCCTAATTCACAAACGATTGTTAAAGTTAATGAATGCTTTAAGGGATCTTTAACCATACAAAATCCATACTTTAAAGCCGCTTTAATTTTCAAAATCGTTTATGAATAACAGCGTTAATATTTTGCTTCTTCACTAGGTTTGTAGGATAAAAGTCATAGTATTTTGTGGATTACCCAGCAAAAACACTATAACGAACATACTTATTAATCCATTTTTTCCAATGTGAGAACTTTTCATCAATTACAGAGACCAGTGCCTCGTTTCTGTAAGAAATTCGCGCATCGAAAAACTAAATAATTATGTTTGTCATGCTTTTAATTGTAGGGTTATCCATAGAATAATATATATATATATATATATATATATATATATATATATATTATAAAAAACCAACAATATATTAAATGCATTAAGAAATATATTTTGACTCATTCTGTGTTTCACAATTTTTTCGATGCGAGAGCTCTCACTTCAGTTACATAAACGAGGCACAGGCATCGATGTTTCTCACAAAAACTTGAGTTCAGTTGATCATATGAATTCAGTTGTGTGGGTCTTCAAGCTTTCAATATTGAGATTTTGTTTGCTATCTGTGATAATTTTCAAACAGTAAATAAAGCACTTTTATATAGTTGATTTGATTGAACACTGGCTGTTTAAATACCTTTTTAATATTAAACTTACTCAAGTTGATGTTTCCTTTATAAATCTGAACAAGTAATTTGACAAACTATGAATAGATTTACATCAGCGACAGGAAACAGCAAAATAACATGCCTCGAAGAATTGAATATGCAGCACAAAATCGATATCTAAGCAGATGAACATGCCTTCCGTTTACTTAATCAATGTTAATATTCATTTCTACGACTTGTGCTAAAATTAAATGAGCAAATTTCGCACAGCATTCGAAATAATTGGCCATTATTATCGAATGATCTAAACTTCTTTAATGTCATTCTCTGGGAATGGAAATCCACCTTAAATATTCTTAAAGATAATATCTCTACTATTAAAAAATAAAACATAAAAAACTCTTATTAATTTTAAACGTTAAACTGAGCCTTTTCCTAAATGCAGCACAGAGGTGGATCTGAGGAGTGAACTTGTCAATGCCATTAAAAGTTAATTGATAATCTCTTATGGAATTATCCAGTTTTGTATGTATTTTGGCCAACACTATCATTAAGCTGTTTGCCCAATCATACAAATTTTACGCTGCCCTTAAAAAATATTTGCAATGAGTTCTATTCATTAAAGTTATTTTAAAAATAATAACAACAATTATAATAATATTATATATCTGGCTTATAACAATATACATAAAAGAACAAGTTATTTTTTATTATTTTTAATTAATGCCACAACAAAATTGTATTATGAAAAAACGGACATGCCATATTTTAATAAACCTTTTACAGAAATGTCAAAATTTTTTTTAAATTATTGTTTCACGGCAATTTGTAATATGAAACAACAGCAGAAGTATACAAAAAATGATGCTCTGGATGCTGGAAAATAGTAGAGAAATAAAGTTTGATTACAGCCAGAATATATAAACGGTACACGAGAGCAATTGTAATTAATCATGTTGTTACGCTTAATCTGAAATAAGGAAAATTTTGTATCTAACAACTGACGTTCGCTACAACAAAGAACATCGTTTGTTGGAATAATTTCAGTTAATATAAAATTCATTTCCTTCCTGATTAAAACACAGTTTTCATTGCTAAGTTTTTTTTTTGGATGATTGTTTTTATTTTGTTCTTATTTTAAGTTAATTTTATGCACCCGTACAAAATTTACCAACTGATAGATTCTATGCTGATTGCAAAAGGTGGAATAGAAATTACACGCAAACGTTGCTGCCATGAGTATCCTTTTGCGCTGCCATATGGTACAGGTATTAAGAAGGAAAATTTACTACAACTTAGTAAATACGTTCCGTGTGGAAGGAATAACAAAATAGAAAATATTAAAATTGCATATTCACTCTTTTGGTTTTTCTGTGGCTGTCTGTCTACAGTCATTTCGACCCCTAAAATATATGGAATGCGTCGTGCATTTGCTGGTTTATTTTCATTTAGTGGTGGATCTTTGATTAATTTTATCACAGACAATGATTAAGTATTTCTGCGCATCTAATAACACTTACCTTTTCTTGTTACCACAGGGATATGAAAAGGACGCAGTCGTTTGTGTGAAATTCACAGTCGCGTTGTTGGATTTGGTTCATTTTACGTTGATGATGGCATCGAGTTGCACTGTTTTTAATTATTCTTATACTTTTTTGTAAATTAGTTTTAATATTTGATGTTGTGTGTTGGCTTTGTTGTGTTCTGTTTCAGTGGGCGTAATTAACCTCCTCCTACTCTGCTTACAATTGCATGACATTTGATGAAATGCTGTTGCAAGTATCTACTATTTGGAGTGGAAGGGAATTTTTTTAATACATGCTGGTGTGTTCCTAGAAAATATTTTGACTTGAAAAGTCCCTTAAAAAACATAAATTTTATATAAAATGTTGTTTCAATTAATCTTTAAGTCTATATAATTTTCTATATACGCGGCAGATAATTCGGTGTTTAGCATTAAGAAATACTTGTTCTGTGGAAAGCGTATTTCTCACTAATATTCTCTATACTTTCCACAAGATTAACCCTCGCACTTTATAAAATTTAAAGGAAGTAACTCAAAATATTTCTATATTCAAGCCAACATCACCAGCTCATGTCACTGCTTTACACATGCAACATATTTATTTGTCTTGCGTTAGTTTGTTAATTTCGGTTTTGACTTTTCCTGTGTGGGGTGATTTTTCTCTTTTTTATTTCTCTTGTGGCAAAATTTATTTTACTTTTTTATCGCTGTAATAAATACAAGATTTATATCAGCCAACACAAGTTGATTATCTAGAATCATTGAACAGGTAGATTTAATACTTGTTAACAATTTTATTACCGCTACATAAAACAAAACAAGATAAAAAATTTCAAAAACAAGAAAAGAAACCCACTTGATATTAGTATTGGCATGTTTAACATGGCTGGCAAAATACAACTTTGGTGGTCAGGAATTGTTTTCTAAGTGTTGATGGATTTGATTGAATGCATTAAAGGTGTCCTAAAAATTAACTGCATTGTTAATGTACGAGGTGTAGCAACAGGATTTGTGCAAAACAGAAAGTGTAAGTTTAAGGAACTTGGTTTCAATTAGGCAGTACTTAGATTTCTGATGGCCTTTAAACAAAATCTAGTGAGACTGTTGAAAGCAGAATCTTACTTCCAAGTTTTCATTTATCTCGTACATATTTTATATTGTTAATTTTATGTCTATTAGACAGATAAAAATGTTATAATATTTAGAAGGAATAATATGTTTTTAATACTAGAATTAACGTTCACTTTATAGAAGAAATTCAACTTTGGAGGCCCTCACGAAACTCTTATGCACATAAGGGTTTTAAATTCCTAAAGAAACTTACGTGGTCTGCGGAGTTAGTTTAAGTGCGAATAATTTAGCGAATATTTTTTAGTATATTTATTTAAATCTTATAGGCTATTGGTTCGAAAAGGTTTTTTAATTCAGATAGATATGATAAATATTCCAAACTACAAGAAAGTTAACATCCGTTGTATATATTAAACTTACACAGCAGAGCAGAAGAGCTTTTCAAAAGCCACTACACTTTCATTATCAGTATTTAAGTGCCTTATTTGAAGGTCATAACTATTTGTACCAGTTGTATTATGAGAAAATGTACAAGAACTGTATCCAACTGATGGTAACACACTTTTGTTAGGTCTCTGTGTTGGCGTTCGATTATTTTTCTTCATGACCCATTTTTCTGAATTTTTCATTTCATATTACTTAAGTCATACTCTTTTGGTTTCAATTTTCTTAAGAACATTTCAACGTTTTTGTCCTATTATTGGCTCACCAAAAGCAATAATTTTATAAATGCTTTAAGTGTGGGTAATTTGTATCGAACTATTTATTGCTTTAAAAATTTAATATTATATAATATAGATTTTAACGAGAAATATTTCAGAAAACAAGTGAAAGTCAACATCAGTTTTATATATTGAGCTTACAAAGCAGAAAAAAGGTCTTTAACCTCCAAGATTGCTTTGGTCTTAACAAAGTTTTCCTCTGCAATCCGACATAAAGGACATACATTCGGAACGGCCACTAATTCCATACGTTGCCTTCTAAATAGATATTTTTTAATTTACAAAAACACAAATTAATACAACGAACTACTTGTGCCATTTAAATTATGTTGAAGTGTCTAAACAGCTTTTGTATATTAAATTAAACAAATTAATGCTCTCGGACAATATCCGTTTGGTGGGCACAATATATCAAATAAATGGGGTGTAGTTTGCTGACGCCATGCAGCACATGTAGCTTTTTTACCACGGCTAATACTATTGCATGCATTTTTGTCATTATATTTTGGCATTAATAAAATGCATTAAATTATTATTCTTGTTAGTTATTAGAGGCGCATCCTTAAATAAATATTTGTATAAAACGAACTGTGCGTTCGGTTCAACTCTAAACACTTTCAGACCATGTCATTATTTAGACTAAATGAGACTAACACGCGTTAAAGTCAAACATTAAAAATTACAAATAAGAAAGGAAAACTTACTAAACAGCCATAGATAAAACAATTTCCGCTGGAGCTGTACGAGACATAAAAATGTAATACACAGTTTATAGAACGATTAACTTGTGTTTTGCAAGTAAATAATATCAGCCTAAGCGATATGTGTAGGTGTGAGTCACGTGACTACAATATTGTAACATCCACTCTACTCCAGTTCATATTTTTTATGAATTTTATTTGCCAGTTTTGCTTCGTGGCTGATTGTAAAGGCGACTGTTTTCAAAACACATTTATGAACCTTCTGCAGCTCTTTACAGTCAGAGCGCTACGTTTTCATAAGCACGCAAAATTTTTTTTAGACACCAGGCAAAAGAACACTTATTAATTTGTTTTCTTTTTTTTTCACCGTAAACTTTTATTAATGTATAGCAGACGTCTGTAAATTGTACATAAAAATTAATAATAAACGATTTGTGCGTAATAACAATAATTTTTCAATATAAATTACCCTGTTTTTCTAGTCAAGTTGTTGTTTTTTCATTGCAGACTTTTTTCGGTTTAATACTTTTGAAAATTAAGGAAGTTATAACATGCAGAACAAAAGAGTTTTGATTATTAATTTCAGTTTTATTTTGTGATTAAATAATATTGAAAACAAGTTCATGGCAAAATATTTTACGACATAAAATCTCATTTCCTTATCTCGAGGTTTTTATTAGCGAGTTGTTTAGTTAACAATTAACAGTGTTCGTGCGAATAGCATTGGGTTCAGGTAAACGACTAAAACATATTGATAATTATGAAGAAAATATGGCATTTAAAAGCCTTGTTGAAATTTAACTCAACAACAATATTTAGTCGAGCAACTTATGAAGTAAAGTGTTGTCGAAAATGCTGCATCGTACGAAAGCTGATTGACTCTCTTAAGGGAAACATGACTAAATTTGTTTTCATAGCGGAGTGTGGCAGCCTAAATTCATAAGAGAACTTTTTTCGTATCTTGGATAGGATAACCTTTTAGTAGCTGAAAGTTGGTAGACAATGTCAAGGCTTAAGTTTTTTGTCATCTAGATGTTGCCCCTTTTTGAGATCCCTCTCCTTTTTATGATATAAAAACTAAACTTTGGAGTTAATCTTAGCAGCGTCTTAATTGCTTTCGTGTTATTTATTATTATAATCTGTTTATTTATATAAAAACTGTAGAGTTATTTGATATATTTCGAAAATCTTTGAACATTAATGTTTTTTTTTCGATTAGAGGGTAAAGCAGGATAAATGAAAACTTTTATACACCCAATATACTATAGGGTAATCCAAATAGCCAATAATTCCTACTGAAAATATTATACCTTTAAAGGAAACTCAATATGTAAAACATAGGCGAGCCTTTTTTGCAGTTGTTATATATCATTAATAACTCTTTTTTTATGAGTAGGGCGAGCACTCAGGGGACGGATTAGAAGATAGAATATTCGTTTTAGCTATTTTTACTTCATCGATGAATTTTTTGCTACAGATGGCGACCAAGAAACCTTAAAATGTTTTAAACGGGCACAGAGGACAATAAAGTTTTAACAATATTTTATAGCTAATTTTATAAATTCGGGAATAAGTCCCAGTGATTTGACTAGAGAAATTAGCTCAAGATCCTTCCATGATCACCAACAATTATTTGAAAATTCGTGGAACAAATCAGCACGATTAAAATATATCAAAAATTTTATATTTATCCATCAGGTTCAAGTCCAATTTATTGAGTATTTAATTAAAACTATGACTGTGAATAGATTCTAAAAACAATAACACATGAAAAATGAAAGTCTATGTTAATTTAAGTTGCAGGGAAATAGTTTAGGAGTATTTTATGAGACGTTGTGAAGTAAGTTGCAATCTCTCTTAAAATATAAAATTGCACTAGTCTAGAGTTTATTCGAAGTGAGTGAGTTTAAGAAATTTCATAAGCATATACTGTTTTGGTTCTCCTGAAAGTGTTGCTGATACTCCAGATATTCTTAAAATAAAGTTCAGTTTTAAATAATTTTCCTTAATCCCATTATTTTTTTTAGATATAAAAGTATTGTTGTGGCTACGTTTTGCATGTATCCACCTTAAAATCAAACAAAAAATTTATTATACAAAACTGCCTTAAAGAAACAGTAAGTAAGTGCCTTAAAGCCTTTTTTTCTTTCGTAAACAGCAAACATACAGTGCAAGTATTGTAAAATTTCAGTGACAATTGTTACGCATGTGCAGACATGTGTGGAAGAAAAAAAAACCTTTTAAATCCACCTCTTCAATATTCAATGCAAATATGTATGTGTATCTCTTTGTGTATGTGTGAGCATATTTAGATTTTTTTTTTTCGAAAGTCTGTATAGGACCCTCTCAAAAGCTTGTCATCTCTTTTACAGATTTGTTACCTATTTTTGTTGATCTGTCATCTATATCGCCGAATCAGGCTTTTACACTGGCATTTTAAATCGTATTGTAACACTTGCACTTCTGCGCAAACTGTGCACAGGCAAGTGTGTCTGTGTGTGTGTATGTATGTGTATAGAATTTGCTTTACTTTATATGTTTCACTTAACATAATGGCATATTTTTATTGTTGGCACCTTAATTTAAGAGCTTAGCAATCAACTTTGTAATCTTTTGAATTTTCTCACTTTTTTTGTTTGTCTTCTTTCTTATAATTGTGTTGACTACACCAGTTTCATTTGCTTCTTATGGCAAAGTGTCAAAGGCAATTGAAAACGTGCATTGGAGCTTGGGATTTTAAACGTATTAGTGTTCATACGTGTGATGTACAACACAAGTGCTTTTTGTTTCCTTTAAATCAAGAGCTTAGCTTAAAGAAAAAAGTGGCAGACATATTTATTTATATGCAAAAGTTTGAGATATTTTTGCACCTACATTTAGGTATTCCGCGTATAAAACTAACACATGCAAATTGGTGCATAACAATCTACATCGACTATTATGCACTCTATATCTTGCGTTACTTTTGTCAGAGTTAATATTAGACATGTAAAGAAGTGGAAATTATTTATTGCTGGGATGGATGGGTTTTATTCAATAAAATCTTAGTATTATAAACATATTTTGTTCAAATCAAACAAAGTTAGTTTGTGGTGTTTGAAATCATGGGAAAGAGTTCCAGATAATATCTTATATAATTGTCTATTGTTTCTGAAAGTTAGTCTACTAGGACTTTCTTCTTTTAAAATTAACTTAAAATCTAGTGATGATTTCCTGTAACAGCCAAGATATACAAGCATATAGAAAAAAGGAAGGCATACATAAAATAAATACCTCAATTAAATAATTTTATATCTAAAAACTTATATTGATTTCTATTAAGTTACTCGTAAGCAGTGTAACATAATAAGACTAATAAAAACCAACTTCACATAATATAAATCCAATGAAAACACATAATTTTGAATAGATAATTTTATGGAGCTAAAAATCCAATAAGTCTAACTGAAGATTTAATAATTTTGAACATGAGTGATAAGTATAAAAGTTAATTTTAAAACTTTAATTTCTTTCCTGCTTAATATATTGTTACAAGTGTATGGATGCAATATCATACCGTTTCTGACTTGTAGTATTTTAAAATAAAAGCAGACGCAGCCATAGTCGCGCATCACCAAAACGTGTCTGCTACATTTAATAATGAAGTACAGTGGAGAGCAGCTACTCAGACAGGTCAGAACCAAGAGAAAATAATTTCTTAAACAACCTTATTAAAACAAGAAAAGAAAAAATTCAAAAGGAAATCATTAAAACAAAAATTGTTTAAAAATAATTCCACGGTATATATTTTTGAAATGTGTATTGTTTTAAAATTTATATGCACAACAATTTTTAACGATGCTTCTTAAAATAAGTTAAATGAAGAAATAGAATGATTCAATTTTAGTTTATTCTTCAGCTTATGCATATTTTTTAATAACTGTAATTGAAGCCATAACAGTTTAAATTAAATTTTATTGTATTTATTCTTATGCAGACCCACTGTATCTTTCATGTTTTTTTAAATAAATATGATTGCAATTAATTTGTAACCGATTATCATCTTTGGATGCCAAATAAACTTGCAAAACATTCGTAATTCTTTCTTTCATTCTTTCATTTCCATCAACCAACTAAAATACAAAATACAGAAAATCTCCAATGAAATTAAAAATCTGTAAAACACAAAAAAAAAAGAAAACCTTATATAACATGTCGCCGATATTTGTTCACGCTTAATACCACCGCCTCCCCACCACAATAAAAAGTTCAGCTATAATAAGAGTATTTGCCAATTGTTGTTATTTTTCGGTATGTGTCTTGTGCAGAGTTTTATGCGTTCGTAACAATTTTATGGACGACAGATCTAAATAAACCATTCAATGTCATCTTCTGGCTTTATATTTTGTGTTTAGTTTTGCAGACTCGGATCGCAAATAAGCAAAAGGCAAGAGGCTGAAAAAACTGATACTTCCACTAAGAACCACACACAATTTAACCGCCAGGCATATAAACCTATAAACTGAAGATATTTTTTTTTTTTTTTTTTTTGGTGCAAAAAGTCCAACACAGACAATCATATTTATTTGCTAGTAAATGTATGTACGAGTATATAAATGTTCTTGGTGGATTTAAGCAAAGTGTTTTTCTTTGTCAAATCAGTTCTCTAAAGGAGTTGTATTTTGATTTATATGTAAACGGTTTTTTTCCCATAAAATTTATATTCGACACAAAAAATAATCAGCATCATCATAACAACATTCGACTTATTTTAAGTAAGTGCCCTCTCGACTTCTACCAGACTCTCCCCTGGTGATAACAGGTGGAAGGATATCTGGGTGACAAACCTATACTGGTTTAACCTGCGAAACGTAACCAGTTGCCTTACACTGGTACTATGAGATCTGGTTGAGCCCCATAGATTAGATTTAATTGGGGGGTGAAGCGATGTTGTTTGCCTGAACGTGTGTGGAACATGTGCTTCTGTTTAATGCACGTACACTAAAGTAGTTTCGAGTGGCGGACCTCGTTCTTCCCCCATGATTTATTGATTCCGTGGGCAGATGTTGGATGAGGTCTCTTCAGTGAGTCCACGTGAAGGCTGTAGTTTGATACCAAGAGCCCCTGGGTGAGATATCAAAAAAGGGTTGATGCTCTGACATGATGCTCTGATATATTGAAAGTATGTTGGGACTTTGACCCAGCCGATGGTAGTCTCTGTAGGCTGCTGCGAATCATCAGACGTTAAGGAAGGGGTGGGTTGTTGTCGGTACTGGAGGGAATAGTCTTATGACTTTGACTTTTATATCCTCTTGGTGCTGATAGCATGCATGCCCTTGGAAGTAACAAGGGTTTTGGATAGGACCGAACACCTTAGCAAGGTGTATGAGTATGGTTTTGCTGCGGAACCATATGAGTGAAGTTGCAACCTGTGTAGGCCCAAGGTCTGCGCTGGTGTGGCCTCTGGGGGTGACAGGGGTGGTAGTGGACTACTAATTTCACTCCAATGCTTGAGGTCACCGTCAGGTAAGGCCGTATAGGCAGCTACTGACGTAAACTTGAGCATTCTCTACCATACTCTTAGGCGAAACTACTTCCTTTTAAATGTTTTATAGTTACTTTCGTTGCTCTGTTATTTCAGAAATCAGTCAGTAGTAAAAGTTAAAGTTTAATAAAACCCAAAATTCATTTCCTCCTGTCTGCACTGCAGGTGTACAGTCCCACCAGATTACCAATCGTACCGCTGCGTAACCCTTTACCACAATATCGGCTTTTATAATTCATATTTTGCGTAATGTAACTCCTTTTACTATTTTCATATTATAACGATGTTCCATAAGGATCTCAATAATTATTTGTCATAAAAATTTCAAGGATTAGAGAAACAACTGCTTTATTCGTCTGTCAATTATATAATTTTGCAGTTGTTATGGTGCATTTTTATTTTTATATAGTTTTTTTCCACCCGCCAACACTTGACGGATTTAATTATTTCGATTTCTAACGTTTTTTTTTTTACTCTTTCTTGTTGTTAAACTACGACCAAAAAAGAAAAAAAACTTAAGTAAAAAAACCAAATTCAATATGGAGCCTTTCGAAGAGAAGGAAATAACTTTTTAGAACCTTTTATTTTCGTATACACGTTTATTTTTATTCTTCAACTGTGAAGACTGATATAGAGTCTTTGCGTGTTTGTGGCATTCCAATTCAAATGCATCATGTCCACTTCGTAATGAAAAAATATGGTGTTTGTCTTACAATAAAGTTTAACTTCGCACTTATGTTTCCGTGGCCGTTGTTTTTGCTGGTCTGAGTTCTTGTTTGAGTGCAGATTATGCAACTGTTGTTAGTTTTTTTTATTCAATTGAACTTGTAGTTCTCTTGGCTTATTAATACTTTAGTTTCCTTTTGATCTAAAGTTGTTGGATGGAAATTTTTTATTCTTCAGGTTTAGAGAAATTTTCTTTATTCGTTTTTCTCTTACGAAATGACAATTAAAATTATGATGACATGAAGGTGGTATTTGAATTCACTCATTATTGTAACACAAGGAATGGTGATGTACGAAAATAAACGTTTTGGTATTGTTAAGGTGGCCAGGTATTTTAATGAATAATATTTCTTTGAAGAAGTCTTTATACTGAATGTTAAATATGTGTTGTTGTATATCAAAGCAATCAATGAAATAAAAATGCTAGTTTCTTTTGTTTTGTAAAAATATATTTTAGTTAAAAAAAATATATATGTATATGAAAACTTTCTTCTTACTTTATGACTATTATTCTGTGATTCTTTACATATAATATTAACAAATACTGAAAATTGGTAATGAACAATATTCAACCTCTTCTAGAATTTTGTTTGCTTAAGCTTTTACAACAAAAGTGTCTTATCATTTTTAAACAACAAACTAAAAAAGCTGCCGAAAATTCAATTTTCGAATTCAATGACATTGAATAGAATAAAATTTTTCCTTTCTTTTCTGATAAAAATTTAGTTCAGTTAGATTTCTATCCGCTCATATTTCTAGAATAATGAAACCCATTATAAAAAGAACTGCTCACAAAATAACTTCTTAAACTTCGAATTAAATAAGTCCACTAAAATGTTTACACACAGAACACAATGTAAATAATTACTGGAAGAAAGATTATTTTATTAAGGATTTTTATTATATATAAAACAATAATATATTGTTTTAAGGTTTTATTAAATATTTCTTGTACTATTACGTGGGCGACTTCTTAGGGTTGGCCACCTTTGCTTCTTTTTAACTGCTTTATATCATATCGCAAGTTATATGTCCATTACGCTTGCATGTTCCACAAACATACACTTGCGATCAAACATGCAATATTGTATTCCTGCAAAAGTATCTCATTCATTATACAGATACTGACTGCAAAATTAGAAGACTCGTTACACATACATACACATCTTAAAACTAAAAATAATTCTTTGTTGTAATTTAGTTGGCAAGATCATTTCTTAAAATGTCTCTTGAAAATGTTCAATAACTTTATCAAAAACATTAAAAAAGAAGAGCATTATTGTAACACTTTGTTTAAATTGCCAGCCATAAGAAAAACGTAAACTTATACGTGCAGAAAAAAAATAAATATATACAAAAACGAAAATGTTGTATTAAACTGAAATAGTTTCCAATATTGGGCAACATTAAATTGAGCTACTTTTATGCTTCAGCACGAGAAACATCTCATATTGGTAAGTATAAAAATAGTAGCATGTCTTCAGTGGACATGCTATTAATTAAAGCCAGATAATTTTTACAACTAAATCGTTTTAAAATCATGGTGATTCGTGAATTTCTGAATCCCAGACCAAAAAAGTGAAAAATTGAGAATACAAATCATGTAATGACGAAGAATTCCGGAAAGCGACAGTTGAATATCTTTCGGTTACAATCCTGCATCCAGGTGGACCTCAATTTTCGATGTCACATGAAGAATGTGAAGTCAGGAAAATCTAATATACATAATTTTTAATAAAAGATTAATTATGTGATGGAAATCGACAAAGAATGTGATAAGACAGCATGGGTCGATTTAGTGTATTGAATTCATATTCCATTTTGTTTTAAGAAAATGGTCGTTTTTGCTATATGAAATATTTCGATAGTTTTGAAATTCATTTGAAAATATTATAACGTTATTGTAACGAATATAAAAAAATTTAATTGTATTGTAATTAAAATTAAGTACAATTTATCTTATCGTCGGTTAATTAGCGACAAACAAATAAAAAGGGGCTGCAAGAAGAAGACTGTTTAATACAATTTCTAGATATATCGAGAGACTAGACGTTGAAAATATATGGAAGAAATTAGCAATCAATTTGAATAACTTGAGAAGTCAGATTTATCTCTTAATTGTTTTCTAATAGACTCGCTTTTATTATTATAATTATTTTCGTTAGGACCTAAAGAAACTGCAACTGCTCGTGTATTAATAGCGGATACTTTTTAAATTATTTTGTTGGTAAATATTCTTAATGTACTTAAGAATAATGTCATCCCAAAATGCACTTCATAGTTGTATTATAAAATATCACAAGGCTGAGTTTATAAAATACAACTGAAAATATTATAAAAATGGAATATGAAGTCAAACGAAAAATGTCACATATTTAGGTATTTAAAAAAGCGATCTGCTTTTCAAAACGAAGGATTTTTATTACATACCTGAATATATAAATAGTATTTTTTTAAATTATTTATAAGGTGATCATTGTATTTCTAGTTAATATGGGATATATTCTGAAAGAGCTGAAAGAGAATTACCATAAGAAAACAAATTGGTGGTATGAATTAAAAACTAAGAATTTTCAATTAGGCTCAAGTGTGCGAACCCTATTTTGAAATAATAACATGTGCCATGATAAATAGTAAAGGAAACGATACATATTATCGTTTTGATTACTTCAAGATATTTAAGATATAGATTTAATTAATATGTGAAAAAGTTAATCAAAAGTGCTTTAAATAAAATCGTGCCTTCAGCAAGTTTGCAAGCGCCAAATACTGAATCTCATACACACAAGCCTTCTCTTATGGACTCAATTTTTATATTATATAAAAGAAATAATATTTTCTTATTTTAAACTTGTCAAAGACATCATCCAGTCGAAATATCCCATCCTTTTTACGTAGTTAAGTAAAAGGAAGGAGGAGTATTAGACCTGCAAACAGATACACTTGAATGTGACACATAACATGTGTACGGCTGGAAATATTGTTGCAATTTGAATTTCCTGGTCTGCATAACTAAAGGAATACATTACAACTAAACAAACAAATCAGGTGTATTGTTACACATGCTATTTGATTTTTTTTTTGCCACTTTTATTATTTTTTGTTCGCTTATTTTCTTTCTTTCTGCTTTTGGCCACTTATCCCAAACACATTGTGGCCCATTGTATACTTATAGTCAGGTAATAATAGTTGATACGACTAAAACCAACATTATTTATTGTGTATTAGAAAGATTTACATACAATATTTTATATGAGGTGCACTTTTAAGTTGCTCATTAAAATCGTGTTTAACAATCATTTTTGCTCACACTCACAATACAAAAAACAGATTTTCATGTCTCAATGCGAAATGCATATTCCTAGACTTCTATATTATGGTTTTGGTTTTAGTTTCAAATGTATCATTGGTTTGATTTTATTTATTTTATTTATATATTTTTGCTGTTTGTTTTGATGTTTGTGTATTACTTTTGTATTTCCCACTGTTGGTTTGTTCGTTTCCATGTTCGTTTGGTCTGTCATAGTTGTCTTAAGTGTTAAGTATTTGCGACAGTTGGCATGCCATACCATGTTAAGTAATAAGACTCTAAGACAATTTTGGCTTGTGCCAAAGTTATAGTGACATTTTAGTATATTTTTTTTATTTTTTTATTATTATTATTAGTTTTGTTTATCTGACGTTATTGTTTTGGCCAAATAATTGTAATTTTGTGAAAATTAAGATGTTGTTTGCGAAAATTGTCAATAATTGTTGTTATAGTCTAGCATGTTTTTCTATGCAAAAATTTTTTAACAGGAAAAATTATGTTTGTATAAAATTTATACGTTGAGCTTTTAGTGATTTAGAAAATTTTAAGAACATGTTTCAAACCTCTTGTGATCGATCTTCATGTATAATTACTATGATCGGTATATAGCAATACCCGGAGTTCGTTGCTTAAGTCTTTCGTTTATTACTAATAAATGAAGTTTGAAAATTTCAACACTTTAATATTATATAATATTGAAAATAGTTGGAAAATGTATATCTTTTTTATGTAATTATTATTTGAACTTTTGAATTTATTTAAATATTAATTATAATAAATCTAAGTACATCAATATCGCAAATCAGTGTCACAGATGTTGCAATAATATTGTGATAATTTTTTTTATATGTGATTTTCCTGTGATATGAAGAGATAATTAACGCCTTGGTTTTGTTAGTCAATAACCCACAATTTTCTTAGTGTGGCAGTATATTTCTTTAACAAGTTTATATATTATTGAATGCAGCATATTTTTGTTTGTATTTTCCTTTTAGTCGGAATAACTATGCTCAACAAAAATATAACCTGAAGTATTAGGTGTCTTACATAATATGTTTTTGACTTATTAAAGTTTTATAAAACTAGTTTTGTATCGCAATTTGATTTTTAAAGCTGTTAAGAATATTAAATTTATTTAAAACATTAATTTATACATCAGTCAAGTTTTCTACTACCAGATAAATTTCCCACGACATTGAAGATGTACTCTTGAATATGTTTCGGTTAATTAGAGATGTAGCCCCATCATAGTTACACCTGTAAAGGCTATTGAGAAAACCAACGGTTGCCATTAAATGTGTGGCTCCAAATGACCTTTTTAAAAAACCATTGAAATCAATTTCTAAGTAAAATGTTAACAAAATAGGTGAAACAAAAATAGTTTCCCAAACCATTAAACATTAAAGCGGAACGAATCAAACACTTGACTTTTGATATACTCCTTGTTGCTCATAAACCTATTTCTATTCATATTTATATTTGTTAAATAAGCTTCTGTCATGTTTGTTCAATTAACAATACAATGGGAACAACAGAAAAGACAGTTTTGTCAAACAAACACATGAGATAATTATGTAAATTAAATATTTAACACTGAATAGTGCTTGAGTTAAAGCCAAGGGCAATGCTGGTATAATTATTGAGAGCAACAAAAGCTTAAAATGACGCCAATGGCTAACAAATAGTTACACGGTGAAGATATTTAGATTTATAAACAAGTATAGTTTGTCTCTTCGGAGATACAAAAGAAGACAACAACACAAATTAAGCGAACACCTGATTCGTAGATGAGACATACTAGAGGCAACACTATTGGTGACAGATTCAGCATGTCTTGGAGCGAAGCAACTGATGACGAGTTAATTGTCTTACAGCTTTAATATTATAAAATCGTGTTTAATAAATGAAAAAACTTTAGTTTAACCAAAAAAATAAAAAAACATTTTACGAACAAACGTGTATCTTTCCATTCAAGCATAATTAACTAAAACAACATTATGAAATCCAATTTAAAATTCCAAAATCTGGTTTTAATTCAATATATATCTGAAATTACAAAAACTCAATATCCTAAATGGCTGCTTGTGTGTGCTCAAATATATTTAATAGAATTATTGACCTCAAAAGATCATAATTTTAATGGCAACGCCGCCATCTTTTTTTCTCATACATTTTAATCTAAATTTTTATTCAACTTTTTATAAAGTATTTGCATAAGTTTTATTCGCATGGAATCGAAAATTTTAATTACATAAATTTTCTCCTGTTCCTGACATCTTTAAAAATTTCATGTCATTGTGTTTAAACGAAAATAATTATTTGTCACATTTTATGAACGCCATTAGCGTTTTGAGTTTAAGTTTTAGCAGGTTTTTAGCTTTTAATCGGATGCTAATGACCAAAATTACTGTTCGTCCAGCGACATTCATGACATTGAGCAGGTATGCAAATTTGGATTCGGTGTTTTGCCAAACACGAGTTGAATATATAAAATGGAGTATTTTTTCAAAATATTGGATGCTAAAAGATTTCTTTGAATACTTAATTAATACAATTGTGAACACTTAAATATTTATAAATTTATTTGCAACGTATTTAATATTTTGAAAATGAAAGCAGCGTCAAAATTATTTTAGTTAATTTAATTGAAAATTATTTATATACGTGTTTTTAATAATCCTCTTCTATGTTGGGAGACATCTTTAAACTGATTTTAATTTATTTTACTTGCGAAATAAATATCTCCGTATCCTTAAGTATAATTATCTTAACTAGTTAACGCGTTGACTTTGTCACTGAAGATCGTGATATATCCTGAAAATTTAAACTCCCGATATATCCTGAATATTGCATGGAATTTTTCTGAACTACTGAAGCAAATAATAGTGTTATTTTTGTCAGTTTATTTGTTCTATTTAAATGATAAAACACTGCTAGTCATTAAATAGTTCTAACATTTATCAAAAAACAAACCTCTTTCGCTAATAGTGTAGAAAACCATGGCCTGCGAGGTGAGATGATAAAAAATTCATGTTTTTACACAATATCTTTGCTCTCATCTTTCTCTGCCTAAACCTATTAAATAGTTTCAGCACAATAAATTGGCTAAAAACTGGTCATTCGCTGAGTGCCGGTCATAAGCTTGACATTTTTTCGTTTATGTATCATGTCTTATTCGTCCTAGACCACAAATAGATCCTTGCACTAGACCACAAACATCTGTTTATATATTTTAAGTAAAGAAGAAACATCCTGTTGCAATGCACCAAATAAGAATCAGGAACTTGTTGAAGGTATGTGAGAGCGTAACAATCCATTATATTATTGCCTTGAGGTTGGCGTTGGCTGAAGTAGTTAAAACAAAACCAAGACGTCTTAAGTCCCCAGGTAGACTCCGCACAGAGTTATACAAATATTTATATATATTTTACTTATCTCCATAAGTGCAGGGTTGTGTTAATTGTGGTCGAATTGTCTCAATGAAAAAGGCATGGCAAAACACCGTTAGCGATTAACATCTTCCTTCGTCGCTACTTTAGTAAAATTTCACTGTCCAAACCAAATTAAAAATACAGACAACAATATTTCCATCATTTAGTCTGACTTCATCTGTCCTCTTGATAATATCTTGTCAAATCTAACATAATGCGTCCCATATATAAGAGCACTTGGCATCCCCACTTGATAAAAATGGAGATATTAAGGAAACAATGACCGCCGGACCATAATTTTAGATCCATAATTTATCAGCCAGCATCTTAATTATATCAACTAATCGATGTCTTTCTTATAAAATTCTGGAATCCGATCGATTTACGTCACCTATTTTTTTATAGGCCTTCTTTTCTCTGGTGTAATTATAACAATTAGAAAGAAGGAGCTTGCTAATAAATGAACATGAGATAAGACTCAAATATATTTATTTTTTTGTTAAAAAATGCTCCGTATATTTCTAATACTTCGCTTTCTTGTATCTTAACTCACAATATCATGAAAACAAATTAACCTAAAAATCATATAAATGTTTTCTTGGTCATATCGTAAATTTGAGAATTTTGGTTAAGCTTTCAACTTTCTCCTACTAAAAACTAACCAAGTTTTCCAAATAACTCCAACACATTGTGAAAATTATTGTGAAGATTATTCCAAAAACCATAGAATATTTCTACTTTAAAAATTATTACACTGTGACAGGTTGCTATAGGAAAACCTTGATTCTTTTTCATTTTTATGTTTTGCAAATAAATCTTGCAAAACTTAAAAAGAACTTTAAAATTCTTCATCAATTATTATTTATTATTTTTTAACGAAAATTCAATAAACTATTTTTGCTGCCTGACACTTATTTCCAATATTCACATGTATTGTGTATTGCGTTGAATTTTATTCTTTTCACAGGTTCAAATCATCTTTCTATTGTATGTCACCTAAAGATAGCGTGAATACAACAAAATACAAAAACAAACTATATATATATCGGCTCATTAAATTTGAAAATATGGCCAATGTTGTCATATAAATCTTGTATCCATCAACGAAAATACTGACCTATTCGGTGTTCGGTGTATACACGTTTGATTGTGTGAGTGTGACTGGCTGTGTGTGAATGGGCTTTAATGGCACGTCAACCTCTGCTTACCATTGACAATATCACAACAAGTACTCGTATACAACTACAAATAAGATTAAATGAAAAAAAAAAGAATGCTGGAATGTATTACATTGGAAAGTATAACCGCCTGTTCAATGCCGTACACGATGATATTAAATGCATCTTATTGTCTAGTCTTGCTTTTATTATTTTACGTTTTTCCTTGTTTTAGAAATCAATGTGAAGAGTTTTGTAAGCGCAGCAAATCGTTAAAATCTAAGATTAAAATCATAAGTGAACCTTCCACGATATCTTGTAAAGTATTGGCAACGAAGATTTTGGCAAGAGCTCTAAACGGCTCCAAATATAAGCAGATATTTGTATTAGTTATATACGACAAAAAGCTTTAAATTTCATTTTCTATTTTTTAATAAGAATACCAAAGTTTAGGTCATGTTCACTTCCAGTGTGAACTCGCCTATTTTCAATAATTTTTTAGCAACACAAAAATGACTCCCAATTTTTGTTAACGATTTTCGTTCTATTTCAATGACGATGGCATATCAATAGTCACCTAAATGTGTTCACTGATGAAGTAAAAATTTAGAAGGCTAAAAAATATGTCCTTTCATAGTCATCCCCTGAGAGTTGGCCTCTTTCTCCTGAATGCTTCCCTAAATAAAAAAAAAAGAAAATGGTCTTCAAGTGTACCCGCTTGATACAAGATATACTTCCAAGATAATGAAACCATTCATTTTAAAAAACTAGAACACTTCAAGATTGAATGTCGCATCTATTCTTTGTGTTGTAGGGTGTTTGAAAAAAAGTAGTTGATATCAGCAAAAATACAGAATACAACATGTTTGTACTCGCATGTTCATATTTATGTGTGTTTTTGGTAAGTTGTTTGTTAACATGTTGTATTTGAACACTTTGTTACATCCCTCAATGAGCTCCACCAACAACAAAAGCGACATCACCATAATCAACAAAAACGCATCTTTTTGTTGTTTAGTTAAGGCTGTTGTTGTTTTAGTGGTTTTTATTTTTTTTTTTTTTTTTATTCCTTCTACATGTTCAATATCAAACTGAAGCCCAAGTCTTGCAACTTAAACAAGGCTTAAACTGGCAACACTATTGTCATTTTAAAAGAGGCAATTATTTTTGATTTTTTTCATGTAGCAAAAACTACAACTACAACATGACGCATATAAAGAAACAACTTTGAAAAAAAAAAATATTCAATTCATTCGTTTATATTTCGAAAAATATTTTTTCTTACTTTTCTCGCGTTTTCATGTTTCTGTGGCAGTCGACTTTAATAAGCTATTATTTATGAAGATTTTACGCACAGTGCAAGTGCTTTTCTTCGCTGCTGTCTTCGATTCTCATGTCAATAGTGTACGTTGAAAAGTAAAGGCCCTTTATGTCATTATTGTTGCTTTTTATTTTGAAAAAAAAAAAACCAAAAAATATTATAAAATATTTGCTTTTCTATACGAATACTGTAGGCAATTTTGCATTGGCCATCAGTGCTGTTCTTTTGTGCAGTTGTCCAAGCAATCAAAACTAAAAAGCCACATTAACAATAGGTGTTGTCCTGTCCTTTTTTTAACAAATCAATTGTATTTAGTAACACCCCATGATTTGTACATTTTGCTCCCACATATTCCCAAAAAGAGTAATAAACAACAAACTTCAATTTTCAAACAAGACAAAAAGGAAAATGCTGCAAAACAATTTCAGGTGGCCCAATTGATTAGTTATTGCAATAGATTTTGCAATTTGCACTTATTTTCACCGTGCTGAAACTATGAAAGCGGACACATTTCTGTTTGTTTAATCTCAAAAGAGATCTCTTTGCGCATGGATCATAAGCACATCAAATAAAATTTTTATTTGGTAGGGTTGAGTCTTATGTTTTTCTTTCCCAGAAAATAATGCAACATTTTTCACACTTTTTAATAGAAAATGACAATATTTTGCCATTTCAAAATAAGGAATTTATTAGAAATGAATCCAACATTCCTCACGAAAAACAATTCCTGGGTTAAAACTTTTCCAAACCTGCACTTTTTGGAAAATAAGTGAAAAAATGTTACATGTTTTTTAGAAAAGGAAACACCATTACAGTCGTTATACAAAGTCATTCATTCCCAAAAAGCAAATCATGTAAAAAACTGGAATTTCGCAAGTAATTAAGTTTATAGAGTGGATCAGATTCGACTGAATGATTTAAAAGTCCACCAGTTTTTAAACCATTTATTAAAGATTTATAGTATCTTCTTATATTTTCAAAAGAAAAACGAGGGAAATTCAGACACCGTAACGGCTATAAATTTGATTTTAAAAATCTCCTTTTGATTATATCCAAAATTTTATTTTTCGTTTAGAAAGAAAAAGTTATTTTCTGAGTATCGGCTAGAAAACAAAAGTATTTTCTCGATATATTTATTTCGCTCAGAGAATTAGGATTTTTTGGATTAGGAATTAAGCTTTTTTGAAAAATTAAAGCTATTTTTTGATATTTTATTTATCGATCAGAATATACAATTTATTTCCTAAGTTTTATCTATTCATCAGAAAAGTTATTCCATGATTACTATTTGTATGCAGAAAAGAAAAGTTATACTTGATATATCTTTTTTTCTCAATTAGAAAAGAATTCATTATTAAACTAGTAAAATATAAAAAGTACTTAATTTATCAAATAAGAGATTTTACACGGAATATGACGATAAGTTCGATGCTTCACCGATTAGTATTATCTTTAGAAAAATAAAACAACGAGAGTTACCTTTAATATTTTAATCAGGAAACAGCTTTTATTTTCTTAAGAATATGCTCAGTAAAGTTGTGTTTTTTTTAAAATAAAATTAAAAGAAATACAAGTCAATGATTTTAAAGGTAGTCCCTGCAATAGCATTACTTTGTTGTATTACTTGTGCACGCAGCCCATCGCTTTTAGTTTGATTTTCTTCTAGTTTAAAATTAAAATATAATTCAAACCTGTTTAATTTTATTTCGGACGATAAACTTTTATAATTTATATATAGTAAAAAGTTTAGTTGCACATTTAGAAAACCGCAGTGCACATGGATTCATCTCAGTCTACTCGCAGACGTGCAGTCTAATTTGCAATCCTCAGGACATTGATTCGTCTATGCAATAAAAATGATAGCAACAACATAAAGTAAAATCTTCCAAAAAACAAACTCCCTCATAAATTTCAGTTTCAATGTTAAGCGATATCAATATTAGGAACAAGACATGAATAAAAACCAGAAATATATTATACTAATTTTTCATCTTTATATCAGGATTCCACACGACAAGTCATAATTTTACAATAAAACTTTAAAGGCTGCGTACTATGAAAAATTATTCAAATAAGTATAATTTCTTTTAAAATTTTGTCATCCGCAAAACATTATCAAAGAAGGATATAAATTCCCAAGGACTTTTGAATCACCCCACTTTGCCTACAAAAGCACCTCCAAACATACGACTAGTATTTATTTGTGTGTTGTAAATTGTTTATTGTGTTGTTTGGTTTTTTTTTTTTTTGTCTTTTCTCTTCACTTATTGTTAGTGTCTTTGTTTATGTGCTTTTTTGTAGCATAACAAAATCTCGCCTAATTGACATTTTTTTGTTATTTGTTCTTGTTGTTGTTGGTGTCTTAGCCTTTATTTTTAGCCAAGAAAGAATTTATTGTTCCCTAAGCGTACATAAGTTATTCCCTTTGGATATGTTTTGCTGCATGCATGTTTATTGATCCACACTCTCATTGACTTCGAAAAAAGTTCAAAATAAAAAAATAAGTCGAAAAAGAAAAAAAATAAAATAAAATCAAAATCGGCTTGTCTGCTGGTCAGATTTTGTAAAGTGCAGTTTGAAGAGTTTAGTGCACTCTTTTCGATATAAATATATTTATATTTTTTAGATTTTTCCATTTTAAGAAGTGTCACAGAAAGAAAACATGTGTGCAACATAACTATGACACGCCATAAAGTACGTTTCGCATGAGTATCCACATGGCAACTTATCTATCACTTGCAGACCCATTCATTCATACCACATGCACTCACTCACTTTTACCGTCTCTGGTCACTTGACTGTGGACTCTGGTGTATGAGTACGGACCGTATTTGTGTGGAAATATTTCTTTGGGCAATATTTATTTCCTAATACGTGAATATTTGCTGTTGCTGTTGGTGTTGGTGTTGGTGTATTTTTGATTAGCTTTTCTTTAAAATGTTTCCAAGTTTGGCTTGTTAAGAGCACAAGTGTTCCATTAAATCCTTGTTAGCTGACTTTGATTTGCTGTATATGTTGACCCAAAAATATTTATTTGTAAGGTAGTGCTTTGTTTCCAGTAGTTTATTTCCTCCCAAATGATTGTTTCAAATGACAAAAAATTCTTTGCCAATAATATTGTTCTCCTTGTTGTCTTTAGTTTGACAGAATTAATGGTTTTCAAGTGATTTTTGGATGCATGAAATATGAAACACTTTAAATATGATTAACTAGAAAGGGAATTATAACTGAAGGTATTGCAACACAAAACCAATTTTTATTTTTATTATGAAATTAAATGAAGATCTTGAATCAGTATTGATGATGTCTTCATAAATTGGATTTAGTTTAATATCTATAACGAGACAACATGCTATTCAGAGCGAATTGATATATCCAAGATATTTCGTAGCTGATCTTCATATTCATCCTTAACTGTTTTGTAAGATATTTCATGGTTTAGGATTTGGGATAAAATTTTTATATCTTCTGGTAAGGAAATATCGGTATTCAAAAACTTAACTCAATATTAAAGTATATATATTTTAACTTCTTGAACAAAAGAGCCATACTGTTTTTATATAAAAACTTATCTTTCCAATATTCTGCTACTAACAATTTGTAGCTTCTTTAGGGATATTTTAATATTCATATGATCCTGAAAAAGCTGTTAATAGTGATTTATTAAAAAAATAAAATAAATAAATAAAAAAATTAATTGTTTTAAAACTAAAACAATTATTAGTTGTTCTTGTTCTTTATTTCTCTTAAAGCTACAATTAAAGTCGGCAAAAAGCCAACAAGTTGTTGAATAAAAACGAACAAAAAAATAAAAAAGGCAAAGTGCTCAGGGATCAGTGAGTTCTTGTCATGACTTTGATATTTGTTTTAAGCTTCTCACTTATTAAAGTGGAAGTTTGAAATAAATATCTTTCATTATTCTAAGAAATGTTGGGAAAGTTTCCCCTCTATTGATCACTCTGAATTTTTTAGTAAGATTTTGGGAACAAAGCATCAACACATAATTAAAATTAAAGAGTTTAAAAATATGCCCTCAAACTAGCAACCACACTCGGTGGCTATTTTCGGCTTTGACTGAGACCAGCATTCAGAGATTAAAGGCCGGCACTCAAAAGAAAACCATGAGAGGAAAAATTTTATAGTCATTTCACTTTTTCATTCCTGAATAATTTTTTTCTACCGCAACGATAAAAGAAGGTAATGTAGTGCGCGCTTTATTATGCGATAATTTTAATTGCCATCCACATCTTTAGTTGACCCTAGTCGAGAACACCAACTGATCAAATAAACATAAATTTCAAAGTCTTAAAAATAAAATAAAAAACTTCTTTCTTCACGATATCTCATGAAAGGATTTTTATCCGGCTTACGGTGATCGATGTGATTGTTTAGAATAAAGAGTTGACTATTTAGGGATCGATGGGTGAAGCCTTTTAAATGTTATTTAAAGAAAAAACTCTTTGAAATATGTTATTTTTCTGAATTCGAATCTGTTTCAAATCACAGATATTTATAGTTCACAAATGCTTTTTAGAACGCCACCAGTTTAGATCGATTCGGTTAAGCCGTTCAAAATAAACATAAATAGACATACATAGACATACATACAGACATACATGGTGACGGGGTCTCAGAATTAGTCACGGATACTTCCTGGGTCCTCAGACCATGAAGATCTCTTGAGAATTTGATTTCTTCAAGGCATTGTGAAACCCATAACTTGTTGGTTTTTTTAAATCTTTAATTTACCTTGCGGGAAGTTAAGAAATAAATTTTATGACTTCAGCCTTTTCCCTATCACTTCTACATCTAACTTTGTGAGATACGAATACCAAGCAAACAACATGTTTATAATAAAGAATATTTAAGATCAAATTTTATCAACTAATCTATTGCTAAAACATATGAAATTAATTCTAAAATACATACCGAAATAAATTGTTGGTCAAACATATTCAGATGAAAAAAGGCGAGTAAAAAATATAAAAATATTAACTACAATTAATTTGCATATTTATTATCACACAACATGTTAGAGTTGATGAGATAAACAAAAAAGTAGCTCATCAAATATAACATTTTTATATTAACTCAGAAACATCATTCGTACAAGTTTGCACGTGTGAATATTATAGTGGAACAGATCACCGTATTATTATTCTAGATGGCGAAGTTTCTAAATTAAGAATACATTTCAGCCATTTTGTTTGCTACAGTAACTAAGTAGTAGGCAAATTTTTATGCATGATTGTGGCAAACATAATAATGTTGGTACGGTTCAGGGGCCAGTGTTACGCCTTCTTTATTTAAATAGACAGGCAACAGAGTCATATTCATGACCATGTCCGGCCTCAAACTTTCCTTTGGATCCAAAAGATTTACCTCTGCATTTTCTAAGCATGCATAATATTGGATCGTACTTCATATCATTAATATTCCTCCTGCCGCTCAAACTATCGAGAGTATACAAACAGGAATTGTTTTTATTGCAAAAGAATTATAAAAGGTATTTATAAGATTGACAAAAGCAAGGATTAACTCTCTCGGGCTATTAGCCAGTTGATGAGCTTCTCGTAATACAATGCACGACAAAGATCGATATATGGCGAAAGTGGACTCACTGCAATAACTACGTAAAAACAACAAACATATATTATTAAATATTATAAAGTAAAAAAAATCATATTAACGAAATATGAGACGTGCTAGTAAACCTTTCGAATGCACCTCACCATTAATTCATGTACATTCAAGAATTTTTATTGAATTTCTTTAACACCATCATTATTTATAGTCAATAAAATTGACTCCATAAAAAATATTACCTAAGAAGGCTCTTAAATATCAACAACACATTAAAGATATTTACACTTTACGATAAATTATTTGCTCCCAAAAAAAAACCGAAAATAGACAACAAGGATCCTCATAAAATATAATGAAAAAGCAACGCCAACAAAGCTTTAACAATGGCTACCTGTAGCAGTATCGTATAAGCCGAAAAAAAAATTAAAGACTTTAACATAAAAACGCGATAAAGTTACGATTTATTAGCGACCTCAGCTTAAAATCAATTATGCTGGAATGTAGAACGTTATGGTAGACTCTTACAATATAAAAAATAATAAATAAATAAAAAAGAAATTTATAAAACAGCTCCAGCAACATCAATGTTGCTGTAGTGCTGACAAGAAAAAAATTAATAGAAAGAGCTGGCGCATGCAGCAAAAACACCATTCCGAAAGCAAAAGAAAAAATAAATTGTTGATGATGATCACCCAGGAACAAAAGGTTTTAAAAAGTACGCAAACTTACTTACCAATTGAAGTTACCTGTACTTGTGTTGCTGTTGCTGTTGCTGTTTCTGTTTACAGAAGCTGGCGATTAAACAACATATTTTCCAACGAGTTATTTTTGTATATTTTCGCTAAGGACTTGTTTTTATTTTTTGGTTCCTTAAGCTATTTAACTCAAGATTATGTAATTTTGTATGTATGTGTTTATATAAATACTTGTGTTTGTTACTGCAGTTTAAAGGTTGCAATAAAATCCAATCGAATAATCATCTATCCTAAGAAGTGTGCAGTGACTTCCACCATTAGCTAAGTTATTTTTTATTTATTTTTTTTATTTATAAGGTGAACTGCCAAATATCATCAGCACTAGCCTCAACTTTATCACACCAGCTACCCATGCCACCACTAAATAAACACCCCAATCAAGCGTCAGCTATTACAGATGGTGGCCAATATAAAAAGTATAAATATTTAGCTAAAAAAAATTTTTAAGAATAATATATATAGTTTTTTATATTTGCACTCAATCATATCTCAATGACATATTTAAAAGTGCATCGATTTAAAAAATTCGTTGGAAACAGTTTTCATGAATTTCATTATTAATAATTTCATATATGATTGTATTTGAAAATTATATGCTTTTATTATAAAATAATTTAATTAAAAACTTAATTCAGCACTATAAAGTAACGCTGAATTGAGTTTTCTTTTCTAACTCGAGTTCACATCTTATTGGTTAGATCCTGTACCTACTCTTATGCTCCGATTAACGAATTTAAAAATAATTTAATTTAATAAAATTGCTTCTTTTTATTCGCAATAACCTCAATAAACATTTTTTATCTCGTCTCTTTTTCAGATTCTACTACAACATTCAGCCGATACGTGGTAAGTAAATTTATATAAATATGAATATCAATATGTTTATTAGAGTTAAGAATGATAATGATCAATTTTATATAAATAGTTCATAAAAAGCGAAAATTGGTCAGCTTTTTGAATTTTTTTCTTCTATTATAAACTCTCATATTTTAAAGCGAAAAAATCCACCCGTAATGAGGCTGAGCATTTAAAAATAACACCCCAGCGGAAAAAAGAAGGAATAAGAATTTCTTCTAGAAGGCCCCTGTGCTCCTTCCTTTGGGTGTAGAAGGCCTTCCCGTCCCATTCCATACTCACATATTTTTACACATGTTATTACTCGTAAGAATCACTAGAACTTTCGCTACTTGTTCAATTGCCTGTAGAAGTCCTTTAAAGTAATGCTTTGCTATTAATCCTGTGAAATTTCAAACGAATTAAAAATTAATTTTCTTAATTTTTTCTAATATTGTTTTTTTGCTCCTATTAAACAATTATATTCACTAATATATTTTAGCTTATGGTCCCTCGATTTTAACTTAAATACTTAATTTTTTTTTTAATATTTCATCACCCTTTTTGTGGAAACTCAATATTTTTTTGTTAGTTATTTCACAACGAAGAAATTATGAGTACAGTAAACAGCTTTTCATATCAAATAAAATATATTGAACTTCCTGAAGCCGCTATGTGAGGCATCGGTGTGGGCACTAAATATTATTATTTTTTTCAATATAAAACTCTTTTCCTAAGCTGTTCTTCTTGTCTATAGATGATAAATTAAAAGACTAACTTGACAATCACTTAAGCATAGTTTGTTACCCAAAAAGCCGTCTGAGACATAGAACATGGCTGCTATTAGTAGCGTAGTAGTGGCACAAACGGTGCTGCTGCTGCTCCTCATACACTGTATGTTCGAACACAAAATAGAAGTGGCTAATCGTAGTGCGATAGTTAGTTGGAGTTTGTCTTCGTCACATAGACTTTAAGGTTCTACGTTCATTTCTTCTTTTTTTTTTTTTGCAGGTACTCTTCGTATATCAAATTGAATAAAATAGAACATCGTTCATTAAAATAAGCTTATTTTATTTAATAAACTTCGCAGTGGTTTTAATTCTAAACAGTGAAACGATAGCGGTAATCTTGAACTTTGTTTATATGCAATTTTTTTCTTCTCTTTTTATTGGAAATATTGGATAGAGCTGTGCCGAAGAAAAAGGAATAATATAAATAGAATTAAATAGCAAACAAGAGATTGAAGGTGGTGTACACAGAGAGAAATCTTAAAATATAATTAGTTAATTAAATATTTATTTAGTTGAATTGAGTCTTTGTTGCTTCATAGCAAATGAAATAAATATTTAAGAATGAAAAAGTGCACACATTTTATTAAAAAAAACTCTGATATATAAAAAACATTGGACCAGTCAGAAGGACCAGTTTATCTAAAAGATAGATTACAATTTGATTAAATTGTTTTTGCTCTCCAAAATAAACCCACCTAATTTTTCTTAAAAAGATCTGTAACTACATATAACCAATTTTGAATTTCTCTTTTACCACTTTTTCGAGAAAATTGAGCTCTAATCACATCTCGACGTTTTAAGTTCTTAGGAAGCGTTCCTGACTAACTTTTAGGAGGTGTGATTATATATGTATGTATGGGTGTGTGTAAGTATGTGATCCGCTTATAACTTTTGAAAGGCTGAATCGTATAAAACCAAACTGACAGCGTTGTGAAGAGCGTTCTTTCCGATTGAAACCGGCAAATTTCCAACTATTCCGAAAATCATAGCAAAAAATAATATATCGAAAATTTATCTTTTCGAATAACTTTTAAAGAATTTCACTGATCAATTCGGAAAACTATAGATATTTAAAAATCATGACGAACATCCTAAACCGAGTCAAAATCGGTTCACATGTTTTGTAAAATATCGTTAACGAAATATAACGAAGCACCGATATTATATATCTGATCAGTTAGGGCTCTCGTTTATTTTAGAGTAATCGAAAACTACGTCAATTGATGCTTATCACTGGGTTTTTATTAAAACAAGAGAATAGAACCAAAACCAGGTAACGATAACTTTGCGATCAAAAGTAGTGGGAAGTTACTGGGACGGTCTTTAGGGTCCATCGGTTCGCATATGTTATTAAATTGTTTTTGCGGTCAAAACAAATACCCAGCTAATTTTCTCAAACGACACTAATGGTTTCAAAACTCCTTAAAATCCAAATATTTTGCACAGTGTCGGTTGTTTCCTTTGCAACTTAAACTTTTACCTGTTACCTGTATTTCCTCACAGTTACGATCGTTTTTCGCGCTAAGCTATTGCAAATCATAGAATAGCAACAAACAAAATAAAGAACAATTCTTCTTAACTATGCGGCGGTCCAAAAGGTGCTAGACTTGCTACAACTATTTGGGGGCTGCCGCTGATGCTGACGATGATGGTGATGATGATGATGACAACAACAAAGACTACCAATACTGCAGCGACATCAGCAAGGATTACGGTGCTGATGCCATACTAAGCATAAGGTTAAAATTCATGTTTAAGGTTAGCAGCTGAACGAACACCAACTCTGCCACCATAACAACCAACACCACCAACACTACTCTTGTCATCGTCCTCATGATCAGACAATATATGCATACTACAGACTGAACGAACACTTACAATCAAGGTGGCTAACTTTAAGCAACTATTTCTAAACTGTGAACATACAAATTCACTCAAAGCTGATAGTCAAGAATACGACAAAAAAAAAATACAAAAAAATTGGCAGAGTGGAAATAAGCAAAATAAAATAATATTAAAGGGTAACAAAAAGAACAGAAACTGATACCATTGCGGCTTAGAGTAAAAGCGGTTAATTCTTAATACCGCCAACGAAACGATACAGCATCTAAGCATGAGGTATGCAAAAAAAAATTAAATAAATAAATAAAAATAACAAAAGTTTATTAAAACAGAACTTTAGGTACAAAGAAAGCATGTGCACAATCTTCATATCAAACATTGACGAATTTTAAATGCCCTAATATTTTTTTATAAATATCTTGTAAGAGTTTAGAGCTTTTATTATGTAAAAGGGTTCTTGAGGTTGGAAAATATTGTAACGTTTGTAAAAAAGATGCTTTGAAATCTTTATCTCTTTATCTATTAAATTAACATTTCCATTCATGCATATACAAAAAATGTGTAGCGATTGACTCCACAGGCCATTTCTGAAACCTGCTGCTGATTTTAACCGCAAATCTATTCTCTGTTTTTGAACTCTTCGAGTAAAACTCTATAATATTAATTTGCAAACAACTATAAAATTGAATAAATCAAAAAAGTCCCAAGTGATCTGCGGCCAAGAATGTAGTTTTGGATTACTTTAAAAAAAACTCGAGAGCATCATTTGAACAGATATATAAGTTTCGGTACTTTTAAAAAATCGCTTCTCTTAAAGCTTTTTGATTTTGACTCGGTTTATAGTGAACGACATGGTTTTTTAGTGTTGAGATTTTTGATATTAAAAAACAACACTACACTTTTTAAATTTATTTTGAGATCTCTTGAAATCCCCTTGTTCGAATTGGTTTCAATTCACAAGAAATCTTACTTTAGAATAACCCTTTGCAAAGATTCGTTTAAGCGGTACAAAAGTTACGAGTTACACACTCAATATTTGTTTTGATTTAATGGCTTGCTTAGAAGATATTCGGATATTTATTCGTTTCAGTCTTATCAATAGGAGCGCAAGGACTTTTTAAATCACTCAGCTAACAAAATCATCTGTTGGTGCAGTTTTATATAAAGTTATACTAGTGGTACACGAATAGTGGAGAACACCACCCCTTTTTCGTATTTTTCCATATCATCCCAACCATCAATATATCGTCCAAAATAAAGTAGACAAGTCGGTGTTTCCCCGAAATAATTTATATTATTTGCAATTGTTACTCCCTATGTTGTTGTTGAATTTGTTGTTATTATGGTCGGTGTTGAACAATAATAAGAGACATAGAAAAAGTGTTACGTATTGTTTCATTTTCTTATTGTGTTGTTTTCATTGTCTTTGCGCAAATAAACAATAAAAAACAAAAATCTACTTGCAGGTCATTATGGTAAATGTGTTCGGGTGTCCAAATGTCATTTGGGTGAGGGTGTTACTAAAGTTCCAAACAGCAAAAAAAAAAATTACTATAAAAAACTTTAAGTGAATTCTTATTTCTCTGATATTTACTGCTTTTTTATTGTTGTGTAATTCACTCATAAATTCCTGCATAAGCACCAAAAAATATCTCTTAACACTTTCAAAATATTTCAAGGAAAATTGTTGTGCTCTTCCATTTTAGCTAAAACGATAACAAGTGCTTTTGTGGTTTAAGATTCCTAATTTTATCTACTTCTTTGGTATTCAATTTATTGTTCATTTTAAGTTGTAACATTTTTGAGCAGTTTGCAGTTTGTTTTGTTTTTTCCTTTTTGGTGTGTGCGCGTGTGTGTTATTTTATGCTTGCAGCCATTATTGGAAAATAGAATGTGTAATCATGGTGACAATTTTCACAATTTTTTCCCCGATTGGTGTTTCCACTCGTTCAATTACTTGGGTTATCGTAATGCAAATACTACACTTTTTCCTTCTACTAAAAACTACAACGCCTTTTGCAAAATTTATTAGTTGCAATGACAGTGATGTGCGAAATATGATTGGGGAAAAATATATATAATAGAACCTGATTTTTACCATATAAAAACTGGGGTTGGGAGTGTCGAAACACCAAATTTCCCATGATATTCATTTTTATATCACTCACGAATCCTTTTTAATATTTTTCAATTGCAATTTTATTTGATTTCTAATTGTAAAATGGAAGTATCTGTCATATGTTTCCGAATAATAATTCCAAAATCCAGAAAAAACTGTAATCGTAGTCTCTACTTTGAAAACGTCTAATTTATAGTTACTTTTATGAATATCGCATTTTCGCACAAAATTGTATTTTATGAATGTCTTATAAATAACTTTTAGTAATAAATAAGGCTGTGAGAATTTAATTTAAGTTGTCAAACATCAGATACAAAAATTGTATAATCAATGGAAACCGTTTTATATATCTAAGACTTCATATTATTCAATTTACCTTTCCCCTTATTATGTTCTTCACTGTAGCCTTCTATAGTCCTATAGTAGTTAGCAGCATAACACAAACGTTGCCAACATATTGTTGCCATAGAGTTTATATTATTTAAAGAATTCAAGTTATCTTAAGTACGCCTACAAGTACATGTAAATCGACTTTCAATATAAGACTTGTACACATAAGAACGATTTACTACAACAGTTAGTGTTTTTATTTTTTCAAAAATTTTTCTTTATTTTCATTATTTAAAAATCGAAATGAAGGAAAACAGCATATAAAAATGAACAGAATAAAATAAGAGAGGAAAAACTACGCATGTGTAACAAACGATGTTTTAAAGTTAAAACTGTTGGGGAAAAAGGAATGCAATTTGCTCGCATGACACTTAAAAATGCAGAGACAATGTTTAAATTGGAACTATCGGTATGAAAGTTTTAAGTTAACAAGTTGCTCAAAGTCCATTAGAATGCTATAAGAGTGAAATAAATTTTAGAAATTTTTATTTAAGAACACTGTGGCATGCAAAATTGACAATATGAAAGTATCGAGTGCTGAAAAACTAACCATGGAAGAGGAAAGATATTGTTAGAATCTAGTTTTTAATATTCTTCTTGCAGTGTTCAGTTTGAGTGTAAATAAATTGAAATTCATTTCATTGATATTCATTAGCTGAGCTGGGACAGTTTTCCTATTATAATGATTATAAAGCGATAATAATTATATTATATTGAAAATTAAACTCTATTATATCCAGCCTTTAAATGTAACATCCTTTTTTAATTTTACTGAGAGTGGTACAGAGAATAACTATGCGCGCGGTTTTACCTACATGAATTCCAATTTTGAGCAACGATAAATATGCTCACACTGATTTTTAAAAGGATGACAAACGGATATCTGACATACAATTTCAAGTATGTCTCTCAGCGCTCTCTGCGAATTAATATTGATTTTATCATGTTATTCGAAAATTTGTGTTGTTTTCAAATATCCAATACAACAAGGGTATTAAAATTTGAAACAAACAGGTTACCGCTGTCCATTGTTTCAATGTTCATGTATATCTTTTTTCTATATATTTCCAAAATTGTTTTTCAAAACTGATTTGGATATTCTCAGAAAATCATGCACTTGTTAAAAGCAGCCGCTGACACACAAAACTCTAACTTCCATGAAATATTCTGTGAAACTTTTGCTTAAACAAAATTGAAATTTATGACATCCTCATCTCAGGCCAAACCTTTTAATTATAATTTCTATTCAAAGAAGAAGACTAAAGCTCTATAATTTGTTTTTCTATGAAATATATTTCCTGGTAAAATCATTCATTCACCGGCCATAACACACAACAGTTGTTATTCTTTTGTTTGGCATTTAATGAAACATTGATATTCTCCAACCAGAAAAAAAATTGATTTCCAAACAAAATCTTATTTGATTTAAGCCGCCCCAACAACGAAACTACGCGATCAGAATACGAGCGTAAAATGTAGCAACTTTATTGAATTGACGGGCGTACATATTAAATTAATATAAATTGGCGCAGGTAGCTACCATATGATTAACAAAAAAATATAAATAAATAAAAATCAAAGAAACATCAGATTTAAAAACGTTTGATGGCGACCAAACTCCTGTGACTTGAAATTTTGGGATAGGGAAAAAACATAATGGATGTGATACTTTTGGTTGAAAAGACAAGACGTTTCTAAGAAATTTTGTAGTTTTAAGTTGGCATAAAAAGTTGCTATCAGGAAAGATTGGTTTCGTATTGATTTCTTTTTCTTTTCCGTAAACCAGAACAACAGGTAAAACATTTGTTGTTTTGTTTTTATTAGAAACATTTGATTTTTTTTTTATTCTGCAAAATTAACAACATCAGCTTAATTAGTTTTATGTAACAAGCAATACGTATATGACTATAATTTTGTAAAACTGGTTCAAATATATCTTTCAAAATAACAACGAAATTGAAAACATTTATAGTTTGGGAAAAAAAAGTTCCCATGGTTATAAATAACAAACATACACAAGACTGCTGAAACCGCATAATTAATATTCATAATTCGTGGAATAATTATGCTTGTAGAGAAATACAGCTGAATACGCTTTACTATAAGCGTTGAAATGATTTAATCAAATGTGATTAAATTAATAATAAGACAAATCCCAACACACACTCTGCCAAATCAAATAATCCGATGGATGAAGGAAATAATTTATATTTCATATGAGCAGCTTAAAATTGTTGATGAAGTTTAAATCATAATGAAATTTCAAACTGAGAAACTAAAATTACCTGCATTTATACACTTTTAATGGAGGTAATAGGCCAGTTAGCTGTACGCTACATCGCGAAGTTAGTGGCAATTTTGTAAGTTATGAAATCTATTTTTTTAGGTTTATATCATTCTTTATGGTATACGAAAGAGAAAAGGGTTGTAGGTAATTGCGGATTGAGAAGCTTCTACTTGAATAAGCTTTATGCGGGTATATAATGCACATGATCTTTTAATACTACATCCATCATTAGAAGAGTTTCTCAATCGAACACTCCTAGTTAGCAATAAAAAATTATACAAGAGTCGACAGAAACATACCCGGGTATGTTCGTATATTTTTTTGTGATTTCCTTTTTCGCTGATTTTATTTTTAAGTTGATTTGGTTCCATTATTTTGTTTCTACAATATTAACATATTTTGTTATATTTTACTATGCATATCCAGGTGTGCAACTGTTGATATATGGGATAGCAAGGAAATCCTTGCCCAATTTAGCTCGAATCTGAAAACAAGTCAAAAGTAATTACTAATAGGGATATCATTAACTTTTACGTTAGAAAAAAAATTTGCGATTTAAAAACACAAAACATACCCGGGTGTGTTTCTGTTAATACAAAGACTACGTTAATTAGCCGCATAATATACATCAAATATTTCTGCTTCTGCTCAATTTAAAATATTTTCTTTGGATCTACGGTTTAATAATATTTGCTATTTGCAGTCGAAAAAGTTATTACTTTATATCAAGGCATTTGGAAGTTATCAAACTAATAAGGCCAGTGTGTGCCATTGCAAATTTTAGCTTCAAAATCGGAATAAAAGGATAAGAAATTGCCAAAATATTGTATGAAGGAAGCAGATTTACCAGTTGCGTCCATGCTGTTGCATGACCTGCAGTAAAGAAAAAATCCTCTGATACTTTCAAATTCCTTATCATACGATCCTAGAGTATGCAGAATTCATTCATACTTCTGAGTTTAAATTTTTCAGTTGTCCCATCTTATTTTCTTATATTTGTTTCATTGGAATTGATTTAAGAGTAATTTAATTATTTATTCTATGCTATAAAGTGTATTTGAGTCTAATATTTTGCTATAGACTTAATATCAAATCTATGTAGGAAGCCTAAGTAGGGTGTTTAAAAACATCTATTAAGCAAAATACCCTGAAAATGAGATATATATTATGAACGACTTTAACAGGAGTCGATAACTAGATCATTTGAAAACCTTTATGTAAATACTCGTTCATATAAATATGAACAAATATATCCCATATCTATATATATATTTGTAAACTTGACTTAAAAGAGTATATCTTGATGGCCTTTTTATATAATTGGAATTTAAGACAGATCCTAATGATTTAAGTGGCGGCAAAACTTTTGATAACGTTTCATTTTTTTTCCAACAACTTAGACAAATGTTAGCTAAAGCGCCATTAATTATTAGCATTGGGTTGTTGGATGAAATCAAGACGAAATTTTTACAAAAAAAAAAAGAAAAACAACATGAAAAGAAATCATCATCAGCATCAAGAGAAAGAAAAAAGGTTATGGCAGAGAATATAAAATCCCTGAATATATGAGACACAAAATGTTCATCATTAAATTAAAACGAAGTTTAAACAATTCAAGGTCTTCTGTTTATGAGGATAATGGTTGAAAATTAATAAAAAATGTTTGTAGGTAGCAACCACTAGATGTAGCCTTGTGCGGTACTTGTTTTCCCTAAGAATTAAAGAAATGTTTGTATTTTTTCTTCAATTCATGAAGAAAAAAATAATCAGCCTGTCAGTCATTATGACTGAAAAAATTCAAGATTCAAACCAACAGGTTGATTGATATAAAGAGCTGTTAAAATTATCACTGATCGTTGAAAGAAGATAAGACAAGTGAAATGTAAACCAAACGAGAGAATCTAATAAAACGTTCCTTTTCATAGCAGATAGAAATAATGCTGAAACTATTATATTGTCCTCGATTGTAAAAAACACACATGATGTTTTTATTATTATACGAATGAAATAGTCTTGAATATAAAATTACCCGGGCTATTGTTACAATTTCAAATTAGAGATTCTAAAGAGCTAAATTATATTTAAAGTAAATAGATGTGTTGTAACCAGTGATAACAATTGCCTAAGGATTTTGTCTGTCAACCACGAAAAGGTTTAAGAAGTTAGTTTTCTAGCAGGAACAACAGAGTATATGCCGGAGTGCTTTGGGCACAAGAATACACTTCAAATATCTTGGAAATAATATATAAAAGTGTATTGAACCCAATCGCAAAAATATATGTCTTCAAATACGAATCACTTACTAACCCAATTGCACACAATCCTCTGGCATTAAATATCAAGTTCAAACCTTAACTGAAAAGTCTAAAACACCCTTTCAAGGAACCCACAGTTTCCTGCTCTTCTTTTCCTTCAAGTTAAATCTAATTAAAATCACATATTTTTTTAAATCATTCTAAACCAAATTAACAAACAACTTTACACTGATTACGGATAAGATAAAAATTCTTAAAATTAATATTAACAAACTACATAGACTATCGTTGTAAAATACCGTGAACAGATAAAAAAAATTAATACTTGAGAATAAATTTTACGAGCCAATAAAATAAAACGAACTCATAAAGTTTCTGTAATTAAATCAAAACTAATTAAATATAAATATTTAAACAAAAATATATAACCGTGCTGGCATGGAAAAAATAAACAAATTATGCAAATTATTTGATTAAAATCTAATACTCCCAAAGACGCAGGTCTCATGAGCACCGTCCAAGTCGTAGTGTCGAAGCAACAGCATTAATATCATCGTTAATAAAGAAACTTTTCAAAATGCTATATATTTATTTTCAACTTGACTTAATACAAACTTGTAGGCCTGATCTATAAATGTAATAGGGAGTGACAATATTAATTTATAAAATTTATTTTAATTGCTGCTGTGCATTGTGAGTTTGCGTGTGTGTGTGTCTTTGAATTTCATTTGATATCTTCCGACACGTTTGTATTTCTTCTTATTAATGCAGGCGGCCGCCGCCACTGTGTTTGAAAATCTGTCTATATATTTTGGTAGATTTTGTATTTTAACGCCAAATATGAAAAGTTGTTGTAATCAGTTAAGATTGTTGTTGCATGTGTGAGGTGCGTTGTATTTCTCACAGCTTCGTTTTGAATATTTATTTAAATTCAAATTTATGTGTGTAAAATTCATAGATTCATAGAGTTTATTTGGTCAGTCTGGATTCGGTTGTTTCTGTAGCGTGTTATGGTGCATTTCAAATGAATGGATATTGAATTTTGATCATTTAAATGCCGTTCATGCGGCACTTTCTTTTGATTAGTGGCTATTAAGTCTAAATTATAAGTTCACCTAGTGGCTTTCATACTGACGTGGAAGGTGCTTCAAGTAAATGCTTTATTTGGAATGGGGTAATTAGGCATGCCTTTTGATTAGCGTGAAACTTGTAACGATGGTGGTCAGAAGGAAAAACTTTGTGTTGGCTTAGTGAAGACAGCTTTTTATGAATATATTATGTTAATGTGAAAGAATTTTAATGAAAAATAACAGTGAAGTTATATATATTCAGTGCACATGAAGCTTCTAATATAAATTGCATGTTCGCCGACAGTGACGACAGGTGCCTCTCTTTTTTTTCAGCTTATGATGTATTGCACTGGAATTATGAATGTACTTTCACTGGACATATTTCTGTTTGTGACATACTCTATTGCAGCTATTCTGTTGCTGCAGTCTGTTAGTCAACATATCAAATTTACAGAAAATGCAATATTTTATGAAGCTTTTATTTAATTAAATTTTATTATCGAAAAGTATTTTTTCATAAAGAAAGACATGCAAAGCACAAAACAAAGTCAATAAGTTTCATATAACTTACACAGACCAGAACCGCTGTTTTCGAAAGCCACAACACTTTCATTATTTTGTGTCTGCCGTAAAAACTATTATTACATAATACTGTTGATTTATAGATTAATTTCTATAATAACTCTATATTAACCATCCAACGGAAATAGCAGAAATATCAAAATGACAAGAATAATAAAGAATATATTACAGTCATATCTAAACAAGAGAAATGAGTCATTTCCAAATAGAGAAAATCACCTCTCCCTGGACACGTTACATGATTGATTCCAAGGACTAGCAACGGGCATGATTTCTTGAAATACAGTGAAATTTTTTAGGGAATTTGGTTGGCACATGTTTTCTAATTTTCTGATTTGTTTCGTTAAAGACTAGTCAAACCTCAGAATTCTTTTTATACCAGCTTTTAGGTGATGACCTCTGCATATGCACTGCCTTATGCCAGACCTAGAAAGGATGGAATTGTGTTAAGAGGCCTGATGAAGACAGATTCTAAGATAGAAAATATATTGTAGTTATATTTACTTTGCCGGTGAGGATATTGTATTCTGCTTTTTGGTACTAGACGATGTTAATCGCGGCCAGTGCTATGCGATTGAGACTGAGACATTCCGAAAACAATTAACAGAATCATCCACTAGTGCAGACCGGAAAAATTCGATATCAAATTCATGACTAAAAGTGGAGCAGAACTTTTCACCAGTAATAGGACGGGTACCTTCAGGATAGTTGGTACAACATTTCTGACTTACGACGACAGGAAAATTATTATTATTATTATTATTATTATTATTATTATTATTATTATTATTATTATTATTATTATTATTATTATTATTATTATTATTATTATTATTATTATTATTGTTATTATTATTATTATTATTATTATTATTATTATTATTATTATTATTATTATTATTATTATTATTATATTTATTATTATTATTATTAATATTATTATTACTTCGCCAAATTTACTAGATTTTCGGAAAACTCATTACATTCTTTTAGTTTACGTATCTCCTCTATATGTTTTTTTGTATTTTGAGCAATAAGGAGGACAAATCAGTAGCTTGTAAAACAATCTACATTTTACTGCACTTATGATTGTCGTTCTAGTCTCTAACTAAACATAAATATTTATAAACTGGCCAAAGATTACAATCACTGTTTTACATATTAACTAATTCCCTATGACAAGAACAGCAGCATTAAACAATAAGCAAACAGAAAGAGAGAGCATTGCAAATGAAAGAAAAGTTAACTACTACATACAACGATACACAAAAATATTTCATACACTGCAATTAACTTGAGGATGGTTACTTATGCCTATTGAAGTTTATTTAAAAAAACCTTATCTGGTCGCATAGTCTTTTGTTTTAGATATTTAGCGCAGTGAAGGATTTAACTAACGTAAACTTTTTTAGAGTGCTTGAAGTCGCAGGCTTTACCAACAAGCGCCTATTAGTTGGCTGTTATTGCAAACAGTCCACAAGAATGCTATAAAACGGGCGGAAGTGCCAAGAGGAATATATTTTTTTTAGTAATAGAACATATTGTGAAATTCAGGTCAAAGATGTCCTTCATTTAAAATCATAATTTTTAATTTATTAAAAAATCAATTATAAAGTTGAATGAGTACCCTTCAAAATCTTAATGAATATGTAAAGTAAAATCGACTATTCCTCAAGTATAAACTTAAGCAAACCTTCCTACAATATCCAATTTGGCCCTTTTTCTCACCAAAGTTGTATTTGAAAAGTGTACGTTCGATTTATAACAGTGAGAAACATATGGGAGCATATCGTAACGATTTTCCACATATTATTATCTAATGAAGTCTTCCTTACAATTTTGATTTTCTACTATTTGCTGCTGTTTATTTCTTTTTTTTTTCTAAAAAAAAAATATCCTAAATAAAGCTAAATGCAAATCGTATTGCAACATTGAACTTATAGCCAAGCTAAGATCGTGGGCTTAATTTACATGAGATCTTAACTACTGTTTTTTGTTGCCTAAAAGAACCCGTGCTTTGCCAATGTGAGCCTATGTTACTCATTGAAATGAAACAAAAATTAAATCAAAATACTTTGAATTAACATATCTTGACTTAAAATGAAAGAGGAGAAAAAAAAAACAAACACAATATACTAAACCTACTTACAGAATCAGGCTTGAGTTAAGCTGAGAAGCTTGAACTGGTAGCTAATAAAAGCTGAACGAAAACCATATCAGGGTTCAAAGAATCAAAGCACCAAGACGTTTGAAGAACACTCTTAAGCAGAAAAAAGAAAATATTCATTTGGAATTGCCAAAATGTAGATTAAATGTTTTGTTGCCTTCTTTTCATGCATCAGCTTGTGGCATAAGAAAAAAGGAACTAAATTATTTTGCAACAGCAAGTGGCACAAGTGCAGATTGTTAACATCAGTTGAAAATATATTTATATGAATTTACCGATATCTTGTGTTATGAAGAAACCTGTACAGTACAGCATTCTTTAAATGGAATATCTATTTGTTTTTTTTTTTTTTGTTTACAAAAAATTCTTGCAAAATGTATACAGACTTTTAGGTGCTCAGCAGGATGTTGCCTGCACACAGTTACACTCTGTAAGTTTCAACGTAAAGGAAAAAGTAAAAGAGGAAAAACGCTGTCATATGTAGAGTGAATAAAAGCAAAAGACTAAAATAGAACAATCCCGTAGTCTAGAACGATATCAGGTAGCCTGCACAAGTGTCCAGCGACGACAGCGGTGCGATACCCACCACTGCTTTCAGCTGATTCAAATGATGGTTGCTCTCATACTACCGCGGCTGATGCTGCGCTTGATGAAGATGATAATGACGGCTATTTACTGTATGGTCACGTTTTTATTTAAATTTCTAACATAATCGCACATATATTATTTTAAGCTGATTTTATGTTGTTTCCAACTAAATGGTATTGTGTTGTTTCTGCAATCTGCATTCTGTAGAGGCACTAAATTATTTTTAAATCACAATCATATAAGTCATAGTTGAACAGATTTCTTTGCATGTGATTGTTTCTATTCTGATGTGTTGCCCAAATACCACCCGTTAATATGACATGATGCAAGTTAAAATGAAATGTTTTCAGTATCTAACAACTGAAACAGGTCCTCCAAAACCAAAAAATATCTGCTACTTACATGTTTATATAATTTATCAACTTTTAAAAATAACTATCTGAAACCAATCAGATTACAACAATTACTTTGAAAGGTTCATTTGTTGTTCCATGATTAAAAATGTGAGAACTGCGGCTGGGCTTTCGATGCTGATCATCAATTGTACTTCTTGTAAATGTGAGAAACTTTTAAAATGTTCTAACAAAAAAAATTCATTTGCACACACACTTAAATATCCAGTTACTAAATCAACTACGAGACAAAGCACCACTACCAACATCACCGCCACCATCATGATCGTTATTGTATTAACATGCTGCATACATATTCATACTAACCAAATAATAATATTTATGTTCATGCATATAAAACACTATCTCCTTCAGTGTGGTAATCATCTATTGATAGCTTTAATCTTCTTGAAAATGTTAAGCCACGTTTAAAGTACCGCTAGTTTAAGAGGAGAATTATGAGTGTATACGTATGTATTCTACTTGTATGTATGTATATACACACACTTAGATATCTTCCAAGAAGAGCTTCATAATTAAATGCAGCTAAGCCGAATATTTTGAACCCACTAAAGCCTTTTTGATATGTAAGCTTAACAATGTTGCATATCAGGAGATATAAAATATAAAAATCCTTCCAGATGTTCTGTCTTATGACCTTTTTGTAGGAGCGTTATTAGAAAAATTTTATATTATAACTTAACTTTAAACAAAAACCCATGCATTCTTATACAAGTTTGCAGGTAATAAAAAAATTTTTCCTATTGCCTTTGGAAATATATTTGAAATAATTGTATAATGTAACCAATAATTTAAAATAATTCAAATGATATAAATCGTTATACACTAGAGTCAGTAGCCATTTGGCATTGATAACAACATTCTGTATGTGTTTTAGAAATATTATAATAACTTTATGTTGGTTACAAGTAGGATTTTGTTGGACGTATTAAAAGTTCTACTTTTTAGCTCTTCAATTTCAAATGCTCTTATTCTTTTCACCCAATTTTTTTTTAATATGTAAGGTTTTCAATAGAGGGGCCTCCTTTTACTTAAATCAGAAATAAATAATAACTGTAAGGCCGGTTGATCTCACCTCGCAGCTTACAGACACAATGTAATAAAGACAAATTTTGTGTACGTTCTATTAAATCCTACTTTGAACTAATAGGAAGTTGTAAAGATGACCCAAAATTATACTTATTTGATATATGCATACAAATATTAAGGAATATTTTTCGAATGTCGTTCATATGAAAGCTCGGTCGCGTGTATATTCAATTTATAATTTTTTTTATGAGTAGGAACATTATTCAGTGCATTACTCTGGAACTGTTAAATAGGGATACATTGTTAAGAGGACAGGTGAAAACAGATTAAAAGATAGAAAATTTGTTTTAGTCATTATGCTTTTTAATTCGTCGTTAAATTTCTTTTACTGCAGATTTCATATATATATATATATATATATATATATATATATATTCTATATATTATGTTTGAGTACATTCTTGGCATAGTGATACAGAGACTCACTTGTAGATGTACTCAGTGTAATCGTTAGTAACTGCTATTATGATAAAGTTTCCTTAAAGGATATTCTGTGCGACTGAAAGGAACACTTCATTGAAATGGTCTGCCAAGGCATGTACCAACACTTCAATAAGCCTAAATAAAGGCTTACGAGATCAGTAGCTTAAGCCGTTGAGGCAGAAAAATAATCAATAAGTTAGAAGTTTCTCTGAACTGCTGGCCTGTTTCCGCCCTAGTCACAAAGCATGAGCCATGCAGAATTCCCGCAAAAAGCTCAGCAACAAGATGATAATTAATATCGAAATAAAACCATTTGCTATAGGGTTGGCTAAACAGAAATTGCCAATTTACCTAATGCGCCATCATAAAAACTCATTTGAAAACACAAAATGAATGCCAAAAAGAGTTTGTTTCTTGTTAAGGAACCAATTGGGAAAACAAAATCGAACAAAAAACAGGTAGCAATTCATTCAATATTACCTTTTATTATTTAGTAATAACATTATTTATTGTTTCATGGTGTTCATGTGAATTGGTTTTATTGAATTAAATGAATTTATGAGCTGCGCAAGTTACTAAAAAAAAGTGGAAATCGAAAGAAAAAAACATTTCCAAAATACTATTGAGTACTTCCATTTATTTACAATATGCTAGACTAGACTAGACTACTCGAAGCACAAAAGCTTGGCTCCGCTAAAGAATTGGTGGCATATAGGAAAACAAAAAAAAATTATAAATAAATATAAAAAAAGGAAAACTCAAAATTACGGAAAAAGCCAGCGTAATGCCCCCACAAAATGTTGGCTCATTCAGTAGCTGGAACAGCAGTCAATACGTGCTGTATGTGTTTTGTTAAAGTTTCTACTTTGATATTTTCTAAGCATCTTATAACACTATAAACACCGGCAATACTACTAGTCTAAACTCACATATACTCGTGCAACATGTTAGTTTAAATGCTGCTGGTTGTGGTGTTGGCGGTAATAAACATTAGCGCTACAATAATAAAAATATATATATATATATATATATATATATATATATATAGAGACACACATACATGCACAAAAGTTCATAGTGATGTCTGAAATTGACTTACGGTTAGGTGGCAAACAGAGGCCAATGGGTCGTTTAGAAGTGCAATTGCCACAATGTTGTTTTGTTTAAATCAAAACGGTAGTTAAAGATATCGTTTTTTCTTTTTTGTATCTTTTGTATGAAGAGGAAGAAGAAATTGCGCAAAGAAATCAATTCTTAAATAATATAAAATAATGATGGTCATAAATATTATTATGAAATAATTTTAAACTTGAAAATATATGATCACATGCACGTATACATACGTTAGATGGGATCACATGTATTAATAGTTAATCAGAGTCACAGTGAAGTCTCTCGTCTCTTGAAGCACTAGAAGTGTAGGTTTTTGCCATTATTAACATTTAAAATAAAGTCATTTTAGGTGGAAACTTTTAATTCTATTTGTTAATAAAAATTAAATATATGTCAAGAACTTTTAATTGTTAACCACTGAGTAGACTGATACAAAACAAGAGATGCAAGTCTCCTCAGTAACAGAGGATGCATGAGGACACAAGGCGGTGTTATTTTATTGTTTTGTTTTTAGTAATTCACATGAATTTGGATGTAGACATCAGCTTCATGCGAAAACAATAAGGCAAAGATTTTGGGTTTTACTTGATCTTTTAGAAGACTTGGAACAGTAGCCACCGTTAGAATAAGAAAATAATCATTGGAAACAATTATTTTAAATAATTTTGTTTAATATATAAAATGATATCACGGTAATTTGCAGCCTAACAAAAAACAATAAAGAATACTGCACGCCAAGCAACCTGTAAGTCACAAAATATATTTAAGCAACCTAAATCACAATATGCTAATAAGACTGACAAAAAAGTTGCTGTTGTATAATTAACTAAATACAATAAAATTTCAAATATATCCTTCCTGGTTTCGGCATACATATTTGCTTATATATCGTATGTACATACACACACATGGTACATAAATTTATCCATACCCATAGCAAAACATACAACAATGTCAAATGCACATGCATTTCATTCTAAGAACCTACTCAAGTGTCACAAGCAGTGCAATACGTGAAAAAGCATAAATTTACATTTTGATTATCTATGAAATAACAACATACGAACTACAAGTACGACTACGAGCGACATTCCAGCAAATATTATTCTGGAGTTTGCGTTATTATCAATATAAATCTCTTTCTAAAACGTCATACGTAAAAAGTGCAAAACTAACAAGTTATTCAATTTATATTGATGCACCCAGAAAAATGCACAACTAAAATCTAGTGGGTGGAATAAATGCATATAATGTTTACGATATTATCAAAATGTTGTTTTTCTTTTCTTTTCTTCAAACGAAATAAGAAAAAGGAAATAAACTGAAAGGAGAAAATAAATAAAGAATTCTTTGTAATGTCAAATCAACTGTGTTGTTGTTGAAGTTGTCCGTCCGATCGTCTCGGCTGGCAAGGCAAGATCTACTCGCGAGGAAAAAATATCATATCATATGCAATAAAATAGATGCAGTTGCATTTTAATGCCATGCCATTTAATCGGTAATCATTTAGTTATTCATTCAGTCAATCGTTCACTCACTCATTTAAAAGCGATATAATTTTCATTTTCCAATATTCCAATAAACAAAAATATGTAATAGAAGAAAAATTATTGACAATCAGTTCCTCATCACGACAATGAATTTTAAATTATGATTATTTAGCTTAAATGGCAGGCAGGATTTAGGTTTTTTTTTTTTTTTTTATTAAAATATGCGAATATTTGCCATAAGAAAATTATACAAAAATTTATAAATATTTTAATGTTTATGAATAATTTTGTAGATGCAACAAGTTTTATGACAACAAACAGCGACAGAACAAAGTGCAAAGAGAGTTAAATGGGCGAATAATTTAATGACAAATAACGACATAAATAAACTGAATGTTTAAATTTATAAGATGGCATATTTTAAGTAACAAGTGCTGGAGTGATGTACTTTCAAAATGTCTTTTAATCGATAATATTTATTTGTATTGGATTGGATTTAATACAATTGCAATTAAAAGTAAATTATTAGTAAAATAAATTAAAAATAATTCTTATGCGGAGGATATAAAAAAAAAAGAATTTTAAGAACTGGGCGAATCAGTTTAAGCTGTTTAGCAAACACTTGTTTGTGCATCTCCGGTACAGTTTAAATATTTTCACATTAATGTTTTAGGTAATCAGTCTAAAGTCTTGATTATTAAAGGCAGATTTATTTTTAAGCTGCTTTTTATTTGCAAATGCCAGAGTCGGTTAATAGTAGCCTAAAACAATAGAACTAGAAATGACCCACTTAGTTCACCATTAACAAAAATGGGTGCTGTTCATTAATTATAGCTAATATATAAACTTAATTCCTAAAGGAAACGTATTAAAGAAATAGTGGTACTGTAGATACTACAACTGGGGATGTGTACGGCAACAATGAAGAAGATTAAATTGGGATAATGCGAACGCGTAGCAAATACGCAGCAGTAACGTTTATTAACTTCTTAACTTGCGCACTCTAAATTAAGAGATCATTTGCACCTGTTTTGAGCCATAAATGCTAATGACTTCATTACATGCTTAGAGGACTTTAATATCGGGTGTTTTTTATAGAGTGATATAAGTTTAAATCATAATAAAACACAGTAATATATATTTATTGGATAGAAAATTTTGTGACATTAAAGTATCAATATGATTTAAGCCATGCGGTGGCCACAGCTGGCGCGTACAAGGCGCAATCTGGAACTCCAATTTTAACAAACAGTAACATTCTGACCATCATCGTTTTTAAAAACATATGGGCCAGTGACTCCTTCAGCTCATAAAGCGCATCAAACAGTAATTTTCTGTGGATGTTAAATGGTGTTTCGACAAAAGCTTGTGAATTCTTCTTCCTCCAATTATACGTGAATAAACAATTATGTTTATTTACGTACACATTCAACCAAAAATGGACTTCATCGAAAAATAAAATTTGGAATAGACGAAGTGCACTATAAGTTTGACGAACAGAACCATTATTTTGATTAATATTTCCACAATTTACACGTGTTGCTCTAGTGTAAGTCGATCTATAATAAAATGTCAAAGCCAACTAAACAAAAAGCAACTATTAGCTTTTAAATGGGTGGTCAAATAAAGCAGTGACGCTAACTCAAAGTTATATCACTCTATCAAAAACACCCTATATATCGTATCATTATCCTGCTTTTACTCAAGTGGTATTCTGATATTTTGGAAATAATGCTTTACCAGATACTTTAGAATTATTTCGTAAAAAAGATTTAAGAACTACGTTAATTATACGGAGTTCCTGTGAAGGAAGTTCACTGCACATAACAAGCCTTCATTGGCCCGTTCGCATCTCCTGGATATAACTGTAGTACTTCTTAGCCTGATCTTAAATAAAGGCTGATCCTGGTACAGGTAAGAGTATTAGTAACTATAACACTCGTGGATGTAAGAAAGTTTTAACCGAATCAAAATATATTTTAGGTGAAAAATTATTTAGAATGTTGTTATAATTTTACTAAAAACTTATTTAACGCTAAGTGATTTACAAAACTACACTCTAAATCCTTTTTTAACGAAAGCCAGTGAGCTAGCACGGTCATTGTGTTTTAAAATACAGGAAAATAATTTATATAGAAGTATGATTTTTATAATTAAAACAATAGTTTTTGATAGCATTTTTGAGAAATTTAAGCTTGATAATTTTTTGAAATTATGAACGTGGTGTGCATATTATTTTGTTTTTGTAATAGTATTGAAAGATGCTCATTAATTAAATTCTAAAATAAAATTTGGTATATCTTTTGAGGCAAAAATTTGCACAGACTTTTCTGCAACCATTTCGTAGGCTTTTTCTTCAGCCCTTTCGAACTGTCTAGCTCACTGGCTTTCGTTAAAAAAGGATTTAGAGTGTAGTTTTGTAAATCACTTAGCGTTAAATAAGTTTTTAGTAAAATTATAACAACATTCTAAATAATTTTTCACCTAAAATATATTTTGATTCGGTTAAAACTTTCTTACATCCACGAGTGTTATAGTTACTATTTAGCTGAACCTATTTTTTAACAATCTTGTATATGTGTGTGTGTGTATAATATACGTATTTACTTCCATTATATTTAAATGTTGACCTTTCTTTTTCTCTTCTCTGTATGTATTTTGTACGAAATATCAACTTTTGCGATATAAATTTTCGTATGGGTTTTTCATACATGCAAATAACATCTTTAACGTATTCACAAATGTTACAATAAAAACGTGATTAAGACTTCTTGTTGTCCTATAAATATGTTCCTAAACTATAACATTACAAAGATCAAATCACACTGGAAAACGACTTTTTAAAGTCGCAAATGTAAAATGAAAAAAAAAAAATATACAAAAAGTTAAGCCAGACTGATCGTAGTGGTCACCCTATTAGTTAGATAGTTTATGTTGCCAATGCAAAAATAGAGATCAGTTAGTAATTAAATTTTTAATGTTACATATTGATGGTTCAATAACTGCTGCTGTTGCAGGTTTTATAACCAAACTAGCCATTTCACTGGCTGCAAAGTCTTAAGGACCCAGAAGAGATTTACAGTTTTGTATTACACGGATCTATAGCTTTCATTTATTTTTATAATTGAGGTTTTTTGAATTCACTTGATAGCTGAACCGCAACAGAACCTTGGTGCTTTCTCAATTTTGTAAATGCACAAGTTCTTTTTATCCAAACCACAAGCGCAAAAGCTTTGCAAAAATTAAACTCAATATAGTTTTACAGAAGTTTTATCCGTTTCCATAATTAAGATTTCACAAACTTTGGAAAACTATTAAATATTTTCATTTAAAACTACGAATCTTTAAAATTGCGATTATATAAACTCAAATAAATATCTGATAAATGGATTATACCTTGTATTTAATAATATTCTTTATGTATTGATACACATAATTTAAATAATTTTTTTAAATATAACACAGTGGTACAAAATTGAATGAAATAGAAAAACCTGGGGAGTGATATGTTTTTTCTTTTAGGTCTTGTCGAGTTAAATAAGAGTCGAATAGTGAAATATGCCGGACACCTCCAAAATCCGGATTTACGGTTAAAAACCCGGTTTTCTTACGTTTGCGCACTTATAAGCCTGTAATTTTGTTGATAATTTATATAAAAAACTAGACAAATTTGGGTGTTATTGTCGAGCAAACACAAATTTTGTAGATTTTTCTAAAAGTTTTCAACTTTGGTGACGTTTTTATACATTATTTTATTAAGAAACTATAATACTACTGAATTTATTCAAAAAGTACGTTTATTTACGATTACAATGCATATCTGGGGTTAAAAATAGATAAGCAATTGACTGAGTTATTTAATTTTACATGAAAACAAAATTTTTACCAAAATACCTTCACAATGTTCTTGGTGTTGTTTTTATGCACCTTCTAATAAGTTACAAATCAATGTTTACAACAACACAACTTAGAATTACAACACAACTTAGAATTACAACAAATATTTGTAATGAGAGCTTTACTCATGTAAAAATTATAGTTTTTTCTTTTAATATGACCTTTTATTAATATCTTCTTTTTCACTTTTTATACACAAGCGTGTATTAAAAAAAACGTTTGCAATTTAATTAAAAAGGTGTGCAATTTAAATTAAAATTAAATAAAAAATGTGTGACAATCGTAACGAATTTTGCTATATTTGTTTTATAATTATATTTGAATTATAATTCATGTGATTATATTGTCCCAGAATGTTTCTAGTTATTAGAATTTTGTTTAATATATAATTAAATTAGTCCCTTTAATTTAATCTTAAATAAGAAAAGAAAACATGTTTTAAATATCTGATAATTGAATCGACCGCTAAATAATGGTAATCGGGTAATCGATTTATTAGAAAAAATTAATCCATTTACAGGTCATAGAATCAAATGACCTGTTGTCGTTAAAGATAATACCATCTGTGGTAGTTGTCTTATGTTGGTATATAATTATTATAAATTTCACAATATCTTGCGAATTAGTGGACTCTATTATATATATATATATATATATATATATATATATCCTTAGTAACGGTAGGAATTGCGAACTTTGCTGCTTTTTTAAATATACGGCAATATCTTAGGTGGGAACAATACAGCAGTGACATATTTAAATTTAATCTTCTCAGTTATTATCCGATAAAACGGGAGCTATGCACTTGTGACTCTACATTAAAGCTATTACGAGTTTATATCAGAATATCTCTATTGTACTTTAGAGCCGCTGCTTAGGCCGACGATGCGCTAATTGTATATATCTCATGAGTTTCGGCATGCTTCATTAAAACTAAGAAATTATAAAATCCTGACTTCACACGATCTCTTCCACTTGTTGGCTTTAGATAAAAAAATATATGATTAAGCTTGTTTATTAATTAAAAATGTTGATGTAAATTTTTTTAATTTATCAGCTCAATAAGTTCGAATCAAATATAACTGAAAATTAAAATATGACATTTGTGTGTTGGGTGCTTAAACAACGTCTATATACATCAGTATACTTCAACCACAGTTTTAAAAAGTTTCAAACGTCTCGTTTTATGAAAACACGTTTATAAACCATCTGAGAGTTTGTTGGAGAACGCACAAATGATTTTATTAAATCACGTGTAATAAGTGTTGTATGCTTAAAAACACCAAAACCCAACGAACAACTTTTATTCGATAGTGTCTTATTATTCTTCGCCTTTCTTACAAAATTAAATCTATTATATATTATGACATATAGATTTAAAACTTTTAAATAATAACCACCTAATTCACAAACGATGAATAAAATTAATAAGGCCTTAAAGTATGGATTTTGTGTGACTAAAGATCTCTTAAAACATTCATTAACTTTAACAATCGTTTATGAATTAGGTGGTAAATATATGATCATAATATAATTAATATGTACTGATATAATTTCCAAAAAATATTCTTTGCAAGAACCAGAATATTGTCTACCAAACGTAGCGTGCAACTATAGCTGTTGCCGGAGGAACCGTCCAAACATTTAACAACAACAAAAATAACACTAAATAAATTAAATAAATTTAGAAAAAAAAAAAAAATACAAGAAATCGACTGACAAGTGTTAATTGAATTCATGTTGAGTGGTAATCATAACAATAACAGTCAACTATATGATAGTTTATGAAACGATCACAATAAAGACGTTGAAGTCGGACCAAACTAAGAAAAAGGAAAATAAACAAAACAAAAAAAATCTACAACCACGATGAGGACACATGAGTGCAACGATAAAGAGGATGGTGATCAAAATCGTCATAATGATATGGTTTCTTAGTTTAGTCAGGCTCAAAGCTGTCATTAACAAGCCACGGCTGATGTACAAAAGGACAATTTTCATATAGGAAAAAAAAAATATGCAAGAAATTCGAAAATACTGACGCCATCAATATAAATTACTCAATTAATGTCATTTTGTCAGGTACAGCAACATTACACACACAAGATCTTTTTAACAACAACAACAACAACAATGTAGTTATAATAATACCAATAATAATAACAATAATAACGTGATGGAAACTCTGTTGTTCTTGCGGCTGTTGTTCAGTGTTGCTACGAGTGGTAGTAGTGATGTTGTTTTTGATGTTGTAAACTTTGTAAATTATAATGTTCAATTTATAGATAAACTAATAGTGAAACTCTCCTGTGACTACATAATACTTGAACACTGCATAAGCTCTTGTATAAGCAACGTGTTAAACAAAATTTATCGTTAAGATATAAATACACTGTAAGAAATAACTGCCGTATAACAGAACAGTTATTAGAATAAGTAGTTATAACACTTGATGTCGATAAAATAATACCCATATTTAGTGATATTGAAATTGAAACAAATGATTTCTATATAAACCAAAAACTTGAAGTTTGAAATGAAACTATTTAATATAAAACGAAACATGCACAGAAATCCCCTCCCTTTTTAATCAATTCTTATAGCAAGGCGCTTATAACATTAAATTTTATGAATCGGTTTCAATCACTTATGGTTTTAATATCCATATCTTTAAAGAATTTGAAATTCTAGTTCGCACAGATTAAAAAAGTCCTTAAGAAAATCATAAATCATAGTTTTCCCTAAGGAAATCATAGCTGTTGACTTATATAAAAACAAAAATTTATTGCGTCCAAGAGATTTTGTTTTCAAATTTTTGTAACACATATTCCGAAGTTTCATCTTTATATTTCATCATATTGTCTTCATATTCTCTTAAATTTTTTTCAATGTATTTAAACTTTATTTGTGCCAGACATGATAAAACATCATGTTTATCAAATCTACATTTAATTAAACATTCAATAAACACTGCTTTCCTCCAGCCTTTTAATTTTAATCTTTTACCCTTTTTGCTTACAAGATTATGACCTAAAAGACTCAGTTTATAATATGGTCTCTCTATTTGACTAGCAGAGATTTAAATTTTAATTGAAAACGTAACATTCACTCAAAATCTATCCACAAAGTTGGATTTTGCTTATAATATCTTGCAAAATTAAGATAAACTTTTTAATGTCTTTATAATATTTTCAAATTTAAAGTGGTTTTAATTTCGAAAAAAATTATAATTGAATATATGCTTTTTTGCTGTCTTAAAAACACGCATAAGATTTGTGACGCCTGCAACGCCCTCTACGACTGCTGTGTACGTAGAAATAAAAACAATATTTTTATAAAAAATAACACACAGCAGTGAGCAATACAATGAAAAATTAAATGAAACCCAATCAAGTCATTGTTAAGAGCATTAAAATATATTGAACCATTATAATTAACTCGCAATCACTAATAGTGGTATGGGAATGAATAGTATGGGGAATTCCATGATAAGGCAGCAGGCACTACTTCAAACCTTTCAAACAAAAGACTTAAGAAACAAGCACTATATTTTAACAAACCTTATTTTGTTAGTCTTGTTGAATTAATAATTTTGAAATGTCAAAACAATTATTTCAGGTCGGTTTTATCTATTTATTTTAAGGATTTATATGACAGACATTGTATGGCATCTTTTTCCATGTCGGTCTATGGAACCTTAATTATTAGATATATGCGTTTATATACTTATAGAATACCCCACAATAATTGTTATTTTTTAATTTATTATATTCGGTTTTTTCATAAGCCTTCATATAACGTAAACAATACAAAAAATCACTTACATTTTAATTTAAAATAAATCCGTCTTAAACAATAATAACTGTTGAAAGAACAGGTTGTTGTCAATCTAAAACTAAAAATACATTTTCTTATTTGTTGTTGTTTTTAATTTATTATTATTTTTTTATTTTTTTCTATATATATTCACATACTCGTACATGACTGGTTAAAGTTTAACAGTTTTTGTAAATATAAATGCTACGTATTCATATGAGGAACTTGGCTTGGTATTGATTTGTAGTACCTATTGAAAAAACAAATCAAGTCAAATGGTTTACCAACGGAAATTCTAATACATTTGCAAAAATCTATCTGCACACGTGAAACTATTAAAGATGTGAAGTTAACAGAGCATTAAAGATATAAAATGGCCAATGAAGAATCGCGCTAAGAAAAACACCGATTAATTGAAAATATTTATGTTCTCATGTTGTTATATATAACAAAAACTGTTATAAATTAACTGTTTGACATACTGCCATTGTACAATTATAATATGACATTGATTTGTTGGTTGGTTAAGCAATGTCTATATGCGTTTCCAAAGGATTTCTAATTGTATAAAGGTGTAGAAAAATAAAATAGAGTCACATCGAATAAAAGTGGTTTTTGGGTTTTGGTTTGTATAATTTTAATAGCCTACTACACTTATTATAATGTGATTTTTTAAAATCATTTGTGGGTTTATATTTAAATTCTCAAATGGTTTATAGAAGTCCTTTGATAAGTTTGAAACTTTTTAAAACTGTGGTTAAACTCTACTGACGATTTGGTATAAAGCGCCAATGAAATGCATATAGACATTTTTTAACCACCCAACAAATCAATTTCATATTATAAAAACTGTTATATATTTATATTCTTCTCTTAATGAATATTTGAGTTAATCATAAATCTTTTTACAACTACTGTTAGATTAAGCCCAATTGATGCACATTTTTGTTTTTCATTTCAACTGTTGTATATATTCTTTGAAGTTTCGGGGTTTGTACTACTTTCATATTATTAAGTGAAAGGCTGCACGGAAACTGGAAAAATTACTTATCTTACGTTAGAGACCATTTGGACTTGTGAATATTTCAGTTTAACATTAAACTAATACGGGTTTGCGCGATTCTAATAAAATGTTCTTACTACAAAATAACCAATTTCAAAAGATTTATATTTGTACGGCTACAACCAGAAGGATAAAAGTAGTGCCGCCTTTATTAAGCAAAAAGAATTTTTGACAGCTTTTTTAAATTTTTCCTCAACAGAAATTTTGCTACAATATAAGCGGAGAAAGAGCGTTGTCTAAAATCATGTATAAACACTACTGAGAACCGCAGTTTGTTTTAAGTCTATATATAGATATACATATATGACTTATGCGATTGCTTTTATATAACTTCGTATTGACAACCACTTGAAAGAAAACATTCTTTTACTTGGCTGTGCAACATACATTGAAATGAATTGTCAGGTGCTTAAAAAAGTACAATTAAAAAAAAAATAATAAACAGACAAGACAAGATCATGATTTTTATAAATTAATTTAAATAATGTTTTTTTATTCAACACTTTATTTAAAGCTCGCAAAGAATATTTTAAAAAGTCTACTTCTACGGTGTGGGTGGTTGATCGGTTTGTTTTTATTTTATATTTTTCAAATTTTTTTATAAAACTATAGCAAATATACTCACATCGAATGGTTCAAAGGAAACTATAAAACATTGTGCACTGAAACTTACTTGGTAGGAACTATTTAATTGATTTTCGCTAGTTTGAACAGCATTTATGAATGCAAGAAACAATTATATTTTACGAGCATGAACCATGTATCCGTTGAATTAGTTGCAATTGTTTTGCTTTAGCTAAAAAAGAAGTCTATATATAAAATTATTCATATGGAATTCTTTTGCATATCAAATTGTATCAAAAGAACGGTTTTATAACACGATGAATATAAATTATACTTTTTTTCATTTCTTTAAATTGCTTTTCATTTTAAATTACTTTTATTAAAATAAGTCTATATAAAATAAGTCCAGTCTTTGAAAACATTTGAAAAATTAAATAACTTTTGATTGTAGATATTTAACACTAAAACTAAAATTTAAAAAAAATCTTCAAGTACTTCAGCTACAATTTATGTTTTTTATCTTCCATATTTGGATACATATTATCGTTAGCAAAAAATTCCTGTTTTCAGATGAAAACAGATATTGTGATATTATAAATAATTAACTCACTAATTTTGTAAAAACTGCTCCACAATATATGAAATATTTTCAAAAGTTCCCTGAAAATATGATTCAGCAAATTATTGAAAATCAATTCTCTTGGGTGTATTTAACATAATTCTATATATTCATGTAAGCTAATTTACATTTACGAGTTCTTTAGAAACCACAACTTTAGCTAAAACGCAAAAAATTAATATGTTTAACAAAGTATGAACATAATTTCACACCTCACAATAAAAATGCCCGTAACTGCCATAAGAAATAATGAAACAAAATTAAAAAATTAAAAAGAAACTATACAAAAAACTCAAAATAAGTATATAAACAACAACTTTCCACTAAACATTTATTATCTGACAAATGTACAAATTAGTAAAACAAAAACATTAAAATCCCTCCGCTCAACACTGAATACATCGACAAAAGCCAAACGAAATATGACGTTGTTTAAAAAAGAAATCGTGGTGCAGATATATATAAAGGAAAAAAACCGCAACCGAGACACAGAATTGAAAAAGAAAAATATACCGCTAATGAGCTGAACACAATATTTGCGGAACTTTTGCAAAAGGACTAGGGTTAATAATTTAGGCTTAAAAAGCAACTTAAGCTACAAAAAGTAAAAAAAGACATGAAATTGTCTTAAAACAAATGAACTGAAAACCAAATATAAAGGAAACAAAACAGACATCAGCAAGAAAAAAAACCAATTTATTCTACCACTTGTAAAGAATACAATGGCCTGGACTGTGAAGAAATGTAGGCAGTAAATTAAGAGATACAAAGAAATTGTGGCAAAAGGCAAACAAAATTAAATTGATTTTAAAATAACTAGACTGTAAGAGGATTATGAAACAAATAAAAACATAAATAAATAACCTGAACTTATGAATTTACATCTGTTCTGATGTTTTACGAAATCGTATTCCAAATAGTTTATCTTTGATTCTCTTTAAAATCTAAAATAATTAAGTGGAATAGATTTAACAAGATCGTGTTTTTAATGTCCTGCTTTTGTGTATCAAAAATTTTTACACATTTCACACTCCTTTCTGTGGTATATGAGACTTTTAAAGCTCTGCAACAGCATATAAAAATTAGTCTTATCAGTTGCAGCACAGTCCAGTCCTACTGAGCGTGTTATTTCTTGACAATTCCTTCACAATTGATCGAATTTGGCAACCATAGTCACGGCCTGGTCCTCTAAAAGTGGGTTCTATTTCAAATACCACTTCTTTGAATAAGTTTTAACTCGCAGTTTATTCAGCTGTTAAACGATTTATAGTGGCAATTCTCAAACATTTCAATAGAATTAGGAAATTTAACAAGACAGACATTTGAAGGCTGATAGACTGATCAAACCGGCAGTCTGGTTGTATTGCAACGAATTTTGCGGCGAAGTAAAATAACACAAAACTGCTTACCAAAAATGTTCTCTTAGCTTTCATCCCACGTCCTCACAATAACATCTAGTCCACTACAATAGGAGGCATTAAATATTGTATAGATTAAATCCCCAAAGTGTCATTCCTAACAAAAACGCATAAGTTGCATCTCCCTTTTCAACAAAAAACTACTCTATTAGTTAAACTTCCTGTAGGCTACATTACAAAATGAAAAATTATATAACAGGTTCCAAGTGCAAATCTGTCATCAACTAATAATTTTTTTAATTCATTCAAATTGTTAGCAATTTTCAATCTCTCTTTATTTCCTAAACATCTAATATATCCTTCTTACATTTATTAACAAACGACCCATGGTGCAAACAAGCTAAAACAGCACGCAAAGAAAACTGCGATAAATAAAAAACTAACAACTTTAACAAAGAATCAACAAAACTCAAAAGAAATTATAAAAAAATAAACTTAAACAAATTAAAAGCAAGAATTACGACAGGTTAGTAGCAAACTATTGCCACCGATCATGAGGACACGAAACAACAAATTGTCTACTTTACAGCTAAACACCAACAGAAAAACAGAAGAAGATAAAGCACCCGCAAATAGTACAGAAAAAAAATAACAAACAAAAACAAAAACAGCAAATGAACCAGCTTAAATAAACAACTAAGAAACATACGACTGTACAACCTCTACCGAACAAACCATAAGGTTGACAAATTTAAACCTTCGCAGAAAAAAAGTCGAAGTGTGGAAAATTATTCGTTTTTTTTTTTATTTTGGTTACCGCGAATTAACTTGCCGCAAAATTTACAAGTGATCACACAAATGCGTGCAAATGCCATCGTATTGATCGCCATGGACTACAACTAAACAACATCAATGCAATACACACACACAAACACACCAAACTAACCCACACATACACATGTTGGAAATGAAGAAAACATGTGAATGCGAATACAATACGGAAACGTGTTAATGCCATTTGAATTTTAGCCAAATATGGTTGTAAAGCAAGTGCTATATGAACACTTAAGTATTTACAAATAACGACAGACACACGAGCACACATACTCGCACAAAGTATTAAAAATATATGCATGTGTGTGTGTGTGTGTGTTGGGCAATATAAAAGATCAACAGAATAAAAGTATTTTGCATGTTGTTTAAATTAAGTGAACCCATCGCAAAAGCTCAAATAATCTTAAGTCAAACTGGGCAGGCCATAAAACACCAAGTCAACCGAACAAATGAACGACTGAACGAAATTAACTTAACGTATTAACAAAAAAGCGATGACGTTGCGGCTGACGACAGCGATAGCGACATTATTACGACTTTCGCAAATAGCAAAAGGCTGGACAAAAAATCTAACTTCAACTATAGAAAAAAAAGAAAAGAAAACGAATAACAAAGAAACAACTCCCGCTCTGCCGACAATAGATCGTCCTGACATAGACAACCCACAAATTTGAGGATTGCCACCTGCCTGGATACGAAATAAGTGCTAAAAATAAACAGAATATGTAAGACTGTAATCGTTAATTGAGCTGCTTATATATTAAAAGTTTTTTCATAGATATTCATCTGAGTATCAATATCATTCAAAAGACTTTGAAATCTGTGCAACACAGTACACCAGAACAGCTGATATCCAAGGTGGTAACACGGGGACTTAAAAAAAGTCTGTTACTCTTTTTCCTTGTGTTGCACTATTTTTAGTATCTTTTTTGCCAAAGTTCTATTTGTCGAAAATAAATGTTAAGTTTGAGCGAAGAAAGCGGTTATTTTGTGGAACAGAAATTGTGATTTATTTTGAAATATGGCAACTTTTCTTAGCATTAGCCTACCGAATAGGAACTGCAGCACAAAAAGAAGCAAATTTCGACCAAAACTACACAATGACATCGTTTACAACATCAACACAAATCGTGGCGATTTGTTTAAATCAAACTGTAAAAGCGCGAAAAAACAGCAAAACGTCCAACAAATACCATACGATCTTGTGTGAAGAAGATCAGCAGAAGGCAGAAAAGAAAAGAAATAACAAAACCAACACGCACTTATGCGGGCCAATAATAAAAAAGTAAACTAAAAAATGAAAAGAACATACTAACTGAAATCGAACAGCCAAAAACATACATCATTCGGTTGTTAAACAAATCGTGACTTTAGGCTTTTGTTTTGTTGTTTTTCTGTGTGATATTTTTATTTTTTTTTGGTTGTTGTTGCTGCTGTTTTTCATGTTTTAAGTGTGGTGTCACCGAAAATTTGTATTGACTTTAAATTAATTAAAACCACAAGCAATTGGCATGATTGTTTTAACTTAAGCTTAACTTTAGTTTGACAGCTTTTTATGCCAGTCTCTTCTGGTCTTTAACGGGTTCCATTTCAGTTTTCTCCTCCCCTGAGGTCATGCAATTATTAGTTGCTTTATTTCCTCTGGCCTACTTCTTATATTCAGACGATTTGTTGAACAATAAAACAATATACATGCGCTTTTGTATTGTGTAGCTGACAAAATATTAAAGTGGGTTATAATTGGAGACAAACGTACAGATGTGTGATATTTTTTTTATTCATTTTTCTTTTTTTTCATTTTAAATGGGACCATGAGTGCGTGTGTTTGCATGTATATAAAAGAATGCTTGAATTTTGGTTTATAATTGAAATCTATAGGAAATATCTCACCATTATTTAGCCAGAATAAAGTGCAAAGACACGATACGAAACAAGTGATTGATCTTTTGTGATCATACCAAACAGGTGATTAATTGTTTTTTGACTTTAAAAATTGTTCTGCATATCATTTTTTACTTATCTTTTGCTGTTGTTTTTGAAATATTTCTCTTTCAACAGCATTTTCAACAAGTGTTTGTTTGCCTGAGTTTTCAGTGTACAGTTTTGAAAATGTATGAATAATAATAATGAAATTACATTTAAGTGTATAAATAAATATTATTTTATCTTTTGAGTTCGTACACTTTTGGGGTCGTAAAACTCAAATAACACTTAAGCTGACACCTGAGCCTGCAGTAACCATTTTTTATGAAGAATTCATTTATTTTAAACAGTTATTCGACCTACAACTTACAATATGGGTGTGGAAAGAAGATTTAAATAGTTCTGTTAATGGCATTATTGAACTCATGAAGGCCTACAATTTCCACATTGATCTGCGATGGAGCTGCGGTCAATAAGTTTTAAATAGTGATTTAATTTTTAAATTTGGGCTGGTAACTATGCCTGTAAAATGGAGTTTTTACATTAAACATTTGCAAGCTACTATATAAAAAGGGTGTTCTTTATAGAGGTATAAAACTTAAGTATTCAATACTGTTTCCACTTGCAGCAATTTTGTGAACAGACAACTAATTTTTGTTCAGTTTTATTTGGCAGACTGAAGTCCCAACAACGCTTTTAAATTGTAAAAATTTATTCAGAAAATCATTGTTCTCTTAGGCATACGAATTGGAGAAATTTTGTTTAGCGAAGAAGCTCAATTTCGATTAAATGAATGTGTCACTAAACAAAACTCACGAATTAAAACGTAAGAAAACAGAAAAAGCAAAAGTGATCAGTGGGTTCTTGTTATGACTTTGATATTTGTTTTAGGCTTCTCACTTATTACAGTGGAAGTTTGAAATACCACCTTTAGTTTCTAAGAAATGTTGGGTAAAAGCTCCCTGATGATCTACATTAGCTCCAGTAAAATGCGCATAGGAACTAAGTAAAACACCTCAATTGATCAATTTGAATTTTTTTAATAACATTTTGGGAAAAAAGAATCAGCTCAAAACAAAAATTAAAGAGTTAAAACTCCCGTATGTTGAGTGTAAATAATTGTTTGTTGAGACACGTCCTTTTCAGAAAAATATTCCATTTTGTGTACTTAAAGGGCAAATGGAATCATTGTTCCGTACGTCTTCAAAAGCGATGATGGTCAGAAGTCTACGGTCGCGGCCACGATTACTGACTGTTTCGTTCATCCGTTGAAGAAACATGATGTGAAGGGGATGTGTTTTCACCAAGACGGCTAAAAATATCACACTGCTCGTGCCATAATTGGTTTATTGAAGGAAAAGTTTACTGACCACATAAATCTACATTTTGGGCCCGTGAATTGGCCACCAAGATCATGTGGGTGCATTTTCTGTGAGAATATATGAAGCCGATAATCTACGTAGATAAGTCCGAAACGATTGAACACTTGGGGGGCAAAATAAGGCGTGTTATACGGCCAAAAGTCATCGAATATTAGAACACCAGGTTAGGTTACGTCCGTTCCTTTACAAAAGGCATATTCCTTTTATAGTGCCAGAAGATTAAATTTAGTGTAAATTTAAAATAATTCATCTCTGATTCATTTCATTTTAAAGCTGTATACCTTTTTAAAGAGGTATACAGCTTTTATTTGAGCTTGTCTGCCTGAAGTTTTTAATGTCGCATAACAAAAATATAGAGAAATAGTAGTTTAAGTTTAAAAACTTTCCTCTAAAACAAACTGTACTCTGAGTTTTATAATTAGATTTTGGAGTTGCATAATAACGTCTTATTTTTAATTGTTTTTACTCTTTCCTTATAATCGTCAATAGATTTACTTGCTAAACTATCATTCAGTTCAATTATATTTTGCTTGATCTTCGATCGTTCATTGTTTTGATTAATTAACTTCGATTTTGTAGAGCATTTCGTATGAATGGGTTTGTAACAACCAGCCAGAGTACTTCAGTTTTGCCTGCAGCAAAATATTATGTTAACGTATTTACTTAACAACATCAACCTAATGTTAAGATCACAGTATGACTTTCAGAAAGTGTACGTATGTGAGCTTATATTTTATCAGCCCACGCCTCAAGTACTTGAAGTTCAAGAAATTAATTTTTAAAAAAGTCTTCAACAATAGGAGTACAATTTTCTATGATTGATTGAATTTTTGTCGATAGTGCATATTTTTTCTGAAAAGTTAATAAAACGTGATTCGTTTGATTGTGGTTTTTAAAACATATTATCTTCCTCATTTTCATTAAAAGAAAGCTTTCTGGTATTTTCTTATGATATTCAAATACTTTAAAGATGAATAAAATCATTTTATTATTAAAAAAAAATATCAATGTGCAATATTTGTACAAACAATGAAGAAAATTTAAAATCTATGCTTCCTACATTCGATTGTTTAGCAATATTTTTTTATTTAAGTGCACTTGCCACATATACCTTTTTAATAATTTTAGCTGATTTGAATATTTTTTGTGAAAATCTTAATAGTTAAAAGAAGAGTTTTGCAAATGTCACCTGGCGACAAATATGGATGAAAGAATTTGCACCAAATTTTCTATAAAATTGGAATTAAGTGTTGAAACAGGGGCATTAACTAATTGTACTCTAAATCAGAAAAATTCGCATTATTGGTATCTGCTTGACAAAAAAGGTCAGAAGTATGTAACTGATGACGCCCGTCGTGTATGCCCCAGACCATGAACAACTGAAGGAAATGTTCAGATATTAAAGGACATTTTTATAAAGAGTCTTCGTATCCCTATAAGAGAAATTTATAAAAGCATCGATATATTTTTTGGCTTATGTCACGAAAATCTTTATCATATAATACATTGGCAAAGAAGTTCACCATGTTGTTGTTGAAAATTTGCAAAAAAAAAACCCCTGAGCAAGCGATCCAAAATCTGACTGAGTTATCGGGTTTGAGTTTCTGTGTCTTTTTTCTGCTCTCAAAATTTGCAATAATTGAAACGGTGGAAAGAAAATCGATGGTACAACTGAAAGCAGAACTACTTCGAGACTTAAACAAAAATCTGTGGCTGTGAAAATCTTACAAAAAACGTGGCTAAAATGCATTGTATCTGAGCAGACAACTTTGAAGGAGACAAAATATAAATTAGAGGACTTTCTGTCAACTTTACAAGACAAAAAATTAACACTGTTGGTGGACATTTTCTCATAAATTTTCTAAGAATATTGTAAGATCAAAAATATTTTTGCGTTAAGCTTGAGTATTTCTATATTTTTGAGACTCTTAAAAAATAAGCAACTGTTTTGAACAGATATCATATTTAAGCATATTCTTTTCTTTGTCTATTGGTGATTTTTATTTACACTAGTAAACAAACGCGCATGCCTTCACTTTTTAAACAACGAATATATTTTTATTATTATATTTTTTGTTATTTTTAATATTGATTCCTTATTTTTTATTTAAAGACTTCATCTTGGAAGTGCTTTATTACACTATCCAAGTCTTTAATGTTAACAGATAATTCGTTGCGTTAGGCTACTCAAAATTTTATTAAATCATATTCCGCATACGAATGTCCTGATATAGGAAGTTTATAGTTTCAAGAGACGGAGCATTTAAGTCTTTACTACTAACCAAAATGTATCAAGCAACTTAAAATATATTGAAGCAAAATCTTACACCTCTCAATCAGTTATTCTTTAATACAATTTTGCATCTACTGTGCAGCAGCATTTTATCTAAGTGCCTTCAAGCATAGTTAATACTATTGACATAATTTAAAATTGTTAAATTATTGACCCACATATACTTTAGTTAACCGAAACAAAGGTAAAATACAAAAAAATATATATATATTATTTGCATAACTCTCCTGTTTCCTGCCACAGAAATTCAAACCAAGTGTCACAAAAGAAAGCATTAATTCGTACAAGTGATTGTGACATGCAACAGTTACAACAACTACAATAACAACATCAACAATAATAAAACCCAACTTAATATGGCAACAAAACAAACTGAAACCGCACCTAACAGCCATAAAGAAATGAGACAAAAAGACAATGTACAAAATGATGCCACAAAATACCTTTAAAAAACATAAACTAACAACAAATTATATGAATTAAGAGTACGACAAGAAAACAAAAAATGGCAAAAAAGCTCCAAACAAGCTAAATAGGAAGGAAGAGTTTTCAATGAATGTATAAAGAAAAATTAGGCGATATTAAAAAAATCACTAAAAAAAAAAAAATAAAAAATTGGATGAAAAATAAGACAATAACTTATAAAAATAAGAAAAGAAAAATTAAAATAATAAAACAATCAAGTAGACGAGGGTTGAAAAGAATCACTTGTCTAAAAAAGCGCCAACGCAAAATTACTAAAGATGAAAAAAAGAACACTCTTGAAATTACAAACGTTTTTGTACGAGTATATTTTTATTCGTTTTTATTTTATTATTTTTTGAAGTTGATGTTGTTGAAAATGATTCTGGCAATAAAATAAAACGTCAGTTATTGTAAAATTTAAAGAGGATGCCATAGTGTCAACAATAATAACAACAGCACGTTTACAAACGACAAACGATTAAAATGACGTAGTAAAGATGAAAATAATGAGAGTCATGATGATGTTGTTGATCATCATGATCATGAACACCATTAATACACACACACACACACACACAGAGACACATGCCTATATACACATCATGCCAGTAATGAATGAATGAATGAACGAACGAAAGACGCACTAAAAAGTCTGAAAAATATAAAACTGCTGCAAAACAAAATTAAGAACAACAACCCAGTCACTTGTGCCGCCTTAAAGCCGGCTCTAATTGAATTCGTCGGCTTAAATAATTCAGCTTTAGGGCATTACATTTATATGTTCATATGCAGACGAAAAACACTTTTCTTAAACATTATCAAGCAAAAAATATTCTCTTATTGTGGTAGATTTACACTGTTTCCAATATGGGTTTTTTCAAACTCTCAAAATTACTTTGATTAACAAATTTTTATCACAAGAGCATGCAAAAAATTTTATAAAATTTAATCAACATATTTTTATACTTGAAAATCTATTACATTTTGTGTTTTTTAAAAGAAAACGATCTCATTTTCGCAACCACCTCAGAAACGCTGTAAATTCATGCAGAGAAAAGAAATATATTTATCTTTAACTTTTTATTTGGTGTGGCTCAGACAAACACAGAATTGATTCTTTTTTTTCTTGAGCTTTTTCAACCTCCTCTACTTGAACTCTACAAGTCAAGCATTGAATCAATCTGTAAATAAAACGTTCGCCAAAGAAGAGCTTATAACGCATGGATTTTCGCGCTTAAGTACAGAACTGTACGTTGTCTCACTTTATATATTTAAGAAACTTTTTTTATTTTTTATTTTTTTTGCTCATTTTCCGTCGTGGTTGGAGCATCATGGTGATCATGGCATTTATATGTGGATATGTGTCGACGCATCACTTGGTTCCGTAATAAATACATTTTGCAAATTTTTATGTCCTCCTCTTAATTTTGGGTTTTACTTTTGCCTCTGAGTTTTTATGTGTACATTTATTTTGCATCTTTTTTTCTTTCAATACAAATTTCTTTTCAATATTTTTTATCTCGTTTTCGGGGGTTTTTTTTTTAATTCAACAAGCCCTTTTTGGCTACAAAATCATGACTTTTATGTTGGACAGATTTTAATTCCTTTTGAGCAACCTGATTTGACTATCGGCTGTCTGAGAAGAACAATTTCGCATTTGCTACTGTTTCTGTGTCAAAAAAAAAAAACAGCATTTGTGAGACCCACAATACTAATGGAGTGTGTACTGGCTCTTGAAGTTTAAATAATTTTATTAAACGTTTTCTACTATAGAAGAAACGCCCTGCATCAGTATAATTATTCCTGGTTTTATTATTTTATGATAGATATAATCTACAAAATTTTTTAAACATATTAAAGCTCATCATCATTCTATTATAATTGAGCTTTTGCATTTAGTTTACGAAACGCATTTATTTTTCTATATATATAATAAGTTCTGAATAGAGAATAAAAAAATAAATGAAAAATCCCCTGTTTTCATGTCTTTTATAAAACAAAAATTCATGTATTTTCAAACTAGTAACCATTTTTGGGAACTGTTGCTTCTTAAACCCTTTTAATTTTAATTATGTGCTGATTCTTTTTTCCCAAAATCTTACTAAGAAATCACAAAGCTTTTAATTAAGGGGTTTTGGCTAGTTCCTATGCGCATGCAGGAATTAATGGGCTAATGGAGAGCATCAGCGAGCCTTTCCTTAATATTTCTTAGAATAACTACAGATATTTATTTCAAACTTCCCCTTAAATAAGTGAAAAGCTAAAACAAATATCAAGGTCATAACAAGAACTCACTGATCACTTTTCCTTTTTTATTTTCTTACATTTTATTCCACAAACATATTGCCGACTCTAGTTTTAATTGCAAGAGAAATAAAAAACAACAACTCAAATTGGCCACTTTGAATTTCTTAGCAAGATTTTGGGAAAAAAGCACATAATTAATATTGAAGAGATTTAAAAATTCATATATTTTAATTTTAATTGTGTCAATGTTTGTATGTCACTCCGCTCAAATAGTACACAAAGGCTTGAAATGAAGTTCAAATAACAAAAGTGTAACCGAAAATACGTTTGTCAAGTCTTTTTATTTAGAAAAGGGTTGTACTTGTTCTTATTTGCAAGTTCGTTGCTTAAGTCTTCTGTTTAAAGCGATTGTGATAAATACATTTTCTGTAACAGTATAAGCCGTTTCATTATCTCACGATGGAATAATTGAACGCTTATTTATTGAAAATGAGAAAGTTGATACATAATTATATATCCAGCGCACAGAAATATTTAATAATATTTGTTTGAATAAAATCTCTTCATAATTATCCATCAGTATTAGAATTACAAATTATTTTGTCTGCAAAAAGTCCGCTTAAATAAATTTCATAAAATATTTTTTGATTTAATTTAATTACTAAATAAATTCAGTGTTTCAGAAGTTTTTCTGTCCCTAAAACAATTTAAAAGATTTTTCCTGTCTTGTCCTAAAAAAGAATTTATTCTTAAAGCTTGTCAACATATAAAAAGAGTTAATAAATGAATAATATAAGATTTTTATTTCCAACAACACATTTCATGTGGCCCATACCTGCATTTCTCCCAAGTGTTCACATGTCTTTTTCTGTTTAAGGAGTTAAATGCAAATCTGACAATAAATATTTTAAATCAGAAAACATATAAATTTTGTGATTTGCCATAAGTTAGAAGCCGCAGCAATCATCACTACACTGACCTGAACAATGCATGCGCAAATACACACACACACACACACTCCACCACAGGCACAAACACAGATGCCAAATATATTTAAGTGCCAACAGAAATAAAGTCTTAAATTTAACATAAAACTTTAAAATAATTTTCAACCAAACACCAGCGAGCACACGAGCAAAAAAGAAAAAAAAATAAGCATAAACAACACTTGTACTTATAAATTTTCATATCGAATTTAACAACAATAAGGTATGCAAAACAAAAGCTAAAAATAAATTCAAAAATCCCTTCATGTTCAAAATTTGGGTCAAGTCATGTCGGCTGGCTGCTGTTATTACCGTTTGTGGATGCTGGTTAAATAAGAAAAAAAAAAGTTCAAAAAAAATATATGCAACAGAAAATAAATTCAAATAACCAATAAAACACCGGAGAATGCAAAGTGATGAGTTTGTTTAAATTTAGATTTCAAAAACGATATCTGTTCATGCCAACACAATATTCGTTGGTATAACGAGACTATATTTTCCTAAGAAATGTTCGATTTTTAGTAGGATTTTTAATTTTAATAAAACTTTAAATCATTTACTATCGACCAAAAAAATTAATTGCCCATATGATAACATTTAGATATTTTTTTCTATGTAAATCATGCAATAACATTTAAGACCTATTCTTTGATTTTGCTCAACGCTAAAATAAGCAGAGGCTTAAAAGAATTAATTCATATTCTGTGGTTGAATATGTAACAGAAGATTGTGGGTGCTGTTGATTGTATATAAAAGCCAAAATTCATCAGGATTGATTACTCTTATTCTAAGTTATGGTCGATTATATCAAAGAGAAGTTTGACATAATTTTTCGAAAATCGGTGGTCGGCTCTACAATTTCACATATGAAATTAAAAAATTCCTATTTTTCTCTTATATTTAATGAATATATATATATATATATATATATATATATATATATATATAATAGATTTATCTAAATAACTCTGTAATACTCCCTTAATTTCAATTTACACACGTTTTGAGAGCACACACTCGTTTCTTCAACCAATTCGTCTGGCTGTACAGTCAACCCAGCGCTTTCATAATAGCATGAATATGGATTTTAAATCATTATTAATTATTGCTGGCCTACAGACATACTGAAGATGCAGCACTGGCCAGTAGATGCAATTTAAGCTGTCACGTGTTGAGATCTAAAACAGAGCCACTTCTTGATCGGTATTCTTTGTTGAACTCCATTACGTCACATGAGTTTCACGTAAAAGATAATGTGATATAATAAACCTACATTTGAAATATATGAAATCTCTGAAGAATTGATTAATTAATGATCTGCTTCTGGTACTCCCGCTCAAAACTCTATTCAATATATAAATGAAATCACTATTATTGTTGCGGCTTTTATTACTGTTAAAGTTAATATGAAATATATCGTGATGTTGTTAGTGTTGTTGTTAGATTGCTTTTTGCTGCAACAACAACAACAAGAACAAACGGTAAAGCATATCCATATTGCACAGCTGTGTGTATGATTGCGCGCGCCAAATGACAATCAACATTTAGCGTAAATAGTGTCTAGTGTTTTTTTTTTCTTTCTACTCTACAACATACGAATGTTGGCAACATGTGGCTTTTTGCTCAGATTTAAATACATATACTTTTGTATATATCTGCTGCTGTTGCTGCCGGAATACCGGCTGCTTAAGCAAAAGGTAAACAATGATGAATCATCATGTTGCTTGTTTAACTCTTTTATTTATTTTTTTATATATTTTTTTGTTTTTCATAGACCCAGACTAACATTTTTCTATTTATTTTTCGCTGCAGCATGCTGCTGGAAACAAACTTGATTTTGAACGTTTCATTTGTTTGCTACTTAATATTGTTTTGATTTTTAAGTCTATTAGAATGATACTAAACCACTTTTAGTTATATGCCAAATTTACTTTTACTTGCTGCCACTATTTGCTGTTATTGCAACTCAAACGCCATTATGTGTTAAAGTCAACAACGAAAATATAGAGGTTGGTCAAATATTTGGTGAAAGATAAAAGGAAGGAAAAAGGTCAGCTTTTGATATTTTTGTTAGACAATTTTAGATTTGAATAAAAGTGATATATTTTGTTTGCAATTATTAAAATAAATATGCAAAAAACAAATTCTTATATATTTCAGTAACCATGTGAAATGCTAAGATATGACTGATATATTTTTACATCTGCCAATATGTTTCTCAATGGCAGACATTTTAGGCGTCACATGTCTTTCAGATTACACTTATGCCATAATAGAATTTTGGGAAGAAAATTGAAAAGCTCCCGAAATAACAACCTAAAAGCCTATCCAGCTTGATTAGGCTGAGAACCTGGTTTAAGCTGATGTATTTCATTTCCAATTCAAATTCCCTAGATTTCTTGTGTCTGGTATAATTTCATATCAAAAAATTTGTCTCTATATTTTTCAGTGGTGTAATTAATGCTGAAGTGCTTTCAAATATATCTGACAGGCACTGCTGATTATATCGGGTGTTTTTTTATAGAGTGATACAAGTTTAAATCATAATAAAACATAGTAACATATTTTTGATATCAATAAAACTGTCTTTATTTGATAGAAAATTTCATGACATTATTGTTTAAATATGATTTCAGCCATGTGGCTGCCACGGCTGGCACTTACAAGGCGCAATCTGGAACACCAATTTTCACAAACTTTTCGCAGCATTTGCGGCCGTATCTCGCCGATAACTCTTCGAATGTTGATTTCCAGGTCTTCAATTGTTTGTGGTTTATCGACATACACAAGTGACTTTACATAACCCCAAAGAAAATAATCCAATGGGGTTAAATTACACGATCTTGGGGGCCAATTAATTGGGCCATTTCGTTAAATTATTCTTTCGTCAAAAGTTTATTTGACTAAATCAATTGTAGCGCCCGCTGTGTGGCATGTGGCTCCGTCCTGTTCGCACCACACATCATCAAGATTAATACCAGCTAATTGAGGTACGAAAAAACTTCGAAACATGGTTTCTATACCGTTCATCATTTACAGTAACATTCTGACCATCATCGTTTTTGAAGACATATGAGCCAATGGGCTTCATCGGAAAATGAAACTTTGAATGGATGAATTTGACGAATAGAACAATTGTTTTTATTAAAATTTTCAACAAGTTGCGTGCGTTGTTCTGGTGTAAGTCGATCCATCATGAAATGTCAAAGCAAACTAAACAAAAAGCAACTATCAGCTGTTCAATGGGTGGTCAAACAAATTACTTATGCCAACTCAAAGTTGTATCATTCTATAAAAAACATCTGATATAATTAAGAAAATGCATACGTGTCAGGATTCCCTGTATGTTTTGTTCTTATGTAAATTTGTTTAGTGTTGTTGACCTACTTAACCTTTGAATTTCGTTTGTGTTATCGTTATTTAGGCCACCACGGAGTATTTCGATTACTTTAGCAAGAGTTGAGCTTTGCCAATCCCATTGTTTTAGTTGATTTTTTAATACTTAAAATTGTTTGACATTTTCTAATGTGACGTTTGTCAATATAAACCTTGCCAGCATATGCGCTTATTCGCTTCCAAATATAACTAAATGTTCTGGATATGAAATTTATCATATTTCTTATTTACAAAATAAACATCCAATTAACACATCAAAATAAATATTTAAGTCATACTTGTTTAAGTTGTAGTCATTGTTTCCCTACGTCCTTAAATCATATCAAAACTGAGTTTGCAAAATCCTGCTGTAAAGTCAGCCTTCAATGAAAAGGCAATTAACTGAATTTGAAATAGAAATATAGCTTCATGTGCGCTAATTATAAATATTTTTATATAAAAACTATAGTTAACAGTGTGCATTTTATTAAATATAAAATAGAATTCGTGATAGTTAAAAAAATTTATAAGCATTCCAATTTAGAAAACTTCTTAATTGTTACATTTTAGCAAACCAAAAAAAATCTTATTACCGCCTTATTATACAAGACAAACCCAAATAATACAAAATATTCTAACTGCAGATTAAGTATTATAAATTTTTATTAATTTCAATTAGTTACTTACATGAATTAACAATATAAACAAAAGTTAATTTTCTGATAAGCAGCTAAAACCAACAACAACAGCAATAACAAGCTAAAATACCAAAACTAATCAGAAAAGTAAATGGTGTTTTCAACGCCACTCTATAATTAAATAGCAATTTACGCGCGCGCTAACTTAATGAACATACAACACAATCAGCATAACACGTTGGAGAAACACGATTTCAAACATGGATACACAATTACAACAATAGTACGAAACAAAAACACAATAAACTTCCAGCTGCATTAACCAAACAATATGCGTGCAACAAAAAAATAAACTTACTTTGTTTATTTCTGCAGATACAGAATGATTAGGACTAAAAGGAATTATTGAAACAAAATTAAATTTCAGCAAGTTAAAAAAAACACATTTCAGAACAAAATTTAGACACTAAAACTGATTTGAAATGTTCACCGGCATAATATGATTGGCTTTTTATTTCTTGTAAATAATTTGCTTTATTTGTTTCTATTTTCTTGATGTAGGAAAACAATAACAAGGCGTGGTATTTTTCATAGTCGGTCAGTTCCAAATTAAAGAAATATAAAATATATAAAAAAATATGTGTGTTTATCCAAAAAAATAAAACCTGCCAAAAAATGCCAATTAACCTAAAAAAATTATACAAAAGAAAACCTCGTATAAACGATACACAATTCGACACGAATAATACAAAAGAATTCTAAACAAATGAAATCCAAAGACAGTAAAAAGTCAAGTTCATTCAACCTATTGAAATTAAATGTCTACAAATAAAATAGACAGAAATAATACTCCACACTAGACGGGAAATATTTCTTAAATGGTGGGAGCAAAGATTGTTAATACACTTTGACTTGAAATCTATTCCACTAAAAATGGCACAAACGACATGTGCACATCACACCCCTTAATATGCTGTTATTGAAATTGCAACGAATATTGTGTGCTGCAGAGCACACAATATTCGTTTTAGCCGGTTGTATCTCTCATAGGAAAACACTTAATTAATAACAAATTACGCCATAAACTCAATTATTAAATTACACTTGCCATTGTTGGCGGCACTGTTGCCTAAGACATAAATAAATAATCGCTTAGAAACACACACAATATTAATTTTATATATATTTTGACATTTGACCCATTAGTTAAGTTGTAATTACCCAGACGAGTGTGAATGATGTCAAGTTACAATTTGGCTACTTTACCATTGCAGTGTTCGAGGGTGTCGCTACCAATTTATGTTTGACTTTTGCAAAGTCTTTTTACAATTTTGCAAGTTATTAGGAAAAAAAGGCTGCCCAACAAGTCAGGCCTACTGCCAAACTCTTAAGTCATACATGAAAGCCAACGTGGAAATAGCAAACATTTTGCACATGAGACAACCAGGCAAACAAAAACAGAAAAAAATAAACAAAAAATGAATTGAATAAGAAATATTCAAACTACACAAACGAATTCATTGCACAGCGCGTGCTAAAACAGAGATATCAAAATACATTTGGCAAATTTAAAGAACCCCACTATGACAGTTAACTCAAGAGCTGCCAACATTTGTTTTCGTTGTAGACTTCTCTTCATACGAGTATTGATGTGGTTTCCAAAATCTGTGGTAGTTGTTCAACGAATTATGTAGGACTGCACAATTGCGGATTACATTTGCTTGACTCATTTTTGCTTAGGATTTTGCTTAGGATTTAGAAATAAAAAAGGGTATTTTAACCTTTATAAAAATGATATATCAAATAACTAAAACAAGAGCTCGATTTCGTGTAACTAAATTCATGCACTTATACTTCTCGTTTGTTTGTAGTAAGTGACGACATAAGTATGCAGTAGCTTTTGGAACTGTTCATTATATTCCATATTTTTTTATAGCGTATCATAGAGATAAAGAACTTTGAACTTTTTTAAAGTGTGTTTTTTTGTTGAGTTGTAACACTTTCAAACAGAATAAAACAAAGAATTAATTTTTTTAATTGATATGAAGTTTACTATTTTCGAAAGATAATATTCTAGCATTATAATATAAATATGACCCTAGGCATATAACCAATGCCTGCTCGGATGTAGTCTAACTTATAGGACCTCTTTAGATGGCTTTTTAAAACTTATATGGCCGTATATTGGCAATAACTTGGCGAATGGTGTCCTGCCTTTGGGGCATAGAAAATAGTACAGTGGCGCTTACACATATGGAGATAATTCCCCGTGAATCGAATTAATTGCTCTGAAGAACGATATTATTGACCGTAAAACGTACATACGCTCGATATGTTTTTCGAAAAGAATCATTATTAAAACAATTCCCTTATTTGGAAGCAGCAGTCTAATAATAAGGAAATGCCAAACCAAACCAAACAAACCATAATTCAGTTAATAACTGAAAAAATTACAGCCAGTGAAAACAACGTTTCCAATTTTATGTGCAAAAAGTGCAATTTACAACTACACATATCAATAATATTAACCGAAATCTAAATGGATGTCAGGCTTGAGTGGTTGGCTCCTGATAACTCTGAGAGGTCATGTGGTTTGTAGCTGCCTAAAAAATTCTGCCTCAAAAAATGAGAATCTGAATATCCGCAAAATAAGTGCAAGACTATAACTTCTTTACCCTCTTGACTCATCATATTACAATTCTATTTTATCTATTAAACGTTTTATGCGCTGTCCTGACTGTAACAAGCCTCGAAGTGTTATAGTCGGGCCAACGAACCCGGATCTAAATAACACCATCTCACTACACGGTTATTCTAATAGTACGAGACGCCATGACTATTCTCTAAAAATCAGTCAGTTGTAAAAATCAGTTCCAGATGAAGGCAATCATGCACCCATTCATTTCCTGAGAATTGGTTCTGTACTCAAAATAACATACAGGGATTGCAGAAGGGGGGAACGGTAGCTGCAATCTCTGCTCTATATGGCAAGTCATTGCAATGCCCAAATAAAATAGAGAAGATGCATAACATCGTAGGAGAGGCTATCGATAAAATACTGACTTTGTACTTTATCTTTCCCTCGATCAGCATCCTGCCTACTTCGCGACATCAGGGAAACAGGAAAGGCTTTCTGCTCAAGGCCATTCAGGAAGACTCTTAAGCCGACAATAAAAATAATTTCTGATCCAACAGTATAATTGTATTCTGTTGCTACTGCGCCCCACTTTCATTACCGCCTGCATAAAATTATTGCTTCAAACACTCTGTTAAAGCTCATGTGAGGCGCCACGAAATCAGAAAATCCTGTCAGTGATTAGGAAAGGTGAACCAAGGATATAGTCATTAATCTTCACCTTTGGATAAATCTAGTCTTGCCAAACTATTTGAAGTTGCCATTATTGGTAATAAGAAATAGGAAACAAATATATATCGATCCCTTAAATTAATTCTTTGAATTTTTGCGTTATTTTTTAATTATTTTCTTCCAACTTTAAACAAATTGCCACGTATCACATATAAAAAACCAGCAGCTATTTAATATTATAATTATCGCATATTAATATCCGTCCCAGAAATCGCTAAGATTTTCCTCTACCAAATCCAATATTTTTTGAAATATTTCCTTTTAAAGTCATTTCAATAATTGGCTGCACAATTCAAGCAACCCATCCCTTATAAAATTGCATATATATTTTTTCAAATTACTCTAATTCACATTTTTCGCTTAATTAAGCATAACATAATTGCAAACAGAAAATGAATTCAAAGAAAGCAAAAAAAAAATCATACAAAATTGATCCAACAAAAAAACTCAAACTAAAATAAATAATAAACAAGTTTAATACCAGAATTAAACCACAATTTTTAAGACATTGATTAAGTTTGTTTAGATTTTCAAAGATTTTTTTCCGCAATAAATAGAATTGCCAACATGCTTTATTAGAGTAACAAACTGAGAACGATGACGGGGACAGCGACAGCGACTGCGGTGGGAGATGATGATGGTGCTGGTGATGATGATGTTGGGGGCAGTGGAAGTTAAAGTCGCACAAGTAAGGTGGCTCAGAGTATGGCGATATGAACACACGTTGTTACCTGCAGACAGAGAGTGTGTATGTTGTAAATCGTATTTTCTTATTTAACAATTTAGTGTAGACCGGCTGCTTGATGACGCCGCACCTTAAATACACCATATTGATAGTGTTGTTGTAGCAGTTGAAGTTTTACTTGTTATTGTTGTTGCAATGGTGCATTTGTATTTTGTTGCAACTATTAAATGCTGTGGTTATAATAAATGCAACTAAAGACACAACATTAATATAATAAATACCGTCCACGCAATTTATTTACTTCTGAAAACAAAACAAACAAACAAAAAAAGACACAGACACACACGCAAACAACAAACTTTGAGTACTCATTCGAATGTCTCGTAAACTATTATATGGTCGGTGTAGATGTACTTAAGTTGAGTTTTATTTTTAGTTATATTTTGCGTTATTTTAATATCTATTCATTTGTTTACTTTATTTTTCTTTGTACTAAACGTTAATATATTTGTAAACTAAACGCCATGGCTTTTTTGTTCTTCTATTTATTCTTAATAAAGTTTTTGTTTATACAAAATTATAAAGCGGTAGCTTTAAGCTTTATTCCAATTTAAATTATGGAGCCAGAAAGAAAAACTGGAGAACAACAATATCTTGACTATGACGACAAAATGTCGACAGGCTTTAATTGCTTGAACCACATGAGTCAGCTTCTAGTGTTGTGTAAAATAATCCGGGTACAAAACGGTGGTTTCATATATTTTTATATATGTAGCTGAACTTAACTCCAAAAAAATCTATTTTAAAAAAATTGTAAAAATTTATGCATTTTTAATGCTTTTCCTTGTGCCATTTTTGAACCATTCTCGAAGCGTGAGTTTCAAATATTTAGTTTGTACTTAACTAATTTCGTGATGTCGTCGTTGTGCGTAATTTTCTGCTTTCACTGAAAATTATTTTAAAAAGGTTTCTACGAATCGTGGCTCAATATAGGAAACTAGTAGTTTCAGAGTTTATTAATTGATTCAATGCATAGTAAATTGAGCTCAATTAAAAGATAAATGCCTTAATATCTCGATTATGTCATTAGGGAACATATTTTTACATGGTATTATTTATAAAAATAAAAAAAAAATATGAGTTCAAGCCTGCATTCTTATACAACACCATTTCTCCTCTCAGGACCTGAGTAGCCCCACTGTATGTAGGTGAATGCTGGGCTGCCTTGCAGCTTAACTTTTGTTATAATACTGACTTAGTTTCTCGTTAAAATTAAGAGTGAATTTTGAAAAAATATGCTTATATTTCAAAGTAAATAACTTTGACGACTGGTGGTACTTTACGAACATGGTCCACGCCATTTACACAACTATGAACCAGGTGACCTGTTGTCCAGAGATTCATTTTGAAAATACTATTAAAAGTATCCATGTTTTTCCCTTTAATATAGTCCCCTCTCACCCACTTTTGAGTCTCCTTTGCAAATTCTCGCAGTTTTTGTGTTACTCGCAACTACTGTGAGTTGTCACAGCTCTTCTTTATCGTTGCAAGAAGTCTTCCTTCAATCTTATTCTTTATTTGTGGCGACAGTAAAAAGTTGCTGAAGGCCAAATCTGGCTGAAATAAGAATATGCTGGTTGTTTTAAGCCATCATGCAACGCTTTTTTATTCAAAATTCAGTAAATTTCGATCGAATCTTGTTATAAGTTGTTGTGCCCAAAATTTCCCAAAAAAATTTGACTGGCATTGAACAATCGCTACGCAGATATCCACGAGAACTCTTCGCAATATTTTCTTCGGTTATTGAGATGCTGTGGCGTTCACGAAGATTATCCCAATTTATATCTTCTTGATATTCTTTGAAAAGTTCTAACAACTTTAGAAACATTTTCCTAGCTGAGAGTACAGTCTCTGCTATCAACATTTCATGTGCTTTTTGACCCAAAATATCTTGCAATTTCTTTGAATACTTTAATTCTGTAGCACGAAACTTCTGAACATGCAAAACGCTTCTAACTGTTATGACTTGCAGAAACAGGTTAATCTCGTTAAAAATCCGAAACCTTGAACATACTTTCCGCCATAAAAAAGCTAACCGATGGTACGCAATTCCCCAATATATATAAAAATTCACCCTATTCTTGGAACAAACCTTTTATTAATTGCCCAAGGAACTAATAGATATAATACAACATGTTTGGACAGAAATGAAAAAAACTCATAAAGTTTGTAGTCTAAAAATTCGAAATTTTATTATGTTACGTATTGACAAATAAGAGATATACTTCTTATAAAACATTCCTGCTTTTCAAATCAAAGGCATTCACAAATTTACAGCACGATGGGGTATTTGTTTATTTGTACAAGACACTTAAAATAAAGAATGGCACTGGTGTACACGGGAACTGTTTTACACTTTTTTTTTATGTATTTAAATATAAATTATTTAAATATAGGAGATATAAATAAATATATAAATATCATTAACAATATAGTCTACAAGTAATACGAAAATAAATATTTATAAGAACAAATATAACAAATTTTGATTGATTAATAAAATGTAATAAATAACAAATAACAATGTGATTACGATTAAATAAAATCAAATAGAATAATAAACGGTAGTTGAAGTTTAAGTAGGAGAGCGAGCAAGGCAATAAAAAATATATTAATACGTTATAGAAAATTTATTATTAATGTTTCAGCTAGAAAAGTAGAATAAATAAGGTGTGACTAGACAACCGATAGACACTGTGAAATATATATATGATCAAATAATTAAGTTGTCTCTGATGTATTAATTATAAAGAAATAAAAAAGAGACTAGTTTTAAACATAAAGTAATAAATAAATTAAAATAATATTAATGATATCAAAATTAAATTCAAGTAAAAGCCTAGTGAATGCGGTTTACAAATGTAGTCTTAAAATATAAATATATTTCAAGCTAAGCTAACTTTGGTACAAAATCAACTAGAATGAAGTACAAATCACTTTGGTAGTTACAATTTGAACTATAAAATAAACTAAACTAACTTTGGTTTTCCTAACTAGAAAGTGTTTCGCTCAAGTATATGATTAATTTCCCTCTTAAATAAAGTCTATGATCAACCTTCCCTTACAATTAGTAACTTATAGGCTTATAATCGTTTGTATGTTTAATAAAAGGATGTACATGTGCTTGTTGCACGCTGTAGTCATCTTCGGTGTCATTTTCACTACTTGTCACGCTGCCAGCATAATAAATTCTCTGTTGGTTTTCCTGTATTTGCGAAGGATGCATATTTTCATCGAAAACTGCGTCTGAGCATCGGTTTTGTAAACCCTGCAGGTGTTGCTGTAATTGTTGATGGCTGAAGCCACTGGACTCATCCATGGGTGGTGATTTAGAGGTTTGAGAACTGGGTGATGATTGACAACCATTTTGTAGATGTTTTCCTAGTAAAGACATGCGGGAAAATGATTTGGTGCACGAGGGGCAGGAATACTTCTTGACATCAGAGTGGGTTTGCATATGAGCTCTTAAGTTTGAACGATCTGCAAAGGCACGATTGCAATGCTGGCAACTAAAAGGTTTCTCACCAGTATGAGTCCGTATATGGCCCTGCAATAGCCAGGGCCTTGAAAAGGCCTTGCCACATATGGGACATTTGCAGGGCAGAGTATGAGTGCGTATGTGCATTTTTAATGCCCCCAATGACACGTAAGTTTTTTCACAGTTTTTACAGTTGAACACCTTTTTCACTTGATTGCCCTCGGCAGCAGGACAGTGAAATTGTTGGTGTTTAGTAAGACCCGAAAAAGTTGAATACGATTTGCCACAATCGTTGCAGTGATAACGTGGCACGCCTACTGGCTTTTGCATAGATTGCGATGAAGCCAAAGCAGAGGCTTGTATCAAAGCTGCTGCCTGATCGGTAGTAAATTCTGTAGAGTCATGTGTTGTGGCACCACCTTCGGGATTGCTGCGTATAATTTTGTACTCTGTGCTCTCAAAGGCATGGCTTTGCTGATGTTTCACCAAGCCGGCATAAGTAGAATAACATTTATTACACTGCTGGCATTGATAATACAAATCGTTGCTGGCCTTTAACTTAATACCTAAATTGGAATTGTTATTTAAAGGCTTAACATTTTCAATGTTACCGTCCATAAGGCTTGAATCAGATTTGAAATTCTGTAGGCCCAGCAACGCTTTAGCCACATTGTGTAAACTTGTGTTTTCTCCCAATACCTTTTTGCTGGAATGTAAACTCAAGTCTTGAGGTTCATAATAGGATGCCTGCATCACATAAGGCTCGCTGTCCTGCAATAAATTTGGTGAGGTTTCTCTGGAAAAATTATATGGACGTAAACAGTCTTCATATTCGGCAATACTTTTCATTAAGTTGTTATTGAAATTTCTCATGGGTGTACTTTCCTCTTCAAAATTATTTTCTATCGGCTCAGATTTAATATCCGCACCATAAAATATTTCAGCACGTGGTAGAGGGGGCGAAGGGTTAATGTCTTGCATCGTTTCATTAGCACCATTATCTTTAATGTATTCTTCTTCAGTAGGTAAAGGAAAGTCGCCATAACCCAAACGCGCCAAACTGCGAGCAATTTCTTCACGTGTAAAAACATCTGGGAAGGCACGTGCAATGTCCCTTGTTTCTTCCCAAATGCGGCGCGCCAAAGCTTCTTTGCTTTGGCTGTTAAGTTTGTGTTGTATATCTAAGACAGGCACGGGTGGCGTATCAATATGTTTAAAATTTTCCCACGTAGAAGATGTGACACACCTGGAAGCTTTGCTTAAGTCAACAGGACCTTCAGCTGGAAATTTAGAATTAGATTCGTATATTTGGAATAAAAAATCTTGAAAACAAAATACCTGCATGGAAGACTGGTTCAAAGTCCATGTCGGCTTCATGGCTCGTAATTAATATGGGCCTCTTTTTCAAGGGACAGTTGCTGTACTTTAATTTATCCATAATAAAGTGATCGCAAACCAGTGCTTCTTGAGGACAATAAAATATATCCAACAGATTTTTCACTATAATCACTTTCGCTTTTGCTCTTCACTCAAACTGTTTGTAAGAAATTTATGAGTTATCAACGCGGAATTAAAGCATAAATATTTATTTTCATTTATTATATTATATATTTTATTTTCACAATCCTAATGTTTCTCGCTAAAGGTTCGTTAGACGAATGATGTAATTGTATACGATGAGTTTATTATTTATACTCCTGACAGTTAATAACGATCCTTTTTAAAATCCCTGCAAGCTAAATATATATTTTTCAACCCTAAACCTCCCCTTTTCGACTACATGAGATTCATATTGAGTGTAAAGGTATAAATTTACTTCCGACTTTTCATAAAGCATCTATTGTTAGACTCACTACTCTCTATACTCTTAGTGATCTTTAATTTCAACCACCTTAATTGTTTTCATACAAGTAGAAAGAAAAAAGCACCAGATGTTCTTAACAGGCAAGCTGAACACAGAGCTGAGCTGGTAGCACGTGCTTATAGCAAACGTTTAACGACCGAACCAGCCAACAATCAAATCGAGGAAAGCATATGTGAATGCAGCAAACACCACAGCGCCAACGATCGTCATTATCATGATCATCATCAACAACATGACTACAGAGATTTAGTGTGTTTGATATGCATTTGAATGAGGAAGAAACTACAGTTTCTGAACAACTCTTAAGATTCCCAATTTCATAAACAGATTTCCCCTTTTTGAATTAAAGAGCACCTGGAGGTTATTTTCTTAAAGCAAATTATTTTTATATATGGATGAAATTTTTATATTTGTTTATATGGGTGGAGTTGTCTCTTTTCTGCTTCAGCATGTAAAATGTTTTATATGCAGAACCCAGTCTCTCTGCTTAAAATAAACAAACAAATATTCACTTATACCAAATGCTTGGCTTTTATGCTCAGTTTTTTTTACTTTTAGCTTTTAAAACTCATTTCTTGGCTTTTACAGGTTACAGAGAACGTGTTTATAATATGGGCAATAAATACTGTCTCTTTGTTGTTTCTAAAGAGTTAAGATATTTCCAAAAGCTGCTTGTGGCTCTTTTTCATGTGTTTCGTTTCCAATTTTGATATCTGAGGGAATATTAAGTTTAAGCAGAATCTAAAGAGTATTTGGTTGGAGCCGTACATGAGGCTTAAAGTCTAAGAATACTTATTGATGTAGTGAAATCCATGAAAAGCTGTTTGTAGTCGTTTCGTTTCGCTTTCACAAAATATCGTAGAGCTAAAATAATATGAAGTAGAAATTAAATTTATTTTATTATAAATTTATTTTGTTATGAAATGTAATTGGCCAAATATCCAAGATCAAAAAAATTCAAACTGAGACACAATATGTTACTTCCAGCAGCTTTTATTGCTTCTAAATCTTAATGTATTTTTGCTGGGATATATTAAACCAAAACCATTTATTTAATGAAAAATACTATACAATTCCATTAGAATTTTGTCCCAATATAACAGCTGGTCAACAAGATTATGGTGACTATATGTTATTGTGCTAAACCGAAGATCTAAATTTAAGTTAATACCATTGCTCGATATTAACAGTTTTTAATTTTCTCTTAAATTTTAAGGTTTAAATTCTCCTTATTTTAAATGAAATTCTTTTCTTTCAATATTTCGTCACTCCTTGTGTATTTTAATTTTCAATAATTGTTCTAAGCTTATAAAATTCTTATTTTAAACAAAGTTTTTAATACTTTTTTCAATATTTCACCACTCCCTTATGTAACGTCTTCAGAATATTAGATTATTTTTAAAATTTTAATTTTAAAATTAGTGACAAAATATTAAAAACTAAATAAATTATTTGTAATAAAATAAAACTCTTTGAGCCTAAAAATATTACATAGCTAACAGAGGCAAAAAAAAACTAGAATTTACAAATAAAATTGTAACAATTTTATCGTATTGAACAAAATTATATATTTTATATATTCAAAACTGTTAGATTACCAAATCCACAGATTTATTTATAAAGAAAAGATTTGATAATGTCAGTGTACCAGTAAGGTATACTGTATTCGTTCTTTGCTATGAAGGTTGTTTTAGAATTTTATAGAAATAATATTTTCATATACAAAATGTTTTCACTAATACTAAGAAAAAGTGCATATAATCGAATTTAGAATTAAAACACTGATTTTGTATATCAAATCTTGTGATCTGATCGGGAGCAAATCATTTCTTTAAATTCTTCTGTTGAATAAATATTGAATTCAATAATAATTATAATGAAATTTTATTAAATGTAGATACAATTTACTTTATAATAATTCTTTTAGTCATTGATTTCAATAAACTAGACTTTTTACTATTTATTTTTTATTATTTTCAATAATCTTAATTAGATGAAAATAAGTTTGGCTGGTATAAAATGTAAAAAAATAACAAATATATTTTGAGTTTTGAGCTTTTTTTATTATTGAGTTGAAAACAAAATATCTTAAGTCATAAGAAAAAAATATCACCATCGTCACTTGCACCTCTTTCAAGTCTCTACTCAATTTAAAATTGCGGAAGTTCTTTTGAGTTTTGAGCTTATTTTTACTTTAATAATTGAATTGAAAAATAAATATGTTATGACATGAGAAAAAGTCATAAGCATCGTCACTTGCACCTTATTCGGGTCTCTACACAATTTAAAATTACAGAAGTTCTTGTAAGAAAGTTTGTAATAAAAATTTTTATAAACGAAAACTATCTTCCAGTTCAATTAAGCTAGCTAATCAGCGGTAATAAACAACTACTAGTTAATGCGTGTACTTTAGCAGAATATCATTCTTGAAACTACTAACAGATCATTAGTTTCTGGTATTGTGTAAAAACAATAACTGTCTTAAAATGCCTCTTGTATAAAAATAATATCTCTTTTAGAATGATATTCAATTTTCTATCTTTACCAATTTTTTTTACACCTATTTTTATAATATATCCAACGTATAACGTCTCACACCGGTCGCTGTATATTGTGCTCATCAAATTTTCTCACACACTTAACTCTGCTGCCGCCAAAATCTTAAATACAATAATTTTGTAACGACTTTTTCCTGTAGTACGTGCGAGGCAGAATTACAATTTAGCAGATGTAAAATTGTTTCTTAAAGAAATTTCAAACAATAAACGAAACCCTCTCTAACAAAAATTCATAAAATAGCAGCCGAATTGCCAAAATTGAAAATGAAAATGAAAACAGAAATAGTCTAGGCAAATAGGGGTTGCTTCTCAATCAATGCAGTAACAAAATAGTATATTAAATCAAAATCTGGAAATAAAAAGGGGCCAAGGGGATGAAATAAATTCAATTCAAAAGATTAGAGGTGCATTATTGTTTTGGTTTCGAAACCAGGTAGATTTATATTCACATACTGCACCGGTGTCGCAATTCAGTTTTCAGTGCCGGACAAAATTAATTTTCAGGTACATGCGCTTGCAAGGTAATGCCAAAATAAATACCAACAAAAAGTAACACATGGGCTTTTGATCAAACACGATCTTATAATCGTACACATATTCCTGATCTTTCGTGGTGGTGATCATGATTCGTTTTTATATTTTGGGTGGTTGTTATTCTATATGAGGTGGCAGCTGGTAGTGGTGTACTTAGAAGAGAGTGAGAGTGGAGTTTTTAAGGATTTTTATGATTAAATACATACACACACTTTACCACAGGAGTAACAGGATTTGAGGGACTGTATTATAAATTTTAATTCTATATTTTGATATGCCTAAACAGACGGTTTAACTGAATTGATTGTAGAAATTTTTAAATAAATGAGCTTGCGTTGCATACTTTCCAATGCCCTTATATCTGAAGTACAATGCAGCACCGATTTCGTTAAAAATATTTGGTTTATTGGATTTGCCAATATCTTACTAATGATTTATATATAATTTAATGCGACGAATACATATTTTTTATCTCAAATATAGCAACAAATGAGTCTCATGTTTTTGTATAACTATTCTCATCCTTTCAAACTTTGTTCAATGGAAAGGACAAGTTAAACCAATGGCTCAAACTTATAGAACAGCTATTTCCGACTTTAACGAAAGTATTTAAACAGAGAAGTATTAAAAGTAAGTCCGATTATCAAGCCTGGTCAAGAGACGAAGTAACAGTGAAAATCACAACACGGACTTAAGGCCACAAGGCAATCTATTTTGAGATTAGTGGAATCATATTCCAGTACCTCTACAGCCGGTATAACCAACATTGAATTATATCATGTTTGTCAATATTAGTTTTATAAAAACTATTAACAAAAACTTTCTGTTAGCAATACATTCATATGCTCTTTTATAATTATAACAAAATAGTACTCTAGATATCTCAACTGACTGACCTGAATACAATTGCGGTTAATAATTTCAATTCGCAAGAAATCCCAATAAAAAAGCAAAATTAATTAGTCACTCACAGGCAGACACAATGAGACAGCTGATCTTGTAATTGAAACCAAAACAAATGCCACGAGTTAAACAAGAAAAATTCAAACTAAAAGAAAGACAAAATTTCTGCACACATGCCTAGAAAATTCACCAAACAATAAGACAAAAACATATCATAAACGAACAGTTAAATCACAAAACACACAAGCAAAAAACAAATCCCTAAAAGATGAAAGAAACAACAAAACAATGAATAAGATCTAAAACGGAACAGAAAGATCATAGAAATATTGGCGCCCGATATCAAATGCCACACATTCGTACGAGTCCAAGTGTATGAATGCCTATAATGAAAAGGCAAAGGGAAGGATAGCCAAAAGATGCACAAGAATGCAAAACAACCGTAAAAAGTATAAATAAATAAAAACAGCTGCCAATAAATACGGGGCGCATGCGCATAATCATCCAACCATGCCATGGATGAACAACACTTATCAGGTCAGTAAACATACAATAAATATGGAAAAATATATATTTACAAGTACCATGTGTGTGTGTTGATGCAACTTGCATGTACGTATATATATTTCTAATAGATGGAAGAGTTAAAATATGCCGCCAGCCAACAAAACAAAGTTGACAATGATGGCGATGACGACGATGGTGATTACGAAGATGAAGATCATGTTGATCATAAGAATAGTCTAAGATGATAAACCATGAAAAATTAAAGGTTTATTTGTCTTTCATTGTAACTCGATATGGTTGTTGGCTGGTTAGTCGGTTAGTTATTTAGTTGGTTGGATTAAAATGAAAGCCATGACGAGCTTTACATAACTTAACGGCAATTTCAAATCTATAAAATTTTATATTGTACAACAACACAGACAACACTCATTCCACTAACAGACTATTTATTTATTAAGTTAATTGTTAATTAAAATAGCTGAAGTTATGCGCTTTGAAATTCAAGAGATTTAAGAAACTCTCATAGTAAATCAGTCATAATCAATACTTTATTAGCTTTCTAGAGTTATTAGAGTATTTGTAATGGGATCTAAGAATGGTTACACAGAAATTTATATAGTTATATAAATATATTTATATGTTGTATATATTATATAATAAGATCTTAAATTGTATCGTTTAATACTTTCTTCTTTGGTAGCCGATGTAAAAAGGATGGGACACTTTTATTTATCCATTAAAAACTTTTTAAATAAATAAGATCAAATTTAAGGATTTCTTAACTTTTAAGGAAATCGCGAATCCTATTGCAGGATTCTACATTCTGCACTTATTTTCAGTCCAAAATGCTTCTTGGCATGGTTTCTATTTTGTTTTAGTTTCTTACTCTTTCGCATTATATTGTGCTGCTGGTTCTAACGCTATTGCTCCAATAACAGACAGCAAACTTTTGCATTAGCTTACGCAGGGATCGATCGTTGATACTTGTTTTTGCGAACATCCATTGATTAGTTGTGTACTTCTTCCGTATTGATAAGTCTAGCCTTTTACGATGCGATATACGTATTTATTTACCACTTCTGCTCTGGCATAAACCAACTTCCGGCTTCCATTCTCTACCATGAGAAGGTAGAAGCATCTATTCCATAACAACATCGATTTGTAAATCATATTGTTAATATTTCAGCATTATAAAATATCATATAAATTCCCTATTACGAAATAGCCATTAACTATTTCTACTCATCATCTATTTGGGTGGCGAGATATTAAAAATAAAATATCGCAAACTCAACAGATTTGTAAATGTTTTTCAAGCAATTTCTCAGAATATTATCTACAATCACGTTTAAATAACAAAATTTATGTGAAAAAAAGCAAAGTCCCAGTGATTTCCACTGAAAAAATATTTAAAAAAAAAGAAATTAATTTATACAAACAGTAGTTTTTTTTAATATTAATAAGAGTTATAATTTAAGTTAATTTGTTTTATCATCTCCCATGGCATCGATATAATTTATATACATTCAAGTCGCTTTTGAATCAGCTGCTTAAACGTACATGGAAGCGTGTGACTTTATGAGTGAAATAACAATAATAAAAAGGCGTTTGTATTATAAAAATAGTGACATAATATTAAACTAATCGTCGCCACTATTCGTGTCTACTTCAATAGTTGTTTGTGTGTGGCATAACAGAAGAAGAAGAAAAGATCGATCACTAATTAATACACATTTTAATATCTGAAAAGTTTCGTTAATAAATATCTAAAGTAAGAAATATGGTTTCGTTATGATTTTTTTATTTGTTGGTTAATTTGTTGTCAATGATTGGCTTTATTGGTAGAAGCAGATACCAACAAAAAATGGACAGCAAAAAACAAACGGAAAGATATTAATCTTCTGGGAACCTTTAAATTCTAACCTTTGCTAAGAGTTTTTTTTTATTTCGTAGTTCAGTTTGAGCTTAAAGTCTTGGACCACATACCGAGCTGTCTCCTATAAAATCACTAGGAAATTGAGCAGCCTCTGAAGCAAGTAGCACTGCAGCAGCACAGTTGAATAACACAATCTTTTTCAACCTTTTTTGTTTGTTTTTCCCTTTTTTATTTTGCCAACAAAATATCGCTTTTGATTTGAAACTTATGAATCATGTTAAAGTAATAAATTTATTATTTTTAATATTAAACTTTAGGTTTTATTGAAAAAAAAAACGATATAAAAACAGATTAACATCAAGTTTATGTAAATTTTTATTTCTAAAAGTTAATAATTATTTGTTAAAGACTCCCCTTTTTTTTACTGAAATAAAAAGATAAATATATCAAGAAAACAGAAACCAACTACAAAATTGATATATCGCGAAGGTTATTAAAATTTGGGTATTGATAATTATATACGATTTTGTCTGATTATTTAGTTAATGATTCACATTATTTAATTTCATAATTTTATGTCTTGCGAAATTTCAAAGTTGAGTTTTGTTGTTCTCTGTGAAATAAGTTATCTTTGCCAAGTGCCTCGTGTTTCAAATAATTTTTTATGATAAAACATAAACATCCTTTGAAATTTATTTAAGAAAGTAAATGCGTATGATCAAGTTCAAGGTGAGTCAAACAATTTAAAAGATACAATTCCTTACAAATGCGGTTTTTTTTAATTAAAGCAAAACAAATTTGCCCTGCGCAGTAAAGTGTTATGAGTTTTATCTCAAGTGTAGGTTTTTTTTTATACGCAGTCCATTTTTTGGCCATACAAAAAGATATTAAATTCTAAGTGATAATAAAAAATAAAAGGTAGCGCATCAGCAGCTCACAATTAGTTGAAGTTTTAAGAGACTTCCTTATGAGATGCATAAATAATATGTTTATCAAATCAGATTCCCCGTAAATTGATAAAGAAAATCTTCATAAAATATCTCAAAAATAAAATTATTTAACTTAAAAAAAATACAAATTCATTAAAACTAGATCACACAAATTCTCTGCAGCTGTTATTTCATCTAAATGCCAAAAATGTTTCACTATTATGACATTAAATAGTTCAATAAACTCTCAAAATTAAGAGAATTAAATATATTAACAAAACCTAAAGGAAAAACCAATAAAAGTGATTGATAGCCTGCCAGAAAATTCCAAAACCTGACAAAATATTACAACCAAAAAGCCATAAATATAATCACAGTCGCAAGTGTAATCCCCAAAAGAAATGTTTTCCGACGGCCACTTACGTGAACTAAACAACATTTAATTTATTTAATAGTATTTTGACGGCATTTATTTTGATATACAAATATTTTTTTTAATGAATAAAAAATTGCACCTCACCAAGTCGTAAACAAATTAAAATGCCATCGTTTTAGCTTTAAAAAAATGGAGAAGAAAAAAATGATGCCATGAAAATTGTCAACACCCAACTAAAAAATCTTTAATGAACACTGAACGGCCATTAAAGCAATTTAGTTAATCGCCATCGTCTCCTTTGCATTTGATATACAAAAACCATTAGTTTGACACTACAAAAGCAACCACCGGGCACGCATGGTGAAAAAATCAAATCAAAAAACTTAAAAAACAATACAATATTTTACAAAAAGAATTTATATATGCGCTTGAAAAATATATCAAATAAATAAGGTAGGAAAGTCTTTGCGTAAAACGCCTGACATCATTACAAGACCTGTAAGTGCATTACGCAGGGCATACGAAGTAACAGAAGAAACACAAGCGACACTATGAAACAGTGAGATGCAGCAAATGATGTTGCACATGAGAAAAGTATATGTAAGTTTAAATACATGCTGCAAGATTAATAGCTAAACAGCGGGAATTCAATTAATCTTAAACAGTATTCGTATATGATGTAGTCTTCACTCTCCAGTCATCTGGGGATCATGATTTCATAGTACGAGTGCGGTTGTCGAAATATTTTGTAAAATGTTGCACGAAAGTAGCAAATTGGGGAACTCTTACCCAACAACAATAGATGTCTCAGGAGCGCAGTAATATTATTTTTGTCATCACCTTTTGTATTTAGTGTAAAGCTTTCAGTGTAGTTAAATGATTTAAAAGTGATGGGGACTTCTAAGACCTTTTCTTCGCTCCCTTAAAAGTAAATTTTCACATTTCCAATGCCATTTCATAAGTCTTGCGATACAGTGATACCTGCTGTTGTAAATAAAATAAAGGAAACTATTTATAGAAAAAAAAAATATTGTGCACACACCCACAAGATACTCCTCGAACAAGCAGCGAACGTAAAATAGAAAATAAACAAACATTTCAAACGAAAACAACAGTCTAAGAGAAAAGTAGACTTTCACTTTAATGACTAAAGCACAGAATCAGATTTTTATTTCTAAATTCATGGTATAAGACACAATATAAATTTAGTTTTAAGTAACTGATACTGTCTGTAGCAAATGGAACGAAAACATATCAACATATATCGACGTTTCAAAGATTTTTAAGTAAACTTATTCAATAAGAATTAACTTTTATATATTCGCGTTCTTATATATCCTTCGTGGTATGTAGTGGAACCGTCTCCTGAAAGGCTCAGGACTGTATTGAATATGTCGTTTATTTTAAATTTAATTTATGCGGTTATTAGATCCGGTTTCCCGCTCGATAACAATTTCTAGAATGTTCCTCATTAATCATTAAATAATTCACAACAAATCGCGCAAATGCTGATCCTTTTAGAAGGACGTGCAATCAATTTAATAAATATTTTAATATTATAGATATTTTTGAAAATAAAATTATCATCGCGCTAAACAATCACTAAGTTTTTATTTTATATTACACATAATATTTTAGCCTAATTCTTCGAAAGGAGTTTTTAATTCTAAAAGTCAACATTACTTTTATGTATTCAACTTAAGCAGCATATCAGAACAGCTGTTTTGGAAGGCCGCTACACCTTCATCACTAGCGCCTTGTTTCTGTAACTGATGTGAGAATTTTTCGCATCGAAAAACATAATAACTATCTTTGTCATGCTCTTTATTAAAGGGTGATCCATACAATAATATGTTGGTTGTTATAAAAGCCTAAAAAATTACAAATGCATTAAGAAATATATTCTGACTCACCCTATATTTCACAGAGTGACGATAATTTTTTCGATACGAGAACTTCTCACATCAGTTACAGAAACGAGGTACAGTTTTCATAATAAATATTCTTATTTATTTCCACTTCTTAGCTGGCTCAGTGGAATATGATAAAAGTTTCTATTCAATAAGTTTATAGTATAAAAAGTTTCCTTCGCAGTGTCAACAAAATTTTAAACAACACTGTACTTCCTAGTGGAAACACTTGAACTACAAACAAAGAAAAACAAAACTACAACGCAAAATGTTACAATTCAAAAGAAAAAACATTTTTTGTTTGTTGTATAACAACGACCAGTCACCGTCAGTCAGCCGGGCAGACGTGTAGAAAAGCATCCAAACAAATACTGTGATCATCAAAATCTCGTAACATTTAGCATTGAACGTGACAAAATCACAAAACAACGGCGAAAGAAAAACATTTCTGAAGTTGTTAAAAATGTTTTCCAAACTTTCAAAGATTTTATTTTTCCATACCAAAAAGGAAAAAAAAAGAAGTAGTTGCAAGGCAAAATATTCGAATTAGACAACAACCCTACTCCGGCTGCACGTAAACTGATTATTTATGATTTTTCAATCGTTTTCATTTCGATCTTAATTGCTTCTATATTTTAGTTTTCTTTATTTAAGCAAATTTACTATATCATTTAATAAAGATGCACTCTAAAAATATATGCACGGCATTCCTGTTTCTTAATCACCTGACGTGACAATTTGTAGCTGAGGGAAGTATTTGAGAAATTTATAAATCGTGTCAAAATTTTAATAATTGAGAAATTTCTTCAAATGATTGGGGTTATAGAGTTATAGGATCTTGAAATACAAAATTAAAAACATTCTTTTTGTATTGAAAAATTTGTATATGGATTATCACAAATTTCTTGGAGTAGCAGAATATGAATTTGTAGAATATTAGAAAAAATCATAAAATATATATCAAACAGTCAACAAGAATTAGTATTGCAATAAAGGGAAATGAGGAATTCATTTGGTTTATAAGCACCTTATAAGCATGAAATATTTTTTGTTAATAAGGCCTGTAGTATTTATGTGTTCATTCATATTTTTGAACTTTTTATTAGGAACTTTTCTAATAACGATCTATTTTTGCTGATCCCACAGAACTCATATAACCGAGATTTACGGTATTTTAATTATTATAGTATATTATAGTATATTCAAAAGACCTAAAGTTCGGGATAGAACTACTTTTAATACAGCAACAAGCACTAATTACACTTATAAATAATAGGAGTGTATGTAATAACTTTTATCAGTTTGTAATTATGATCATTTTATATGGTAATTTTTCTTAAAAAATATTTATTGATTCATTTTTTTTCGCATAATACACTCCTGCTTTTTTTCAATCCATTAAACACTTCTGGTTTGGTTTGTCCTTGAGCACTATCAGGAATTTGGACTTCATTTTCGCAATCATCAGTAAAAGCCGTCGTTTCACGAGTATTTTCACTAAAAAAAATAAAAAAAGATTGCAAGGAACCAAATACGATGCCGGAGACATGATTCCGACATTATACATCATTTGCATGCATCGGGGGTCTTTTTTAATATAGAAACTATGGAACGAACTTTGCTGGTTCACGCTTCATTGTTATGTATGTGTATAAAAAATGTGTGACCATCTAGAGCGAACTTTATATCCTTGAATTGATTATCATCTATCAATCTTAGCAAAAGTTATTTACCTGGCGATTCTTACCAGAAGCAGCAATAAATGTTTGAACCGAAAAAGAAAAGAGCTTTTCTACAGCATAACGCTACTAATTCTTGAGCTTTTTAAATAAATACATAATAAGACTGCATGCGAAAGGACTTACTCAGTTATTTACAAGGAAACTTTTAACGGCAAGTGAGTCAAATAGATGATAAAAACAAAACAAAACAAAACAAAAAAGTATTACGCTTTTGAAATAAATCGTACAACACCTTGAATTTAAAATTCTTATTCCTCATTAAGCTTTATTTACTTTAAATGGTTTAACACGGGGGAAGTTTTCGTGTTTCGTTTAACACCTGGGCATTTTAAATGAGTTTGTAATTGTGATTTAAGGTCGAAAACTGGCATGTTTATCTATGTATTATATAATAATAATAATACAACATATCATATCGTTATCTAAACCGCAAAAAGTCTCAACTAATATTTTGATAATTTTACAGAACGGTCATATAAATTTAACATTAAAAAGTTTACAGTGCGAATGTATTCCACAATATAGGAAAAATATTAGTTAATTTAACTTAATTTTGGTAGGCTGATTTTTCGCAAATTATTTTTAATTCAGAAAGATATGAAAGATATTTCAAAGCACCAAGAAAAGTCAACATCATTTTTATATAGTCAACTCAGGCAGCAGAGCAGAAATGATGTTTTCGAAAGACGCTACATATTAACCATCAATACTCATGTGTATATCTGTTTGCTACCACTTCTTGGATGACTTAATTGAATGTCATAAAATGTTTGATTTTATTAGGAAAAAGCGTACGAGGACTGCATTGAAGCGATGTTAACACACTTTTGTCTCCATCTTTGTGTAGTCGTTTAGTTATTGTCTTTATGTCTTATTTTCTGAATTATTGCTTCCAAATTTGCCAAATTCTTTTGATTTAAATTTATACATAAGAACGCTTTTCCCCTTTTATTAGGTAAATACTAGCCATAGATTTAAAATTTAACTGTAATCCCAGCAAAATAAATACACTGCAAATATTTAAATAAGACCCTAAATTTATTAAGTTGTATAATCTGGATCTCTTTTAATATATTTTGCAATGGACTATCACTCTCTTTTTCAATGGATCCACCTTTTCAATGGATCCAAAATCTTTTTTATGTTGTCAATTAACTCTAATTTGTCCTTTCTAATACTTGTTAAAATCAATTTAAAAGAAGTCTTTAATTACTCTGGAGGCTCATCGACACAATACACACTTCCGTGTTATTTTTCATTAAATTTTTAGTCAACTGCAGACCTCTACCAAATATTGCCCATATACTTAAAAGATTATTGTTAATTTATACAAAAATATGAGTTTGTTTTATACAAGTTTTTTATTAATAAAAAATGTCTGTTAGAAAGAAAATTAAATACAAATAACTATCAACTTTGTAAAACAACTTCTTATTCAATTATCTAAATATATTTAATAAGCTCTTTCTGTCACTTATTTAGACGTTAGAAGTACAAAATAAGGAGTCCCCTAGAAATAACTGTAAATATTTGACACTGGGATGTACTTAATTAGTGAGTTAACTTCTTCTTGATCCGACATCGATGGATCTGACCAACACTAGCCACTTGCTGTTAAAAAGTCTTGGTTATAGTTTCCTATTGTGTGATATATTTCTGATTTCGATTTTAAGATTATTCTTTTTTTGTTAATGGCCCATTTGCATTTCAAGTGCCGATATATTGATGATATCAAAGACATACCGTATGAATACCAAATAACAGGGGGATGAATGACTTCGTCTCTCTTAGTCTTAGCAATTTCTGAAGAAAATTAAACACAATTTATAACTTGAGTATCGATATGAATCATATAATTTTTTTATTTATTCTTGACTTATATTTGTGATGGCCTCGAAAAATTTGTATAAGCGATTGTTTATATAATGACGCAAAATGAAGTTATCGAAAATGTGCAAAAATATTCCTATATCCTTGTTATTTATTAAATAAATAAATTGCAATTGATAAAATTTGTTATTGGTCGATTTTACAAAATTAGTTTCAACTATATTGTTGCATTATTAAAGATTCTAAAAGGTTTCACTAGATTTCGCTGTCTCAAAATGAATGCTTCTGCAATGAAATGTTTATATATTTCAATAGCTTTTATTGATTTTCAATGCAAGCTTTGATATATAGTTTTCGTAAAAGCCAATCTATGCGTGGAGGTCTTCTTTCACCTGTGGTGCTGGTTGCGAAACTATATGTTTATATAAGAAATTCAAATGAAACAAGCATGGCCTTTCGTTCAACTGATAAGCAAACATTTCCGCACCCTAGTTTAAAATAATTCTCTAAAAATTAAATTTCAGCCATCAGTTATCAAAATAATAAAACCATTTGAAATACTTTACACTCGATGAAGAATTGAATATGAGAATCAATAAATATCCTGACAGGATGACGGCGTGAGAACTGGTCAAATCATTTTAATTCAATATACACTCATAAGCTACGCTTCAGAAATGTCTTGCCTACTCACACTTCTCTGCTAGACACTCCTGAGAAAGGAAAACAAAAAAGTCGATATACAAACACCCCAACTTTTAACCAGAAACAAGCAAAACAAAAACATCATAATCACTGGCATCGTCACAAATGGTGAGTAGTCAGTCAATAAATAATTTTACCCACGGCATACTCGTGCAATAGAAACAGCAACAACGTACGTCTGCTGCAAGTGGCTACATCTTCTCTTGACTCTGGTGATGCGGGTTTGGTTTCCGGTTTCTATATATCGCGGTTATTTGCCCACCAAGCATACAGACAGCCAGTCATCATCTGCAGACAGCAGCATATTGTTTTTGTTGTTTTATTTATTTAAGGGATGATCCTTGAAAGTTCAATTTTGTTTCGAAAATTATTGCTGCCTACAGAAGAATATATTCGTTTATATGTTTATTGAATCACGTGACAATTTAGATTTCACTTTTTATGGTTGATTCCAACTAAACGTAGTTGAGAAGGGTTTTCTCTTTCAAACTCTATCCCACGGGACTCAATTTATAAGTTTTTATATATTAAATAAATACTTCGGATTGTACATATTTTCATTGCATGCGCTTTATTTGCAAACCATGTGGCTAAAGGAAAGTGAAACGAAGCTGAAGGTATGACCAATACTTATTGAGATGGTGTATGATGGCAGGTTTTATTAAATATTTTATAGTGGTTTTTGGGGTTGATCATATTGTTGGATAATTTTTACATCATTATGTCATGTAGTCACATTGTAAGGATTTTGAATTGCCTGCAAATGCACTGACAGTAAACAAATACGTTTGAAAATAACGCTTTATTAAGCGTAATGCCTGCTTTCAGTTTGAGTATGTTTATCTAGCAAATTTGGTCCTTGAGGTATTGTAACGTGAGATGAGAGGTAATTGTTGAAATGACAAAAAAATAAAATATGTTCTCTGTTGTTCATTTTGAGGGTGGTTTTGTCGGCAAAAATGCATTAATTACACTAAAAGCTTTCTGTGTTACTATTTGGAAATCAATTATTATTGTCTCAATTACATATTTTTGCCGGTTCAATTTATGTGTAGAGCGATGTAATAATTTTTAAAAATTCAATTTAATTGTTTTCGAAATTTTTTAGATACTGTTTCTTTATTTCTAAATTGGATGTAGTATGAATATAACATTTTTAATAATAAAATCTTTGATTTTATTGCTGCATGAAAACAAGGGTTTTTTTTTCTTGGACTAGCATTTAGGAGATATCTCCTACATATGCAGTGTATTATGCCGGAGCCAGAAAGAAGTGGATAGTTTTAAATAACAGGCTGAAAGCAGATTAAAAGATAGAACATTTTGTTGTAGCTAATTTCACTTGTTACTTCGCCGATAGATTTTTCGCCACAGGTACCGATTAAAAAGGGTGCTGCACTCTGCTCCTTATTATATGACGGCGTCTATAGATTCTGGTAATGTTTAGCAACCACTGCCTAAACATTCGGGCTTATCCAAAACCATTCTTACTTGACATGCATATCGTCAACACCGAAACGAACCAGAGGTCAAAGTCATAAGACCAATCCCTCTGCACAATCCCAGCACCAACAACATACCACCCCTTCCGTAACATCTGCTAATTCGCAGCAGCCTATAGAAAGCTGGGTCGAAGTTCCGACATACTGCCAATATACCAGAACATCAACCCTTATCTGACATCTCTACCACCGACTCTTGGTATCAAACCACAGCCACCACGTGGACTCCCACAGAATCAACTAGTCATGGGGGAAGAACGAAATCAGTCACACGAAACCATTCAAATGAATATGGATTAAACAGAGTTTCGACACTGAAGCAAATGTTTCACACACGTTCAGGAAAACAATTTCGTGTATGGCAAACATCGTCACTTTACCCCCCCGATCTAATATAATCTGTGGTGCTCAACCAGATTGCGTGGTACCAGTCTAAGGAAACTGGTTACGCCTCTCAGGTCAAACCAATGTAGATTTGTCACCCTACTATTGATTTTTAATCCTTTATACGAGTATGGCAGGATCCAGAAAGCACTGCAATAAGTTGTTACGACTCACCAAGTTGCTTATTGTGCCCCCCGGGGGAACTATTAAAGACCAGAAATGTTCGAGACTATATTAATGATTGAGTACAGAGTCTCTTCGGTACACACATTTCTTTGTCTCCTTTAAGGTTTTCAAAGATATTCGCGTCAAACCAGCAACGAAAATTATAAACAATTATACGAATTGCTCCCATACTAGTCCCATTGAAGTAATTAGAATGAAGTATTCTAAGAGCTTCAAACAAAAGCTGTTTGGAAATATTTCCCCTACATTGTGACTGAATAGAAAAGTTTGATATTATCGATTCCCAAAAAAAACATCGATATTGATAAATCTCTCGCAGCTAAAAAAAAAACATTCGATATTATTTAAATATATTTTGAATTATTATCTTGCTTCGGAAATTCAAACTGATAAGGCAGGTATTCATAAAATGATATTCATATAAAGAATGAAGCATGAACAATATTTCAACAAACAAAGGAAATCAGAATCTACTTAACATTGTAAATAATTAGATAAATGAACAGCAGTACTGTTTTCGGAAGTAGCTACACTCCCATTACCAGTTGTCGTTTATATATAATAAATAAAATTTTATTACAATTTCTTGAGTGCTTTTTTGGGTTCGATAATAGTTTTTGTTTATAAAAATTAAAGAAAATATTCGTACGTTAGATGTAACAAAACTGTATCAGTACCAAATCGATGTTAAGATAAATTTCATCCTGAATTTCTTTTCCTTATGTTTCATATATTTTGTTCGATTTTACTTAAAACGAACCCTTCACTAGCAGAAATTAAAATTAAAGCCTTAAAATCAGCAAATTTAGGGCATCCAATAATTATTTAATCGAAAGAGTTAATTTTGGAAGTTACAGGGTTATTTTATTAATTGTTAACTCTTTATTCTCATGCTTATGTTCATCCGTATAGAGAATATCATAAACTATATTTTTAAACGTGCTGATTTCCCCTTCTCAAATATATTTTGCATAAAATTAAACTATTTATTCATGATTAGTTCTTCCGTTTAACGACTTCAGGTGTTCAAATTGCCATTTGAAAGAGATACACAACTTTAAGCAGACTAAATTAAATCGTCTTGTTTAAACTTTCAATTAATATTCCAGTAGTGTGGGAATAAATATATCCCTCCTAAAACATTTCGTAACCGGTAACAATCAAGTGTCAATGTCGTCTTACAAAGTGTAACAAATACAACAGCAAAGAAAAAAAAAACAAATTATCATAAATTTGCTGACAAACCGCTCTAAAAAGTCTTAAGCAAATCAAGCAATTTAAAATCGCCATCAAATCAATTTTTTCTAAGCAGACAACTCACACACCAGGTACAAGAACTGCTTAACTGCATGTAAATATCAGTAAACCCTTTGCTTAAGCAGACTGCGACACGGAAATATTTATTCCTGAAATTTGCATAAACATCAGCTTTAATGGAATGAAATAATTAGCGTAATTTTGTTAAAGAGAAAAGAAGGAAACACCCTTTTGAAATGCATTTTTCACTTGAAACTTTTATAACCTCTGTAACATAAATTATTAATAAATTCAATATTCATTTCCTTTTCTTAGAGTTTTGTCTTCTAAATATTTACTTGTTTGTTTTGTCTGTATTTTTGTGGAATTCATTTGATATGTAAATTTTATTTTCCTCCATGTGCAACCAAATACACATGCATTCCCGAATGTAAACATTTTTACCAAATAGAAACGTTTTTTCAGGAAAGTAAACACCATCATTGTTTTTCTTTCTGTGTTTTTTTTTTAATTTTTAAGGATTGCTTTAGATCTCCATGCTTTTTTAATTAATACTGCATTTAGGTTTGCATCTTCATAGTTGTTTTTAAATTTAACCAAAGGAATAGATTTGTGGTCAGATTTGTACTTCATAACCGTTGAAATTCTCCGTAGTATATAAAATTGTAGAAGTTTTTAACACCCTTTCGGTACGTTTTATTTGTGTTTGACTTTCCAAATATATTTTTTCCATTTTGTATAAAAGGCTTATTTATTACTAATCAAAAAATTCACTTTTAACCACTGGTTTTTGAGCGTCATATTGGGCATATTGGGATATAAAATATATCGTGCAGTTAAAGTAGACTGTACGTATGATCTAACTCTTCTTTCACCAATTATGATACTGATTATCTACTTAAATACTTAAAAATATTAAAAAAAATTAATAATTTCTCTAATAAAATATATAAAACATAATATAACGATTATAATAGTTATTTGCACAAAAACATATCTCGGCAGGCATTTATTTTCGCTTACCTTCTGAAGCAGTTGTATTTAAAAAATTTTAATTATTTTTTATTTTATAGAAAAGAAGATTTTAAATAATACAAAAAATAAAAAAAAAATATGGAAATTGGTTGACCCTAAAAGCCATCCCAGTAACTTCCTACTAATTTTAACTGCAAAGCCATCGGAACCTGGATTTTATGTTATTGAGCCCTTCGAACCAAAACATTATTATTTTATCAAATTTATAAATTTTTGAGATTTGTCGTTTTAAGCTTTTTTAATTTAAGCTTCGCGCTGATTCGTTACTCCCAGGAGTAACCCAGGAGGAGTCTTAACATTTCTTAGAATAGCTAAAGATATTATTAACAACTTTCGCTTTAATAAGTGAGAAGTCTAACCAAATATCAAAGTCATAACAAAAACTCACTGATCACTTCTCTTTTTTTTCTTAGGTCTTTATATTATTCCACAATTAGTTGGCTTTTGTAAGAGAAATAAATCCAGTAGCGCCAGTGAAATACGAATAGGAGGTTCCTATTAGGAACTGGCTAAAACCCCTGAATTGATCACTCAGAGTTTGTGAATAAGTTTTCGGAAAAATTAATATTAAAGACACTATTATTATTTTAATTTTCAAATCAAATGCTTTTCGCCTGATAAGCCGTGATTGGTGTACTTTTCGATTGCTATAAAAGAATTAAGATCAGATATTTAATTTCGGAGTTTAAAAAAAATCACTTTTTTCGTTTATGATATCTTACGAACAGATTTAACAATTTTGCCCCTGTTTGTGGTGATCGATGTGTTTTTAGCGTGAATCGATCAGTGAAGCCGTTTGAAAGTTATTCTAAAAAAACGCTTGAAAATGCTTTTTTCAAAGTTCGAATTTATAGACATCTGCCAGTTTGATTTGATTCGTTTTAGCCATTCAGAAGTTATAAGCTGATATCATACTTAAATATACGCACAAACATGCAGCCATGGTGACACGCTCCCAGAATTAGTAAGGGCGGCTTTCTAAGACCTCAAAACATATATATCTGATGAGAACTCGAATTTTTCAAAACTGGGTAGAACCAATTATCTCCGTTTCTTAAAAATTTCCAATTTTCCTAACGGGAAGCTAAAAATTATTCCTCAGATTTTATTTTTCATTTTTCCTTATACATACTTTCATTGTTATCCAAAGGATTTCTAATTGTATAAAGGTGTAGAAAAATAAAATAGATTCATATCGAATAAAAGTTGTTTGTTGGGTTTTGGTTTGTATAAGTTTCATAGCGTACTGCACTTATAATGTGATTTTTTTAAATCATTTGTGAATTTTTATAGTTAAGTTATTAACGTAATTTTCAGATGGCTTATACAAGTCTCTTAGTAAGTTGAGAAGTTTGAGACTTTTCAAAACTGTGGCTGAAGTCTACTGACGATTTGGTAAAAAGCGCCAATGAAATGCATATAGGCATTGCTTAACCACCCAACAAATAAATTTCATATCCTATTTTACTATATTTAACTTTATAGGCTTATTAAGAGAAGAGTAATTTGAATTCAGAAAGAATATAAAGTTTATTTCTATTAAATATAGAAATAATTTGTTCCACACAATTTACTTACTGTTTTATTGCCGCACAGTGTAAAACAATTTATATGGGAATATTCCATTTATTTATTCCATAACTAAAATATTCAACTTCGCATTTTCCATTACAGATAGTTGTTTTTAAAATACTTGACATTCCGACAAATTCTTTCTAAACTCCAGCAAATGGCGAAACTCTGAAAACAACAACAACTTTCCTTCATTCCTTTTCTCACTACTTCCCATTCGTAAATAATTTTAAACTTTAACTGTCACTATAGTTTCCATACAACAACGCTAACGCACACCTTGCAAAAATCTGTTTTCTCAAAAACAAACAATTTGTTTTCGAAAACCATAAGAAACAACATGGAAAAAACTAACAGCTTTTCATAATAATTTTAGCAACCCCTTTTTCAAAACGATAAAACCGGTTGCTTACAAAAATTATAAAAAACTGGTTGAAAATTAAATTAAACGTCTGGTACTTAACAGCATACCTGCGCATCGGTGAATGTAACAAATCTGCGCACCGTTTAAACCAAAAAACAAAAATATGTGAGAAAGTTTTGTGATTTGTACCAGAAATTCACCCCTAAACCTTCGAAAGCAACAAAAGAAAAATTTCAACCTGGCATTTGTACAACACCACCCCTCTGCCAGGAATATTGTGTACATGCTGAAATCAAAGGAAACAAATTCCATTAGCATCCTGTACAATATGTTGCGCATCATCATTAGCAAGAGGATTATTCTACTACAAGCACCAGCTTTTTACAAAAACATTTAAACACACACATACGCATTCATATTTTTATACGACTACATTCATATGAAGTTCAATGTGTTTGTGTGATTGTGTAAATTATTTTATATTTTCCCACCAAAAACAATCATTTGTAATGGCTTTGCCGTAGTGTCTTCTACGATTGCACGTTGAATGTGCCACCAAACCACCCCTTGTCATTGAAAATATCCTTGAATATTAACGCGTGTGTGTGAGTGCGTTTGTTGTAGTCCTGCTGCTTGACGCTTTGATTTCCCTTGATTGTTGTTGTGCTCAATCTTGTTTAATGTCCGTTTTAGATCAAATAACATGGCATTGTTTTGAACCCGAAAAGTTCGGTAGGTTGATTATCATCATCCATCCATCCATCCTTCCTACAGCTGCGCAGTTGTTTGATTTATTAGACCGTATGCATGTGTGTGAGTGTGAGAGAGAGTGTTTCTTGTAGGATTTTATTTTGGGCCTGGGAAAATATATTCTGTTTTATACATGAATTTATATATCTCTTGTATTTTTATGATTTATTATTTGTTATCACCGTGTGTTCAGTTTTCTTATGGGTGCCTAATTTTGTTGTAAATTTATTTGCAATTTCGTGTTAATGAGGTGGCTGCAACTGTACCTAATGGTTGGTGAAAACAACTGCCCGCTTTGCTGTGGAAAGTTTTGGAATTTTTCTTGCTTTTCCTTTTCTTCTGCATGGGAATTTGGTTTTTTTTTTTGACAGTAGAATGAAATTATATGTACTTTTAAGTTTGGTGTTACTCTGTTCAGATATTTAAATGGACCTCGAGAACTGCTGTACTATATTCAGAGTTGTGTATTACATCTGTCTTTGTTTCCTTCGATTTCAATGGTTGTTTAATTTAACAATAAGATTTTGTTATCCAACAAATAACTAGTAAAATGTACTACCTGAATTACGAAAACGGCTTCACATTATAGAAAGCAGCCGAATTTCAGTGTGAGAAATAGTTTTCGACTGTATATAAATGAATGGCAACTGAGAGCTAACAGCTGGTAACTGCTGTTGCAAAATAGAATATTCATTGCTGACCATATATTTTGTAGTTCACTTGCCGTATCTTAGGACAAATAAAGTGTGAAATGTGAATGACATTTAGTGATGTCATTTGTAAATTTTTATTTAAGACTTCGTGAAACTGATATATTTTAATATACGCTCAAACTAGTTTTATTTTAAAATGCAGTATGTGAATGGATACCATTTTCAATTTAATTCTGCAGCTCATTTACAAATACTTTTGCTCTCAAATCACCTTAAAGGAAACAGTGTGGAGTGGTGAAATCCTATGGAGACGGAGGCCAATTAAAATCGCATGTACGTGGTGTATGTTTTTTACTTACAATTTCGAATGAATAGAACGCACCGTGGCTCCTTCCATACTTACAGATACTTTTCCACGACTGGGTATAACAAATTCTAAACATTGTCCGATATCTTATTACAACAAAATAATTATGTTCCGTATTTGTTGTCCAGCAAAACGCAACACTAAGCAATACAATGAAGTAGGTGCAATTGTCCTCGTTGAGCTATTCTCGGTTTTAGTGTGGTCCATATAATTTAATAAAAACAATTTAAACCCTTTCAGCTATTTTGGGTCACCTTGTTAAAGGGAGTAGGTTAACTTATATCCAGAAACCGGCTGGTCCTTAAACAATTTTATGTTAGTCAAGAGTAGAGTTTTGTGGGACGTATAAAAAGATTTCCTTAATTACAAATTTACTCAAATTTAAAGTGGAGAATAAGTTGAAGCAGGTTCATCCTGCCTGGTTAGCTAAAAAAAAAGCATCCTATAAAACCATATTTTTAACTAACATGAGGTTGTAAGAATGGCCCTTAGTTTAGTAGAAGTTAAAGCCTGGCCCTACGCCAGGTAGTCTAAATTGAGGCAAATCGAATGAGCTGTTTTACTCTGCAGTCGGAAATCGCTTTTGAAAGTTAAATGTGGTAAAATTATTTATCAAATCCTTCAGATCAAAGCACAGTATTAAGTGCACTATTTCCTAATATAATTCCATTATTTTAAACACAATTTCTCTAACTGCTAACTAACATTCACAAACTGGTAAAAAGGAAATGCAAATTAAGTTTTCACAATCGTTTTCCAAAATTAGGCAAAACACCTGCAAAATCCTTGAGCTATTCAAATGATATTGACAAATATTAACAATTATAATGTCAACGCTCAAAACTAGTCTAGGCCTTAGAAAATATTGTTAAAATGCAAGAGTTATTATCTTTAATCTTAAACAAAATGAAAATAATATATATGAAATGGAAAACAGCTTAGAGCCAGCATATTAATAATAGCTGCACAAATAAACGTAAATGAGAGAAATAAGTTGGGACCGCTGAAAGTGTGTGTGTGTGTGTGTGTGTGTGTGTGTGTGTGTGTGTGCAAGAAAAGTCCTACTTGCAATTCTACAAAAGAAAAACACTATTTTTATTTATAAACAGAATGAAAGTAAAGCTAATATGGATACAAATAAGAGATATAATTTACTTTTTAAATTATAAAAGAAAACTCAGATTGCAAAAACGTTGGCTTATCGACGCTGATACCATTTTGTATATTCTTTAAAATTTACCCATGCATGTGCACCACTTTAACCCCTTGAGGTATTAAAATAATGAAATGAAGCAATAAACTGTTCGATATTGGTAAACAAGTCGGTAAGTAAAGGATGATAATAAAAATGTGAATATAAAGCAGCTACTCCCATTACAATTCCACCAGTTTATGGAATCTTAAAGATATTTTGTTAACGATATGCCAACAATATGCAAAATAATAAAACAAAATGTTAACCAAGACTACTGAAAAACTAGTGTCTGTAATTATTTAGAATCCCAAAGGCTTAAGTGCAGTAAAAGCAAAAACTAAAAATAAATGCAACAAACGCCTTTCGTTTTACTATCCATAAAGAAAGAAGACAAAGAAATGTTTTATATTTGAAATGGATAAAGATCACCAGCTAGAAAAACAAACTGTACACATGTTTATGACACCTGGTGGCCCAAAATATGACCTCTTATTTGTCAAATCGAAATTTCAAAGCGAATATACACGCAAACTTTTAAGTAGTTTGAAGCAAAAACATTTTCCGGCTGCTTAAGTTTTTTTCTTTTTTTAGCAAATATTGTTCCACATAAAGAAAATTGTGGTGTTGCTTGTATCATTACGCTTGTATTTTATTTTATTTTCTGCTGTTGTAACGCCCCCAAATGCAACAGCGTTCAACTACCACCAACTTTTGTAAAGCTTTACTGTTCCCACTGCCACACTCTGGGAGTTTATTACGTGTCTTTTCCAGTTACTATATTTACTTACAATTCTTAGCCAATTTCAATCTATATATTATTTTACAGTCTTTGTCTCAAGTTGCCATTGATACTGTAAATATTTTTTATTGCAACAAGTGTTTCAAATTTGTTTTAGGACTTACGTACTTTGTATTTGGCCCACAAAACGTTAAATGATTTTATTCGTTTTATTTGGTAACAATTGAATGTTAGATCGATGACTAATTCATTGGGATTTTTTCATTATTTGTTTATTTCTTTTTTATTTTGTTAATTTATATGGAAGCCCAGTCTGGCACTTTAAAGATTTTGTTAGATCAATTGTGAGATAAAAACGTTTTTCCTTTGCGATCATTAGATAAAATTGAAGCAAAATTCTTTTGTTTTTGTATAACTTGCTTATGCATATTTGATTTATGCAATTTATGAGGCCAAAAAAAATATGTTATAGGAACGTTTAACTATTTGAGAATGTTGAATAAAAAGTCCGGGCATTTATTTGCAAATCATTTTGCACTGGCTTTTAAGTAAAATACTGCTCTTTTAACTTGGGCCTAATCTAAGGCCGAATACAAGCTGTTTAAAAGACTCGCAAAATGTTTAATGAAGAGAAAGTTTATATTTAATATTTATATTTGATCCAAATATTTGTCTTTTTACAGAAAATATCCCGATATACTAACATATTTATGTTATGATCAACTGAGTTTTTAAAAGTGCTCAAATCTAAGTGCGACTTAACAGTTTGAAAAATTCAGAATCTTAACAAATCTTTCAAAAACGTTTCATACTTTTACCTGTTTAAATACTTCTTATTCTTCGTAGTTGTATCCTTCAAAAGAAGTTGCAACTTTTAGTATAAGTAAAGAATTGCTTGCGATATGTTATTGACATAGAATAATTACTCTTATTCCATTTAGCATCATCGTCATAAATTAAATAAATAATAATCGACCTCGTCATCAAATCAATACAAAACGTGTGTTCTGTATCAGCAGTTTAAAGATGCCGATTGTTGACCATTTTTAAAGTGCTTCTCTAATAATAAAGACAGTTACTTCGTTTAGTTTTCAGTTTCTATTAAACAATTTTCAACAACTAAAATATTCTTTGTGAAGCATAATCGTTGTATGCAGGAAGGTTATTAATAGGAATGGCAAAAAATATGTATCTATTTCATGGATACAAATTCTTATCACCAAAAATAACATGCAAGTGACCGATCAGTAAAAACAAATTACCGCAAGTCCCATTCCATTGTGGAAATTGTCTTCTCTATCCTTCTTATGACATTAGGGTTTAATATAGATATGGTAATATCCTTAAATCAAGTACTGTAAGATATTTCCTCACGACTTCGAATGTGGTGGCATTATAAATTGAGTGCAACATAATTTTGCATCGCAGCTGTTATAAAAAGTCAATATATTAACAAGACATGAATCTATTATTATTCTAATTGTATTATGGAGTTGTTATTTAATATTAATATTAAAAATTGTCAAGTCTGATTAATAATAGAAATTCTGGCATTGGATAGTTAAATACAAGGTCTCAAACGATCAAATTACATCCAGTTGAGAGCGCGAGAATATGGATTTATATAACAGATTTCCTTGACTCACGTTATTAAATTTTAAGTCCTCAACCACATGATTGCGATAATCATAAATTTAATTTAGTACATTTTATGTGATTTAGCGTTGTTATTGGGCAATTCAAAGAGTGGGTGTAACGCATTAAAAAAGATCATTTTATTTAAACTTGTGACAATTATTAAAATAAAAAGATATTTTAAATTCTTCTAGTTTTTGACCTCTTTTTGATTAATAATATGCCCCAATATTTTTAAGCTTAAGGTCTGTTTATTTTTATTAACTTATAAACTGTTTTCCAATATTTCGTCACTCTAGAAGCCATTCTTCAGGAAATTAATTTTTATTAAATTTAAAATTAATTTCCTGAAGAAGTCACACAAAGGAGTGACGAAATATTGAAAAATAATTTATAATATAATAAAAATAAGGAGACCTTAAGCTTAAAAATATTACTGCGTATCATTAGATTTTTTTAATTTTTTTTACTCCTTGAATTATATAAATTATATAATAGTATATAATACCTAAATGTATTATACACTGATGAATAAGTGAAATGTATTGCATATTCATGTAAAAATCAAAAGACTTAAGAAACAAACAGTTTAGCATACACTCGCAAATTCCAAATATTTCTAAATATTTTGTAAACGATATTGGAATTGTTCATATTTTGATCTTTTATAATTATTTATCGTTAATGAAAAATAAAATAAAAAGTATTTAACAAAATATCTGACTATAGCAGTCACATGCTTGACGAGTCAAAATTCAACAATTTAAGTCAAGAAAATCTATCGTACAAGTCTATATTCTTAACTGTTAGTCAATTTCAAAATTGACTCTGAAAATACATCAGCTGCGCTCTATGTATAGTGATGATGCATGTTACTGCACTTTTAAAAACGCTTTTCAACTGCAAATGAGTTGCACATCTGTTACAGCTGCTCATTTTCTAAAACAAACAAACAAAAAAATTCTGTTTGTGGGTGAAAGTACTGGAAGGAGCATGGCATTTCCTCAACTCAATTTAAAATATATTTTTGCGAAAATGACAATTTTCTTTTTAACGATATAAAACATATAAATTTTTATAATTTGAATAGTATCCAAGAAATGGCAAAAATTTAACGGTCATATCACAAAATGCGGCACAAAAAGTCAATTGTATAAATGATATTGTAAAAACGTTCATGATATGAAAATAAACATAAATGTTTATTGAATTGACAAAAAGAGAAAATTAAAACCTTAAAAAATATAAAAACTAAACAAAACACATAAAAATTTTAACTGCTAATAATACAATAACAAACTTACCGAACTCAATTGAATGCTAAACATTTACGAGCTACCAAACCCAGCCACTATTAAAATGCTATCAAAAAAATATAGAAATGAAATTGACTGAGCAGAAAGAAAGATAGAAACCGCACTATTAAAATACAATAAAAGTGGACATGGAAAACTCTTGTTAGTATATGTCTGCAGAAGAAAAAAAAAAGAACTCATTCACATATTTATTTGTGTGCCGAAGAAACATTTATAATAAACAATTAAAGTGTAGCAAACACAGGACTTGTACAAACAATTGGATATATTAGTTGTGGAAAAGCAAAAAAATTTACTATATTTTGCAATACAGAGGAAAAAAGTTGCTAGCAAATGTGAAAATTTTATTTCAAACACAATCGTCGAAACCTTTAACACAAATTTAAAACGGCTAAAATTTGCCTTTTTCTGGCTTCATTTCGATGTAAGTTGATTTCACAGCGTAAACCTTTCGCTTCACACAAATATGTTGACAAGTGGATAACAGAAGTAGCTGCAACCAAATCAACAGCAGCACTACGAGTAGCCCTGTTAGTTGCAACCAAATATTGGGAATCGCATGAACTAGGCAACAACAAACAATACAGCGAGCAAAATTATATAATCGAAGGAGAAATTTAAAACGTTTTGAAATTATAAATTTGGTAACCTTTGCTTTTGGCTGTAAAGCTGCTTATGCGATATGACTCGCCTTAAGAGAATATTGCACGCAGGCTATCAATACTGCAACAAACTGTTTCGGGGGCTTTTATCAATTAACCATGAGGTGACCAAGACATATTGTCATCGCTACAGCAGGGAGGGTGCGAACTATTTTTGCCACAAAATAGCGCTCAAAATATATAAATAAACTAAATTATTCAAATTTGATTTCATAAAGAACTGTATTACTTAATACAATATAAATTTTATTAATAAATAATTTAATTGCTTAATATCGCTATAATGGAATACTTTAGATCTACCAGGTACCTCAGATTTACCATCTCTTCCATGCAACACATTTTCAATATCTTGTTTGTTTTTAGTTTAACGTCTATTATAGTGCTCCTATTTTATTTTTCCTTCCACCCAACATAGACGATTTTTCTTTTTTTTTCTTTTCTTTTTTCATAATGTGATAAACATTCACTACTCCAGTGACCAACAACCTGAATAAACTGCAGGCTATTAAATATTAAAGGAAAAAAGACAATAAAAATTTTAGTTAAACAGCGGCCAATTCAAATTTGTTTTTTGACCAACACAAACATTTTGGAAGTAAAAATGAAACGCAAAAAAAAATAAACTTGCAAACTCTTTTTTATGGCTGCCAAAACTATTTGCTTTAGCAACTATATTCATATATAACAACAACAACAATGGAATTAAGCAGGTTTACACACATGATTCTTTGGTTCTTTCTAGAGCATTTAGTGGCCAAAAAAAAGTTTAAATAAAATTATAGCTTTCAGCTGTAGAACGAAATATGAAAGAACTTAAACTCTTTACCAAAATGCAGCCACTATGCGGGTGTGTAGAATATTCGAGTTTGTTTTCACTACAATGGAATTATTAAAATGTGACTTTTAATTTATGATGAACTGTGAATGGTTGTTAAATGCGTCTAAGAGTAGAGCCTTAAAGATTTTACTTACAAATGGAAGAGTAAATTAAATTGGCCACGTTTCATTTACACATTTTTATCTAAAATGTGGCATTGAAAGGAGATTCGCAGTAGCTAATTGGCAATGTTTTATTATAAAACTTTTATATGACTTTTTTATACAACTTTTTTTTTTTTATAAAACTTTTATATGAAGAGTGTCAGCAACTTCAGTAGTGTCTAGTTCCTTTTCTTTGAACTGGCACCCAAGTTATGAAAGATAAAAACATTCATCAGCTGTATCCGTTCTGCAGGCGTTGTGAGACAAGTCCCTGCTTTACTTAAGGAACCTGGAATTGGTGGATGCTCCTATTCGTCTGTTTCGTTGTCCTCATCCACTGAAGCAGAGCTCAGCATAGAAACCAAATCGAGTCATTTGACTTTCCTTTGTGCCTTGGAACATTTATCATCATGTCTTTCTGAGATTTAAATTAAGTTCGAACAATTAGCTTATGAATCTGAATTTGATTTAATCGAGTCATTTTAGTTTTTTATTCATATCAAAAGCACAGTGTTGAAATCCAGAATTTAAATAATAGAACTTCGACATGAAATCGATTTGTTTTCCTTATTCGAAATTATGAAAATTCTAGAGTACTGTTTATCAAAATCAAAATGCCGTTGAAATATTTCCGTATCGATGAGGGGACAAAATAATATTGATTTATATAATTTTATCGAACTTTTAATTAATGAGATAAACAAATTGGCAAATTTTAAATTTTATAATTTAAAAAAAAAAAAAAACTTTTGAATAGACTAACTCTTAAATGTCGTTATAAGTATGAGTGTCTTATTTGAATTTTTCCAACATTTTCAAAATTCTTACAATTACTGTGTTTAGTTTTAAAAAATTTTATAATAAATTACAGTTTTCGCCTTCTAATCTAGTTAAGTTAATCTGAAAACTTATACACATTTTAGCACTCTTTCATATCAAACTAATAAAATCATATTGAATAAATAAACGCAAGTTGAAAGGCAACTGGAAACAAGTGAACATATTTGAAGAAACATTTATTCCAAATCGTTTTAGATACGGTTTAATACAAGTATTTGTATTAAATAAAACTTAAAAAATTCATTCAAATAAACCAACCATAAACATTTTATTAAGTAATAATACGTGATATCTTAAAACAACTCATAAATAATTTTTGGCGTCTACTATTTATAAATTTTGTTATCCTGTTTTCCTTCCCCCCTTTTCATTTATTTGTTCGCCTGCTCAATGATTTGCGTCAAATGTTTTGTGCGTTTTTAAATTTATTTTGTTGGTACTTGTATTTTGTGGTGTACGTTTTTCGCTTATAATTTTCATGATCTACTTTGAGCCAACAACAAACCTGTATTTTAAACATGCGTTTAAAAGTTAAAATATCTGCTAATACGGTTATTGGTTTATTGCATTTAAATCATTTTATGTTGCCAATTACAATGGCCGTTAATAGTTTAGCATAAATTTAGCTAAACGTTATGCTATTTTTAATAGTTTCCCATGTTGCTTTTTTTTAGTTTTTTTGATAATTTTCTTTGTGAGTGTGGCTTGAAAGGCTGTTGTAGTATATTTTTTAAATTATTAAAACTTAGCTATTATTCATTCACGTCCATGTGGCACAGTTTGTTAATTGTGAAATTAAATTTTATGGAAAAAGGACGAAGTTGTTTCACTTATCATAAAAGGGCTTTTAAAAATATTTAAATATTTTGGAAAATGTTTAAACAGAGTAGATATTTGCCAATGATAAGTTTCATAAACTTTATACAAAAAATTTTATTGTCAATAACTATTTTCAATATATTTTGTTTCTGTACAGATTTTTGCTTCTTATCCAAAAAAGTCTAAGAATCCTTAGCAGCTATTTTACAAACAATAGAACTTTCAATACATTGAAACTTTTAGAAATTTTCTAAAATTGCTTTGTAATTATTAATGTAAGAAAAATATATAGGGTGGCGCAAAAAGATGTTATATATCTTGCAAATGGCTTCTTACTTCAATTATGTATATTCGACAGTTGTGAACTGGACAACTTCAGAATACAAAGAGACATGAGATGGAGCTCTACACTGCTAGTGTGTGGGTTAATTGTTCTGATATTTTTAAATAATAACCGAAAGATTTTTAATCAAAAATCATTATGAGCTACGAAGCGCATTTTATCATTATAAATAAATAAAATCTTCGTTTCTGAAGCACTAAAAATACGCGCGTATTGATAAACAAGTAGATTTTATAAGACGGATTAACCACACACACTGCAAGAGCCATAAAAGACATTTTGAAGGAAGCAATTCCTGGCAGAGTAGTTTCATGAACAGTCGTTACATACACCCAAAGATACTACAAGGATATAATGTGGTGCGGTATTTAAAAGGCAGAACTTTATTGGATACAATCGATCCTAATGGCGAACTCTACAGGGTAACTATAAGCGGCTTTTTACTGCCTGAATTAAATGAGCGTTGCTTAATAAATATGTGGTTGCTGAAGAAATGAACTCATATTCTGTTAAGAATACGAGATTCAATTATTCTGATCCGCACCAGTTCATTGTGTTGTCGGCCTGATTAAAAGGCGAAAAGGCCAGTGATCGATCACTGAACTCAGCTAAGCAGTTAGTGCAACGTCGTAGTCATAAAAACAAATTGAATATCCTGTCTGACTAGCTTTCAGATTAATAACTTTCCCATGCTTTTTCCACACCTTGACTAACTAAAAATAGTTGTATTAATAAATTTATAGATCAAATATTATCTAAAATTTTCTCACAGCACTCATAATACAGACAACGAAAAACCCCTTTACGATAACGCTTTTCCTACAACTTAATATTTCTCCAAATTTCATAAATAAATCTACTCAAGCAGAAAAAGGTTGTTAAATTTAATAAAATTTTATGAAAAGTAAATCCAATTTTATTCACCCGCCAAAACAAATCATTACCCATCAATGAAAAATCCATTTGAATCAAAATAATAGCGACAATTACAACGATAATATGTGATGATGATGTTTTCAATAAAAGGTAATTGAAAGAAATTTGGTGGAAAAGTCAAATGAAAATATAAAAAAAAAAATATTCACACAAATTTTAAGGTCAAATTTAAGGGAAATTATACTGAATGCTAAAAGAAATAGCCTGCAATGCCTCATTAAGCTCACAGCTCACACAGCATATTTTCATTTTCACATTTCGGTTGAAATAAAATTTTATGCTACAAATCGGGGATGATGGCTCAGCAACAGCCAACAGGGAATAAGCCATCAACACAGTGTGTGACAAGTACAATATTGTTGGCTGTTTGGATTGCTTTTTTCTTTTTTCTTGTTATTTTAACAATAATTCCCACAAATTGTCAAATCACAAATAAAAATGCTTTGTTGAATATTCTGCTGGACGACTAATCAAGAAGAACAACTGCAAAATACAAATTGAAAAATAAAAAAAACACGGGCTGATTTACAAGTACCGAATCAACAGTACCATCAACGTTATCAAAAAATTAAATTATATCTAAATTAAAAGGCAACACTATGCCAAAGGCACACTCCCCGTTTTTCACGTTGTTAAGAGCAGCAAGCAAATGTATTGTGAAAAGCAGGCAGGGTGGTTTTCATGTTCCCACAACAAGTTGAGAATCATCTTCACCCGCGTTTCTCTTTTACACAGAATCAGCATTCAATTTACTTGTCGTTTCGTTTCTTTTATTTTATTTAAAAAAAAAAATTTTCTTAATTGCTGTTGTATGGCCTTTTTTGAAGTACAGAAGAAAGGGTGGCAGCAGGACTTTGAAAGTGTAAAATATTTTGATGGCAAGTCGTGTGCTTTTAATTAATGTGAAAATTAAACATGCGCAACTTTACTGTGCTGATTCGGATATAAAACACTCCTTTTCTACTGTTGATGGGAATAATTCAGAAAAATTTTGAGAAGCCCGTAAAAGCGACTGTACAGACCTATTCGGAAAAGCACGTGATGTGATATAACATGGCCTTTTAAAATCCCAATTGTTCCTTTCTGGTATTCTGTAAATGACATTCTTTTTTTCGGTCTGATTTTCAATTGCGAAAGCACAAGTTTTTGCTTTATTTTGAGTGCTTTTTCTTAAAATTATTTTATAAAAAATAAGATGATAAAACATCTGCTGTCTCTATGTTATCTTTAAGCGATTAGAAACCCCAAGTTAAGAGATGGACGTGTTGAAAAATAAACCTGAAATCGAAATAGAAAGTGCAAAAAAAATGTTTTTTGTAGCAGAAAATGTGTCTTGAAGTTTTCTTAACTTTGAAGTATTTGTTTTGAATAAAATCATCAATTGAGAAATGAGCTCATTAAAAATTAAAAATTAGCAAATTTAATTTTCATTTTTGGGAAAAATATATCAAAACTTGCAAAGAATATTTTAAGTATTTTTGCTATAATTTCGTATTATATCAGGAAGATTTTGAATCACTTAATTGTTCATAATACAAATGAAAAACACATTCCACAAAAATAGTACAGAATCTCCCTCTAGAATGTAGAAAAGAAGTATTAATTAAAATGAAAAGAGTATATATTAAAAATAAACGCGCTGCTCTGATTACAAAATAAATTCATTCTTTGAGAAACTGCATTCTATTCAAAAAGAAGTCCTTAATTTTACGACTATTTACGTTCTGGTTTTTATATTCCAACACAAACCAACCAGCAGTAACTTTAGTTAGGTCGTGTGGCACTTTTATGTTAACTTCTATGCTTGTATATGACAACGTTATGCATCCCTGCACACCCTTTTCATGTCCCATCTGATAAACTGACTCGCTGATTCCTTTAGCTATTCCTCGGCATACTTCAATGTCAACTTTGACTTTATCGCGGTTGTGAACAGTTGACATACGTTTCGTTCACAGTGCAGAGAGAATGAGTATTTTGTCTATAATATGACACACGTGACCCTTCTAATATTATATTACTATGAAAAAAGAAAAGAAAATACTAACGTACAACGGACGGTCAAACAAAAGACAGAATGGTATTGCTGACATCGTGCCTTGCAGCAGGGCATGCCGTGTCATCAGTATGAGTCGATTATTGTGCTCTGCAATTCATACATGTAAAATTTATTGTGGTAGCAGGTCCTGTTTAGATTTTTAACTGTAAACGGGTACGTGTGTGCTGCTCCCCTTTGACTTGTTGTTTCCTCATGTGAGTGAATAAATAAATGAACGAATGACACGCGTTCTTATGCACTTCTGTGCGTTGCCATACTTCAAGCGTAAATTTTTCTTTCTGCAGAAGTGCATCTATTTAAATATGTTTTAATTTTTCATTGTTTAGTGCTCTTTACAAGGGTTGTTCATGTTATTAAGTCTCCCGGGGGGTGTTATTATGTATTCGTCTGCCCTCCAAGAATATATTGCAGAAGTCATCATTAGTTTGTCGTACATACTTTCATGTAAATAAAGCTAATTCTTCAACTGAAGTTTGTGTAAAAGATTTAAGAAACAATTATTTGGGTTTTGGCTTGCATTTTTATTAAAGTAATTCTGGTTTGGTATTTGTAATATATTTGAAAATGAAATTTTTGCGTAACGTGCCCTCCAGCCAATGGAAAATGCACTTTACAATTGGAATTTAATCAAGTTGTCACATTCAAATGTTTGTTTTTTTTATTTTGTAATTTTACATTCAAAAATGGCTACAGAAAGGATTTATGGAGCCAGTGGGATGTTTATAATAAAATAATTGGGCTAACGGCTTAAGGATGCATGCATTTATGCACAGTGGGACAAAAGTTTACTTAAAGATAGTATATTAGCAATGTCTCTTGCGAGTTGTAGGAATACTAAGAACCAGTTGTATAGTTTATTTATGAAAAAATATGAATAAGATATTACTTCTGTATTCTGCAGACAAGCTCTTGAGCCTTGCGGAATTAATTTAAATATGATTGAAATGAATGAATAAATAAATGAATGAATATAAAAATAATTTTGTGAATCAAAAAAATGCTTCAAAATACATTTTATATGAAAGTCACTGTTTCGTTTTTAAATGATATGATTAGAGTCCAACAAATTGTATTTGCATTGATTTTTTTTTTTAATAATTTTTACTAAAGTTTTTCCTTGAGCTTAAAAGTACCTTATGCACGTATTGATACATTAGAAACTTGTACAGTTTTCTATACAACTGCCAACATTTTCTGACATATTCAATTTTAATATTATTTATTTTGTAATGGTCATTTAATGAATTATGCTCTTAAGCCACAATACTACGCTCACTAAGCATTTATTTAATATTCCGCCATAAAGTCATTACAAAATATATAAATAAATTTTGCAGGAAAAACTTTGAAGTGATCGTAAGAAAAACTCAGGCGGCCTTTTAAATAATATTGAACACATGCAGTAGAGAACTGAAAAAGCTTAATAAATAATTTGCAACATTGTGTAAAAAGTATTTGTTTGGCTATTTTTTTTTTTATTTCAGACACTGCGGTCTTGAGCGCCGTTTCGACGTAGTATGACAGGTTGGTTGGTTTGTTATTTGTTTGATTTTGTAGTTGGCGGTTGAATTACTTTTCATATTTACTTTTCGTATTTACTTAAAATGAGTTTGATCGATAAATTTTTATACACACATACATGAGTATGATTGTATTATGTTTTGAATTTTCTCGTGCCTTTAATTTTTGTTATGATAAAATCACAAAATTTAATGATATGAAAATTGTTGGTCATATATGGCTCGCCTTTGTCGCGATTGAATAGTAAAAGCAAGTATTTTATTTCACAAAAATTTGTTACTACCACCTGATTATGATGCAAAGATACTTTCATTTCTCAATCGGAAGAAAATATCGCTCACATTAAAAGCCCTAGAGGAACACGGGAGCTTCTATAGCACAATAATAATGATGACTAATCCTCATCTTGTAAGCTTGAGCAACGAAAAGGATCCCATGTTTCAGAAAATCAAGTATGATTGCAATTTTTCCATATAAATCGGACAACATATTTTATTAAAGTAAATCTCTTACAACTACAATTGGAGTCAGAAAAAAGCCAACCAATTTTAAAAAAACATCGTAAGAAAATAAAAAAGGAAAAGTTATCAGTGAGTTCTGGTTATGACTTTGATATTTGTTTTAGACTTCTCACTTATTAAAGTGGAAGTTTGAAATAAAAATCTTTAGTTATTCTAAGAAATGTTGGGTAAAAGGTTCCCTGATGATCTGCATTAGCTCCAGTGAAATTGTGCATAAAAACTTGCCAGAACCCCTCAATTGATCACTTTGAAATTTTTAGTAAGATGTTGGGCAAAAAGAATCAGCACAAAATTAAATTGAAAGAGTAAATTTTGTTAATTGATAGGGAATTTTCAAATAAATATGAGCAACAACTAATATTTTATGCATCAAAAGATAAAGAAAAATTGGTTGAAAGCTGAAGGATATACTTTACAGGATATATTCCCATCAAACATTTTAATATCCCTACAAGTACATAAAACAATTCCTTCAATCCCAAAATATTGACTTAAAAAATTTTATTTATTCCCAAAAATTTGATATTCATAATATCCCAAATAAGTGAAAGTTTCTCTAGAAAAGAGAAAAATAAAACTGGTATATAATTTGACACTTAACCATCAACAAACAATCTTTGGCTAAAACAAAAACTATCAAATGATCATACAATTGAACATAATTGATGAAATCAAAAGAAGCCTGCATGCAATTACCAACTTTACCCACAACAATGCAAATGAGATATTGATTTTTTTTTCATTTAACATAAAAGAAAATACTTTAACAAAACAATTGACACTTAATGCCATTGTGGTCAACAATCAATAAAAGATGTATAAGAAAAAAAAAACAAAAAACACATGCATTTTGTAATGATTTGCCAAAGTGATCGTGTTATGTGGGGTCGCAGTCGTCATCCGCAAAAATGTTTTCTTCCTCACAATAATACGAACGGTTAATGAAGACAAGTGTGTGTTTTTGAAAATTACAAATAAACACGAACATTAATTTAATTCTATTGTACTCGCAATACCAAGAGAAAAGACAACAACAAAAAAGTGATAATAAAATTAAACTTCATTGAACTGACAAAGTGTCGATCACAGATGCAACAATTTCAGTAAATTTCAGATGAATGCCTGTAAAGTAGAGACATCAGACTAGCCAAGTGCAAAATCGCTCGAACAGTCAATGAGTAGAAAAATTAATAGATATTGGAAATCAATATGTTTTATAGAATTGCATGATGTTGGCCATTTATTATGTGATGATCTGAAATATTTACCACAAACTCTTGGAAGTTGAAGGAATGGTTTTCATCCAAGGAAGTTTTTCTATAGCCATAACATTTATACTGCATACAGATAATTAGTGCTGACTAATACCGTCAACAGCTGACACTTTCATGTATGAAAGATCATTGAATATTGACCAGCGTAGTAAAGATTGAAATGGCTATTGGAAATTCTCAATGCTTCGATCTTTCTTCACTCGATCTTTCAACACTTTCGTTTCTTTCTAGGCACAATTATATTGCGTCGGCAGGGATCATACTCTGAGTAGCGGTGAGGGAAAAACAAATTCTTGAACGCCAACTTTCAATAAGGTTTCAGAACTTCTAATCATATAATGGCAATTTAAAATATTAAGCCAGATTTCATAATTGTTTTATTAGGATCAGCACTCAGGCGATCACCACTACGTATGCATTGCATGCTGCCGGAACTCGAAAGGAGGGAATAGTATTGGGAGGAAATATTAAGACAGATTTGAAGTTAGATAATTTTTAGCTATTTTTAACTATTCGCTTCGCTAGACAATTTTTGCCACGGTAAGGACGAAGGAGAGCATTGAATTTGAAAGGTCTTTAGCCCATTCTGCGCTCTGACTGTTGTTTTCTCAACTGAATTTGTTCTAGTTAAAATTTATATTAAGAGTAGAGCAAGTTACTTACAATATTTACAATAAATAAGTAAACAAGCGTGCTTGTGCTCTCGCTTTGTTACATTATGAATTAATTTTATTATAAAAAAAAATCTTTATAATAAATTAAGAAGTTCAAAGTTCATTAATAAGGCTCCCATGTCGAATCTGCGATCTTAAAATTATTTTGTTAATATAATGAAATAAACAAAGACACGGCTTCAAACGTAGCATAGGATTCTCTGTTATGACAATTTGGAAAACATGTAAATTTTCTTTAAATTCCGTTTCAATTCTTTCATCAAAAATATTCTTTTTGTATTATTTCAATATAAAAATAATTTTTCTCAGCATTAATTACTTTCCGAGTTACTGTCTACGCTTTCCGAAATATAATTCTAAAATTTTATTAAGTTTTTCATTTTCTTAAACCAAATTGATGAATAAAAATTAGAAACTTCGCTCGCTGAGTTAAGATTTGAAAATCTTTAGACAGAATATTAAATGATGTCATATAAATTACAAGCATATTTTTAAATATACATATATATATATATATATATATATATATATATATATATATATTACAAAGTTTGTGTGCGTTAAATTCCTTTAACTTAATTTAAAAAAAAGAAAATTATATAAACAAAAAATTATTTTATTACTTTTTTTCTGCAAAATCACTTAAGAATCTTTTTTTAATTATCTTTCAATTTCTTCTTCATTCCTGTTACCTTTACCTTTGCCTTAACAATAACTCTGCTTTTGTCGCTATTTTTTTATAATTAATGGTTTTATTTAGTCTTTGGGTCAACGACAAAAGGTCAACTTAATATTGTCCTGTTTGGATGTTGGTGGTTGCGTCTAATTTATATATATTTTGTTTTTATAGCTGGAAGTATCATCCAGCTGTGCTTAAAATTCGAGCCACTTGGTGGCGTTGGTCATCACCACGATTATGAGTAGATCATGCAAATTCCATTAAATGTAAAGTATGAACAATCATTATAGCCAGAAGTGTGATGTTCATCATTAAAATGATGCTAAAGAAATATTCAATTAAAATGGTTAATAAATTTTGTATATAGTTTTAAGGTCATTTTTTTTTTCTTTTTATGTAAAAAGGTTGCCATCATATTGTTTAAATGATTTTTATTTAATATTTTTAGTTCGAATTTCCGTTGTTTCATTTTACTTTACAGTTTAAGATTCAATAACTAACTGACAATTTATAGTACGTAAATTTGTTTCAGTACATTTGAAAGTTTTGTTTTATAAAACAATGAATATCAATTTGGAAATACACAGAATTGATTTTTTTAAATATACATTTTCTTAATTTAGGAAGAAAACCAATAAGAAAGGGAAACGTATCGACTAAAATCAAATATATTTCTTAGTTTAGATAAAACGCAAACACTTTCTGAGCCTGAATTTGCTAGAAATGGCAGGGGTTTCACAAGTCGGATATACACCTGTTTTGTTTTAATTCATTCACAAAGATTGATTTGCTCAATTGATCATAAATGATCTGCAAGTGGATTATTAGACACTTATTAAATTCCAGTAACTTTTATTATTAACTTTAAAACACAAGTTAAAAAAAATGTGTTATAACAAACAACTTTTTCTGACAATCATAATACAAATAAAAATAAAAAACAAAGTGCGGGTGGTAAATTTTATAGCTTTTAAAAGAAATCTAAATTGTGAGAAAACTAATTGATAAGAGAGGTTGATTCATAGATAAGACCAACTATTGTGTTTAATAGGATACCACACACATTTTCTTCAAAGCCTTTTCAAAAAAACCCGAACGAAATCAATTGTTGGTATGTAGCCAGTTATAAATATATTGTGGCATGGGATAATATCCAGGGAAATAAGTTTTACCGCTTGCAACCTGTAAAATATAAAAGAGCCAAAATCAATCCAATAAGAATTGTAAACCCTGTTAAAAAATCTTTCCTTTATTAACGAATAAATTGTAAAACAACTTGCTCAATAAAATCAACAACATTAAATTATGCTTTGGCCGGCAAAACTGAGAGTTAAAGAAAAATTCAAATAACGAAACGAAAATATTAGCGGATTTTATGAGTGTTCATTATAAAGTGGCCAAAGTTCAAAGCTGCTGGTGCTACAAGATGATGATACTAATGCTAACGGAAATAGAAAATAAAAGCAATAGTGCAACAAGGCAGCAGCATCTAGTGCAACATAATACAGTTTTAGCCTAACAACATTATAGCCAGTTAGACCTTAAATGAAACGAATGAACCAGCGCAGATGAAATGAAAGAATGAATGAATGAAAAGAAAGAGCATTGACGGACAACATTTTGACTAATTTTATTTGGAATTGTTTCGTAGCTAAATTAAAGATGAAATGCTTTTAGAAGATCTAAGTACCCTACACCATCACGAGTTTTAATTGAGGGATTTTATATAGAGTTATTGGGGGTCTATCTTAACATATTTGCTTATTTTAAAATCGAAATAAAATCTAGATTTTGTGAGAAAATATTATCAAAAGTTGAGGACAGAAATATTTATTAATAACTTTTTTTAATTAACTGTGTTCTCCGTAAATAATAATTTTGTTTGTTAATAGATTAATTCAAAATCTATTTATTTTATTTGGGCTTGTAAATAAAAGGTCTAATTCGTAAAACATGATATAAGCCTATAAACTTCTGTGACAAAATTTGTCACTTGTTATATAAAATATATTTTATGTATAAGATTTAAAATATCAAGTATTTTAGGGTGGTGGCCTAAACATGGCAGTATTAACGTATTGATATCATAACAAGGTAAGAAATGGAAAATCTTAAATAAAAGTAGATCAATTAAAATTCGTTTTTGCTGATTCTTTAAACTATTTAATAACACAGAATGACTTTGATTTGGTTTGATACTTGTGGTGTATTCAAATTTGATTGCTTTGCTGTGTATGTGTGTATGTGTGTGTAAATCATCGTTATGAACCCAAAATAAAACGATGCAACGTTTTTAAAAGTAACCAAATTTTTATTTTATTTTTGTTGCTGTTTCCTTTTTTTTTTTTTTTTTTGGTTTTTTTCGTTTTTGACCTGATCGCCTGAATGTATCACGTTGGATTTATAGTTTGGCATGCACGATCAATCAAATATAAAAGCAAAACTATAGACATTTTTTTTCCACAGCAACGCCATCTTCTATATGAAGAGTCGTGCTAAAACTGTCTAAGAAGTTGTTTTATTTTTTCCCTGGCTGTTCTAACTAAACTCCATGATCTATAATGTTACTAGTAACACAACAACAACGAAAACAATATAAAAAGGCACACACAGTAATTGCTAAGACTTTTTCTTCTTAAAATAGAATAGAATCAATGAATATAAATTTTCCACATGATAAATTCATATGCAAATCTTGGCAAAAGTAATAGAGAAAAAATTTCTAAAATAACAACTCAAATTTTAAAAAAATAGAACTAAAAAATAGCGTCTCCAATAAGAATTATTACACCTGATTTGAATCTGATTGTTAAAGCCAAAACCAATATTATTCAAAATATTGAAGGATGCATGGCGAAGTGCATGTTGTAGCGTTTGGAATTTTGCCATGATGCACATGGCGACGATACGTCATCGTCGTCGTCGTCGTCAGCATCATGAACTTGACCACCTCAACAGTTGCATATAATATTGATTTTCTTATGGCTACAACAACAATAATACATGCTGCGGAATTTAGAATATTGATAAAATAAGGCAAAACGTCAACATTTTGTGGGTGGATCAAATTTATGTGGCAGCAGATTTACGGTTTGTCTCTAACGCTAGAAATGTTAAATGCAAGTTTTGCAAGAGTTGATGTTATTTTGTAAAAATATTTCTATAAAATTGTTTTACACTTGCAAAAATAAAATAAAATACTCAAAGTTTTATATATATTTTTTTTCTTTTTTAAGGAAACGTACAGTTCGATAAAACTTCGATTTCATTCCAAAGTTTGGATGACGTTGTTATGTACGTGGCACAATATCTTATATTATCTTGATATTAGTTGCGGTAGTAAATATTTTACGGTAGTTTCTACCACTTAATAGCTTATGTCGAGCAATTACTGGAATCTTATATTTTTCCGAATGCACCAATGTTTGGAGACTGGCTCTACAAGAGAAACGACTTTGCATGGTCTTTCTAGCCAAATACTTTATGTTGTGTGGCACCGCACCGTGCTCAACAAATTAAAAAATTGGCGTGACGGTATAGGCCACCACACCAATTACATGTTCCATATATATGACATATTCTTGCTGAAATACTATTATTTTAAATAATAGTAAAACTTTAAATTTTTAATAAACTGCTATAACTTTTTCAATGCATCGACCTGGTTGATGTGGCTTCGAGATATATACAAGAATCACGAATCGGAATTTATCGGGGTTTATTAAAAATGTCATTTATTCCAATTTTTTTGTTCAGGTTATATCACGCTGATCAACGTTGTTTTTAATTACCACGATTGATATCTCATATCAATCCTTAAAACTGTTTAAAAAATTAAAAAAACAAAAGTTTTAAAAATAATATCGAGATTTTTCGAAATCAACCGGCCCATATCGGTTCCAATTCATGGGATATGGAAGCTTGATAAAATATTATAAAATCAGTTTTGATTTATTCACACTCCCACAAATACACACATAAACATGAATATACATACCCACACATACATAGACATAGTGAGAGCCTCTCAGAAATAGTCTGAATCCTTAAAACGTAAAGATTTGAAGGGACACCGTTTTTTGCAAAACTGGCAAAATCAATAACTTTCAGATTTTGAAAAATTTTAGATCTTCCTAGAGGGAATTAAAACCTATTCTATGGAATGAAATAATCATCTGAAAGCAGCGAAAGCTTTCCTTTTAATTTATATACTACAATCGAAGCCAAGATTCATTTCTTTCCATATAAGATTTTTGAGAAATTTTTGATTTCAGATAAAAGAAAACCATAGAAAAATCTTTATTCTCTTGATAAGCACACAAACTTCTATTGAGTGTTAAATGACACATTTGGGAGTTTCAGAGAGTTCTTTTTTTCAATCCTGCTATAAAAGCTTTATATGCCATTTAAATTCAGTCGTAATATAATTTATAAACTGTAAAAACTTTAAAACTTGAAATTTGTTTCAGTGTATTCCAGAAAACTGTTTCTTGACACACAGTTAGCTGTTGCAAATTCATTCATAATATCATCTTCTTCATCAGTCAGCTTCCTAGCAGATCATAATAGTTGTCCAGCGTTTTCCATATCGGTTTGGTTTTATTATATCTCTTTTCCAGCCTGAAATCTGTTTACTGAATAGAATTTATAGTAGACAAATATAAATATCTCTGTCCTGTTTGCTTCCTTCATAATCAAATTGTAGTATGTTACCTATTTTTGTGAGCAGCTTTTTAACTTTCGCGGTTTTATATTTTTAACATTTAACTCCTCCTACTTTCCTAAATCGCGTGATGAACTTGTTAGTTTTGTGCCATACATCTTATCCATGCCCAGTACCCTTTACAACAGCAATAGTTCAATGCATTTTCCCCTCCCCATTTCATTTGATGCGTTTTTATTAAAGGTTTTAATATTGATTTCAAGTTTATAGAAACTTTTTTTTTTTGAGTCAATGGAGGTTTCACAATGAGAAGAGAGTAGAAAAAAAATGTTTTTTTAATGTGTTTCTTTCAAGCCCATTACAAAATGATCGTTAAATCACGAATATTTAATTGTCTTTAGCACTTGAGGGTAGTTAACGAAATTAGTTTGCAGTTTTCTCTATTTTTATTGTTTTCTTGTTCGGTTTGATTTGCTTTGCCAAGTTTATAGCAGCAGTATTTGTGGTGTTGGGAGTTTTTGTTCTGTAAAGTTGTAAAATGAAATTTTCGCTTAAAAAGGATGTCAAGAGAATTAAGCTACTAGATAATTTTAGATGATATTTTACATATTGATGTGTTAATACACGTAGTTAGATTTTTTAACATGTCGACAGATAACCATTCGACCTGTTTTATATTGACAATCTCGTTGCTGCTATCACTGATGTTACGAATTGTTTGCCCCAAAATTCTATAACTAAACATAACTTGTGAAACTTCGCTGAATAGAGACATGATTTCTAGGTACAATACAAAATTCTTTTATTTTTATGTCTAACTCTTCTGCCAGAAGTAGCAGTAATAGAATAAATTGGCCGAAAACTTCAGCTCATTTTTATTACAACTTTAATGATGGCTTTTTTCAAGTTAAGCTTTAATGAATCTAAACAACACTCTGGTATGATCTTCAAATTTTTTAGCTAAAACAATTCCTGGTTTCCTTGTAAACAATCTAGTATTCTCACGTTCGGCTGGTTACATAATTCATTTTGTCACAGAGTTCTTGAAGACATTTTTGTACTAAAAATGCCTACTCTAAGTCGCTACATAATTCCGAGCCTGTATCAATCATTCATGAAAAAAAAGCATATTCACCTTAACTTTTAAAAACTTCAGAAAACAATCCCAAGCTATTAACTTTTCATATTAATCATCTTGAAATTAATTTTGAAAGTTTCCCTCCATGCAGCTATTCGCATCACACACATATTCCCCCCTTTAACAGAAATAAACAAAGAAAAAAAGCATTAAATTTAAATACACTTAACATGGATAATTACACATTTTATATAACACAGCTGCAAGCGATGGAGGCAAAGGAAATCTAATACAACTGCATTTAATAAAGGAAAATATATATTAAAAGACAAAAATGTGCTAGAGAAAAAGTAATGATCTTGAAAAATGTAAAAGGGTGGGGTAGACATCTCAAACACAATGTATCTGCTCGTTCAGCGAAGAGACAGTTGTTTTCATTTTAAAATAGGATGCAATAGAAAATAATATTTCTTTGTCTAATAAATTCAAAACACATTCATAACACGAGTCATTGATATGCTTTAAAATATGATAACACAAATCTTTGCCGGAAGATCATAAAGTTTGTTTATAAAACCATATGACAATAGAACAACAGCCAATTAATAGGTGTTGGATTTTAAATGCCACACAGTTTTCTTTCTACAAATATATTTTCTCAAGGTGTTTGACACGAAAAGGGGGAGAAACAAATGATTCGGTTTATAATATTTAATGTTATGAAGGGTATTGAAATGAAAATTGAATCAATATTTTACAAAAATTGTATTTCATTGAAAAGCCCGAAACACGAAAAGACATGAACAGAGTGAGTGTTGAACGTACAGTTATTCATTCTATTTATTGTACTTGAGTTTTTGATGGCTAACAAGTGTTAATGTTGTCATTGAGCAGAAAGGGATTAAATAATGTGGGGAAGGTGTGAGGCAGACTCAGCATTAATCAAGTCTCGCTGCAGCCCATTGATGTTAAAAGATCTTCAGTGCCCACATTTGCCTGGTATCTTTATAAATATACTTCTTTAACTTATCCTTATCGAATAAGTTATTCTACTGTAGTTTCGATAAAAGAAAAGTAAAAATAGTAGAAAATAATGTGATTAGATTAAAAGGTGTCCCAGCAGGGGCTGTAATATTTTGACAGAAATAGCAGCCGCATTAATGAAAGTACTTCTTTCCAATTGGCGGGAGTGGACCAAATATTTAGCAACATGTACACAAGACAGTGAAAATGATAAGACTATTTAATTAAAATATTTGCTTCATAGATTTACCTGGTAATCAAAACAGTATCTGTAAGAGTGTACAGAAGAAACCGAGACAGTTAATTTTGTATCGCCTTTTTGCAGAGCACAATCGGGTCGAATCACACCTCGTCAATTGGACCTATTCCGTAGAACATATAATTGATCTACGAGTAGAAGTGAATCAACTTGCAAATAATGCTGAAAAATTGATGAGCAGCAGATCATACTATTTAACAAAAAATTAACTTTAGCGATAAAGTTCTTATAAGAACAAAGAATATATTTAAATTCGGGACGACACAAATTCAGCTGACATACGAGAACTTGAAATGCACACTGGAAACGTATTTAAATGTTTGGTGAGGATTCACATATTTTTGTGTAAGATTTCGATCAATTCTGCCTCAGAGAGGTATACAATTGAGAGGTACACGAAAGCGGGCATTGAAATAAAAATACGTCATCGGGCCGTTCTTCCTTGAAAATGAGGTCGAACAACCAGTCGAGTTCGCTATCGCAAGACTAGAACGGACTTATTGTGGCCAAAATTAGGAATATAGACCTGCACGGTATTAGTCCACTTGTCACACAGTGAGGAAAACAATCGCTCTTTGACCGTGTTTTTACGTGGGGCATTCTCACTTGGCTGCCTCGATTATGTGATTTGACACCGTTGGACTTCTTTTTGTAGAGGATCAGCTATTTCCGCACGTTAAGGATATTGAACCCCCATGATATCCAGGAGTCATTGAATATATAGACCGTTGGATAGAGGTGTGCCACCGAAGCCGTGGCAATAAAATATATTAAGTTAATTCTCTGTAGTAATAATAATGTCGTGTATTATTGTTGGACTACGCTTTACATTTCACAGAAAGTGTAATAAAACTTTCATCTATGGGACAGCATCCCATCGGTGAACGCAGATCCTTCGACAAAATTAGGGTGCAAAACTTTAATGGAGTTCGCTTAACAGATGCTATGAAAATTTCTACTCCAGTGAACCCCCAAAAAAAATTGCATACGAATCCCGTTTTTTAGACGGTATCATACAAGCCTCTTGCTACAGCACTTTTCCAGATCTATTTCTAAATGCTAATTTTATATTCCAAAGCAAACTATAATATCGTATATCTCTCTATGTATAAGCAAACAGAAAATGCATTTAATTGCTTGAAATGTGTTGAAAATAGATGCATTTTAACACTTGTTTTTGTGTTGGAGCCTGTCGAACGCCTATTGTCTGCGCACATGTTTTTCATTAAAACTCATCATTAGCTGCGGTGACAATTTTATTCAGGATTTTATTTGATTTTTAATTTATTTCTCGTTTAATTAATGTAACACAAAAGCTTTTATTTTTATTACAACGAGTGTGTGTGCGAGTATGTTTTTGATTTTTAAAACTTTCGTTTCTTGCTGACTGATTCTGCAAGAGCAACCTGTAAATTTATATGTGTGAGTGTGGAAAACGGATATGAAAATTTTGTATTACGTTGACGTGAACTGTAGACTGACGACTATGTTATTAGCGTTTCGATGAAGAATATAATTTTCTTTTCTGAAATTTTAACAAGCGATCTCTCAAAACTATTTTATACTTTTTAAAAATCCACCAAAATGTATTGAATTAGTGGGAACCATTCCCTGAGAGCCGATGATAGGTATATAGTATATCGTAGAAAGAAAAATTGTGCTATTTTTTTGTTACTTATTTATAAAGCTAAATGCAGATTCTTTTCTCTGAGAGATCTTATCAACATATACTGCTATCAAATGTGGACTAGAGTCCAGTAAATATAGGCTTGTTTTTTAGTTTATTAATATTCTAGAGGCATACAAATTTGAAGAATGTTTAAGAAGAATTGACTGAAACTAAAACGATATATACCTATGATCAGCTCTCACGGAATGGTTTCCACTAATTCAATACCTTTTTGGTGGATTTTTAAAAAGTATAAAATAGTGTTGAGAGATCGCTTGTTAATATTTCAGAAAAGAAAATTATATTATATTTATAATGATGCACCAAATGCAAGCCCACACGAACGTGTACCACTTATATAAAAACATTTTGAAAAGTAGCTTTGACGCTGCAGTAAAAATATTTTAAGAAACTAATTTTTCAATTTCTTTCCATGCCATGAGTTTCAGTAGTATATTGTTTTTCTGACACAATAAAATTTTATACTCTATGAAAAATAATATTTTTTTTCAAATCTGGCACCACAAAATTTCGTTAGTAAAGAGTTCTGTCCATCCTTCCCAGCACGTGTTGTGCTTAAGGTGTATTATTTATAAATAATTTTTAGAAAACAATACAATATTAAAGTATACCTTGTAATACTTTTATTTAATTTAAAAAAAATTATATTTTGGCTTTTCTTAAGCATAATTTTACCACAGCGTATCTGGTTAAATAATCTCGCAATTTTTATAATATAATACGAATGCTGTGTTTTGTTTACTCAAGACGTTATAATTTTTAATGGTCAAAGCCATTATTACAGCATCATCATCAGCAAAAAGTGCAACCATTTGTTTTGTTTTTTTTTCTATTTTTGTGGGGATTTCTACGCTGATTTTTCTTTAAAGATTTAATAAGCGAATCTCTATATTTTATTTTATTTTTTTCTTATTTCTTGCTTAATTTTTATTTACAGTAACGGACTTAAATTGTATGCAAGTCAAAGTTCAAATCAATAACTATTGGTTTCTGTGTACGTACGCTTGTATAAAATAACTTGCAATTGGTTTCATAAACATTTAGAAAACTTTAAAAATGATGGGCTGTTGAATAGATGGCGTAGCAGATGATGATGAGAAGCCTGATATAGAAATCATATTCTGTTGAAAAAATTAATGTGTTCATTAACTGCATTTTTTAAATGTGTTTCTTGAAATAGTAAATAAAGTTATTAAATTAAATTGAATAGCAACAAATTTGAATACTAGTGGATATAATCTTAATTGACCTAGAAACATTTTATTCTTTTTTTTTTGTGATATTTTCCTGAACCGCTTTTATATTCTTGTTAAATGCAGACATCTATATGTGGCATCATAAACTTCCTTTAGTTGCAAGTATATTTAATTTATTAAACGTAGCGAAAAAAATGCTTTAAATTGAAAATAAACATTGACAGTTATTAATTGCAAATATCTTTAAAATTCATCGATACTACAGAAAATTGCAATGGCTGTGATGATTTTTAAGGCATGAACAGAAAGACAGTCAAACTAGTATTTATGTGAGCATAACCTGCCAGCTTCATTCCTTCGCAGACTATGGCTGCAAATCTTGTCTTTGTTGGTCTGTGAAAAAGGCCAATGGAAATAGCACTTTGTTTCCTTTTCTCTGGGATCTTATAAGTCACAAGTTGCCATCTATTTTACAGTAAAAATTGTGCAAAAATATTAAGTTGGATCATATTAAGTGATCTGAAAATATCCTCTAAGCCAAAGAGTTTATTTCCTGCTTGGAAGAATATTTCAATTTAAGTTGATTGCCAAGTACAATCTAGTAGATCTATGCTACTTCTGATCATCGGTTTGTTCCTAGTAGAAAGAGAACGCTATTGAACAAACACATAAACTTGCAAATATGGTTAGCAGATATTTGGTGGGAAAGCCACAGAAATCAATGCGAAACTAAAGTTAAGACATCTTTAATTTGCTTAGAATAAATTTAGTTGGATTACAGTTCAATTTAAATGAAAATAATATCCTGAATCAACCGAAGCCTCCAGTTGTAGCATTATTTGCATTAACAATTCTTTGCCGGTTGGCTGACTGTAACCTCATGTCGGCGATGTTGTTAGTCTATATATTTATCTGTTTCTCTGGTCGACTGTGTAGGACCTATTCCTTGACATGAGAAGTGGCAACGTTATGAATCACGGAAGATTCCTCAGAAATACCATAATCAGTTATCTGAGGTTTTGAAGTCGAGTAGTGTAAGGGAGACGTAAAACTCTTGAAAGAAATAAACGATCAGTGGTTTGGCCGCGCTTGAAAAATAATTGCCAACGAGGCTGATGTTGAGCTACTTTGAATTATAAATTATAAAAGTTATTATATTAATGATGAATCTTATTTAGAAGATTTTAATTCGGTCGCTAGCCTAGGACACTTCTAATAATGCCTGTTAAACCACGTTGCCAGCTATCGTTCGATCGCGCTAACAAAAACATATATTAAAACTTTTTTATTTTTAATATTATTAGTGGAATCGAATACCTTAAATTGTAGTGTAACTTTAGGACGAAGCATTAGGAAGGCAGTGAAAAATTTTATTTATATTATTTTTAGATGATTTTTTTTCTACTGCGTTCTGCATAATGACCACGAATATAAATTTTATAGCAACATAATAATGTGCGATACTGTGAGGTAAATATCTGAGTATTCAACTTGGCCGTCATATTTTATGATAGACAAAACTATTTTAAATAAAGCTGAATTCAGATCTCATAAATTACCTTATTATTCTACTGCATTCCAGGCATTAAGCCGACTTGCCATGTCATGAAGCTTGCAAGAATTTTCATAGTCTTTTATTTTTCATATCTTTTTAAAGGATTACTTGAATGGAATAATAATGGAATAATAGTTACTTTGTTACATTAAATTCTATACAGATTTAAGGTGTACTCTTTGTACCGTATGTTAATGCCAATTTTTAATACCGAATAAGAGTGATCTTAGTGATCACTCTAGTAAAACTATTTTAGGAATAACAACGAATGTTGTGAACAGTCTACAAAAATTTTTTTGCATTAAAACAATTATTAATTATTGATCTTTATTTTTCCTACATTTACAATTAGAGTAGAAAAGAAGCCAACCAATTATAGAATGAAATAAAAACGTAAGAAAATAAAAAAATGGAGAAGTGATCTGTGAGTTCCTGTTATGACTTTGATGTCTACTTTAGACTTCTTATTTTTTAAAGTGGAAGTTTGCAAACTTCAAAGTGGAAGTTTGAGGACCCCTCAATTGGTCCTTGGAATTTTTAATAACATTTTGGGAAAAAAGAATTAGCACATAATTAAAGTTAAAGAGGTAAAAGTATTATAATTCGGACACCTATTTTTTAAGTTAAACAATTTCCACTTATATTGGATTTTTCGCCACTGACTATGAATTAGGAATAAAGCATTCTTATTTGAGAAATACTTGATTAAATTAAAATACTTTTCTATATTTCTTAGTGGTTAAGCCTTTTTGGGAAATGTTTGCCAAGTATGACCGTACCTTAAGACTATTTTCTTAATATCCCACTTTCGGAATTTTTCTTCTATTTGATATTTTAATTATTTGAGGGAAAAAACTAACAACATTAAAAGTAAAATAATTAAAATTAACTTAAAAAAAGATAAAATAAAATAAAATAAACAAAAAATTATCAACTTGTCAACACTTTAAATTATTGTTCTTTTTTATTTGTTACAGATATATGTAATTGCACATGGAAAAATCGAGCACTTGCAGAATGACAAAGTAAGTTTTTATTTAGCTTTTTTATGTTTAATCTTTTATTAACATATTTTGATTAAAGTACCCTTGAAGATATACAATAGAATCAGTGAAATTCGAATTAAAAAAAAAATTTAAATAACAGCTCCCAAAAAATGAATATAGATACAATATGTTTTTAACGATAAGAGCAAATAAAGCTAGGAAATTTATGAGCCGCTAAAATATTTATAAGAAACTACTAAAATATAAATTGATTTATAAATTCTTGAGACCCAAGAAAAGACTTCATGCTAAACAGTTCAATTAAGGGGAAATTGTTTATCAACAATATGGCACCACCAATATTTTCATTACAATTTGTGAATTTTTCCTTAAAAGTTTTCGATATTTATTTTTTTTTTCTCTTCTTTATTGTTGGTATGATTTGAATTTACGTGTTTTTTGCATACCAATTGACACTGATCATCAGTTAATTTGTTTTAATTTCCTATACCGCACTCTTCGTCGTCGCCGGCGCAAATGTGCGACCAATAAACCAGTTTGTGTGATGTGCAGAATATGGTGTGGAATTGGATGGGACGGTGTAGCCAACAAATGACATTAAAAGTGAATGTTTAAGTTATGTTATGGGTTTGTAGGACATTTGTTATCGGCTCCTTGAAATGACATCAGTGCTGGTACGCAGCAAAACAGAGTATGAAACATGAAGAGAAGTTCAAGGGAGACGTTGAAGTTGTTTATTGGAATGCTAAAGAAATTTATTTATTTTTAGTTTCATTTTTCCCACTTTAATTTGTTTTTTTGGTCAGTAATGAGAGTAAGTAAACACTCAATGGATGTACGACTGTGTGTTCAATAAGTGCACGTGTAGTGGATTTTGCAAGCGCAATAAAATGTGTAACATTTTTATGGCTTAACATCTTTCGGTGATAAATATTTAATTAATGAAGAGAGTTGTAAAAATTTTTGTAGGTTTTTATTCCAATACAAGCTTTTCGGCAGTTTAATGGGTAATTGAAATAGTTTAAATAAAAAAATAATATTTAATTAACATTTTTCTGTTAAAAATAAGAATGTTAATTATAAAGGTATTTTAATTAATCATAAGACTTGCCTGCAAATTATGTTAAATGCTAGGAATGTACTTGTTTCCGAAACACAATCAAAAGTGCTGGTGGATTGCTAAATGCTATATATTGTGGCAAACATTTACATTGGAACTGCTCCATAAAAGCATTTATTACAAATAAAATTTGTAGCAAATATTCTTTAAATATGCTCTTCACTGCAGTTGAAATAAATACTGCCAACGCAGGCGAGCTTTTTAATAATTTAGGATACTAATTCAAAACCAATTGGGTTTATTTTAATATATCCAACCACTATAAATCCTCTTCAGGACAAATTACAAAATTTTATTGCCTACACCCACAACAAATAACTGAATTCAAACCGTTAATTTTCAAATAAATCTCATGCGAGGAAAAACTAAAACTTTAGATCTTTTCAAACAACCACAAAAAAAGCGAAGAAAAAACAACATACAGCAGCATTTTATTAATTTATGAGAAGCTTAAACAATTGGTAAATTGTGTAAAATTATTAAGTACAAAATAAGCAACTAAAACGTACAAACTCATGTTAATAATAATATTTGCAAACAATAATAAATAACAATTATGTGGATGTATGCATGTATGTGGGGTTCGGGGACATGGAAATGTGGCAGCGAAAAAAATGAATTACAAAATAATAGTAATAATAATAGAATTAAAATAATCAAAAGTAACGAATTGAAAACAAATGAAAAATTTATATAAACACCCCCACCAAATAAACTCAAGTTATTATATATTTTTTTTCTTCTTTGGCTGGCTGTCTTGCTGACTTTTGTGTGACTGTCTGGCTGGTTGGTTATTTTGCTATTGGCCCACCGGCTATGACAGCTTCTCAACTTTAAATGGTTGGATTATTTGATTTGATTTCTCTACTCTACTCTACTACTTCTTAATGCACTCGTATACAATAATATTTAACAAATATAAAGAAATACAACTCTTAAAGCAAGACGAAAAGCAAAAAACAATATAAATAAAAAATATCGTCAAAAGTACTATAATTTTTTCCACAATGCCAAATTGAAAAAGATCATGAACAATCAAAGTATACGAAAATAAAATATAAACGATATTTTGACACACTTAACAAAAAGAGTTTCAAATAAAATTCACAACTATAAAAAAGTATCCTGCGGCTAAATGCGGACTTCTCTTAACAAAACCGGCAAGAACAATGCATAAATAATTAAATAAATCTATTTGTATTCTAGCCAACTGTGTTTTACTGTACAGGAAATATTTTGACAGTGGGAACCGATTTGACAGTTTATAAACAAGTTTTCGTAGAGTTTGCAAATAAATAAATAAAACTATAGCCGGATTGCAGTTTTCAGTCCTTTTAGTAAAAGACCGCAGTAAGAGTTTGTTATAAAACTTATTTTAGTGCAGTTAGATGTTTCTCTGACTAATCTTATATACAAGTCCGAGCTTATTTTTATAAGTAACCAGGCACTTTTATATAACCCCAAATGAACGAAGGGGGTTAAGATCATTATAACTTTTTAATTAAGACATAATTATAATTTTGTTTCTGAAGCAATCTGTTTTGTATGGAATTGTAAAAAATCTACTTCGCTGGGAGTGGTTATTATCTGCTGCGTTTATTCGTGATATTCTCAAAACATGTTCCCTCTCGATAAACTTCAGGTGTTGTGTGGTTGATTCCTTCGCGCATGCTTCCATACTTTTTAATAAAGATATTTACATCAACATAATGTCAATAGAAAATGTCCAGAGCGGTTCAATCCAGTCATCAGGGAGGCCAACGAAAACCTTTTATATACGAAATATATCGTTTGTCAAAGATATGGCGTAAATAGCCATTGTAACTCTCGGTCTTCGAAGTGACTCCATCCTGTTGGAATAATACTTTCTTATGATTGTCTAAGAATGGCCTTAAAAAATGTTCCAACATTTTTTGATATAGAAAAGCTTTCAGTTATTAAAACACCACTGCACACTTCAGTGGCATTCGATTTTTGAATTTTAACTACTCTTGGATCTTTCGTAATCCACGTAAATTTAATACCGCAATCATATAAAAAAGAGAAGGCTGTCGATTTCAGATATAAAGATCAACGGTTTGGGCAGATTGTTCACAGTCGTTGTACAATTCTCTTTCAAAATGCTAAAAACAAATGAAAATATTATAATAAAAATTTTATAATTTATTCAAACTCCTCCACTTAATTTGGGCCATCCTATTTGCAGGATATCTATTTGATTAAAAGAAGATTTGTAAAGTTCATATACAATCTTAACTTTTTTATCATGAAAGAAGCGCATATTATCTGTTTTATTTAATTATATATTTAAAATATAGATGCTTGTTTTTAAGCATATTTTATTTTTATCACACTCGTAAGCATTTCGATGCGAAACAATAAATTAATTCCTATTGTGCATTAATAAACAAATAAATAATTTTTATTATCAAAAGCTATTTCAGACGATTTATATTATTTATGTTAATGCTTTTACTGCATCGATAAATAATAAACAGATAGATTTTCCCTAAATTTATGCCTCAGCAAAGAAAACATTTGCTTTTATTTCTAAACAAAATAAAAGCAACTATTCGATATCATGAGGTACAATAAACATTCAAATACATCCATTTCCTTAACCGCATAGAGATAACTAAAATGCGTTGAGATTAAGGCTAGTAATCATCATATGTATTAGAAAGGATCTACCGTATCGTATGACTTTAAAAACTATTAAACAAATACATGGTATAAACCACTGCCAAAACCAAAAGAATAAATATATTTGGAAACTTTGTGACAAAAAGGTCACAAAAACTAGAAAAAAGTTCGCAGCCCAAATAAAATATTTCTAAGCTTGCCGAAATAACTTAAAATAAAACAATAGAAATCATCGTGTTTATCCTAGAAAGTATTCAGAGAAAAATCTTTTAAATCTCTTCCTTGAGTTTCAAGTTTTTTTCGTTTTGTGTTCACAAAATATGTTCCAACACTTGTTTTACCAAAATATTAATAACATGTCGAGGTAATAATTAATTAAAAACTATGTGCTTGCGAAAGGCCTCAATTAAATGAATTTTCTTTAACAAAATATAGTCAACTTAATGTTCACGATACATGTGGGCTAAGAGAATTTATAATGATTTAAATACATGCCTCAGCAATTTAGAAAGGAACAGTTCTGCAAGTTTGAAATAATTTGTAAACATCCTTTTAATAGAATGAATTCTTGCAAAAGAAAGCAAAACTCAAAGTCTATTACTCGTTCTAAATATTAAAATTAATTTTACATCAATAATATAAATAAATATATATATATATATATATATATATATATATATTATTATTATTTTCTTGAAATATATAGAATCTCATTGTAGAGTCTATATTAAGCGAGAATTGCCTACTTAAAATATCAACTTAAAACATAATCGAAACACAAAAACAATTTTTATACAAATTAACAATTAGCATGATGTTAGAACTTTTGCTTTAAAGTTTGCCATTTATCGCAACTTTAAAATTTAGAACTAAATAAGACAAAAAAGTAACAACAGTTTACCAAAAGTTTTGTTTTGAAAACACTTAGATTTTTCTTTATGAAAAGAACTAGTTTTTCCTTTAAATCTTGATTCTGTTTGCCATTCCGAGTCTATTTATATTTTATTTTTAATAATTTTAATAAATGTTTATATTTAACATAAATAAATAAATTAGCTCTCATTGTTGATTTTCAAAAGTAATTTAACAGATAACAGACTCTACTATTGGCAAAGGAAAAACTATACAAATAGTGGCCTAATAAACGATACGCTAATAAAACCGTTTGATTTGAAAAACAATACCGCTGAAAAATCTAGTTATCAATGGTCATAAAGGCGCCAAAGAAAAATTGTTATTCAGAAAGAGGAAAAAAAGCGACAATAAGTAGGAAAAACGGAATAAATTCGATTATCAATTGTTTTTTATTTTTGTTTTTTTTTTACACTGACAGGAAAAAAGTCATTGTGAGTCACGTTAGCACAGTTACAGCATTCATGTTTATTAATTTATCAACAACTATTTGTAACAAAAAGCTGTGATATCTTTTTAAGTCACTCTTAGGGCCATATGAGGTTTCATTATTAATATAACAAATATGTTTTAAATGTGTAAAAAGATGTTTTTTAAAAATTGTTTATGTACAGATTGCAGACAAGTGCCCAGCGGCAGAAAGGAAACAAAACTAACGTGTCTAGTTATATTTTTAATGTGTTTAAGTCACAATTGACACTTAAAAATTAAGCAATGAAATAATTACCCAGCAGCTTCTACTTCATTAAATAACTTAATTGCGAAAATAAAAGTCAACTTAATTGTAATAGAAAAGTGTTGAATATCAAACATTTGCTAACAAACCCAATTTATACGAGCATTAGAACATATGGCGGCGGCGGTGTTGTGAATAAAAATATTACAATAGCCAAACACTAGTGTTACGTTCAATTGAGACATAAACAACATTGCGGCACTGAAGGAACAATAAAAACAACGTCTAAAATAGACCACTTTGAAAGTACTTGTTAATCAATTGTAAATATGTTTTATGCACTAGACAACAGAACACTGTAGCACCACGATTACAATACGACGTACATTTTCATTGTTGGTTTTTAACCTGCAATAAACCAAAAGGGTGAGAAAGCCAGCCGGTATCGTAAATAAATAAAATATATATGACATTTAGAGGGATCAAATATTTTCCATTTGCCAAGTTTGAACAAAATCACTCACACTGACGATGTGCCTATCTTTTATATGAGTATTTAAAAGAATATAGATACTATTTTAAGCGCATTTAAAATAGCGAGATTTGAGGAACTTAACAGTAGCAACGTTTTTGCTGCTTTTCGTAGGAACTTCAATTACAATGATGGAACAGCATATAATCTGTTACACATTTTGTCGGAATTTATTTTACTTTACAATATCACAAAAACTTAAATTATCGTCTAGAATGCATTTTTTATGGGGCTACCTCAAAGAGAGGTTTTATATTGACAATCCCCAATCTCTTGTGGCTTTAAAGGAAAATATTCGTCGAGAAATCAGTTCAATTGCACAAAGTTTGCTGTAGCATGTCGCGCAGATTACAAGGTTCCGTTTTGAATAGTGTGTTCAACTTGACTAAAAACATCTGGATGACAGTATTTTTAAATATAACATTTGCATTTTTGCTCTATGGTGCACTGCTCTTAATAAGACTTTGTGTCAATTATTGGTTTTTTAGTTTAGTTAAAATATATAAATTTGCTAACAGGCAACCTGTATTAAGGCGGTTCTGCTAAAGTAATAATTGCGGAACCGAAGTACAAACTTGTCTAGCTGCACATCGCTTTTAAGTCATTTATGATATTCTTATTTAAACTACGTTTACATTTATGTAACAGCCGTAGAGACCAGTGATGTTTCCAACTAGCTCTCTTCACCGGTGAACACATCTCAGACGGTTCCAACCCTCTCACTGGGTACGCTGTTCATAAAAAAAAAAGTTTAAGAAAAAACAAAACTATAAACATTAAACTCTAACACAAATACATATCAGTGTATAACACTCTCCTTCTGCGCTTATGGTTCTTTTCATTTCAGGCGGATGTTGTACCCTACTTTGCCCTTCCGACCATGTCACAAGTTGGATCAAACGTAAATTCCTTGTGACCCCTTTTTTTGCATAAAAGTTTGATTTACACTGTCATACTAATGCACTTACATTTTACTTCTAGCCTTTTTTGTTGTTGTTGCTGATAGAGGCCTTGTTACCTATTTTTGGTATACGCGCTTTTTCACAATAAAATTCATATTTTGGTTCATTATTGATTTAGACTTGTATTTATTTCGTTCGATTTATTAAAAAAACGTATTTTTAGTTAGATCCTTGAAAGCGGTTAAAAATACTCTGCAGAAATTATTGGAGTACATGGTCCGTTTTAAGTAAAAAGAAATAGTTACAACAAGATCCAATGTAATGCAAACATGGGTCATGATGACTAAAAAAAAGAGATATTTGGAATACTCGCAACACATGATTAAAAAAAATACAACTACAATATATTTGTTTATGTTAAATTGAATTAATATTCATAGGCTAATTTTAAATAGGCTAATTATTTAAAATCTCATAAAGACATGATGATAAATATTCGAAGGCACACAGGAAAGTCAACATCAGTTTTATTCAACTTACACAGCAGATCAGAATAGCTGTTTTCGAAAGTCGCAACACTTTCATATTCAGTGCTCATGTGTATATTGTGTTTATCACCACTGTTTAGGTGGCTTAGTTATATTTATATATTATATATATATATATATATATATATATATATATATATTTATATATTATAATTATATATTATATTTGTTTATATTCCGCGGGGTAATAGTATAAAGTGGTTCCCAAACTAGTTTTCTTTGGTAGTCTATGGAGTAGTGACATGAAGTACTTTCAAGACTAACCATGTGTTAATGATATGCGGAGTAGTTATTTGGAGTAGTTTTTAGATAACTCTGACGTAATGTTTTTTTGGATTACATGGTCCTCTCCTAGGACATTGTAATGTAAAATAGAGCATGTTTTTCCCATATATTTGGATTACTTTTGGACTAGTCCTGGTCGCTTGTACAGTACTCTTTACACATTATGAACCACACCAACAAACTGGTACGAGTACCGCGTGATGTATGGGTAACATTATTAACAACATTAAGTATACGTGTGGAAGCGCAATAAAAATGAAGAATTACATTCAAGCGAAGCCAGTACAAAAATTTAAATTTTGTATTTCAATATTTTATTATATAGATTCGAGAAAGAGCTCCATAATTTAGGATAATTTTCTATTTGGTGAAAAACTCCTAAAATAATGAAAAGAAAATTGTAGAAATAATTAAAGCGCTTTACTACCTATTCCACATTAAATAACGTTAGTATATCAGGGTTAATTATTTATTGTATAATAGTACTAATTCAAAATACACTTTTCTAATTAATAACAATTTACCCATCACTTTTACTAAATAAATAAATAAAAAATATCAAAAAAAAACTTACCTTCCAACTACCTGAATGTATAAATAGATTTTGTTTAATGACACAAGTGTGCCAGGATATGCCACAAATTTCCAGACAAAGTAGAAATAGTTGTCGCCATACATTAAAGTATTAAACGAAATTAATTATCAGCCAACAGGAATCAACTGTCGTTTGTTAGCGGAAAGGGTTTTCCTCCAAAATCGATTCTGCACTATTAAAAGCCGATAAAACCCTTTAACTAACAACAGCTTTCTGGTTTGATAAACAAACAAGTATTCAGTCATATGAAATACGAAACACGTGATGGTTGCTTAAATTATGGATAGCAAATAGAAAAATATTTTGTTTTTATTTTTGTAAAGCTGAATATGAATTATGACCAACAGAGTAAAATTTTATATGGATTTCAAGTTCTCACGCTACACACTGTACTTTGTTGGAAGGTGGCGGATATATAAATTTAGTTTTTCAATTCGCTTTTTCCATAGTTCTTGCTTTTCTTTTAGTTTCATAGCAAATAAAAAATAAGGAATCTGCTTAATATTTAAAGAATGAGAGAACGCTTGTTATACGGCTCATTGATGTGTATAAATAAATGCTGCTTGCCAGGCATGTGTATTAAACAGAACTATTTCGCTTATTGTTTCACACAAGACCAAAACTAAAATACTTTTGAAAATAAATTTATTAAATTTCCATACTATTTCCATACAAATATCCATAATTTTTAATAATTTGAAGGATAAAACATATTAAAAGTTTATCGTTAATCTTTTTCAACAACGATTCTCAGTATTATGAATATGAAAAGCAACAACGTGTCATAATTTTTAAAAAATTTACAGGGTAAACAAAAACCTTATAATAAAGAAACTACTAGAAGTATTGACACAAAATTTGCTAGACTAGATTAAATTAAATCTGTCTGATTTTAATATGAGCTTTTAAATTTTGTTTGCATATTCCAAGTAGCTTTCACTTTTTGTAAAGTTGTTTGATTCTGTTGCAAACATTAGAAATATGCTGACACGTTATTTTGCCTTTTAGTAGATGAAACATATATTACCAAACAGATATTCTCTTTAGAAACTTAAAGCAACAACAAATATTATTGCAAATCTATTTGCAGATCATAAATAACAAACATCAAGTACATTGAAATATTTGTAACTTTCAAGACAACTTAATTAACAACATTTATAACAAAATTAAGATAAGAGTAATGCAAACCTACAATTCTTTAAAACTGTTATAAAAATAGATATACAAAGAAAAATATTTCAAAGATAAAGACAAACAGTATTTGTCAACATTAAAATCTTGCAGAGCAAAATCCAAAAAAAAGTCAACTTAAATATACATCACTAAAAACAATTAATGAAAATCCCCAACATTAAGCGTTTCCATTAATGCGTTGACATTTGGAAAAGATAAGACATTAAAAAGCAATTATATTGAGACAAATCAGCAAAACATATGAAAATATTAATGTGGGATTTTGTGTTAAATGCAAGACATTAAATGGTCATAAAAACACCAGCTGAAGCAGATAAATATTTGACTGAATGGCTGTCTGATTGGCTCTCAACACCAAACACCTCTTATAAAAGCAAATAGTGGAAAAGTCAGAAAATATCATTCACATAAACATGCATACATGTGTATGTACATAAAAAGATAAATACATATTTACAGAGAATTTACAACGAAAAAATTCGTATAAAAATGTTACTAAAATGTTCTAAAGCTTTTTTCTTTTATTTAATTCAGAGAATTTATATCGAAAAATTACATCTAAAATTGTTACAAAAATATTCTAAAACATTTTCGGTTTTTTAATTTAAGCAACAATAAAAATGACATGGATTACAAATTATAAGTTAAGGCAAAGTTAAAAGAATTTCCACAGCACTTTACTGCATGAAAGCTTTAAGATATTAAATTGTGACTTGAGAAGACTGAAATCGCATGTGAAGATGTTGCAGGAATTGATTGATATATTTCACACGTGAATCAATTGGTTCAGCTAAATCGCTAATAAAAGTTGCCGCACTACTTAATCGCATTGATTTAAAGAAACAATTCACTTTGTTTTTCCATTTTGTATTTGTGACAGAATCCTATTATTCAAAATATATTGACAAGCTTTCAAAGCAAAGATTTGGCCGGAACCACTTGTTATTGAAATTAAATAAAAAGAAATTATTTTTTCCTCCATCGGAAACTTTTAAGCCGTTCTCTCGCTTAAAATTAAAAACTGCGCAGGTATTCAAATTGAATTAAAGAGAATCCCTTTGAACATTCTGAATTCAGATACAGATCCTATTGCAGGTACTATAACCAACCTGTCGAATTGATATATCTGACCAAGTTTTTCAGATCAATCTGATATCTCTAAGAAATTCACCTTTGGCTGCATAGAAGTGTGTTTCTCGGGCGATGTAGTGCTGGACATTCACAAAGAAAATGCAAAAGTTTCTTTTCCCACCTTCTGTATGATACAACTCATTATAGGATTGGCCTCTTTTACAGGTACATCTGCCAATGGTCCACTGCACCGACATGTCAGTGAGAATTGAACCTTGTAGCAAGCCCACATATTTTTAACTACTCGGTCTTTTGCAAATAATGTTTGATGATAAAGTTCCTGATGGTACCCAACAATTCTGGCTACCGATTTGGCATCAGAATAGATATCTTTTGTCAGTGACGTTCGAAACATAAAACTTTCAGAGTTTTCCGACTGTGTCTTAAGCTTTTATTAACAAAATGCAAACACAACTAAACCTAAAAATTTAATGATTTTATCTTAAATGTTTTAGTATGTTCACAAGGAAATATAAACTCGTCCTTAAGTCGTATAGTCACCCTTGCAGTTTCGCATATACATCATGGCTCAAGCTGCATATGAAATGAAAACTTAAATTATATCGAAATTAAATAAAATTTATAAACAAAATAAAATTCAATATCTGAGATATTAGGGTCTGTTATTACAACTTTATTTAGTTATAAGGTATAATTTTAATTGTTGGTTTCAATGAAACCAAATAGATGAAGCAAGATTCTGTTGGAAGGAAAAGCATGATTCACTATCATAATCAGTAGTGGGATGGGATATAGTATTTAAAATATATCAAGCAAATATATAAAACAAATTAATATTTCCTATAATTTCCAACATAAAATTGTATAGCCTTAACAGAGTTTAATTATTTTTCAAGTACCATTTCATTATCCACGAACTTTCGATTGCACCTTCTTCATCACACAGCCGAACAGCAAATCAGTGTATAACGATTCAATCATTAGTTACGTATTTTCTCTATTAATTATTAGGATTTTTATGTGACATTAAAATAAAATATGTGCTTGTGCTCATTGTGACGTATGCTAAGATATTTATTGTTAATTTCTCCATTCAAGCCATAAATTTGGTGGGCGACATGTAATAAATTTTAGCTCCTGGACAGAAATTATGTTTACATACGCAATAAATACTCACTCAGGAAAGAAAATAATAAAAATAAATAAAATAATACGATCATTAAATAAACAGATGTCTGTATGTAAGCGTAACAGAGGTTACGGCGTCAACTTAACATGACATTTTTTATATGGCTGAAAGTGAAACAAATGCGTTGAAATCAAAGCCATAAAATTATAAGATCAAATAATTCCTTCAGAAGTCAGGAAAATGTTTAAAGAATTTTTTTCTTGTTTGTGTGAGGAATTTACACGAAAATTGTTCCATAAAAAAATGGATTAATGTGAAATTAATTTTAATGTTGAAATGAATTAGGATGACTAACATCGAAGTGCTTTATTATTATATCACTTAAGTTTTATGGATATTTAAAGATTATAAGAATAAGTTAATATTTATAAAATTCTGTTAAAGTAAAATTTTTGAAGCCGTATTGTAATAAAATATATTATAACAAAATACAATATCTTGTGAAATTATTTATTTCTAAGGACAGCACAGCGCTCCTTATTTTAATATATAGAGACGTTCAAAGATTTGCCATTATTTGCTGTTTTATATATGAAACATATAAAGATGACCTTCAAAAGAGTTTGAAAATTTTGAAGGGCTGTATATTACCAAGGCCTCGTTTGCATTTAATGTACTCAAGTTTAAGATTATCGTCGGCACCTACCAATGTGGCCCATCCGACGGTGGTCTTAACACCGGGTGAAATTAATGTTCACCACCACCCCTGTCGCCCTCAGGGGAACCTGAGTGTTCCTCGAGGACACACAGGTTGCAATCTTAATCATTTAGTATCGCCATATATACCAACTTCATACACCTTGCTAAAGTGTTCGGGCCCATCTTAAACCCTTGTTACTTCCGAGGAAAGTATGTCTTTAGCACTAAGAGGAACCAAAGTTCAAAGTCGTAAGACTTATCACTCCTGACACTCTCAGCGCATCATAACACACCACCACTTCCGCAACATCTGCTGATTTGCAGCAGCCCATAGAGGCCACCATCAGCTGGGTCGAAGTCTCAGCATAGTTGAATATGCCTTAACATCGACCCTTATCTGACACTTCTCCCAGCGACTTTTGGTGTCAAAACACAGCCACCGCGTGGACTCATTGAAGAGACCTCAACCAACATCTGGCCACAAAATCAACCGAAGTCTCTTATGTGGGGCTCAACCAGATCCCGTGGTACCAGTGTAAGGAAACTGGTTACGCCTCGTAGGTCAAACCAACATAGGTTTGCCACCTACTATTGATGTTTGATCCATTGTATGGCAACATTTAATGTACTACTTGTTAATGTGTACACAGCGTGATACATTCAACAGTGATGGGATACTATCGATAGTTTGAAAATGTTAATAGGAAAATAAACGCTGTTCATGTAAATTTGTTGTATTACATTCCTCGGCTATTTGCAGAAATTGCTAAAAGTTTTTGCCACTCCTATAACATTGTTATCAAGTGAACTAGCAGGTTTACATTCTAAAAGGACGAATTATGAATTAATTAGCAGGACGATATATTTGACTATGGCTGATGACCTTAAGATCACAGGACTTTGCAGTGATATGACTTGACATTGTTTACAAAAACAAAGTAGTTAAGATTTTACATCATATTTTATGATTAGAGCATGAACCCTAGAGATAAAGCCGACTTGACCACTAATATATTATTACAAGTCGTCAAAACAAAAAGATTAAAATCTTCTGAATCACATCTCCAATAATTATTTTTTATGTCACTGGCAATATTCACATAACAAATCCTCCATACAAACGGCCAACCTTTTAATCAACAACTTTTTATTATTCCTTTCAATCGAGTTAATAGATGTTCCACTCCAAATGTGTGATAAATTTGCCATTCAAGGAGTGACAACTATTTCAAAATTCCATCCAGTTTAGACGTCTTGGCACATGCATCCAAAGAAACTAACACTATCCATTAAAATCTAATGAGGACTTTTTAATTCTTTTATATACATTTTTAATCACCTGTCGCTTTTTTTTCTACTCCAACCAATATTTGTACCACTTTGCATAATTAATGACTTAATAACTTGGTGAACTAAAAACACACTTTTTCTCTTGCCAAATGGAAATAAAAGAAATAAAACAGACGAAAACAGCACAACGGACCCAACCCACTAAATATATTAAACGAAAGAAAAAAAAAAAGAACAAAAATGAAATGAACACAAAAAAAGTAAAAAAATACCGAAACCATATCAACTAATCAAATCACCACAACACTTACAAAAACATTATTATTTTTAAGCATTTTTATATGCAGAACACTTAAGACAATTTTCAACTAATTACGCCTGCAAGTGGCAGTCAGCTTGGACACAGCCGACACCAAAAGCATCTAATGGCATGGTGTGGAACAAGCTGTCGGGCAAGGGGACATACAAGGAAAAGAACATCAACTCCAACACCAATTTAACAGACGATTTAAAGAAATAACAAGAAATAAGCAAACGAACTAAACAGACAAATGAACAGAAATACTGAATTTGATTAATTGTTTGCAACTCAATGCAAAAGATATAACATATTTTTTCGTTTTAAGGCAATAAACATATTGTTAAATCTGCAAGCAGAGTCCTAAGATAATGCATTCATTTTGAAATATTTCCATATGCTAAGAATTAAGTTCCCATATCTCTTCTGGCAGTTCTTTAATTATTTAAGCCAATCAATTGCTGGACAAATGCACTCTGGTGGTCAATAAGACCATATAAAATGCACTCTTTTAAATAGCAACATTTTAAAATAAATGTGCACATAGAAACTAAAGAAGATAAGACCTAAAATGGTCATGGTAAGAAGAAAATGATGACGATGATGAAGAGGAAAAGTGAACAAAATGCAAAAATGTCTGCTTGAATGCATCATCATCATCATCATCGTCATCATCATCAGCAGCATCAGTTCACAGCAACAGTTGTACTGCCTTCCATCAAACATACACAAAAAAGCGAGTGCATACAAACTGGCATGAGTGAGTGAACGAATGTTCAAGTTTGGCACGCGCATAAAATGCATGCGTATAAGCGTACATACACACATGCCGTCCGATCACGATGATGCGTCGTTGAAGCTGAAGTATTTTGCACATCGCAGCTGAAGATATAATAACAATCTCTTGCATGCATGTGACTGCGAATGTGTTTGGGTGTGTGTCTTATCTCTTTAAAGAAGAATTTTAAAAATTATATGCTAGATTTTTTCCTTTAATTCTCGTTTATGGTTTTTTGTCTTTTTTGCAACTCTCTTTCAATGAAGATGGCAAAAATATTAAGGATGTTAAGAATTGGGGACATATCAGACAATCGATGATTAATTCATATTCATGCGCATTCAACTGTGTGCTGTGCATCATGCCATGCTCTGCAACAGTTTCGCAACAAGGAGTTGTTTTGCCTCACATGCACACACACATACACACACATATATGATTATGTGCTTTAGAGTATGCAGCATATAATGCGAGAAATTCTTGAGGAAGACAATTTACGGACCTTAACATCAACCACCATGCATTTGGCGCCTGCTCGTTGACGGAGAAAATCAAAAAGAATCTGCAGCAACAGGTATTTGTGTGTTAGTGCTGGAATGATTCCAAAAACAATTGCTTTGTTTGAGGCGTGCGTGTTTAGTGTACTCAGACTCATTAGTGTCTTGGCATATTTTATGCGACTTATATTTAAATCCGTTGGGATGCTACTTTTCGTGTAGGAAAAATACAAACATTTGCAAAGTGTAAAGATGTTCATAAATGACTTACTGCCATGGTCGGCCACTGTAGTTGTGCCTGGATTGAGGTCATTGCTCAATTGGTTAATGAAGAAAAACCAAAACCTACACTTGCACACATAAATATTTCCAACAGGATTGCCATTGTTAAGGCCTCAAAATATGTTGCTTTCTTAAAATCAAAACTCAGATAATGACAACAACAAATAACCAATAATAACAGCAACGAGTAATATATAAATCATTTTAATAATATGTAATTTTTAATAGAATAACTCTATTGATGGTTATCTTTTTACTTCACTTTCATTTTAAAGAAATGCCCAGGGCTAATAATTTTATAATTCAAACTATTTACGATTTGCTTTCATATTTCATATATCATATTGCTTTATATTGCGGGTATTGCACTCCTCCGGCAGCGCATCAATATAAGTGACAATCCAAAATTATTAGTTAGGGAGAAATAAAAACTTTTTCCCAATTTACCCTTTCCAAGCTGTCAATAGTTTACGTTTTATTTATTGCACAAATATTATTATTTATTTTTTTAGTCGCTACAATGTAATTCTAAGATCAAATTTAATTAGAGAGCACTAGCAACGTTGGCCATCAGTCTGTAAAAGTTAATTATATATAATATTGATAGATACAAAATATTAGTTGTGCAAATATTTGTAAGATTTTTATTAATTATTATTTTGGATTTGTTTTTCCTTATTTTCGTGAAATTGGGAAAATCTTCAAGGTGTAACTTGTTTTGCTGCGTTGATAGTTATTTCTTCAAAGAGAAGTCAAAGAGTTGTGTGCTTTTCGTACGTCGTGAAAATTAATCGTAATAAAAAGTAGTTTTACCCCTCAATTTTATTAATAAGAAGTGTTTTTGAATCCTTCTCCATAACAAATATAATTTGATAAGTAAAAAACTAAAAAATGTAGTACGAAGTGCCCACGCTTTTTCTCACAATAATTCTATTATCGTTCATTGTTGTTTTAAATTGAATTTAAAATTACTTTTTAACTTGTTAGTTGGATTTTTCTAAGAATCGTGTTATATAGTTTCATTAAAATATAAATTTTTTCTATTTCTTAGTTTAAGGTGCTTTGAAAGCGTGTAAAATTACTTACTTATTACGAAAAGATAAGAACATAAGCCCACCAACAAACTTGCGTGCAGAGTGTCTTATGTGTAACATAATTAAAAACATTAAGTATACGCGTGGGATCACAATACATACAACCAAACCTACATACAATGTATGTAAGTTAGTAAAAAGCTTTTAAAAAGGCAACACAACTTTAGAATGAAAGTTTGATATCTGATACAAAAAGACTTGTCATAAAATTTTATCAGTGTTTGATCGTGTTACATAGTCCAACGTCAACGGTAATTATAAGTCAATTGTTTTTTAAATACTTAATTTCGCATTTATTTACAAATTTCTCGATTAATGAAATTCCATAACCACAACTTTTTAACATCTTTTCAATTTATTGACGTGGCTCAGTGGTGTAGTTGTTCAGTTCGGCATTGCATAGAACTATCAATCGTTGAAAAACGGGCCAATATCGACATTAATCTGGACTTTAGTGGTTCCTGAAGCTCCACCGATAATTGTCGACTTCTGTTCTCATAAAGAAATATTTAGTAATGACTTTAACTAACTTTCCCTGTAACGTTGGTTACCCGTCTAGTACTAAGAAATATAAGCACACAAAATTTATATTGTTGTCTCAGACTACAAGTATGTCGCCATAGACTATAAGTATCTAGTAACCGGTACGATTTTTGTCTGTGACAGTTGGTATCTGAGGATTCCATGTCATGTCCATAAATTGGGTGGATATAACACACAGGACACGTTGAAACAGTCACAATACGACAAGCTTTTGTGGCGTGACCCAGAATAAGATAAATCAAATGGACTGCTGAAACTAATCAGCCTCGAGTTTGGAAAATTAGCCGGTGTCTTAGCAAGACACTTGGACCTATGAAAGTTTTCGGAGCGGCTTGGATTCATGTACTTCATGAATCCAGAAGAAGAAGAATACAGAAAAAATACAGCTTTTTGTTAACACAGTCAACCTCTCGTCCACCAGAGATCCAAATATTTTGAGGATAGTATTTTAAAAAACATTACCCGCTTAAGAAGTATTAACTAGAAATTATTGAGAGGCTACATTCATGATAAGGAGTTTTGGCAAAGGCGGAGACATCACTTCCTGTTACTAGGAAGAGCTGGTCTTTACTGGCTTAAGTACTGGCTCCTCTCTCCAGCCTGTTATTATATAATTTAAACTGTAATATATTTGCATCGAACTATTGATTGCTAAATGAAATATAATATTGATAGAGTAGTTGTTCGAAAAGTGCTTTTAATCAAAGTCGTGGCAACAAACATATTGAAATAATAAACAGCTGCCTCATTAATATATTCTCATAATATAAAATTTATTGTGCTGGCAACTCTACTTTTTGAACTGATCTTGTATGCTTCTGCTCATTGTCTTGGTGTAAACTTTCTGTGGCAAATTCGTTCAGTCCGAAACTCCGGTGGCTTTTATTTAAGTTTGTCACCGATGTCATATACGAAATCAAATGTGATACATTACTTAGCTAATGGAGCATTTTAATTATGACACTGTGCTGCAACTACCGTATTCTTGAGACAAATGGAAAACTACACAGCGAGCAACAGAAACGAGTAAAGCATTCTGTTGCTTTGTGACAGTGTCTGCGGCTGTGTTAGTCATTATTTTAGGTTGTTGTGTTGGCATTAAAACAGATTATGTTAATATGTGGCACAATCACAAATGTCTGCTGCTGCTGTTGCTGTTGCATTCATGTAATAAAGTGATTTTTAAAAGTATTTACTTGTTTACTTTATGCCTGAATGCATCACTTGAATTAAGTCGCACAACAACGCCGAGTAAATATTCTTATTCTTTATGACAGCGTAAGTGTTTTTAAAATACCCTTTCATTTTTCCAGCTGTCCATAGTTAAATTTATCGTACACCGGCCGACCACCAGCATCCTTTTAAATCATTAAATATTCTTTGAAAAATCACTGTGACTACAGAATTATATTTGAAATATTATTAATATTTTCCAAAATATTTCTTGTGGTGGTTTTAATTGACAATTAATTTGTTTGTTGTCGATATTATTGTTCGTTCACTTTCTGGTCTGGCAAAGAAACCCAGAGTGCGCCAAACGACATGTTTTTCTTTCGAACTGTTCATTGTGTTGCTTATGGGGGTGTTTTGCACCTTTTGTTGCACATGACACATGTGTCCATCACCGTTAAAGAATCCCTTAATGATATTTGATATTTTTCTGTTTTTGATTGTTTTCATTGTTCATCTTGTCCTGTTAAATATATAAACTAAAAGGTGTTGTGCATGTGACATTTATTTGTTTTGTTGCCTCTGTCTTGTGGCGTGCATTGTTGACCTGTGACGTTGCATTTTTTTTTTGTGTTTGTGCATATTCTTTACATTAATGCGGGCATGCGCCTGACATCAGCTCGTTTTGTATGATTTTATCAGAGATAAAACATCAAAAGGTACACAAAGAAATCCTTTCACCTGTAATCTGATCAATGAGGCATTAATTACACTTTGAGCAAAAATTAAAAGTCATTATAGTGGAGGATAAATATTACAATTAAATGATTTTAAGGTGAGCTGAAGTGCGATGTGCAACAACTAAAAAATCAATTGCTCGAAAGGAATTTATTTTTCCTTCTTAGCGCTCATTTGGTTTACGATATCACATCAAGATATTGTAGAATAGCGCTATATAATCGGCTACAGGTCCGATTTCGATGACATTTTTTACTCCATAAATTTCCAAGTCGTCAAGCGCTTCGGACATGTCACCGTAGACTTCACATGTCCCCACAGAAAATAGTCGCAAATTTCACGATCTTGGAGGCCATTTGACGAATACGAAATGTGAAACTCTGAGGTTTTTACACGTTTCCTACAATAATTCAACTCTGGCACGAAGTGTATGTCTTGTTAAAACCAGAGCTGCTGCCATTCATGGTTGTTCCATTGATGAACGAAAATGTCAATAATCATGGCTTTTTAGTGATCACCATTGATTGTAACGTTCGGACCAGCATCGTACGGAAGTACGGATCCATAAAGCTTACAACCAGTCAGTTTTTTTTAAATGAATCTGGGTCTTAACATAGACTTAACATAGGACTAAAATCATTTCAAATACGGCTGTTTTCTTTAGTGACATATAGGGTTATCCATTTTGCGGTGTCGAAAGTAAACGTAAATGATATTTCTTTTTTATTACAAAGTTTTAACGTAGTGTAGCCCCACAAAAAAGTCCAATGGTGTCAAATCGCATGATCTTGGTGGCCAGTTGATATCCCCACGACGAGAAATTACGCGGCCAGGAAATGTCTCTTGCAATAAAGCCATATTCGGTCGATTTGTGTGGCATGTGGCACCGTCTTGTTGAAACCACATATTCTCCAAGTCGTATTCTTCAATAGCAGGCAAAAAGAAGTCGGTTATCATATGACCATAACGCTCCGAATTGACGGTGACAGTCGTTCCATCGTCGTTTTCGAAGAAGTAAAGTCCAATCACACCTTCGGACCAAAGAGCGCACCAAACAGTGACTTTTTCTGGATGTAATGGCCTACTTGAGGATTCTCAGAACCCCAAATACGACAATTTTTTTTTTTAGTTGGACGATTATGTAAACCATAATCTCCTCTTAAAGCACGATATGTGGCTGTTGCAGAATCACCATTTTTGTAGTAAGTTTTGATAATTTTTATGCGTTTTGTGATAGTTAAGCGATCCATTTTCGTCAATGTCAGACTTTCAACTGAAGAGAAAAAAATTGGTTTAACAATTTAGTTTAACAGATATCAAATTCCAGTCCTATACTTTTGAAACCACAAAATGGATAACCCGGTATTAATTCAATCAAAAACAGGACCATGATTTTAAAAATAAATTTGCACAATTCGGAATTCGGTCTATTAATGTTGAAATGTTTAAACCAAATTAAACATGAATCACTTGACAGCTGAATAAATGGTCGCCAGTATAAAAATTCATGCATCTTCATATTTTATACCTGCATAAGAGCACCCTTTACAAGAGTCAATCTTTGCATGTTTATTTGATACCTACGGGCAGAGTACCCATTCGACTGATGTTTCCACAACATATTTCTGATGGTTTTGACGCAATTCCTAAGAAAACAAATTTTAAATAAAAATTTTAATATTTTGAAATTGTCTTGTCAAATACAAGCTTAATCGATACAACCAGACAACTTCTGATATTTTCGCTTATTTTAATGTGTAGCGTTATCCTGCAAAAGAAATGTCAAATATGTTGACATTCAATTCTGGGAATCAAAGTGATTTTTCAATTATATTTCCTTATTTATTTATTTATATCATTTTTACAAATTAAGCAACTTTTGCGAATAAACTTTTGACGACACTGCAGCACAATTAAGTATCGATGGTCAATAAATAAAACACAAACAAAATTGGACAACATTTTAATAAAAGACGGTAAAGAAAACATTAACTTTCAGCTGTGCTACTGAGGCCAACTCATAATAGGCCGCCTTCTAACAAGTGCCTTAATTAGCAGCCTTTAACAGAGACTTTCGATTAATTTCACAACATGTAACGCCTTTAAGAACTTATTTTTTCCAATTATTAAATATTTGACAGCCTTTTAATTGTATATAAAAATTTTCTTGAACTCTGTGACCGAAATTATTCAAACCTCTCACTTGTCAATTTATTTATTAAAAATTTATTTTTATATTTTTTTTATTCCTTTTTAATCATGCCGTTACAGAAATCCAGTGACAATTTATATGCCAAAGTAAATTTTTCATTAATGCATTCAACTCCAGATAAAAAAATACCTTTAACTGACAATTTGACATGTAATAATTTTTAATGAAAAAATCTAACAAGTAAATTATGTTTTAAGGGCCTTAACTCGTTAGCATGATATTTAATAACGTGCTGCTGGAATGGTTATTCTTGCTGCAGCCAGCAAATCAAACAAATTCGGTACGTTTTACTAGTTTTGTTCAGGGTTTTTATTAATGAAGATTTAAGCAAACATGACTTAATCGCACAGAAACATGCACAATTTGTAGTGAAACCAAAAATGAACACAAACTGGAGAGAAAAAAGTTTTCAAAATAACTTGTCGTGATGGCCGATATTATTGATGGATTTAGGGCGATTATAAGATTGTTGTCATACTTTTTTTTTTTATTATTTGCCTGGTTATCATAGCCCCAGTCATGAGCTACAAAAAACTACCTATAAACATTGCGCAATCTCATTTTATTTTTTAATATTATTTCTAAGTTGAAAATTATTTTAAAAAAAGAAAAAAAAACTTGAATATTGCAATCGCAAAATTTCAGTTTGAAATTGAGCTGTCATGTTTGTTTGTAGTTAATCATCTTGAGTTGGCAGTTTTTTTTTTATTGTTTTTAGCTGATTGTCGTTTTTGTGTTTCATGTTGGTGGAAGCTTGTTTGGCTTTAAGAGGATCTACACGATGTAGGCCATGGGTGATTGTTATAGGGCTGCAAGTGATTTTTCTACTTCCAAGCAAAGTTTGTTTCTATTTTGTTTTTCTTTAGCTCAATACCGTTTTAACTTATTTTTCTAGTTGCTCAAAATGATTATTAGATTGACTTCTATTAAAGCAGCTTCTGCTTTATTGTTGTTGATTTAAAATTTATAATTTTCATTCGGCAAAATATGCAGGTTAAGATGGTTTCATTTTAATCAATACCAAACTTAAATTATAAAGCTTTTTTACCTGTTTTGTTTGAGTACGTCTTTGTTATAGTGATTAAAGTTGCTGAAGGTATTACGAAATAATATTGAAGTTTGTGTTTAATCATTGAGTCTGACTAGAAGTTAGAAAATAATACAAGCAATTGAATGAACAAAATTTAATTGATCTTCTTTTGTTTTGTAATCATGGGAATGATTTTCTTCCAAAAAAGTCAACAACTAAAGACAATTTATACAATTTTGATTTTTACATAAATTAGAAAATATATATTTTGTGAAGTTTTGTAATCATCGACAAGAACTAACATCAAAAGCAAAAGTGCTTATAATGTGAATGAAAGGAAAACATTTTTAGATGTAATTCTTAACTTAATTCAATCTGTTTGAGATATGCAACCATGTCACAGACTCCATTAATAATGCTTTTCACTTCGTTTTTCCATTTCCTACGAAGTTATATGTAGAGCTTCAAACTCCTATAATTTTACTATCTTTTTTTTATGTTAATAATTGACAATACAAACTAGTTAAATATTTAGCAAAACAATACCCAGCATTATATAATAGAGAATCATATTTTGATGCCCATTAAAAATTATTTACGGTGCACGAAATCATATTGACTAAATAACTGAATTGAAATATATTTAAATGGTGTGCAACGTAAGAATTATATTTGTCATAATTTGAAAGGTAAAAAAGAAGGCACTCCTTAGAAAGTCGATTTACTTGACTAGTTGTCATAATCGTCACAATCATTAAATGCAATAAAAATTTCTCACGAATTAAACACATTCAGTTGGACTGTTTTCAATCAATTCCCCAAAATTTAACAAACTTAAGCAGCTACAATTTTATTGTAAAAATAATAGATAAACAATTATAATATCTAAATCCAAAAAGCATAAAACAAATACACAAAAAACCAAAAAACTTATGAAACTCAGGTTCACTGAAAACAACGTACCTGATACATTTTGAAATTTGTCGGTTGAGTGTTTTTTACTGTTCTCTCAAAAATAAAAAAGATCAGGTTAAATATTAAACATTGAACATAAGAAATCAATCATTCACTGTTAATTTATCGCTAGAAAGAAGGAAGCAAGAATATAAAAAAAGTAAAACAAAATTAATTAAAATCAAGAAAGACTTTTATTCCGAAACGCTCGTACGAACGTGCACACGTTTGTGTGCGTTATGGTTCATTTAATTTAAGTTTTATAAGAAATATTCATTTCATATTGACCTGAAGACGCAATCAGTTGTGAAATGAATTCAGAAAGAAATTAAAAATATAAATAATTCCATATTGGGGCTGCATAAACACACACAGACTGTGTTTCACCTTCCGTTTGCCTTGTGGCCCAGGCATATTTATTCATTCATTTTGTATAGTGGTTCAGTGCAAAACACGATAAGTGTGCTGAACACAATTTCAACAGATCACACCTTAAAATAACAAGAAAATAAAAAGAAATATTTAAATTATCAGACTAGCAAAAATATAAGGAGTAACCCCATCGATATGCATATACCTACAATTAAATAACTACTTCACCACCGCCACCACCAGCGCCGCTACCTTCGACAATCGTACGCCTCACTACGACATTATGCACGACAGGCATTTAATTGAGTGTTTTTATTTAATTCCCATTTTGGTTAAAGACGAATGCCGGGACGGACATGCCATGCGATTATAGAGCAACGGCATTTAACTTGAAAAAATATATATATATATTTTATATATATATTTATAAGACGCATGGTGTGTTACTGAAGCGAGACAAGTGTTTAGTCACCGTGCCACCACAGGTAATCAACCAATCTTATTTTGATTGTTTTTATTATTTTCTCTTATTGTATTTGTATCAAAGCTGCTCCTTTAAATTTACTTTTTGTAGAAATAAGAACAATGACAAAAATATATGTATATAAAGTCGCATTTAAATAATTTATTTTTGTGCGCTACAATGCGTCAGAACAGGTTCAGCTGTGTATGCGATATGTCGGTGTATATTAAGAAACAAATTTTTTATTGTACAGGCATGCCACAGGGCTTTGAGAATAGGTGCATACATACTTCTCGAAACATTTAAATATTATGAGGAATAAAAAATTATTACATATACATGGCCCCATTATTCGTGAAGGCAACAACATTTATGTTCTTGGTTGTAGAAACATATAGAACTTTGATTTAATAAAACCATCAGTCAGGGAAAAGCTCCTCATGGGAAGTACATTGTGTCGGAAGTAGAAGGAATAAAATAGTGGTTAGAGGTCAGATGAAGAAAGTTGAAATTTTTAGAGGACAAATAAAATTAATTTTTCTGACTCCTACATTGCGAACGATAATGCTAAATGTTCGCTTAGTACCTCATAGTTGAGTCAATCTCTTTAGGTGGTGGTCAGTGATCTGCCCTCGTCATTGAAACAGGTCGACAATAAGTAACACGCACTAATAGAGATCAGAAAATTTCAACGCCTTATTCGTGGTTGACAAAGGAGTCGAAGTCAGGATCTAAGCCTTCGTAGTCTAATAGCGTTTTCTTTTCTGGAAAACATGTAACTCTTTTTTCAATTGTTTTCAAAATAGTGGAAGTTTAGAAGAGTTTTAAAACAGAAATTAATTTTCGTAAGTGATGTTGAATTGATTTCTAATAAATTCCTTAAAGAGGCCAACAGTAACTAACACAATCATGCACTCGTGTAGCTGATCAAAATTAAATCCAGTATATGCGACTCAGTGTGCTTAGGACATTCAGCTGCGGGAATCCAGCCCACGACAATTGCACTGACTGGCTAGTGCTGATACCTATTACCACAGCGGCACCCTAAAGATTAAGATACACTTTAGCGTTTAACCGTCGATTAGTCTGGGAATTCGCAAAAGGATTATGTGCACATGTGAACTATTTTAAACTAAAGCTGATATCTTTTCTAGAAAAGAGTGCAAAATTTTTTACTTATTTTAGCAGAAAATGGTAACATTCCGATATTTGAAATTAAACCAACTTAATCAAACCCCCCTTTTAATTCTCATGCCTTACAGCACCTTCTTTCATCAATATTTTAGCGAAATTATCTCTCTCATATATCTCCTTCTGTCCTCTCATATATCTCCAACAGACCCTCATTCCTATAGTTCCAGTACAATGAATCGCATAAGTTGGACTCATCTCTTGACATCCAGTGCTTAAATTAGCTTTTTCAAACCACTTAGACAAGCGGATACCAGGCACTACTTACATAATCTTCTACTAACAAAATATCCTTTTAAAGATATAATTGGAGATTTTTAATTCAAGATATAGTTGATTTTACAAACCCTGATTACTGTAACCAATAAATCTTGGAAAGCGTCATAAAAGCTATCAAGTTAATGTTATATAATAGCAGAGAGTTTAAGTTAAATATGACCTGAGATCTTACTTTATGTAAGATCAGGCGTTTTACTTTATGCTAATCCGGAGGTCCTACTTCTGTGAAAATCTTTGCCAAAATCCACATACTACGGAACATAACCAAATGAACAAAAAAAATCTTTCGAATCGTATCTAATTTGTTGTCCTGCAAAAAGCCTAAAATATGCATTAAAGCGTTGAAGATATATGACCATATAGCAACGACATCGCTAACGAAGTAGCACCACTAGGAATCGAAAATATTTGCGGACTCTTAAGGCACAAATCAGTCTTCAAATTGAATGGATTAATAAATCACAGTTTTCCTTTAATACACCAACAATCGTTCTATGAAACATATCAATTTCCTATATAAAATTTTCTTTACAAGTATATCCCACACAAGTCTACCAAAACCTTAGCAACTTTTCCGTTTTACCTGATACACTGAAAATGTCAACGCTGCTATTCCAATTGATTGTTGTTCATATCATAAAGTTGCTCGCCCCGGTCGCTGTGTAAAACGTTAAACATGTACGCGTACAAGTATATCTTCATAGAAGTGTGTTAAGCATGTAGTTGATTCTAATCAAATGAAACGCAAGAGTTGCATCTTTCTTCAATGGATTTTCAAGTCAATGCCTTATATGGTCAGGCTTGATTGAAGGTGCACCTTCGTTACGCCTGGTGAGTGATGATCAAACCAATAAAACAAATAAATCCAATACAACAACAAACAAGACAAGATCGAAATAACAAATTTTGTAAGAATGTTGCAGGCAATACAATTTTAATGACCACAAGAAAAAAATGTAAAGAAAAAACCTTTAACGTGTTTTCGTTTCTTTGTGTCTTTTTAATCCTTGAATTATAGTTAGTAAACATATTGATCATCTTATGGATCTTTTAATTTTTTTCCCATATATTTTCCCCCAAATTCCTTTACAGTTCCCATTCATTTTCCAAGAACGACCTGCTATAAATAATATTTTTTTTTATTAATGGATTTATTTATTTATTTTCTTTTTTTTCTACTTTTCCAAACATTAAAAACAAATCTCGACATTAAAATACACACATTCGTACTGGTGGTACGTGCATAAATTTTGTTTTAGGACTTTTTATTTCTTCTCGTGCCTGTATTGAGTTTTATTGTCTTTTAAAGTTTAAATAGGCGCCAAATGTCTATGAATTTTTGTGAGCAAGTGCCTTTTGATGTCTTGTGGCGGCAAGTTTAAAAAGTGTCATTCTCTAACAGATGGCAGCATATGTCAGCGATGATTAAATGTTTGAGCTTTCATTATATTCTTGAACATACCACGAGTACATAAATGTTGGCATATATTTATTTATAAATCTACTATATGAGTTTTTAGTATGTAATTTGATATTAGGAAATTTTGTCAACTGCAAAAAGTTTCAAATTGAAAACCCACTCTTTAATTTGACTGAAAATTATATTAAGAAAGATTTTATTTTGCCCAACGTTTATGTGTTAATAACAACTCCACTGATGAAGTAATGGAATTTGCTGTAACAGCCAATTGCTGATTGAATTAAAAAAAAATAGCTTTGAAGCGTTAACTACATATTTGGAATGTCTATTTAATTTGTGTCATTTACTTTAATAAACTGAATTGTTTTGTTTTTTTAATAAAATATTCCATAAACGTTTCGTCTGAAAAGATAAATCTTCAGACAGATATTATTTTAAGGCATTTTTCTAAACCGATCGCTAATAATTGCTGGTGCGTTATTCATTTCAGTTTATTATAATTCGAATTGTAGTACATTTAATAAAATTTTTATAAACCATTTTTAAAAGATCACACTGTGAAAATAATTATCTTAACTCGACATTGGCTGCGTCAAAGCGAGATATGCTGCAGTTATTCTATTTTAGATTTTAGGACAATCAGGAGATACGTCCCTTAATACTATAACTATTAGAGACTTTTATCTTAAAATAATTATGTTAATATATCTTTATTGACCTTATCAGTTTACTATAATATTAATCAAGCTTGTGGTCGTGTTTTATTAAATTTTATTCAGTCTAATTTTTATTCGATATTTCGTTAAGAGTTTGTTAACATCTTCAGGGAAAAAAACAAACTGTTAACGAAATATCGAATTAGAATTAGACTAAATAAAATTTAATAAAAAACGGCAAAAAGCTTGATTAATATTATAATTGAAATAATTATATTTGCTATAACATAAAACCATGTATTGCAGTAACAACAATTCAAGAAAAGTTGTGCCAAAGAAAATTGTTAAACCCGAAACTTTATTTAAATCAATTTTCAAACAAATGAAAACAGACGCATATAAAACATACTCCCATTTGAAATACTATTTCTTGCGAACCAAATAGTTTGCAGGAAGTAGATTTTTATGAAATACTTTTGTATCGAGTGTCTGAAGTAACATTCTCATATAATAATTTAGCATTAAAATCAAACATTGTAATCCAGTTATTTCACATTAAAATCCTCTTAAATTACTTAATTTTTCCAGCCAAGAAATCCAAAATTATATGCAAGTCACAGTGCTGGCACAATTATAGAGCCAACAGCGAAATGTGTTCAGTCATATTAATTGCAATTACAATGCAATTATTCAAGTCACTTGGAAAAACACTATGTATCCATAACATGTGTTTATAACATTCAGCTAAACTCACATATACATTAGAAGAAAAAAAATAAAAGCTAAAATGGCTTAATTGACCAAAAGGAAAATCAACTTAAAATACTTATTTTATTTTTCTTTGAAAGCTTTAAACATTTCATGCGAGTATTTGTATGGAAAATTTAAACCAAAAAAATCTGCAATAGGAGTGCAGAAGGAGTGAAATACATTTGTCTAGAGATCAGTTGGAGAAAAAATAATATTCAGAAAATTTTGTGAAAAAAAAATAAAAAGCAGAAAAACATTGATACTGTCATGTCAAGCAACATGTTTCATTTTTTTTTCTAAATCAAAATTTATGTGATAATTTTTGATTTTGATCAAAAGTAATGTGAGGTTTTTCAAAAAATACTGTAGTTGAAAATTACAAACATAAAAATTACTCAACACAAAATTTGTATGTGATTTTGGAAGGTGTTATCTAAGATTTAAATTGTAATTTTCGTTATTTATTTCTATTCATTTTTTTTTCTATGTCTTAATTGCAAGTATTGCCAAGCAGCCGCTTGGTTTGGTACTATTGAAAATTTTATGTTTTGGGACTTAAGACCGCTTGATGGACGCCTCGCTAAGAAGGCATCCCAGTTTAAATAGGAGTATGTTATTCGGCTATTTTAAGTTTTTTTAAGCCTTAAGGAACAACCTACGAATCTGTACAATTCAAATACAGTTTTCAAATAATTAAATGTACCAACGCGTTTTGCAAAATATCCTTGAACTTGCCAATAAACTCTGCAACACTAAAATCAAACAATAACAGTCAATAATAATATACCAAATTATTTTCGGTTATATTATTTCTTGAAAAAAAGTTCCGAAACATCTTAAATAATGCAAAATTTCGTATGCATTTAGAAGAATATATTATGCATTTGCGTACAAATAATACAGTTTGAATTAAAATATTTTAAATAGAAGTAAACATAAAACCACAGGGAACACAAATTGAAGCATCGCATGTCTTAGAGTATTCACTTGTGTTTTTCATAATCTTACACAATTTTCTCAAAAGTTCTTATGGAAAATAAAGTTCTTTTGGCGCCGTTTGTTTAGCAAAAAACAAGTAAAATTTAATGCAAATATGAAATGAAATAAAAAGTAAGTGAAACATTTTATTTTTTCATAAAAAAGAAAACACATGCATGCATATATTCCGAAAAGGTGAACACTCTTCTTTGGCATTGACATCAGCTTTTGAATTTAGAATAGCAGCTGCTGGTACTAATAGAAATCAAAGCGCATGAGACAGAAAATGAATTGATTTTTTGTATTAAATAATAAAGAGAAATTTTCTGCTTTCTTGTAGAGACAGTGTATAATTATTTCTTGTAGTTGATAACAATTGTTATTTTATGAATTAATTCACATTACAAGTCGATGTTAACTGTTATTTCAATGTATCTGGTACAAACCCAATTTTGTGCATTCGAAGGAAAAGGCATTTAACTTTTTATAAATTTTTTAAGAACTTTTATTTTCTTTATGGTGGATATTGACAGTGGCAACTGAGGTTACTGATTTTTCTGGTTATATAATAAGGCTTCGTGTAGATCCTTGAAGAATATGATAATTAGCTACTGAATGTTGAGTTCTTTTCTAGAAAAGAGTGCAACATTTCTTACACTTTTTAGCAGAAAAGGGCAATATTCTGCTATTTGAATACAAAAAAAATTTATTAGAAATGAATCTAACATACTTTGCGAAAAACTGTTTCCATTTTAACACTCCTACAAACTGCCAATTTTTAGAAAAAAAATATATAAAAAGTTGTTAAATTTTTTCCTAAGAAAAAAACTCTATCAGTAATAAAAGGTTACACATACTTTTAAATTCCAAAGAAAAAGTTAAATGAAAAAACACATTAAACAAATGCTGATTTCTTTTGTAGAAAAGAGTGCAACGTTTTTTACAATTTTTGGCAGAAAATTACAACATTTTAAAATATGATATTAATGAGTTTATTAGAAATTGATCCAACATCTCTTACGAAAAGTAGTCTCTGTTTTCAGACGCCTCCAAAGTTTCACTTTTTACAAAAGAAGTGAAAAATGTTGCCTGTTTTACACGTTATCTCTGGGACACATCAATTTGCTTATTATTTAATTGTATCTGAAAGAAAAAACTTTCACAGAACAATAGTAACGAAATGAAATGAAAAATGATTTAATTAAAAAAACATTTTTTTACATTAATTTCACACTATTTACGCAGTTGTTTCCAAGGAGTACTAACACGGCTTTAGAATTCGTTAATTGAAGAAGCTCATATATTCATTAATCAGTTAACAACATATTCCTTCCTTTAATTTAACTACAAAACTTTACGTTTCAAATATCTTGGCAACCATGTCAGCAACTTTGTACAACAACCATTTTTTTAGCTAAAAATTAAATTGATATTTAGAAAAATTTAAACACGATAAGATCATATGAGTTAATTAAGTCTTCCGCAAAGAAATAGAAAAAAAATCCTACAAAACCACTACGTTTGCATACAAAAAAAAAACAATCTCAAAGTTATCAAACACTTAAATCTTAAAACGTATTAAGTTTTTACATGACGTTCAGATATTTTTGTTAATGTTTCTTTCATGATTTCTGTTGAATTCTTGCCAACAGAGCAATTTATTCAATATATCAATAGTTTGACCGCCAAGATTGTTCTAAGTGGTCTAGAATAAATATCTATCCTGCCAAATATTGCATTTTTTTTCTTTTTACTTGCATGTGTAACGATCAACATTAAACTCGCCATTAAAGCACGTGCTAAATTTGAAATTTTAAATTTATTAACAAAAAATATTTTATTTATGACCATTAATTTTTAAGTTCAATTGACTTTTAAATAAAAGCAAGAAAAAAATATGATAACTTGCATAATGTTTTTATATGAATTAATAGCTCATGAAGTTGGGAAAAAAAACTTTTAAATATATTTATGTATATTGTTATTGATATTTTCAACACATAGATGGTGGTCCAGGAACTTGAAATGCATGCAAATTCATGAAAATGATATAGAACAAAAAAAACTTTTTTTGTATAGAAAAAAAATTATATCTTAAACATGTATGTTTGGGCAAATGAAACCACACACATGTGGAAGATTTCATAAGTAAACGTAAATAGTCTCAACGAAAAACTGAAATTTAATTTGGAAGGAGGTGAACCAAAAGCTGAGAAGATATAATATGATTTTATATTATTCGACTTAATCGAATAGTTGTCGAGAGTAAGAATGTATGTGATTTGCAGTTTTTAATTTATTTATACTTGTATATCAAACTCAATTCTAATTGGCTGATTTTTCGAGAAGCATTTTTAATTCAGAAAGACATGAAGACACAAGGGAAGGTCAACATCGGCTTTAATTATTTAAGTTATACAACAGCGACCATTTTCACGAGACCATATTGAGACAACTTTATTAAGAGTTGGAACGATCTATTATTAATAGAAGATCGTACGAAAGATAAAACATCTAACAAATCCAACTGAATTGTCTTTTTAGCGAAGCCGGTTGTCTAGGAATTCAGTTGTTGTATTTAATAAATAATTACATTGTCACAGCATTCAAGAAGAACATGATGCTCTTTTTGTTTATCATGGCATCCACTAATTTCTTGGCAGCAAATTATCTTCTCTTGGTTTCCTCGGTACTGCAGCATAAAAACAAATTACGTGCATTCCGGATAGCCAGTAGAAGTATCAACAGCTGTTAAGTGGAAAAGGATTTAGAAACCCAATTTAAATAAATGAATGGGCATTAACTTTTAAGAGCTGCTTAAGGAAGTGCTACAGTTTCTTATAAGAAAGAATTGTTTCATTGTCATAAGTGGTTTTCCATAATAATGACTTAATAAAATTTTATCAAAATTGTTAATATATAAACGGTGAAGAGTACTAATTGAATGCATAAAGATGTCCGATTAATCTATAGACAGTTTCAGAGTAATTAATACATCGGACTGGGGAGAGTATGACTATTCTTGGCATCTACCGGTGGCGGTCGTTTTCGAGCAAATTGAATTATTAGAAAATTATAGATTGTCTGTTTGTTATCAAATTGATCAACAAACTAATTAAATTATATGAGTCATCAATGAAATAATTAAGCATATTCCTTCCCAGCCTTTTTATGGTGGTCGTTTTTGTTCCAGTTCATATTAATGCTGTATTATTGTTAGTTTAAATAGCCTTGAGACTGTTTATTAAAGTTGTACCCGCCCTGAATCAGTCAACATCAGGCCTCATTGGCAATTAGATCTGAAGTGCAGCCAGACCGCCAATGGTTGGCCTCTCTTTCTCAAATGCACAAGTTAACTTCTGGCCATCAGGCAACTGTATAGAATTACGGTTCTTCTAAGGAATTTTAGTGGTTAACTGCGTTATGTGAAGGCCTAAGCCGTGTACAGTCGGTCACAGCAATTAATAAAATTCGGGTTAAAAATATCGCCGCAAAGGTCATATCACTACTCAGCATCTGATCCGATACCTTGTAAATATACTTGTAAATTATTTTAAATACAAATGAAACAAATAGTTTCAATATAATGCCAAAGCCAGTTTATCACGTTCTGAAGAAAATCTGGATAGTTGATTGAATTTTTCCCTTGTTAAAGATTCACTATAAGAAAATATCATAAACAAAACTTGATTATTTTTTAAATTAATAACTGCTGTTAACAGAATCTGAAAATGTTATTTTAGTTAAAGGATATGACAAAAGCAATAACTGAATTGATAACAAATCCAATATCACTCATTACCAGGGGATTTGTAAGTATTTTTATAATATATAAAAATATAACATAAGATTCTATATAACTCAACATTTCGATTTCCAATTCTAGCTTAAGGTTAAAGATAACCTCAATTTTGTTTTCTATTTATATAGGAAACACCCCGCATTTAAATGTTACTGTGGCGCTTTATGGCGCAATTTGTAATTAATTTATAGACCCAGCAAGTGACCATAATGATTCAGCTTATGTTTTTTGCAGTGTTTAAAATTGTAGTAAAGCTCTTTTTGTGGCAAACAAAGTCTTCTAACGGCAGACTCTTAAGGAGTGTAATGTTTTTTACCCCAGTCTTCATATCAGAAGTGTCTATATATAAAGATATATCACATTCAAGTTATACACGAAACATACAGACAACACATTTTTTTTTTCTTCATCTATTCACCGCGTTTTATATTTGCTTCATATATCTATTAGAGATTAAAAGGTGTGTGGCTTAGAATTGTTTCCAAAGATGTTATCAACTACAAATGAAATAAAAAAAAATATATATATTCAACTATATTTTTTGCCAATAAACTTGGCTATGCTGTTGCATTATTCATTTACAATTGAGTTGAGTTGGCGATGTGAGCTTGAGTTTTTTGAAGTAAATGGAAATTTTATAATAAAAATTTAATGTCATGTTGTAAATGTTTAATCGTACTATCGGCAATTAAAATGAATTTTAAACTGTTAATTAAGCAATAATTTTTTCCAAGAATGACTTTTTATTTCTGCATTTTTAGAGATTTCATGAATGATTGGATGGTTAATAATGAACCTGCTTTAAAATAACAGTTCGATGCTAATAATACCGGCCATTAAAAATATTTGTGAAGTTGGCAAAAGCGGAAATGACGAATAGGTGTGGACGATAATAAACACACATACATGAATTTCAAGGAAATCAATTCAAATTAAAACGTTATCACAACTTAAACAGGTTGTATTTTGATACTATTTTTTCCAATCCACTGAAAATGTCAGATATCTTTAAATTATATAATAATTAAAGGGTAAATTGTGTTTTTAAGTAAATAATTGAAAAATGTTCGGATACACTAAACTTTTGGTAATTCCAACTTAATGTAGAAACAAATAAGAGTTGGAAGTGTATAATTGAGTTAAAAAAATTTAATTGAGTTAGGATTATTATAACAGATTTATAACTTGGAAATGTTAGCCTGGGAGTAATTGCTGCTTTTAAATAATTCTCTCACATTAAAGAAACGTCCTGATGTTTTGCATAACAGTCACATATGTATATGAATATTGAAATATATACAAATAAGTCTGATCTTGTTCGTTCGTTCTTTCTTTTTTTTTGTGTATTTTCTTATGGGAAACGAAAGGGTAACACCGACCCTTTTGGAATTTACAAATTGGTTATTGTTTCGGGGAAATTGTACTCGCCAACAAAGTAGAAATTCATATTGATACATCCGCATCACTATAAAAGTGTTGCTTCCTAAATTTCGTCAAAGGACTTCTACAACAAAATACTATTTCTAGGAAAATCCAGGGCTATCCGCCGTTTGCAAATTAATTATTACTTCAAAGGCTTATTTGCATATTCTCAAGTGGCAAACATTTTACTCAACAAATACTACTGCAGATGAAAATTGTTTAACAGACTTTGGAGTCTTATTTCATATAAAATAGATGCTCAATTTAAAACACGAAATAAATCCCCAACAAAGTAAAATAACACCTAAAAATTTGGGGACTTATTCATATGCAATAGGTCCCCGGCCATAAATTCCTTAGCCATCCTAAAGTGTTTTGAAACTCAGTATTTCAAATCATGCATTTATATAGAGAAGTAAATAAAAATAATAATAAATACAATCGTACTCATTCCTTTACTGAAAATTTCATTAAAAAATTTCAAAGTAATCGGTTAAAGAGTTCAATATGACAATACAAAAAAGTATAGTTTAAAAATATTGTTCTAGCTCAGATGCAACAATTTCAGCGTTTATTCAAAAGAACAGAACATTCTGCTGTTGAGGGATATAATGGAGTTTTAGGACGGCTAATATATATATATATATATATATATATATATATATATATATATTAGCCGTCCCGTTATAATGGGACGGAATACAAAAATTTTTAATGTTCTTAAATTAATGAAAAATTAAATAGGTCCCCAAAATTTAGTTTATGAATTTATTTTATTAAAAATGTTTGCAGCAACGATATTGATAACCCATAACTATGACAACTTCAGCACATTTTCAAGTGTGTCACGAACCATAAGGATTTTTTAAACATATAATTATATGATTAAATATCAGATTGTTAATATTTATGAAACATTAGCCAGATGCGGATTTTGTGAAATAAATAATAATATTGATTAAAAGAATATCAATAAAAAAATAAGCATTAACAAATTATTCAAATTCTACACGAATTCATAGATTCCCTAAGAAAATGGATAAAAATGATATCCCTCCCTCATCTCTGTTTATATTAAAAATCTGCAACAACTTAATATAGTAAATTCATTTTAATTTCGTACAATATCTACAACATACCTCAAATGTCTATATATACGATTTTCCGTGTAGCATGACTTTATTAAGGAAATTTTTATATAAAAAGTCTATCAAAGTATTGCATGCTCTGCTATCTGCAGACCCTTAATAAGCTTGCGGTTGCAACAGAAAAACCACAAACGACGGAAACACAAGTGCAACGTTGGAATTGAAGTCAACATGCAATATTTAGAAGTCTGATGAAAATATTAGCAATAGAAGTTGTTGAGTTTGGCATGTATGTACGGCTGGAGTAAAAGCAACAATCCCAACAACATTTTCCATAATAATAAAGCACACATGCAACATTATAAGTACGAGTATGAAAATACAATATTACTGGGTCTAATAAAGTGTACGAGTAAATAAAAGTCAAACCATTAGTTGTCGATAATTTTTATATGAACTTAATGATCGTAATACAACATGACATGTTATTGGAAGAAAACAACGAAGCTATTGCAAGTAAAAATTTTTAATAAAATAAAACATAAGCAACATCAACAACAGCAAAACAACAACAGTATACAGTTTCTGGTTATGAGTTCATTATTTCATATAAAACAACAGCAACAATGGACCAGCAAACAACAAATTGACAACATCAGTATTAACGAAGTCAATTTGAAAATTTTTGAACAACATTTATATTGTTGTACGGGTGTATGTATGCTAATGTTGTTGACTTTTAGCAGCAGCAATGGCCACAGCTTAGTTGTTGATGATGCCGTCGATGATGGTTGTAGTGGAGGTGGAGGTGGCGGTTTTATTGGCTTTTGGCGGTGCTTTAAAAACGTATGTTTTTTTTTCTTTTCGTTGTCTTTTATTTTGATTTTGCAGCTTAAAGAGTAGTAGAGCATGCCACAATGCACAAATATTAATAATAAAATATAAATAAAACAAAATTCCTTGCAAGTGTTTCTTCATCTAACGCATACACCTTTTAGCATCGCAATATATTTTCTTTGCATGTATTTGTATGGTGAAGTTTGTTATGTTGTTATTTGTTGTTGCAATATGAAAAGTTATAGACCCACTTGTTACCTCGTTTGGTTGCACACATCATCTAATTGACAGAGCGGGCGGTCGTCGTCAATTTTCTTCAAACTAAACTTGAGTGGAGCCTTCAATATACTGCTGGTTTTGTTGTTGTTATTATTTTTATTGTTGCTATTTAAGTTGTACTTCAAAAGCTCAAAAACCGCCTTTACATATTTTCCTATTAACAAACACACTTAGATAATGATTAATGCCATGCACTATGGGACCATGTGTAGAAATAATGGATTTACTTGAGTGGTCAGCATTTAGTCGGTATTAGTTTAGCGTTTGTTTCAAATAATTTTTGCGCTTAATATTGTTATTTTCTAGTTGTATGTGATACGTAGATTAAAAGAAGGATACTGATAATAGCTGGCCCCTATCAGAGAATCGAATAAATACATACGAATATATATTTTAACTGACAATATTAATAAATATTTAAATAATTCAATTAAAATTACAGCACACACGCACATTTAAAAATTGTTCATGTCTAAATTAATTTCGAACTGCTTGACAATGAAACCATTGTCAAGCCTTTATCCTGCTTCAAGTCAAAATCATCTGTAAGAAAGTTATCACAACGATCCATTAACATCTACTTGCCCATGGTGTCAATGAGTTTGTTAAACCATTTCTTGCACTTTACTCTCTAACGAATTGTTTCGTATTTTACTTTTTCTCCAATTGCCTCCTATAGTATGGCATACCATGTGGCAGGCCACGCATCACATCCCACTTAGAAAATGTTTAACTTTCCGGTATTTGTCTTTTCGAATTTTTATACCTCCACAAGTAACACGAATAAAACTAAAGTATAGGAAAAAGCAAACAACTTGTTAATGTTTCAAATGCGTATTAGCTGTTGTAGTATTAAATTTATAGAAACATACACACAAACTAACTTACAAATTTGTGTTAATACGAGAAGAGTATGTTGCAAGCGTGTATTTGCTTTCGATTTGCAACCACACAACTCTGCATGTTGTTGTCATTTGCTTTAATTTGATTTTTGCTCTTATTGTTGTAGTTGTTGGTGGTGTTGCTATTTCTCTTCCTTTATAATGATGTCTTGCAATGTTTTTTGTTATTGTTGCCGTTGTGGCTGTTGTTATTTTCTTTGCTTATGCCAATGCGCCTGATTTGCCACAATTTATTATTGAAGACATTTGGCTCCATATGACATCCATGGTTAACATACCATTCCAAGAAGTGGAATATATACAATCATACACTCAACTGACTGACTGTTTGTCTGACTGTGTACGAAAATGAAAATCTGTGCTTTCATTACTTGTTACTTTTATGAACCCACAAGTCGTTTCTCTTTTCCATCTCTCGCTGATTTGTTTAGTTTCTTTCGAATGTTTTGAAATTGTAGGTTTATATTTAGTTTGATTTACAATAATTTTTGTGATATTTTGCCACAGTAGGCATCACACTCACGCACATATTTTTTCTTCCTTTTTTGCCAGCAGCCAACTATTCTTTTTCTTTTTTTTCAAAATGCACCACAGTGTTCATTCATCAATTATGATGCCGAGAATCGACAGTGAAATGTTGATCTAAGAATTTCGAAAGTTAAATTTATTCGATATGTGTACAGTTAATTCAAAAGATCAATATATTAAGGCAAACGTATGACAGTCTATATCTCGTGTGTAATAATTTTTATCTCTTACCACACTAGTTTATAATTATGGAGTAAATGAACAGCTTTCCACGACAAGTGGGATTTCCTTTAGAGGAAAAGAAAGTTCATGAAAATAAGTATCACCAATATCCAATCTTTGACAATTACTATACATATAATATATTCAATCGTTCTGTTTCCCAGCAGCATAATAATAAGAAACAGTGGCTAAATCAACCACCCCAACATTTGGAATTCAAAGTGCTTAAGACAATTTCGGAGTTCCTACTATTCTATGGCTTTTGAAATTTGAGAATCATTAAAATGTTGTAAATAAAAAGTTCAAAGTTACAAGTGCCTGTTTTCAACAAAATATACGCCAAATAAGTGCTTCATAAGTAACTACAAGCTCCTCTGAAGTTCAATCCAACACGGAACTTATACGATACCTAGAGAAAAAATTTTGAATGGTGCTATAAATTCAAAAATCAAATTCAGTTGTTATGCTCGAATCCTGACGAACTAGAAACGAATGCATAGTACGGGGAGGATAAATGAGGATAAAAGAAGGGTGCTGTATTTTACTCTTTAGTGCATCGCAGTCAGTGGGTATGCCTTTGGCACTGCCGATTGCAGTTTAGACTTAATACGATATCGGGCTCAACATCCAAGCCGTCGTGTCTTGTGTTAACTACATCAGCCAACAGCATCCTCAAATAGGAAGTGATCCCAGCTGTTATCTTTGGGTGGAACTATTCGAAGTTTGCAAGGAATCCAATCTAGTTTATTACCCCTATCGAAAGAAAAAGTTAATCCGCTGGTCTCAATATAAAAAAAAAGTAAATAAATTTAAGTTAATGCTGCCACAAAATTACAAATCATATTTGGATTTAATACGCAATTGCCGAAGAAATTTCCTAGTTTTATTAAAAATAAATCATGGCAGATCAGAGATTCCGTAAACATGAACTATTTCTTCCGATTGGGGAACTAATTTGACTGCTTTGCATGCCTCGAATAGTTCTACCCGGCAAACAAAAGCTGGGATTAATTTTGGCATAAAAATATTCTCATCACATCATTTAATGCTGCTCGAGAGTATCAGAATTACAATTTTTCAACAATTGTGTGCTCAAAACAACATTTGAATAGCCTGGGGTTTATGTCTTGAACTGTTTTTTATTACAACCTGTAAAGAGTTTTATTCGGAGGGTGAGGAGTTTGTATATCTTACAAACATCATTGTCCTTTACTAATATATATGATCTCATCTACGAATATTTCCTGAATTTTCTAAAAGCATTGTGATATTTATCCCACCTGAGCAGCCTGTTTTAATTTATTAATTTTATAGTCTGTTTCTGCTTCATTTCCGCAAGAAACGTAACTCCCAGTAAAAATATTATGTTTCTAATACGATCTATTAAACACTGTTCCCGAGTCATGATCGTTAATTATTTCTTTTTTTTTAATATTTTTTGTTTTCATATCAAACTCTTCTTATTAGATTTTAGTTTGCGTCTCATAAGACACTGATGGTTTATGTGCACTTCTTGCAAGTTGTTTCTCTCCCCTGTCGTCTATGAAAATTTTCTTTGTCCAATAACCAGGTAACCTGATACCCATAACTTTTTCTTCGCCTGCAAGACACCATTCCGTCTAGTTTATTTCCATCGTATTCTCTTTACTTTGATTTTTGAAAGCGGCACAATGAAAAAGACAAACAAAATATTATACAAGATTTATGAAATGGACCAAGTGCGTTGGAAAAATCAATGAAAAACGTTACTAAAGTAACGATCAAATTAAAGACATTTAGTTTAGTAAATTTTTTTCTTTCAACAATGTTGTGGTAAATGCTGTTTAAATAAAATACTTATTAAATTGTTTTGATTAAGCAGCAACATGTTCGAAAACAGATGGGAGGAAGAAAAGAGACCAACAGATTTTATATTAATTTATGCGAAATTAATTATGCGCACTTAAGGAAATGAAGTAAAAAATTTGCAGTTTCTTTCGTTAGTTTTTAAAGAAAAATTTCAACGGATTTGAATAATGGTTTTAGAATAAAAACAGTGGGCGTTTCGGTTTATTAGTTGATTCAAACGTTTTTATTGTTTTTGACCTGCCCATTCATAAAAAAAATTTTGCATCATTCTGCAAATGCAGAGCACAGTGGTTGGTAAGGATATCAAAATATATACAAATAGCTTCTTTATTATTCATAATATTTTTTTTCATTGAATATATATTATTAAGCTTCCTTACAAAAAACTTTTAATTTATATTGCGTACAACATGCATGTTTTCCTGCCTTCACCAATGTGCTGCTCTCTCTGTTAATTATATACAGAATTCACAAAAATTGTATGTCGACATCAGCCAATATCATATAAATTCATTACCACAAGTCATTAATCGAAAATATATTAAATTTATTTACTATTATATTTATCAAGGCAACAAGAAATTTGCATTAAAATGACAAAGATTAAGATTTTATTTGCCATTTTGTGGCCGTAACCAATAGCTTTAATCATATTTAATATAACAAACTATTATTTGTTAAAACAGTCGTAACGAAACAGAGACAGAGTTTTGTTATAATTATATTAACACTATAAAAACCAATCGTTTTAAAATTTGAAATCAAAAATATATACCTAATGGACTATCGATTTTTAGTTTCAAAAGCGACAGTTGTCGATTTTGAAACCGACAGCAGTCATATGTGGCGGAAATGTTCCCTTTGGATAGTTCCATTCCTTCTTGAATTCATACAATTTAAGACTGTGAACAGGTAGTTGCTACGAGCCATCCAATACGGCCTACTTTGACTTTCTTGAATAGCAATTTTCTAGTAAGAAAATATCACATTCTGACGACATGAAACTACCACCATGTGAATATTAACAATCGATAAGTTATCGCCGAAAATATTCCCGATAATTACTTCAAAAGTATCGTAAATATTAAACAGGTCCAAACATTATAATCGTTAAAAAATTTTAAAGTGATTAAATACACACAGAAAGGCAGAAGAACTATTTTCGAAAGCCGCCGCACTTTCATCATCAGTACTCTGTATATGAGTCAGCAAAAAAGTGGTAATAAACAAACAAAATTTACATGAGTACTAATGCCGAAAACATAGCGGCTTTCGAAAACAGTTTTTCTACTCTACTGTCAATTTAAATATATAAAACTTATGTTGACTTTCAAGTGTGCTTTGGAATATATATTATGTTGTACTAAATTCATAAATAGTTCTTAAACAATTCAGGCTAAAGTCTTTAAGGGTCTATGGCATATCTGCTTCCTTCAGTTTATTAATTTTATGATGCACTATGGGGATAATTAACGTTGTTTTTTTTCAAATCACAATATACTTGCGTTCACTGCAATCGATATGATTCTGAATATATATATGAATGAAGTTTTCAATAGGGTTTAGTCAAACGTAAACTTTGATAATATCTCAAACAAATCAAATTAAGTTTTTCCTTCTCAATATTTACATACTATATAATTACACTTTTCAGGATTAACTAAAATCAGACGTTGTAATAACACTAAAACCATTTAGCTGTAAGATTTCTAGTGTTAACAAAACACTCTGCTAAAAATGTTTCTCACAGACTCAATTATCATTCATGTAATTAAGTGAAACACGTTTCAATAAACAAAACATATTAAGCGAAAATCGTTGCAACAACTACAAAACACTCTACATAATCAGTTCTTGTTCTAATGCATGTCAACTTTATTGCAACAAACTTTTCATTAACAACTTTAAACATTTGACAAAAAACATACATTAACACCTTCAGAATATTATATATATATATATATATATATATATATATATATATATATGTATATATATATATATATATATATATATATATCTATTAGTTATGCACAGTTTTAATTTGAATAAAACTAAATAAGGAATTAAAATTTCTTACAAGAACAACAATAACATTAGCGCAGTATCTACACCCACACCTGATGCAAAATGCTGTTTGCCGAGAAATCTAAGCAAACATTTTGCACATAAAAACTTTAATACTTTAATGCTTAAATCTATATTGTTGCATTTATAATGTTGCCAGCATCATATAGTACATGAAGTGGCGCCTTAAAATACAACCTTTACAACAAAAACATAGTGTGACAATGCACCCCAAATTATAGTGAGATGAAGAGTGCAGACATCGGTCGAATGGCGCGAGTGCTAGAATGTTGAATGAATGATTTAACACATGTTTCATTGTTGTTTTGCTTTATCAAAATATTTGCATATATTTTATTGTATATAATTCAAAACTAAAAAGTGCTGCAATAAAAACAACATCAAAATAAGATTTCTCAATTAAAATTCAAATTTAATGCAAAACAAGTGACCAATCCTTAAATGTAAGTCAGCCATTTATGCCGATTTACATATGATTGCAACAAAAACACGACACACAAACATCAAAACAACGACAGCAAAAACTACATGAAACACTAAAATCATGTGGGTCTAAATTTGCAATTTTACCTCATTCATATATTTAAAGGTTAATAATATTAAATCAAAAAGATTGTGGTCAATGGGACTCGCTGGTCTAATCAAATTAGAGATATACTTCATCGTAGGTTATTGTAATAATTTTTAATACCTCTATTATTTACTTTAGGATTATATAAGCTTCTATAATAACACGCGTGGTAGCTAAAGGGTGGTCCAACCGTAATCTACCATGTTAATTGTGCGCCACCTCAAGTTTTCTGCCCAATTTAATATGACATTTCTTAGTTTCAGTGTTTGACACAGTCAATCATGCAGAGCTACAGACTTAAGCAGAGTTTTAATGTGGTGTAACTTTTTTACAAAAATGAGCGTTCATATTAACATGCACTTCATGTCCTTCGCGATAAATGACCATGTCCACAATCGAAGGAATTGAGCCTAAAATCTGTAAGAAATGTAAAAAGGCCTATGCATTATCAACCCGTTCCCGTGGTCTATGAACTAGTGACGCTATCGGGCCTACTTCTTCGAATATGAGGTGGGCCACACAGTTACCGTGAATGGTGTTCGCTATGGCGAAATAAGGACAGACTTATTGTGGCCATATATTGAGAATTTGTCTTGGACGATATGGTTACCAACAGGATCGTGTCACTTGCCACACAGCCAACGAAACAATATTTCTTTTGCATGACAAATTTAATGGTCTTATAATCTCACGTCATGGCGATGGATTTTCTCCTCGGGGACGGGGATATTCAAAAGAAAAAAGAGTACTTCAATAAGCCAAGAATAACTCAAGGGCACATTGACAATATTGAAGATCAATTAAGTCTCAGGGTCATTAAAAATATAGACCATCGGATAGACTTATTCCACCGAAGATGTGGCGAGGATGTTTCGAATAACATGTTGCACACACAATTGTCATTGATCATTCCAAAATATATGAAGACAATTCCTTAAAATCGTTTTGTTTTATTTACAGTTAGCATCGTGCGCACTAATTGGACTACCCTTTACAAATATTTAATTTTCTTAATCTGCAAGTTCTCTTTATTCTTGGGGATTATGAAACACTTTTATAAATTAAAAAAATTTTTGTACAACCCATTGACAATGACATTGATTGGACTACAATTGCTGGTCAAAAGGAGAGCTTAAAATTATGCCATTATCTCATTCAACTTTTAGGTATATCAATACAAACTGTGCACTTACCTCTCAACAGGGCTAAAAGTGTTGACTATTCAATAAAGGCTATAGTAACAGTAGCCGATAAGCCATGGATAACTATAAATGGTTTTTATTACGTGCCAACTTTACTAGACTCATAAACACCAAATGGTAAATATTTTCTAGTGAAAGTAACATACGCCAGATAAAACTAAGTAACGAAGGAAGCATCCCAACAAATGTTGCTCTCAACTTTATAAGATAATTTAAAAATTTTTTTTTATATTAAAAGTCTAGGCAGTCAAGCAGTCATTTAAATAGCCAGACATACAAACAACAGCCGCATAACGAATTGTGTTTGCGTTGTAATGATTTGAAGACTGTCCATACGTGTTAGAAGAAAAACACATCATAAACAAACTGATCGTTAAAATTAAATTTCAGTACAATTCATTAATGTTATTTGCTCTTAACTATCAGCATAGTCTTGTGCCTCTTGAAACAAAAACTCATAGATAATGTTTTATTCTTATCGAATAGGAAACTAAAAAAAAAAAATTAAATACCAACGCAGCCGTTTGTTAAAGTACCTGTTGTGATTTGAGCATGGAAAGTGAAAATATAAGTAACGAAGATGTTGAAATTAGTTTCCTTCGAGAATAATGTTGTCTGACCCAAAACATATCAACCATCAGGTGTCGGTGTATTTTCATTATTTCAAACAAAAGATCTTTCGCTAACCGTTATATATTTTGTACACAGAGAAAAATATCATATCATGGAATAAAATTATTAGTTAAACATCATTTGAATATATATGAACTAAATTTTCCGTGAAGGAAGTTCTAGTTGATGTAAACTAAATTAGTTAAGGTTGCAGTGTGGAATGTTGCTTTTCCCATGATGAGGTTCCGTTTCAGTTAAATTGTTAGACTAGAAAAATAAATTTTATATATACAAATATAAGATGAATATTTCAGAGAAAACTCACAATAAGTTTAATATATATACTTTCAAAACAGAGCAGACGAAGACTGTTTTCGGAAGTCGCTGTACTTCCACTTCAATACGCAAGTATATATTTGTTTACCGCCTTTCATTGAGTTGTTCTGTTAATGTGAAAATAGTGTCAATATTTGTTATTTGAAAATATCTTAGCAATTTCAAATTCTTTATGACCCACTGATTTGAAATCTTATTCCATTAAATATAAAAGGTGGTTCGCCCTTTACGTTCCGGGGTTTAACAAATTCAAACAATTGAGCAACTTCTTAGACCCGTTCAAGAAAATAGGTTCTCAAATCAAAATATATGTGATATATTTTTGTCAGCATAATCGACTTAATATGTCCAACTTAACAAGCAGAGTTGCCGCATTTTGCCAAAAGAGAATCCATTAGTTATTGTGTAAAAGCCGATGCAATCACAAAGATACATTTTTGGGTTCGGCTTATGAGTTAGAAGCGTCATCCGGCCATATTTATTTGCAAAGGAGATCAGCCAAGCTTTTATATGGAATGGTGTTCGCTTTTGCGAGTGGCCAGAAATCAAGGACGATATGTGATCCCAACAGGATGGTAGTGTTTGCTACACAACTAACGAAACTTTCCCCGATGTGAGATAATTTAGCACATTAACGACATTGAACGTCAACTAGATCTACAACAGATGGAATCATGGCACCAAAGCCGTAACGAGCATGTGCTTGATAAGAAAAGACATAAAAATACACAAGAGTATTAATAATGATAAAATTGTTGCTACATTCGAAAGCATCGTTGTTCGCTTTTGTTAAATAAACTGACATATTAAATTGATGTCGTGTACTGTTTGATACTAAGTAATATCATTGACCTACCAATTATTTGTAATACAATATGAATTAAATTACTTCCTTTAAACTCCTTTTTTTCATCAGAAGAGGCGATGATCTTCGTTGCTACTTTTCTAGTGATCTAGATGATAGATCTTATCTGCTATTATGAAATATAAAAACTACGAACCTCGGTCTAAAAATACTAATTGAATATAAATAAGATGAGTATGTAAATACTTAAGATACATTTACATGAATGATTTTCTCTGAGTGTAATCTACATTCAATTAATCCATTTGGTTCAACAATACCTCATCAGTTTCCATCCACTAACTGACCACTAATATTTCAAACATATAGACAAGTCTATTTATTACTCATCTAAACATTAAAAAATTAAATGGATAATTCTGAGATGGCTTACAGTTTTGTTTCTCTCTCTCTTTTTTTTTTTTGGCAACATATGGCTTCAGAGAGGCACTGCGTCTGTTTAATCTTGATAAAATTCTAGCGGCAGGTCTTAGTTAAAGTCAATTAACACGCTACGCTTGTTATAAAGTGTGTTGGCCACGAGTTTTCTTTGACCTACGAGGGTTTGTTGGTAGTTATTTTTGTTAACCATTTAAGGATTTTAATAAATTGAAAAATTTGTTAATTATAGGTTTCGTGTAACCCCCTCACAATTAAGTAGAAAAAAAAAAACAAAAAACTATATATAAAAGGGAACAACACATGGTCATCTTGAAAATTTTCATTACACGGGCAACGTCATTAGGGGTTGTTGTTCGTTGCCTGTTTGTATAGATTTTAATATGAGGGTTTTCATTTTTTTAGATTTTAATGCAAGAAAAACAAGGAATTATAAAAAAACAAATTTATTAAGTTTGACATTTAGATGTTCCCCAATGAATTAATTTCTTTCTGTTTTAAATTCGACTTTATGTTTGCATTCTTGCAAGAGGTCATTATACCAATTTTACTAGAAAAATACTTAAAAGTATTTTGAATTAAAAGTATGTCTATGAAGTCCTTAAGCATATTGAAGGTTTATGTTTGAGGCCAGTAACTTCTTCGTGTACGTGAGCTATTTTAATGAATCTACTGAAATTTTGAGGGAGTGTCCATCAAAAAGGGTTGTGTGCATTTTAGATCCTTTTAGATGTTACACAACAAAGATTTTCGATCGTGTAAAGATAAGATTTAGGACATATAACAAGTTGCCATATGGAGGTTTTTATTGGAATAAGTTACAAGATACAGTTTATGGAACAAAGAGTAACCCGAAGTGTCTTATTGTACTTTAAATGACGCGGATCTTTCTTTCATGAATTGTAATTTTAAAAAATTAGTTCGAAAAATTCTAGAGTTTCAGAAGCTTGTGGGCTCTCGATATCGTATTCAAAATGAATCCCTCAAATTTAATCCCTCAAATAATCAATTTGGAGATATTTTTAAATATAAGAAGAAACAGTTTCTCTATACTCTTAAAACAACAAACGTTTCTATATTTAAATAAAAATTTTCTATTTTCAATCCACAATTTTATTGTTCTCAACAAAATTACCCCATAATAATATATCAACCTGCATAAAAATAATAGAAATTCCTTCCACATTCCCTACATCTAATAGTTTCCCTCAGAAAAACTTTTCATTTCAAATAGATTAAAAACTCAAAATATATTCTACAAAACAAATTATAACAAATTTAAAAAAAAGCGCACACATAACCAACACCTTTAAAAGAGATGTGTGCCCCAATATTAGCAGACATTAAAACCCATTAAATACTTGTCATGATCGTTTTTAGCACACAAGAGAGCAAACTAAGCACCAACTAACTAACTAACTATTTACCGCAAATGTAGATGTTGGTGATCATCATCAACATCATGATAATAATGATGGTATTGAAGCTGATAATCTTCCCCTTCACTACACTAACCAACAAAATAGTTTGGTGACTCCTTTAGCCAAGTACTCGTAAACAGTAAAAAAGAAAATTCAACCAAACATTATAACAAATTGCAATTGACAAGCAAGTCAAGCCATTAAAACGATTTGGGAACAAGATGCGATCAAATTTGTAAACGATCGATATAAAATCACTGTATGAAAGAGTTAGAGAAAGAAAAAAAAACCATGAAATTGATGGCAAGCGATAAAAATTGCTTTGCAGGAGTAGAAGAGTGGCAGGGAACAATTTAATATCAAATGAATTAAAAGCAAATGCTAGTGAAAATGTAAGTGAGCTATAGTTGTAAAAAATTAATATATAATTTATCTGTTGAGTGCACTTTTTTCATAAGAAACTAAACTGGTTTGTAGTAATCGCCAATTTATAGACTTTTGGAGTAAATTCTTAAATTTGCACCAAAAGTGTCCTTCAACCAGAATGAATCTTATTAAAAGCTTTGATGAGAAATGATTACGTATATTATATATTTCAGTTAAAATTGCCTTTTAAAGTAGTATTGAAATGTTTTTAACTGATTCAATTACATTTTTAATAAAACAAAGGCCACAACTCTTGGCCTACTGCAGTAAATGACCACATCTAAAAGACTGCAAATAGCCCACATTAAGTTATAGAAAAGTTACTATTTGCCTTAGCAATACTCCAACTAGCATCCCCAGATTTTAACAAACGTTGATCTTGTAAATCGGAAATATATATCCGCGTATTGAAAAGCATAAATATTGTTAAACTGTTTAGGAAGAAAAGTTGTAGTATCATAAAAACATATCGCATTCGTTCAGGAATACAGTATTAACTTAAAATTATTTTCTTTTATTTTTTTAGCCAAAATAATCACAAATCAAGGTAAGTAAATGATTTCCACTTGCTTTGATTTAATTGAAAAATGTATACATATAAATTTAATCAGACTGTAATCACATGCTTGATAAATTTATCACTTCTATTTACACATTAACTAAAATAATTAAATACAATAATTTTTTCTCGAAATAACAAAAATTTGGCAGATGTTAGATAAATAATAGACTGTGCAAAGCGAAGATTGCGCGCTCGATCCTCTACTCAGTCAAGAAATTGTAACAGAATTTTTATTTACTTCCATACTATTTTCTACATGCACTGCATATGTAAAGCAATATCTCCATAATCACACTACATATAATTGGGACCCGAATGCTGAAAGCCGCAAGAGTTTTGTGACAAATAAACTTAATGTATCTTCAATACTATGAAGCCTTAGATCACGAGTTCTACTCGATACCCAGTCATTAATATGGTATCGAATTTTTCTGTTCCGCATTAGCGATTGATTGAGTTATTTGTTGGCACCTTGTCTCATTGAAGAAGGCATAGCACTGGCCACTAAACAAAACCGACAGTGATTAACAGCGTCTTTTAGTAAAAGATCAGAATAGAAATCCTTCGGAGGTACGCTTCACCGACTCACCAAAATCTAAAAATAGCTACAACAAAATTGTCTATATTCTAATCTGTCCTCTGAACGCCATTTCCTTTTTAGTTTATGAAGAATGAACTACTTATCTGGGGGTCATCCCCTGAGTGCTAAGACAAAAAAGGGACTGTACTCCAAACTTATTCCCGCAGATTGTAAGTGGGAAGTTAAAAAGTTCCTATAATTAAAACACAAAATAAGTATTACAAAACTATGTAGGGATAAGTTTTGTATTCCAGTTTAAAAGAAAAATATGAAGAGATTTATATATGTAAATATAACCAACTTGTGTAGACAATTAAAATAACCACAAAATCTTAAAACAAAAGGATGAAAAAAATAAAAAATAAAAATATCCTTTTGTAGCTCTTAAAATTATATGTAAAGGAGAATTTGATTCTACGTTGATGACATTTCACAAGTGTAAATTGTACGCCCAGACATATTAATGGCATCGATATTAAAAACCCAATAAGAAAAAACATTCGTAAATTTTTTTCTATTATTTTCAACATATTCCAGACTATTTTAAATAAAATTTATACCAAAACCGCATTAAAAATCTTACGGAACTCTGTCAAATTAAAAAGAAAAAAAAACGAACAATAATACGTTGTATTATTAACAACAAGTAGCTTATTTAGCAAAATAATTTGTATAAAGACGACGTGTCTAAATAAATTATGGAACTGCCTGAGGAGCAAAAGAATAAATTAAAGTATACAAAGAACAACTGCTAATAGAACTACCAAATGTAGGGTATTTCAAAAAGAAAAACCCCTTGCGCTACCATCCAACAATCACAACAAAAACAACAAGCATGTCACTTAAAACTTTTTTGAGAAATAAATGAACAAATAACAAATACAACAAGCATTAGGAAATTCAATATCGAAACTTGGATGGATAAGAAGAAATAAACAAACAAAAAAAAAAAAACATATCGATCTACATACGAAATGAAATGAACAACACAAACAACAAAACTTTAGTTGTAATGTTGCAAATACATGAAGTTTTCCTTTTTAATCTATTTGGATGTTACCTCAAAATAAAAGAAACTAAAACTAAAATAAACCATTTAGGATTACGACGATTCATTTTGTTTCTAAGCATTTTAATGCCAAATTTGCTTAAACAGACATGTTTTTTTCTATTCCTCCTTAAGCAAAGAGTTCTGTTGCAATTTCTTGTAGGCTGGTGCATACGAAACCACTTTGGAGCGAAATTTGTAATTGAAAAAACATCAGCATTAATCTTTTAAGTGAATTGAACTTAAGACAAAATTTTGAACTGATATTTTGTAAGATCGCGATAAAGACAATTGTAGAGCAGCACACGTATTAAACAAAAATATTTATTCATAAAATCGATACATATAGATTTATTTAAGCGTACCTGTATGCGAATGCTTGCATACAATCATTTTATAGTCAAGTTGCCAACAACTTTCAGTGCCAAGAAGTTTTGATACTCTACATACGATCATGTGTTTTATGATTTTATTTGAGAGTAATTTAAGACAATTTGAAATGTTTTCATGCACAGAAAGAAGTAGAGATTCGTTTGCAAAAATAAGGAGTTAAAAAGGATCATAGTGACATCATTGATATACTACGATTTAAAAGCATTATGGTTTTGTGCTGAAATTTCATTAGGATAATTTAAACTTTTATCTGACTCGTCTACAAACATGCTATGCTGCTGTGATATGTCCTGATACATCTCCCGACTTTTAATTTATATCGGCGTAGCGTTCTTAGTGCCAATTTTACCCTTTAGAACATATAATTGCATATTTTTACAGTAGATGTATTTAAATTTTTCGTTAATGTTTTAATCTGCCCAGCCAAAAAGGTTGATCGACGTCTGTCGATAACAGTAAAATCCAAATCATACAGGAGTTCTGGCAGACTTTTGATTTGAATTTATCAAAATAAGTGATGCGATTCTAATAGACATTTCTTGGTATCTGATATCTTTTCCCGATATATATATGTTAGAAATTCGGGGTCATTCTTATGAAACATCATAAGAACTCTCATATCTTAGCCCATATTGGTATTATTTTCTGGCAGATGTCTGTCTGAAAGTCTAATTGACTTATCATACAAAAATCTAATTGAATGGACAAAGGACTTTGTAAATAGTTTCTTATTTTTTTTTTATTTATTTCATGAAAAAGGAAATTTACTATTTAAATAAAAATTACTGCCTATATTATGATTTTTTAGGAGTTGTTTCCTCCTGCAATCACATCTGGCAAAAATGAAAAATGGGTTCCGCTTTAAATTTAATTGTTCGAAATAAGAACTATTTCGATATCTTTAAGTACACAGGGAATTTTTGGCTAAACTGTTTTGTGAAGAGCTTGTCCATAGTTTTTAATATTTGGAAAATTCTGCACAACAAATTCTGACAAAAGAATATTATTATTTGTCTTGCAATATTCAATATCAATTCCTTTATTGAAACAAGTCAGTATGAAACTAATTAAATATAATTGAAACTATTTTTAGGTTCAAACTGTTTTCATACAAAAAACAAACCTGCAAGTCGAAGAATTTCATTCATATTTTTAGTGCCACAGAATAATTAATTGTCTTCCTAAAGCATCATCATAGACAAACAATTTTTGAATGTGTAGGGTATCTTCAACATGCAAATCTTTATAATCTTATTGCACTATAATGAATAAACAATAGATTATTACACAATTTATTAAAAATTTACGTACATCTATGAGCCATAAACAAAGAATATAAGATTTTGAAAAGATTTTGTTGCCAAGATATTTAATTTAGTAGTCGATTAAAAGATTAAATACATGATATTTGGTTTAGTTTACCCAAACACAAATTTAATATATCATAGAACACATTCCTTTAGCTACAGATACACATATAATTGAGAATATAGTTTTTAGTTACACCAACGGTTATTTAATTTTATAATTATTTAATAGTCATGTCGACATATCATTAAGATTATCCTTCTATCTCAGGTTGTTTCCAGGATTATATTGAATGGTTATATTGGAATGTTGGATATTGGAACAATATATTCCAAAATCCTAAAGAGTTATTGCAAATTTAAGGTGCTGCCTAAAACACTCATAGTTCAATTGGAAGCAGAGACAAACGATTTCACTACTTTCCATCTATGTTCCTCAGTAATTTTATTCTCATTGTACTAACCGCTCGCAAATTTATTTCCTTAAGTCTTTGAGTTCTACGCGGCGGTAATTAGCCAGATAAATCAATAATCCGATGCCTATAGAACCCTTATTTACCAAATTAAAATTCTAATGCACTACAAAAGAGTTCATCATGACTTTTGATTTAAACATTCTCGCTAAATAAAATGTATTTACCACAATATTTTGTTTTGTATAAATTAAAAATGCTTATTTAGGACCTTGTCTTGAAAACAAAAATATATTTGAAGAGATTTTAAATGTTTACTACTGCTTCGATATATATAAATTTGAAAAACAGCAACCTTTATATTGTAAAATATGCTAAAGTAGACATTAAATATGTTTAAGCCGGAAACGGAAGAGAAATAAGTTTCCTATAATAGTATACACCATAGATACGGCTGAGGAAATTATGCAGGCCTTTAACATCACTAAAAATATCTAAATTTTCAAAAATATATCCAAACAAACGAAACATAAGAGATAATTTACCAAGTAAATAACAGCATTAACAAAAATGTGAAATACTTCAAGACAAATTTTCAATGGTGTTGATGTTAAATTTGTATAATGATCACTGATCATGATGACGTACATGTGATGAACACCATTCCAGCAAACAATCATCAATTACAATTTGGCATACAAAAAAAAAATACAAAAATTAATGAACAACAAATTGCCTGCAAATATGTAACTTTCTCATGCCTACACTCACTCACTTCTTCACTCGCTTCATGCATTCATTTATTGTGTTTTAAGACTTGTGCATGTTTAATTTAATTTTACTTATGTGGCATACAATATGTCACTCAGTCGTCAAATATGCAGCCAGTCAGTCCCACTTTATGTCCATAAGTTGAAATGTGTTTGTTCGTTTTTATTTCCTTTTCATTTGATTGAGGTTTTTGTATGAATCTAAATAATACAAAAGCAGTTGGTCAAAATTTTCTGTTTGAAAGGTAACAATTGCAGAGTTCGAAGAAAGAAAATACTATTAGCAATATGTCTATGTATGTGTAAGTACGCAGTTATATAAATTTTTCAAAAATTGTTATTTAATATCAGTTATAGGATATTTAATATGCAGGCATTTCACTCATGCTAACAGCAACTAGTCCGTGAGTCTTTCTCCCATTGTGTTGGAAAACTTTGCAAACTCGTACTTAATAGAGAGAATTACGTAATATTTATAATTAGAAAATTTTTCAGACAAAAAAAAAAACAATTTATTAGCCCTGTTACAGAGTATAGTTTCATTGAGAAACGGATTTCATTCCATAGTTTGGCTTTTTAGAAAACGAAAACCGAAACATTTTTTCGGAATGAAACTATTGTCAATATCAAGAACGAAATTATTAATTCCTGGTCTTATAGCACAAATAAATTTTTGACAAATCTTTTAACAGTAAATAAATTAGATTTTAATAAAATTGCTTAGGAACAAAATCATTCAATAATTTTAAGAATGTATTTTTGAAAGAGTACTTTTAAAAAAAATTTTAAGAAAAAGTAAAATTATTAGAATCGATTAATGCTGCATTTTAGTATTTCATATTACTAGGAAGGCTTCTCTATTCTCTTAGTAATAGTTAATAACTCAGTAATTAATATTATTTTAATTAAACCATTTAATAACATTAACAATAACTGATCATAAATTCGTGTACTAGTTTTCGAACTTGTCTTAGAATATTAACAATAAAAAATTTACAGTGCACTTGTTGTTGACATGCATTCGTAATATGATCCTCTGTCATATTATGCTGGAGTTAGTTTTGCTAAATAATTATGGTGATGCAACATGATAACATCGTTGTCGTTTAAAGTTTTTTTTCGGATGGACAAAAGAGATTGCAATTCTACCCACTACAAATAAATTCGAGCGGCATCAATCTCATTCCGAATGGAATCTGTGATATGACTGTACATTCACTATGAATTCAATGGCAGCATATTTTAAATTCGTTCGATCTAGAAAAATAAGAATGACAAGATTATTAATGTGACACTATAGGATGCATTTTTTCTAATTAGGAAATGTTTCGAAACTGACTTCAAGTTATTTCTTTTTAAAAAGAACACACTGATAAAAGAAAGGGAGTGTTGTATGAAAAAAAAAACTTTTTATGTCTATAAAACAATATTCGTAAGCCTCTTATGTACTGATTCTTTTTTCCCCAAGTCTTACTAAAAAATTCAAAGTGATCAATTGAGGGGTTTTAGCTAGTTCCTAAGCGCATTTCACTGGAGCTAATACAGATCATCAGGGAACCTTTACCCAACATTCTTAGAATAACTAAAGATATTTATTTCAAACTTCCGCTTTAATATATGAGAAATTAAGATTTTACTAAACAAATAAAACTTTCTTATTGGCTTCACATAAAAATGGTAAAAACTTTATTCATAAACAAAAAACAACTGCTTTTCATTTAGTGTACGATTACATAAAAACCGCACGTGAAACATGTGAATATAGTGAAAATTCAATAAAAATCCACGCATAAGTACGCCTATAAGTTTTCTCAAAATCTCACTTTGCAACCACAACACACATAAACAAAATGAGGAAGGTGAAAATTAAAAGAAAAAAAATACGGATAAACCATTAAAAAAGAAAGGTTTACCAACGGTTATTGTTTTATATTTTGAATGAATTGAAAACGTCATCAGCAGCTTTTGTTTTCTGTTGCCGAATGGTCTCATGCCTGTTTGATCTTTTTGCATATAGTCATAGGCGTCGAAAGTGTATTTTTATGGGAGTGTTTCCACTGCTGCTGCCTTTTTAGTCTTCAACTAGCACTCAGGGGATGAATACTATATATGAAGTGCATTGTCTGAGAAAGGAAGGGATAGTGTTAAGAGAACAGATGAAAACTGATTCGGAGATAGAGAACTTCGTTGTAGCTATTTTTACTAATTCACCGATGAAACAGAGCGCTACATTCTGCTTTTTTAGGACATGACGGGGCTAGTCGCTGTAGGTAATGGAAGCTGACTTGCTGTAGCTTTGCCTTCATCTTTGGGGCAGGAAAACAACAATTAATACAATCCTGCAATAATGCAGGTGAGAAAAATTCGACACTATTTTATCACTGAGTGCAGAGTCGACTCGGGACCGTAGGCGATATTCTCAACAGCATCCTTAAATTTTCGTTAAGAACCATTTTTATCCTTCGGAAACAATTCCAACTCCGCCAATGCCTACATTGAAGTAACAATTGTTGCGGCAAATGTTGATGCTACTACATATTATTACCATTTTTGTTGCTGTTTTCATGTAGTAACATCTTCGCTAAAAAATGGAAAATTGGTTTGCATGACAACGCTAACAAATTGTCTTCAACATACAAGAAATAAAAATAGAAAAAAACAAATCATCGTTACTGATCAATGATGGATGCTAATTTGCTGTAGATATTGTTGTATTTGATCGTAACATTTTTTCTTTTTTCTGTGACTTTTGCTAGAGGCGATGTATTGATGGTGTTAAACAAATCCATGTAATAAAATAACAATAAAATTAATTTAAATGCAAAAATGACATCGCCAAGACTGTAGAAATAATATGTAAAATTGTCTGATAAGCCTGCGATTGTCTGGTGAAATATTTATGCACCATCTTTAAATACGTTATTTATATAATCGTTTTGTTTATTTTTGGCAATTTGTTTAAAGAGTTTTTGAAAAATTTGCATTTTTCAAAACATGTAAACAATTTTGTGCTTTTCTTTCATATATTGTTGAGCTAAAGCAATTGCAAGCTTAAAATATTTTTCGCTTATAGTTATAAATTGCAGCAATTTAATTACTAATTTATAGCAATTCTGATTAAGTTTACCAAAGAAGGTGCAGTTTATTCGAAAGGAGGTGAAACCAAAAACTGTTGTGGAATATAATTCTTAATATTTAGACCAAAACTTAGAAGAAGATAAATTATGATTAATTAATGTTTAAGTCTACAAACAATTTCTCTTGTTTTATAAGAAGCATATAAAAAAATATTGAACTTCCGTAAGGAAACAGGTCCATACAAACGGTATAAAATTGCTTGCTCTATACATCGCTAAAGCTGACCACGCTGTCTGGAAAAAGCTATAGCTTTTAAAGCAAGAAATAGTTTTTTATATATAGACGTCTTCCCCTATTTTATTATATGAACTTGAAAATTAATTTAAAAGCACTACTGAAGCCACATCAAACATTCCGGATTCTTAGAATAAGATTTAATAGAACTAGTGGCTGATTTTTTTTTTTAAGAGATTTAAGACTTACTGAAATAATGACAATTTGATCTGAACCATTTTATCTCGCAAGTATTAATAAAATGACTGATGATGACTTTTCATTGATATTTCGCATGAAAGTGCAAAAAAGAATTTGTTTTATCCTGGCACACATGATATCTTTCTTACATGTAATTCCTCAAGTTTTGAACTCAAATTTAATTATGCATGTCTGTTCAGAAGATTAAAAATATTTTGTCACAAACAAAGTTTCTATTTGTCATAAAGAGCGGTTTTGCTTGCAAATCTTATTCAAATAATATTTTTATGTTTCAAAATTCTAAACAATCTGGGACATCGTGTTATAAATAATGAGAATAATTTCAGTGTTCCAATAAACAAGAAAGAAAGAAAGAAGTTGATCGAAATTTGTGGCGTTAGCCTTTTTCTAATATGTGCGCAACATATATTTCTCTTAAGCGCTTTGCGCATTCTGGAAATAAGCTACCGCTCTTGTTAAATGCTGAGCCCAATTTTGTAAATTTTTGAAGATAAATTTACCTATTTAACGCGGATAATGACTGTATCCAATATAAATAAACACATTTTATTTAAATGTTAATCCGTTGTCTTTATTGTTTTAAATTATTGATTGTTGCAACAGATCTAGAATGTGATCAAGTCTCCAACTGTTTGTTTACATCCCGCAGGACGAAATTGTGTGGATATTTTATCACATTATAATAAATAAAAATTATTGAAATTCTTTAACAAAAACAGATTTAAACGCACAACAAAACCACAGACCACTTTTACATTTATCATGGCCAACATCTCAACATCAATAATTATTTGATCAGCTTTTAAAAGTTATTAAACAAAAAAATTAAAGAATTAAATTAAAAAAATTAAATTATCTCTAAACTAACAGTGTTGCATTTTTTCACGAATTTATGAAATCATAGCGCCCATTTGGAATGAATCTACCTGGTATTCATATGCCCTGATTCATATCAAATAAAACTGTTTTTTAATCTTTTCCAAAAGTTTTTAAGGCCCTGCTATGAGTTTGCTTCAGTAATTCACAGTCTATTTTTAAACGTTTTAATACAATATAAGACGTCTTTTTATCTTGTGTATTAGATTGAAGTCTACTGGTGATTAGATCTAAGAGGCAATAAATTGCAGGCAACAGCATAGAGATCAAATATTTAATAAATTACCTGAAATAATATTTCACACAAATTACATTGAATAGAAATATATATATATATATATATATATATATATATATATATATATACCGTGTTTTCTCTAGGGTAGTATGACAAAATTTACGTTATTTTCCAATACCAAATCAATTGCCAACACTTTTACTTACCACCAAAAATAATGTGTGTCAAGCAGATGCAAAGAAGAGCAAAAAAATTGAACTAATTTCGTGATTTCGCCGTTTCATAAATATTTAATCTTTACACGTCTTACGCCATTCACGCATTGATGTATTCACATGACGTAGAAATATTACAACAACTTACATGAGATGGATGTATTTAAAGCAAAACACAAATAATAAAATTCAAATTATTTTCTTTCACTGCCGTAAACCCAAAATGCCCAAAATATTTTATCTTATCCAACTGACACACAGGGTTCGATGTAGTTTTTATGTTAATTGTCCAGAAATAAACTAGTTTCCTTAACATCAGCTTATTTAGTTATTCATGCATAATGATGCGACGAAATGTTTTGCCATCGTTTCCCATTTTTCATAAAGTGTAAGAGACAAAGTTTTTCGATTTCCGGTAGGATGGTTTTTAAAGTGCATTTATTAAATGATCTTTCTTTTTTCTTGATGTAAACGACTATTCAATTGTGTGCCTCTTGATCACAGAGTTTTATATTACGGAAGTGATTTTAATTAGAACTCTAAAATAATTTGCATAATATCTCGAAATCGATTAATGCATGTTTAGAAACACATATTATATCTTTTTTTTATTCTCTTAGAAAGTATTAGATTAAAATAAATGAATATCAGTCATTGGCAGGTAAATTGAATGAAATATTTTCATGATATCCGGTTACTTACTTTTGATTACTGTTGTGATTTTTTCCTTAAGGATCAATTTAATGGAATCATGTTAATGAAATGTAATGCTTCCTTAAGTCATAATATGAAAGTGTTAATGGAATAAATTGATTGGATGCTAGAAGTGTGTGTGAATATGTGTGTGGTTTTCATGAACAAACACCATTTATATGTTAAAATAATTTTTTCTCATTTCCGGTAAAAACAAATAAAAACACTTTTCTCAAAACTATTTGATAAGTTGTCAAAGAACTACACCTCAATAGCTGCACCCGACTTTTAGTTGTAGGAATAATTTTTATCTAGATCGGTGTCGTACTGATTTACAATTTAATACAATTAAAACGCCTTTTGTAGAGAGTTATCCGTTTTATAGTTTCTTAAAAGCCTGTAAAGTACATATAGTAAGTGGTTTATCATATACGAGTATGGATCGTTTGTTAAATGAAAAACACCTACTTATAAATGTGCTGGTTCAAACAATTGTTACGGGGGGCTCTGGCTGGCATAATCGATTAAGATCCTTGTAAGATCAAAACCCAAAATATCGCTTCTATTGAAGTTTAAAGGATAACTCCAATTTGTCTATTTCGCAGAGTTCTAAGCAATTGGACATATCATATTCCTTTTATTTACATGAAGTGTAGCTCACTTAACATATAAAGCCACCTGATCATTCCCAGCTTCTTTGGCGTGGAGATGCGGCTTCTTGAACAAAATTTGATTTAGTGGTAAAACTTATTTCTCACTATACCTCTACGTCAACGAGGTAAATTGTCACATATGCCTTTTATTGCGTGATGGTGTTAGTCGAAATTAATTCTTCAAGAACTGTTTTTGCTTGCTGTCTGTAGAATTATGGGTTCAATTCTCGCCAGAGACTCTTAATGTTTTCTGCAGAAAACGAGTTGTGTTTGGTATAAAAATTTTAAGAAAGCTTTCACTGTCATGAGGCACTAAGATTTTTAGAGAAAAAGTTTTCAAAGCCAATATATTATAAAATCAATATTGTCATTCAATCAATTTGAACGATTTCGCCAGAAATATATAATTCCCCAATAGCATTCAAAATAGGTATTCAGTTTCACACAAACTGACTCCGTTGAATTTTTCTTAAAATAAACCAAAACGAGCATCAGGATAACAAATAATCTCTGTAGCTGGATTAAAGGAAAGAAAACACTCAATGAAGCTGAAAACCGCAGCTCTAAGATTAATATATCTCAACAACAACAAAATAAAGATTTAATTGCAAAGGATTTAGAAAAACTCTTTAAAGAAAACATGTTTACGCAACACAACAAAGAATCAAAATCCCAATTACAAGAGATTTTTAAATATAAAATTGAATTTTTTAATATTTTTTGCAAACAAAAATTATTTTTATAAAAGTTTATCCATGAAGCGTTTATATCCAACAACAAAAAATAAATTATTGAGTGAGGAGAAATTGTTAAACATGAATTTATAACATAAACCTTTGATCTGCCGTCATACCAAACAGAACCTTTCGCCCAACTAACACAATCAATGTTGCAGTTGCAGTTTTACTTGAACTGGGTCAACAGCCAGAACGAATCCCAGATTTATTTCTTGTTAAAATCCATCCATCCATATTAAAACTCATGAGACATTTTTTTCCAGTTTATTTCTTTTTTTTTGTTATTTAATTTTTAACCCCTAAAGACGACTTGTCGTCTGGATTTTTGGTAGACTAAAGGACGACAGGTACTTTGCACAAGCAACAGCCTAATAGTGTAAATGTGTTAGTAGTTTTGGTTATTGTGTTAACGAATTTTGCTACTGGCCTAAATATTGATGATCAAGATAATAATCATGTCGCCCCTTCTTTGTCATCCGCATACTGATCATCATGAGCATCATCATCTTCATCATGTGCAATAATGTTGCACATGTTGCAACCGAATGTTTTGCAGCTAACAAGACCATCAAGGTGTTGGCGTCAATATCTCATTGCACATATAGAATTAAAAAGTGCATTAAACAACATGCCTTTAAGAACGGAAATATCAGTGTATGTGTATGAGTTTGGTCCTGTTCCACATTATGTTGCTCACACTCGCTCATGCACTGTCAATGAATTACCGTAATTCTATTGTTTATGCATCTTTTGTGATTGCTTTTTCTTGCCATTATTTTATTTTTTGTTACTTTGGAATTCATGCAATTCATTCTATTGTTTAGTGCGGTATTAACTCGATTTGTTACAATTTCTTTAAGATCTTTTGTGATTCATTATCATGATGATCGTTACTTTTTTATGTTGATTTCTAAGAATTTTTAAAACTCAGACCATTTTATGCAATCTTTGCTCTGGTCTTTTGTCGTACTTCTGTTTTTTTTTTGTGTCATTTATAAAGAATTTGCTAAAAATTGTTTTTATAAAATAGTTTATATTTGCAAGGTGTTAACTTGTCTCTTAAGCAATTGTCTAAAACAAAGGTGTATTGCAGAATGCATACAGAGTTTTTCTCAGAAATTTCAGTTGTTGTTTATTTTAGGAATTTCAGGTGACAACACGTCTAATCGATTTTGCTGGCTAAAGGTGTTTCAATAAATAAATATGGAGGATGTATGTAGGCAGATTTTTAGAAATATTTTTAATAAAAATTCGGTATATTCTACTAACTCACAGGTTTTCTTTTTTTTGCAGTCGGTGGTTCAAATATTGTTTCTGGCCTTTAAATGGCGCACAAGATACTCAAATTCTTTTAAACAAGGAGCATCCTTTAATCTCATGATTAATTTAGTCTACAATTTTGATAATATCTTGAATGTATTTGTAATACTCAAACTTTTTTTAATATTTTTCTAGTTTTAAATAGAAATGAAATTAAGTAACTAAGTTAAAAGTTATTTTGAAAGAATGTTTAATTCTGCCATGTGGAATATTTTTTATATTTTCTATAATCATCAAACTAGCAGAACGCATCAATACTGAATTCGAGGCCGTTGCGCCAAGTTATTAACGTTCCCTGCTAAATGCTTTCAATTCTTAAGGCGGTTCTAGTCAGTAGGAATATCAAGTATTTAACCACTGAATTATTGAAAATGTATTATTAGATTCTCTTTTATTTATTATTAAATTAATTTACCTCCGTTTAGTACGATATACTCCAAATTCCATGGATTCCATTTTAGAGCCTTTTAAATAATTTTCAATTTATAAATTTAATTCTGTTTATAAATGGTCAAATTTTCTAAAACCATTTTACTAAGATATAATTCTCAGCCATTTTCTATAGAAACGTCAGACTTAAATAATATGTAGGGTTAATTATTTCTCTGAAATTGTTAAAAATTACTGATCGATTGTTGCCGATACTTTGCGTCTAATCTTTAATATAGACGAAAGAAAGATATATATTACATCAGTCTAATAAAAATTTGCATTATGTGAGGTCACTTCAAAATATTTGGCTAATGGTTAAATTTTGAGGTTTACTTACATTCGATTGGCGTTTTTTTTTAATGTTAATAGAATCATCTCGAACACATGCCAACAGCTTCAGCTATTTATCTTAAATAAGTTCGTATGAGAGAGTAGAATTATTTTTTGCTGTTCAATAAAATGAAGCACAACGTGCTTATACTGTCAGTTAGAAAAGAAGTAGACGTTTTTCAAAAGATGTTGAGAAAATGTGTGAGACAACACTCATTATGAACGGCCCAGTATACAAACGGCCAATTAAAAATGATTGAAAACGTAAAGAAAATGTTTGCAAAAAATCTTCGATTCACTACGTTGTCATAACGCTCGAATACCAATGCACTCTTTCGAATACCACTTTTTTCAATAATATTGGGCATGTGGCAACGGAATTCATTTCAAAATGGCTGAATTTGGCCCTTAAAAAACTCAGTACGTTACAGCACCTTATCGTGCACTAACCGCCGCATTCAATATATTTTATCATTTTGTGACTATAGCAGATAAGAAGCCAGAATCACTAAGAGAGGAAAAAGTGTAGATAAGAACTGCTTCGGGGATAAGAAAAACCGATGGCATTTTACCTTAATAAAAATATATCAGCACATAATTGAAAATAAAGAGTTTAAAAAATGACAATTGCCAAAAATGTGTACTAATTTTAAAATTAAAATTGTTGTTGTTCTCTATTTCTCTTCCAACAATAATTAGAGCCAGAAAAGAGCCAACTAATTTTAAAAACGAAAGAGAATAAAAAAGGAAAAGTGATCAGTGAGTTTTTGTTATGACTTTGATGTTTGTTTTAAGCTTCTCACTTATCAAATTGGAAGTCTGAAATAATATCTTCAGTTATCCTAAGAAATGTTGCGTAAAGGTTCTCTGATGATCTGCATTAGCCCCAGCGATATGCGCACAGGAACTAGCTAAAACCTCTCAATTGATTTGATTGAATTTTTTAGTAAGATTTTGGGAAAAAATAATCAGCACGTTACTAAAAATAAAGAGTTTAAAAGTTTATATATATTTTAGATAAATAAAATATACCTTGTGCTGCGAACAAACCTCGTGTGTATACAAAAATAACACGCAAATAGAAAAATAGTAAAACATTGTAAGAAATTTCAGTGAAATCAGAGGTTTTTGCAGATGAATTCTTCAAGCAAAAACTGAAGAAATTAAATTGTTTGATAAAATTAGATAGAATACACCGAAACAATTTTCGTTCGAAAAATATTGTACTAAAATTGTTGACATTCAAATTGTTGTCACTTGTGGCCTCGCTTTAAGTTTACAAACACGATGTTTCTTTTCTAAAAGGTTCGCTTAGAAGCAAGTCTAATTAAATATCGTATCTACAGTTGATTGGCTTTATAAAAAATATGTTAACAACCTCAAATCTATTAACTATTCAAGCTGAAAATTTTTTCATTAAAGTACAGCTACTTAATATTAAAAGTTGTATTAATAAACGGGGTTAATTACCTAACCAGGAAACTTAATACTCAACTTTCTTTACCAACTTTTCTTTTTGATCGCAAAACACTGCAACGAAATGCAGCGTACAGTCAAATGCAAAATAGTCAACAAAAAAAAAACTTTTTCCACATGGCAAATAATTAAAGATAATACAAGTCATTTTCTGTTGTTGCCTGCACTTAGTTTTATTATTGTTGTTGTTGCTGTTATCCACTGAAATGTTGTACTACATACTTAAAGTATGTATTTTTAGTTATTTGAGTTAAATCAGTTGTAATCTGATATTGTCTTGTTAAAAACCACAATTAACAGTTTCAATAGAAAATCACCAGCCAGCTTTTCTCGGTGTTTTTAAGCTTTTCTTAAACACACACACACACATTCATTTGTTTCTCTTTCTGTATCTTTCTCTCTCTCTCTCTGTTCCTAACACAACATGACTTTACCACAGATTTGACGTGATCAGATGAATGAAAACATAGAAGAAAACAACATCAGGAATATCTAAAGCAAAAGGGTCTGCTTTTTGTTAAATTTTTCTTTTCTTTTTTTGCATATTTGCAATTTTACCAAAGTTGCAAACAACTTGTCTTTATTGTCTATCAGTCAGTCAGTCCGTCAGTCAAGTAAGTTAGTTTTTTCTTCTTTCAGCCGTTTTCATCGTCTTTATAAGATTTCACATGTTACTTTTGCATTTAGAAGATGAAAAACGAAACAACTACAACAATCGATATGTCATTTTTATATAAAACCGCCCATCAATTGGAGATGATGTTGGTTTTTTTTTTGTTTTTGTACAGAACAATCATGATGAAATAGCGATGATCATGATCACTATTATCTGCTGAAGGAAAGCTTAAACAAAAAGCATGTTTTCTTGTTAGAACAGCAACAAAAACAACAACAACAAAAAGAGCATTTAACATCGTATTGACAACTTTAACGACATGCACTTTGACAAGTAACAATTTTTTTATCAGCATTTGCAAATCAGCTAAGAAGAAGAAATCTTAAGAAAATGCTCTCTCTCTCTCGTTATTCTGCCATTGAGGTATTTGAGCGAAGGCACGTTGCATGTCGATTTGCGGTGTTTTATTTTTCTTCACTGTGATTTTCTTCCTTCTTTCACATTGTGTGCCGTAAATATTGTTCCAAATGACATGTTGCTGTTGAAGTTTAGTCGTAGTGGCAACTTACAGTGAAGTTATTTTTTAATTTAGCACAAATTCAATTTATAGTAAAATCTAATACATATATTATGCGCCAGAATTGGGAGCGCCTGCACCTACCCCATCTAATCGCAGCATCTTGAGCAGAAGCGTGCAATATCCTGATCGGAGAAACGTAAATCGAACATTTGAAAATATATGAGATGGATATAACTAAAAAATTATTCTGTAAGTTTCAAAACAAAACTTCTGGATTTATATTTATCCTTGTGAATTCTTTGGACAAAAATATTTCTACAGTGACCTTAAGGGAAAGATATCTCTTTAAACGCGCTTTTCTCGGTTATTTTATTGTTTTTTTTCGCTATGATTATATTGCGGCAAAGGCTCGATGTATATTACAATTTTACTAACAAAATCTTTTCAAAACGATATTTATTGAATGTATTAAAATTTTTCTCCGTGTACTTACAAGCAATTTTCAATAGCTGTGGTGTTTTCATCTGTTCATTTGCTGATGAAACCAATATGACAGTTACAAAGTGTAATTCTAAACTTCTATCTCTTTAATTTAGTAGCCTGAAGACATTCCAAGAGTTAAGTTGAGACTATTCAATGTCTCCTTGTTATAATGACATATAGAATTTGTGCCGTTAAGGTCACAACCGCAGAAACAACATGTTTACTTGCAATTATATACTCGTTTGTACAAGAAAATATATTAGGATGAATGTATTAATTGTTCTTGTATTTATAAATTATATTATTAATAACAGACAGGTTTACTTAACAGCAAAGGCATTATTATTAACAATATCCAGATAATTGTGAAGTTATTTTACTTACTCAAAACTGGAAGTTATTTTGTAGTTTTTGAAAATGTTAGAGTTTCATTTATTTAAATATAATTTATTTATAAAATATAATTGATTTAAAAGGCATTCATGAAACATTTCTATGAAATAAATTGATAGTTATGAATAACTAATAATTATTTGTATAAATGGGCGCTAATTTCTAGAGGTCTGCAGTTGATTTAATATATAAAATTTATGCTGACAATTATCACGGAAATGTTTTTGGCATCAGAGGTTTTGCAGTCACCGACTTTTCCTAACTACTTTCACAAATTATTAGAAAATATAGTCTTGAATGAAAATTCCGAAAGAATACAATGAGCTCAGCCCAACAATACTTTTTGTATATATATTTTGTATGCTTGGTAGCTCTCGCAGTGTATCGAAGTTAAGAGTACGGAAAGAATGTAGAAGTGGTGCAGTGTCGCAAGTTACCGAGAGAAGCATTAATCGCAACTTCATATATTCTAGAGTGTGCAGATAAAAATAGGTCAAGCGTATTTTGTTAGTGCCCTTCAATTTTTGTAATATGTGTTGTTTCATTAACTAATTGCCCAAGAAGATTGTGAGCGGCGAACAACTCAGCAAAATGGCTTTTTGAGGTTTTATGGCTCGATTGGTTAGGCCAAGATGTGTAGCATCTCATTTATTTGGACTTTTATAAAGAGGCTTGAAATGTAAATAGTACGTACAACAGCGACAGGAGCTGATAATTAGGCAAATGAAAATACTGTGTGTCAGCATTCTCATGTGTGTTTCACCCACAGCAAGAGCTTCCTGCTGATGAAGGCAACCGTGGCAAACCAAAAAACATCAGCCAAACAGCAGTTAATTTGCTCTGTAATCTAGAGTTTAGATTTCGACTTTTTTTATCACCATATTACGATGGCTAAATTCACAACTGCTTTTTGAAACATACGAAATAAGATAACAATTTTAACAGCAGCTCAATGAAATTTCAAATATTTTCTGGGTCATTTGAGTGTCGTCTATATCAAAAGTATTTTATTCTGAAGTTAATCAATTATCTTTTCGAAAATCACTTAATAACTTAAAAGTTAATAAATTAACTCACAAACAAACGATGAGTGATTCCTTAAAAACATTATGACCCTTCATAAACTCCACATAAGGAATGAAGGTTAGTAAATATTACTGCTTCATTACTGAAGACTTATGAAAATAAAATTTGTAAATGATCAACATTATAAATATAAACATTCATTTACATACATTCATGCAGTAAAATCAACAAAACCAGATGGAAAATTCCCGTGTGTAAATAATATATTCATTTTAGTTTTCTAAAAATGAATCACTCCTTTGGGTAAAATTTAAAAAATATAAGAGCAGTTCGAAAAAAATTAATATTTATTCAATAAATATCAGTAAATAAATAAAAAATACTTAATCTACAAAATAAATATAAAAAGAATATTATTAAAAACAACTTAACGTATGAAAAAAATATTAAAAATAAATTTTTTGGGTTATGCTGTCAATTTGTGGATAATTTACACTGAAAATAAAATTAAAACAAAAGACTAGAATTTAAACTCAATGCTATGAAATGTATAAGAAATTAATTAATTTTACAATCGTAATAATACTATAACAAAACAGCACCTTTAATTAATACTTACAACAAAACAAAGTTTATGAAAATTACTATTCTAAATAAAATAAAATAATTAACTAAAATTAATTTATTAAAATATGTCATCCTTTCCAGCGGAATGTTTAACTTTAACACTTAACTTTAGTGAGACTTTCTTTGTCTTCCTTGAGATTGGGACTTTGTAGTCCTTGTTTTAGCCTGTGGGCAGCGTGGTTGATGACAGTGGTCAGACAATTGTTATGGTACAATTGGAACTGGCATGTTTGTTGAGCAAAGACATACGCGAGAATGATTTGCCGCACACTTTACAGGCGTATTTTTTCACTTCCACATGAGTTTGCTGATGGGCTCTCAAATTAGAACGATCAGCAAAAGAACGTGGACAGTCGTGGCATTGGAATGGTTTCTCGCCAGTGTGAGTGCGTATGTGGCCTTGCAAAAGCCAAGGACGAGAAAAGGCTTTGCCACAGATGGGACATTTACAAGGCAGAGTATGTGTACGGATATGCATTTTTAAGGCTCCCATGGTGGTATAAAGTTTTCCGCACTCTTTGCATGCATGCATCTTCTTCTCCTGATTACATGCTGCAGCTGGACAGTGAAATTGTTGATGCTTCGACAAACCCATTGAGGTTGAGTACATCTTGTTGCATTTGTCGCATTTGAAGCGATAGTTTTTGCTGATCGTGCTCGATACGGCTGATGAAGGCGATGAACTGTTGTCCGAAGACGTAGAAGAGTTTTTTGAATGATGGCTGGGTGCTTCATCGAACATGTGGTAGAGAGCAGGCAAAGGGATATCACTGCGCACTGAAAGATCCTCTGGCTCTGAGTCTTCGTCTGAGCTGGGACTTAAGGGCGGAGTAATGTGTTGATAGCTGCATGCGGATTGTGGTGATGCTGGCGAAATATTTGACGATGCTGGTGACGGATATATGGATGAAGCATGTGGCTGATATGTATTCCAAACTGTAGTCATGGGACTGCAACCGGCAGCCTTTACAAAGGCCGATTTGTAGGGATTGTTGGTATAACCATTGGTCGCCGCTGTTAGTCCCCTTAAATGAATATCAGTTAGTTCCATGCTAGAGTCTGCCTCACATGGCGGAGATAACATGACAGAAGTTCCAGACAAGTCATGAGGTGGCGATTCATACTGATTATCCAAAGATTTCGATGACGATTTGTTGGATAAATTTAAAACATATTCACATTTGGCAGTGCTTCGAACACATTCACGTTTGGCAGGAACGACATAGTCTTCACAAACACCAGAAGCTTTGCGTTTCAGTGATAAATCTTGGGGTTGATCATTTCTTTCACTCACATTTGACACTTTTATCAAGGCCAAGGCTTCTACTTGTTCATAGTATGCCGCAGGCTGTTGTTTTAGAAGTTCATCATCGTCTTTAACAAAAATTATAGGACGTTTTTTTAGTGGACAGCTCTTGTAGTTTGTGGTCATTTTATTTTTAATTTAAGTGTTTGTATATAATAAAAACAAACCTTAAAAATAAACAAAAACTCAACGTACTTTCTCTCGAATTATTCTCTTTAATGAATTCACACTGAATGTCGATCAGCAGACTTGTGTACGGTTTCAGCGTTTGAGCTGCTATGACAGGTTAGCTCTTTCCGCTTCCCTTTATATGGCAACTCTCAGGCAGAAGAATGGTGGTGGGCTTCTTAAATGGATTTTCGTTAGCACACGTGAATATATTTTATCACTTTATGACTCGTTTCTACTTTATCTCTCTTGTTTTCTCTCCCTTAGTTGTGTCTTTAAAGGGCTGGTGCTGCTGCTGCTGCTGCTGCTGTTGCCTTTTGATATTCTACCTGTGTTCAAATAATTCTCTGGGTGTGCGTGTATGTATGTGTCTTTCTTTATTTGGAAGCATGAGGGAGAATTTATATGCAGCAATCAAAATAAAACTATATTTACATGGGGAACTTTTTTTTCACTTCATAGTGGAAAATACGTCAGAGTACTTGAATGCCATGGTAATCACAGAAACTTACCTCAATCTGTTCGAGCAGCAACGCAGGTAGCCACAGTTTAAACGTTGCAGTTTTTTATTAAAAAAAAATAATTTTACCTTATAAGAGAATTCTTTTTTTTTATAATATGCAAAATATTTATGAATGTGTGATTAAAATTGGCAAGTAATTTGCTCAAGTGAGTGAAATTAAATGTAAAAGATGTAAAATTCATTTGCATGTTCGAGCTCAAAAAATATATATATTTTATGCAGATATTTGTTCTATTATATATCGATTTCAGAAACTTTGGGAAAAACCTTGCATATTTTTTCTCTGGCATACTTATAATGGAATGCGTGTTCTTGGAACATATTTAGGCTTTCTTTTAGTTTTTCATTATTTTTTTTTAATTACCTTAAGTGTATGTATTTGATAACAGTTTTATGACTTGAATTTGGTTCTTAATTTATACATTTAATTCATATGAATCCGCTGACTATCACGTTTGTCTCAAGTTGCTGATAATTCCTGAAAATTCAATTAAATAAAACTGCCACAAAAAAAAATTGTGAAAATCGTAAAGAGATCGTTTGACTATACATAAATAAAACGTTCCATAACGTGATAATAGTAGAACAACTTATAATTAATTTAAAATGAAGTAAAATAATTCTTCAATTTTAATTATGTGCTTCTTTTTTCCCAAAATCTTATTTAAAAAATTCAAATTGTTCAGTTGAGGTGTTTTAGCTAGTTCCTATGCGCATTTCACTGGGGCTAATGCAGATCATCAAGGAAACTTGACCCAACATTACTAAGTGAAAAGCTTTGAAACCAAATATCAAAGTCACAACAAGAACTCACTGATCAATTTTACTTTTTTATTTTATTACGTTTTACTCTACAACTGGTTGATTTTTTGCCTACTCAAATTGTTGGTGTAAGAGAAATAAAGAACAACAATCATTGTTTTAATATAAAAACAATTTATTTAGAGTGTTGACAACATAAGTTGTTTTATTTTGTACAAGCACTTGCATATTTAAATTAGTTTATATTTTGGGGGAAGTAAAATAATGTTTATTTAATATAAGTTTGTTAAAATAAAAAAATGATCATTGAGCTCGTGTTATGAATTTGATTTTTATTTAAACTTTTAATTCTAAACAAGGCAATGAGATACTATTATGATCTCACAGTAGCGGAAATTTATACCATTTCTAATGCTTTTTAAAACGTATCATCAGTGCTGCAAGAAGTTAATTTTTTGTCACTTTTACAGTGGACCCCAAGTCATGTTCCTGGTGTTAATAAAATCTGTTGTTTGTATGTCATTTCCAATACTTTTCTTTTAAGTCGCTCACTGTGAATTCTCTGAAGGCCCGGTTGCGCAATAGTCGTATCCATGTCATTTGCCAACGTGAGTTTTATATATCAAATTAACTGCTGACCTCTACCAAATAGTGCTTATTTATACAAATAATTGTAAGTTATTTATAATTATCAATTTATTTCATATAAATTTTAATGAATGTCTTCTAATTCAATTATATATTAATAAATAAAAAAAATTTATAAATGAAATTCTACAAAATAACTTCTAGTTGAAAATCTATAATCTCGATAGTTTTAAAAATTACATGCTCATGAGCCGAAAGTAGACACTCATTGATATTCTGTAAATAAAGAAATTATAATTAATTTTTTTTAAATTACTTGCAATTTCTTGTACTAGGAAATGTTGAGTAAAGGTTCCTTGATGATCTTTATTAGCCCCCATGGAATATGTATAGTAACTAATCTAAAAGCCTCTTCATAATCAATTTAAATTTGCTTAATCTATTTTGGAAAAAAGAATCAGCCCGATTAAAATTGTTTTTAAGAGTTTAAACAACATTTGTCAAATATATAAACTAAACTATAAAATTTCCTCCATTCTGAATGTCAAGGATATATATTTGCAATTAAAAAGCTATTAAATTTTAAAGTACAGGAAGTCTGAAAAATAGAAGAAGATTTTGTTGTATGCAGAAAATATGTCATCGAAATCTCGCGGTTTGGTTTTCCCACACTAAAATAATAAAAATATTTAATCAATTATATGACAGGATTTGTAAATAACAAGAAAAGGTCACTTAAAGGCCTTAAGGTTCTAATCCAAAACAGTCGGTGTTTCTTGGATTATAATTCAAAGAAAGTATATATTATTTTTAATTATTTTGGATAATACGTAATATAATTTTGAGGATTGTCTGTTTCATACTGAAAGCAGCTGGAGCATTCAAATGGTATAATAAAGTTATATGATATTCATAGTCTAAATGAGAACAACAATTGATTTAATATGTGAAACATAAACGAGCTGGCACATAACAAACATTGTTGAACTTCTCTGAGAATAGCGAAATTTATATTGCTTTCGTTTTTATTTTACGTATATATTTAGATTAGGATAGGAATACCTGGTATAATTTAAGAATTAGTTATTTCCCTCTAAATTTGACTGAAAGTAGATCAATGGTACAGGATCTTCAGGTAAATTCATAAAACTGATCCATAATAAAAAGAGAAATTGGCTTTACGTATGCGAAAGGAAACTTTCCTTAAAAATTTCCTGTAATATGTTTCATTAAGGTGGTATCGTCGATAAGTACTACGATTTCATGTGAGTGCAATCGATTTATTATAAGCTTAGAAACTTTTCTCAGAATAATGAAATCCAAACCATTTTATAAACACTATTAATTCTTGGGAACAATTTATTCAAACCCCATATAATTATGATTCAATAAAACAAACGTAACGCCTTCCCATTATAATTAAAAACCAAAATCATCGAAAACTTTAAACATGCGAATTCTGACACTTATTTTACCGCTGCCAGACACCCAGCAATCGGAGAAAAGAAACTCATCGCTTATGGAGTAAAAGCAAGAAAATAATTTCAAGATCAATTTCATTACAATCATTAGGAGTTTTTTATGTGCAGACTCACACTCATGCAGGCAGATGTTAAAATATGTGAATTATTATATGACACCTCACATAATTCCATCATGAGCACAGATGATGCAGTCCCAGACAAAAATCATAGAGATCCAAGTATATAGAAAAGGGCATCATTTTCACTCAAAGCATCGCACACTTACGAGGGTAGTTTGGATCATTCTATTCATCTTTTTTATGAGAAAGTTTTCAATTAAAAATCTAAAAGCATTTAATTCAACAGTTTCGGGTTCATCTTATTCTTCCCAAGATCTCAAATAAGCATCTTAAGCTTTAGATCTGAAGTTCAATAATCAAATATTTCTAAAAATCTGAAAACAGTATATAAATTAAGACATAAAAAGTTTTAATTTTTTTGTATTATAATATCAACCTATATAATTTTTGCTGACTCTATGTCTGCAGCTTTTCCTGTATTGTTTGTGTGTCATTTGTACTTACCTAAAATATCACTTAAGCAAACTGCGAATTATAAGGAATTCTGTTGTGACAATTTCAATACAATCTTGCAGTTGGCTTGATGATAATTAAATTAAAACACAAGTTCCAAGGAACTATATTTCATTGTATTTTATTAATAAGAAATTTGGATTATTAAATAAAGAAAATGACAACGACAAAATCAGTCGTAGTCAAGTACTCGAAACAATTAAACGTATTTTAATTTAACTTATATTCTTAAGGGGATACATTTTGAATCAGACTTTTTCCAATAGGTAAACAAATAAGCACACGAGCGTTTTTACCATCTTCCATATATATTCTTCGGAACGCTGAAAAATTCTTGAAATTGACAGCATCACTGGAGGTGGATGGTTTATTTTACTTCGTCCACTACTCAGAGGGTGACTCCACCATTTACAGCGCATTGTGCTGGAGGTAGAAAGGAGAGGAGTGTTGAGAGGACAGATGAAAAAAGATAAATAGCTTGTTGCAGTAATTTTACTTCTTACAACGCCAAGGAATTTTTCCTACAGTACAGATGAGGGAGTGTGCTGTAATACGTTATTTAGTTCGTGGCAGAGTGAATCGCTGTCGGTGATGTTCAGCGACCAGTAATAATGCCTTCGTCATTGAAACTGGCCGACAATTATTAACATGCATTAAAGCAGATCAAAAAGGTGCTCTTAGGCTTCGTAGTATTTCTGTTAGTGTAGAGCCCTCATGTTAATTAGCAAGGCTTCCTTGATTGCGGTTTTCTACCTGTAACAATTTATTTCCTAAAGTTGTGATACGTAAATTCCTCAAAATATGTACATCGAACGAAAATATTTACATTTTCCCAGAGTCACTTTTCTGCTTTCAATGACTACCCAAAACAAAATAATACAAGCGGCTTTTTAAAACTTCTTTAGAAGTCTACAAACAAATAATACCGTGTTCAGACATACCCCTTAATTGTGCAATTAAAGCATTTTTGTAAGTAAGGCCACAATTTATAATACAATAAGTCACTTAATAAATTGAGCAATTAGTAGTTAATTGTATCATTAGTTGCGTAAATCTCGAATTGCAACCCTGGTCATAAGTATGTTTATTAAGAACTGTGTTCAGTGAGCAGAAAAATTTCCTATAATATTAAGCCAAGTATCAAATAATATATATATATATATATATATATATATATATATATATGTATATATATATATATATATATATATATATATATATATAAACAAAAGAAGCTGAATTTTCAAACAGACTAGACTGAACTCCAATAAATAAACTTTGTAAAATTGTCAAGTTTTCCTTTTTTCTTTATTTAAGCACTGATAATCTTAAATTAAAAATCGATCGCAATGACTCTTTAACCAAATTTTGCGTTTATTATTAAAAATGATTTTTTTTCACATCATTTGATGTCAAATGATAATTAAGATTTAGTTGCTCAATTAAAATAAAATTAACTCAATTAAAAATAAAAACACAGTATAAACATGAATGGGCTCTGTGTCCCATTCAATTTAGTGCACAAGATTAAAAATAACCAGGGAGTGTTCATGCGATCCTCGCATAACTTTTGAAAATAAAACAAAACAACAGAAAAACTCACCCCATCTAGAAAATCTAATATGAATTTTCAAATCGTAGGGAAAGTACTAAAAATAGACTCAAATAGGTAACAGGAGAGTGTGGGAAATGTAATACAAGACGCTGAGAAATTCTCAAATCTAATAAAACAACAACAAAACGATTTACAAATTATTGCCGACTTTCAGTACTCAAATACCTCAAATACCTGCATGATGATCGTTGGTTGTTTGAGTTTGTTCTCTTGTTGTTTTTGACTGAGTATGAATGAGTTTTGAAAACGAGTCAGTGTGCTGGTTGAGTACATGAAGTCGATAGATGTGAAATTATAATGGTGGCATGTGCTGTTTGCCACAAAGTGTATAAATTTCATTGGATTTTGCTTTAAGGTTTGGTTTTTGAAAATAGGGTGGAAATTAGTACCCCTCTATACTGGTACATACACGTGCATTTAAACAGAGTGTGTGTAAAGTCAATAGTATATAGTTTATGGTATATAAAGGGTGATCTGATGTCAGACGTTTCGTAAGAAATATAACTGCGTATGTCTCTTCTTTTTACTTCTTAATTTTGTTTATGCAGCGATATTAAACTTGTGGGTTTTGAAATTGACTTCAGCTCCATTTCAATCGGTTGCACATTTTTAGAAAAGTTTTTAGGATTTCTCTCAAAAGTTATGTGTGAAATATATAATACAACTTTTATGATCCGCTGTAGTCCCAGTGGTATGCGGATAAAAACCACTCCATGATCATTTTGAATTTTATTTTAAATTTGAAAACAGAGTATCAGCACTATTAGAATGAAATTGAAGATGGATTTTAAAAAACGATACTGTAAACTAACAAAAAGAATGGCGAAAATTTGGTAGCAGCGATATTACATATTCACGCATACAGAGACATGCACATATGTGCGTTTGTATCAGCGATATTTTGTATGTTAAACACCAATTTCATATCTTTTTTCTATTTTTCCTTATGGAATATATTACGAATATATTTGCAAATGGATTTTCCTCTTGTCTGGCACGATGGTGAAAACATATGACTAAATACTTTCGATTCTTATTCCCAAATTATCCAATTACAAAGTCAGACGATAATCAAATCATTTGAAGCTGATGTTTATGTTTATGTTTGATTAAGAGGCTCTGAAAGCCCGAGCTAAATACACATGTGGCCATATCCACAACACAGCTGTGCAACCGTTTAGGTCATTTAACAATTTATGCTTAGAACACTCTCGAAATTACGAATTTCTTTAATTTTTCCCAACATCTGCATGTTTCGGGTTAGTTTAGTAAACAATTGCACAGATGAGGCTTTCCTGCACACACATCTTGACAAGGCAGCGGAAAGTCCCACATATTTGATCATATTAATTGCAGTCATGTCTGCCAGAAATATATATATTTTTTTATAATTTGGTTATTCCATAATTCAGGCAATTGGCGGGATTTTCCGTTGGCCAATAATTCATTCATGAATTCGGTGTTTTCAGCTGACAAAAATACCTAAAACTATAAAAACATTTTTGGTTTTTCACACAATAAACAAAACGCACTAAATATACAAATTTGTCTGGCGAAAATTCCCGTCTATTTGAACTTCTCCTAGTTGACACACGCCACTTGTTCTTATATGATTAGGATAATACGTCCATGTGTGTTTGCATATGCGAGTAAGTTAAACAACTTATTTGCTCGTAAATAACTGAAAATATGCGTAGAGCGTCTGCATTGATGTAAATTTGCTTTTGTCCTTTTTGCTATAGTTATTTGTGTTCACATTCTTCCAAGCAAACAAACACACCAACTCTACGTGTTACCGTATTTGCTGCGGGGTATATCCACATCAGGTATTCATCAATGAATAGATCTTCTTGAGTAGCAGGTGTAGTTTCAATCTTTTCAAATTATTATTTCTTAAGACTTGTACAAAATGTAGAACACTTGCTAAAATTCACCACACTCGTTTTACAATTTTGCGAGGGAGTTTTCTGTTGTTGTTTTAAATGTCTTTCTTCTTTGCAATTTACTTGAAGTTTCATCCTATTTTTGCACCTTGACTGGAAATCTTTTGTTGCAGATGGAACAAAAGATTTTCGGAAAAATTCTAAAAATTGACATGAACGTGGTTAAATCTTACTGCATGGAAGGGGTTGTAAACATGTTTTTGGAGAAAATTTCGAAATATATTTAACAACCGGACTTAATTTCTGTTGACATCCGTTTGCAGCTTTCTTCTAAGACTTTTGTAAATCAGAATTGTTTTCACATGCAACTGAGACACCTAAAAAGTAAAAACGCTTTAATAATTATGTTTTTTTTTAAGTTGGACCATTTGACTCACATCAACTCACTACAGCCACTTCATACATTCTTTTTAAGTTTGTACTACTCTGAAATTCGTCATTATATATTTAACATGTACATTTTCATTTTCAAACAAAGTTTTAATCGATTTAGTAATATTTTTAATACCTTTCATCTTCATAAATCTTTGGCCCTAATTTTGTAAAGCACCTTGCGTTCGTGAACACTTTATATAATCAGAAAAATATATATCATATATTATATTCTTCTTTACTCTTTTTTGCTCTTCTGCTTTTATATCTAAAAAGAATTGTAAACATTTTAAGATCCAAAGCAAAGCACATTGAAGGACATGTTTATAAAACAAAAATAAATTTTGAAATTCCTTATAAATTTCTTTTAGTATAACTTCTATTAATGCAAAGTGATCAACAAAATTAGGGCCTTAATTTTGTTATTTCAGAATACACTTCACAAGCGTTGCAGGGCGAAGTTGGTTTAATATATAAATTAATTGAAAACTTATTGCTCAATTAATTAATTGACAATAATTAATGCCTTAATTATAAGTTCATATGAAAAGCCAATTACTCGCGAAAAGAGACTTTTATTTAAACTGAATACTTGTGTCAAAAATTAATTTTTAAACAGAAATTAATGAATAATTATAAATGAATATTACTTAAGATGTACTCGTCCATAAGGTAGAACAGTGATAATATTCATTTGCATTCTGATCGTTGAAAACAAAATAAATAAACTCTGCAACCGAATAAATATATAGAAAACAAACACAGAAATTTCAACCCTATTGAAAATTTTCTCTCGTACTACCACTGTTTATTAGGCCCGGTGTTCATACACCTTTCGCCACATTACAATGCATTGCATTGAATTATGTAAAAGCAAAAATTTCAAAGCAGAATCCATCAACTTTAATTGAAATCCTAAAGCCAGAAAAAAAACTAATAGAAGCAAAAATCTGAAATAACAGAAGCCAGCAAAACAATACCATCAAATAACATCTTACATTTTTATATAAAAATGATGTGTGATATTGGTGATAAGGGAAGAACCTGAAAATGAAAAAAAAAACTACCACTACGACAGTTATAAAGAATTATACACTGATGTGCTGTTAAGTATAAATATTTTTTAGCACAATAGATAAAAAAAAACAAAAATTAAATCACTGCCACGGGCCGACCGGTGTTGCACAATAACAATTAAAAAGGACACATCCTCAGAAAATCATACACACACAGACACACTGCCAACTCACATAGATTTCAATCGAAAAGAAGAAAATGTATGTAACTTACAACCATTAAATCATTGACACAACACTGGGTTCAATGTTTTGAAAAGCCAGCAAAAAGAATTGCTTCTTAGAAAATGTGCCTTAACAAAAGGAATCCTCGGGACCGCAAAAGATGACATACAAACGCATTGTTGTTTATGTTAAGGATGAATAGGGAGAGAGGTCATTATTGGCAAAAACAAAGCTGGAGCACCTGGTCTATTTAGCTGGAAAACAAAAAGAAATCAAAAACCGTTTGATTTCTTTACAAGCGCTGAATAAATAAAGTCAAACAATCTGTGTTTTATAAAAGATTTAAAGTGGCCGATAGCGAATCACTAGAGCACTACATTCTCTAAATCCAACTCAGTTCTTACATCAAACTGCATGCATGTAGGGTGACCTAAAACTAATCAATATTAGAGAGATGCTCTAACGTCAGTCATATTTGACAAGTTGTAAACTAAACAGCTGCAAAATACTAACAGATATTTCAAGACAGGGTGTTTCTAATCCTGTTGCACCAATTTCTCTTGGCTTTTTGACTCGACACACAACCGAAAAAAAATACAGGGTTAGACCTATGTGGCCAAGATGGAGGAGTAATCAATCAGTTAGCGTCCCACGCAATTAAGCGTCACAGGATGGGCCCCCACAGTACATTTTAATAGGAGACTTGCACTTGTTGCCATATAAAGTGCCAAAAGTTTATGTGTCGGCTATTCTCAATTTCAACAATGAAGAGGACAATTTGAGTCGAAAATCGTTGTAATATACGGGAAGATTTCCAAAAAATATAATCTTAATTTCTGAGACACTGCAAATCCGTGTTTGATGCACGACAATTTGAAAGAAATAATGGAGCCGTATTTTTCATTACTGGCTCCAGTACCGCTGCAGGATCATAAGGATTTCACACTGCAGGAATGGAACAAGCGGTACTTGTGGTATCATTCTCGATAGCAAATCAGAAACTTTGAAAGTTTTTTCATGTAAAAACTCTTCTAAATTAATTAAATTTTAAGCACTCACGGTTTGATTTTAATTTAGATGTGCAGTAAACAGAAATATCCTTTTTTAATAAACAGATCTTAATAAATACCATATATTTTCTAAATATCTGCCGATGTCAAGGCAATATTGTACTCCTTGTAAAAAACTACTGACTCTGACTGTTGTCTGAGGCCTAGAAAATTGGGAAAAGCCTTTAAATATACTCAACTGCTGAGTCATAAATAGAACATATAAAATTTCCTCAGAAATCAAATTCTTATAAAAGAAATATTTTACAATCTCTTTAAAAATACTGCCGCGTCTTGCGACCTGATTCGAATAAAAAAGAAACATCAATGATTTTTGCAGGTATCATTGATCTCTGTGCCGCTTGCTAACAAGTTATCTTAAGGATTTTGTTAAAATAACAAACAATACGCCAGCAAACATCTGTCTTATTGTTAGGATTTTATTAATAAAAACGTTATTATTACTTTTACAATACAAAAAAAAAAATTACTTTTTTGGCTTTCTTACTGAAAAAAATAAAATAAAATAATAATACAAGATCCTGTTTACAGCCTATTCATGCTGTATTATCCTGTCAATGCGCTGGTATTTTTATAGTCATCACCATTTTTTTAATCTATTGTCAAGGAATTTTCACGGAGTTAGTTTTGCTGTACACTTGTGCGTATCATTTTATATATAATAGTTTTTATAATTTAAATCCTTTTGTTTTCAATATCGATAGGAAGTTTCAGCTTAACATTAAAACGATTATTGCTATCAAATACAGTTAAACTGATTTGAAATGGATTCTGCTGTTGGTTAGATCAACTGAAATAAATCGTAAATGATTAAAAAATCAGATTTATTATTAAAGGAAGTCCTACACACTTTCCACACCAGCTCCATTGTGGTCTCAACTAAGCACAGTGGGACATTGTCAAGTAATTACAAACGAGCAAAGCCAGTTTTAATTCATTTAACTTTAAATTGAAGAAGATTTAAATTAAATACCAACAAACATGAATTTCTTTATCCCTACAAAAAATACTCTAAGTTATATCACTGTAATAAAACATTTAAAGCCATTAATGTTTCGATTCCTAATAGTTTCATATCCTTTCTTGACAGTTTTGTCAAGTGTTTAACTAAAAGTAAACGTATATAATCATTTTGAAGAACCTTTCGCTGGGAAAATTAAATATTTTTATAAATCTCATCAGCTCTTGACGTCTGGAAATCTAAAGAAGTTTCCCTGACTAATTCTGAGAGCTTGGCACTATGACTTTACCAAAACGAACCGAAATGTAAGCATTCTAAGAAGATGTTGTGGATTTTAGCCAATATGATAATATTCAGGAAACCCAAATAAAACTAATATTGATTTCTTTTCTAGAAAAGAGTGCAACATTTCTTGCACTTTTCAATACAGTATGGCAACGTTCTGTCACTTAACAATAATTAATTTATTAGAAGTTAATCCAACATCACTTACGAAAAATAATTTCTGTTTTAAAGCTCCTCTAAAGTGCTACTTTTTAGAGAAGAAGTGAAAATATGTTGCATATTTTTCAGAAAAGAAAACGCATTAAGAAATATACGCTGAGTGTTTTTTTAAATTATTTTTTAACGGCAATTGATCTCAAAAGTTAATCAGCTCCTAACATTGAAAAATTATGTCATTTGCCTCGAACCGATCAATCTTTATGTGAGATGTTGTGATCGAAAAAATTTTATTAAGTAAAACTTAAAGAAACAAATTCTGTTTTTAATATCTTATCATATCTGATTTGAAAATTGTATCACTCAGCGTTTATCACGTAGGAATCGGTTGATATATATGCGGCTAAAATTAGCCGGAAGTTGTAGGCAGGGCCATTAAAAACAACAGTTTTTTTTTGTTATTATCGGGCCAGTCGCAGATATTGTTCAGAATGATTTTGAGTTCTATATATTGTTTCGTTTAACTTTGTTTTACCTTCTTCAGATCTATTTTCATAAACTTGACTAATTTCAATTGGAACAAAAATTCGGAAAAATGGGACATGAAGAAAATAATCAAACGGTAACACGGGTATTAAAACAAAAGCATGTTAACATCAGGTTGATACAATTCTCGGATTCTTTTTCACAATAAAATTTGTGTAAGTACGAACTGTTATCACATTCAACTAAGCCACCTAAACAGTGGTGATAAACACAATATACACATGAGCACTGAAGATTAAAGTGTTGCGACTTTCGAAAACGGCTGTTCTGCTCTGCTGTGTAAGTTGAATAAAACTGATGTTGACTTTCCTGTGTGCCTTGGAATATTCATCATCATGTCTTTCTGAGATTTTAACTAAGTTAGAACAATTAGCCTATAAAAATATTAATATAGCAAAAATAAAATGTTCATAAAATAAACAAATCACATTCAATTTCTCTTGTTTTATGGTAAAAAATTGGCCTTTCGCTCCAGCAATCAAATGTAATTTCATTAGTTTTCTGAAGATGCTTTCTCGAAATTAAAACAAGTTTCAATAGAAACCATTTTCTATAACAAGAATGTTTGTTAAAAAAAAAATTATATAGTGAATCAAAAACTAGATGACATTTTATCACCTCTATCCAGGTGACATGTGCACATGTATGTGTGTCGAAAATTTTATAAAATTTTATTATAGAAAAGCTAAATACCATTCACACCATGTTCAAACACTTCGTTGGACAACCACCTTTCAGTTTTAGAAATCAGTTAAATGAAGCAAAAGGAAACATCGTTAAAGGAAATTTCACCTTTTTTTCTGCCCCTAAAATTTAAGAGAAACGCAAAATTGAAATAATTACACCGGTTAATATATCCGGAACAATGCGGCACATAATCAATGCCAAAACACTTTCTTCAAATAAAAATGTTTTCCACAAACAGCATCTGCCGCTTGGCAACTGGCGTTATAAAATGTTTGAGGTTTGGTAACTAACAGCTTGTGATTGAATGGTGGCGCACTTATTTCAATATCTTTTGCGCACTTTACCATCATGTCTTGTGTGTTTCAGCGAGAGACAAGAGCTCCACACCACCATAATAATCTGTGAATATAATAAAATTGAAGAAATCTAAAAATATCTTAACAGATTTCGAAGGCAAATTCTTTGGTCATGCATTTGGTAAAAGCATTTAAGAGGACAATCTTATAAGTTTTTTATACTCAAACAAAATCGTTTACTCAAAAACATGACATGCTTGAGCTGATAATAGAGCACTCTGGATCACATCATTATTCCAATTGTGCAAGAACCTCGTCAAAATATCTTAGATCGTCAATTATCTCACATAGTCATGTTGAACGAAAATTTAATATTATTTTCTATTTTGTTGATAATATAATTGTTGTTCATTCGCTGATAAAGTTAACGGATAAAAGTGATATTTAAAAACCATCTCTCACCAAAAGGATTTTGTCACCTGCCCACGTTTATGAGCAAAGTTTTCTATTCTACTTGTGAAAACACCGGTTCTTTGCGGTGTCTGCCGATTGCAATTCTTTTAACTTTGCCAGAGTGTATGCAATACAAAATCTGGTGTTTTTACTTAAAGCTGCACTAGTGTTGGTGCAAGTACGCATGCGTTTGTGTCTACCTAAACATGAGTTATTTTCTGTTTTGCAGTTATTTCAAAAAGTTGACAGCTGCCCTGGTGGCATCATCCCCTAAAACTGCAAGAGGAGAATAGAAATGTATGTTTCAATACTTTTACGAAAACGATAATAAACATGGAAGTGTTAAAGATCTTGTAGAACTGCGTCATCACAAATCTAAAAATGTTTTCCGTGCACATCTCTTTCTTATTGTCAACTATAAAGATCTGTTAAGCATTCGATGAATACGATGGCAAAGAACACTGATTTTATATACCTTTCCACAGCCATTGACCCGTGTACATCTGCTTTGGCTGCTGCTTTATAATTTAAAAAACAAACAAACAAACGAACAAACATCAATTCAAATGCAATTAGTTTTACTTGTGATGTTGTTTCTTGATTGTCTTACCTGTAGTTGTTTCCCTTTTCTGTGTGATTTTTATATATTTTTAAAACCACAATCCTGTACTTTGAAAAAGTTAAAATATCTTCGATTTGGGCCTATTCGTAAATACAACACTGCTTTCTAAACTAAAACCTACATGAACTTATCCAGTTTCAGTTAGTTTTCATTAGTTGTTCACCAACGCCTGTCCTTTACTTCTCTAGCTGTAGTGTAGGAGCCCCAGATATTGGAGCGAAGTAAATACAATTTAAAATCTCAACAATTTATATTAGAAAAACTATAATAATAATGCACTCAAGTATACCTCAAATCATAGTTTTCAAATGAAATTTATTTTAATGTGCTCTTCAAATAAATAGTACCCAGGACGAATTTATTTTACAAGGATCAGTATGACCGTTTAGGGTAAAACGCTTCACGTTTGATGGAAGTAATACGAATAGAACACTAAAATAGTAAAAATTCAAATTAATAATTTGAAAAAATAATTGCGTTTTTTTATTGGGACCAATGCAGATTTATAAGAAATGTTTTACTCGAATTCTCTTCGGAAAAACTAGAGATCTTATTTTAAACTTCTAGTCAAGTGACCACGCAGAAAACATTAAATATCACTTTCAATGTTTTCAATATTTTGTAAACAACAATGTGCAGGATTGAAATTAAAAATTGCAACGTCTTAAAATTTGGTAAGACAACACATCTGCCAAAAATAAACTCTTAATTCAGGTTCTTAAATCAGTCCTATCAAAACTCTTTCCGTGCTTCAAAAACGAGAAACCTTCCTGGATTGGATGTCTTTTATTATAATACAAACTTATTTATATAGCCATCAGTATTTCGTTTCTTTAAACTTTAATTAATATTACCTCCAAAAAATATTGTAAAATCAATGCAGTAAGAAATACAACTTCAAATTATTTAATTATTTAAAATCTAAACTATTAAACTTTCCGGTGAATCAAACACTCTGCAATTTAAATAATAAAAGATGTTTGAATAGTTGACTAATCGTACATCTCGCCTCAAAATAAAACAATTAATATCAATATCTGAATATTTTAAAATGTACATGTGAGTGAGTATTAGAATTTGATAATTGACCCACAAAATCAAATGAGAAATATTTAAATCAACAGCATATCTGTCCCCTACTGAATCTTGTGGTCGAAATTTCGTTATCTACTGACGACAATCAGTCTCATTGTTGTTCCCTCTTCTTATTAATTTCCCACATTTGCTTGCTATTACGTTGTTTCGATTTTAATACTTCATAAGAATCACTACGATTCCTTACAAATATTTGTATGAATATTTATTTATTATTTTTACTGCATTTGAATAGGAAATGCATGTGTGTACGTCTGGGATATACTTAAATATATGCGTCCTACTTCAGTCCACCTTAAAACGTAACCAGGTGTTGTTTTGAACTGGCTTGTTAAACAAGAATATGCGTGTGTGTGTGTGTTTGCCTGCATGTGTTTGTATATGCACGTGTATGCTTTTACACATGCATGCATTTCACAACCCAACTAAACCTCTTTTCTAGCTTTTTGCGTCTTTGTTTATTTTCCTTGTAGCTTCTTTGATGTTTATTATTGTAAAAGTGATTGAGAGTTTCACAGAAGTTTAAAGGAATTACAACTCGATAATGCGTTCAAACTTATTAGGAACTAACTTTTTATAAGAGCATTTAGTGTAAACAATTTGAAATCACAAAAATATATATAATACTAAAGATATTTTAATACATAAAAATGTCGCAGAAGGAACACTACGTTGCAGTTAATTTTGTAGAAGAAGAAACGGACTTGTTTGTTTTCTGTTCTGTATTAAAGAGACTTCAATTATGCGATTGTTATTCATAAAAATAACAATTTTATTCGCGTAAAATTACACCTTAATTACTCAAACATTTATATAGTTGCTAATGAAAATCTTTTTCATTGCATTTCTTTATATGAAACTCTCTCTAAAGATAAATGAAAAAGTTAAACTGACATCTAATGAGCAGAGTATGTTGCATGTAAACCTAATTTTACATAATTAAAATTGATTTACTGGCTTTGCCTTTGCTTACAACTACATTTCAAAGCTTAATGAAGGAATTTTAAAACTTCAGTGTAACAGTTACACATGTACTAGACTTTAATATTATGAATAAAATGTATATAAAAAATGTTAAAGTTGAACAAATAATTTGTTTGGTTTGTTGAGGTTCATTGAGAAGTTAATAACCGTGTTTGACAATCTGTCTTTGGCTAATTACAGTCTAACTCTTTCTTTATGTCAATAAAAAACCTTTTTGTTACAGATTTTACCCCACGTTTTGTCAATTTTCTTATTCACTTTTTCAAGGGTTTGTCTATATTGAATTAAAATCTTAAATAATTATAATATACTCGTACACAACAAGACGAGTTATATTAAAAACAAAAAGTTTTATAAAATAGTTGTATAAGAATGTTAGTTCGTTTCTTTGTCTCATTAAAATTAGGAGTAAATTACTATAAAACTTTAAGCTAAAAACATAACAGTGAAAGAATTTTAAAACTTATTTGTTTATAAAAAAACATATTTTTGAATGTCTATTTCACAATATCGAAGGAATTCTTAGATTTTTCGAATATATTTGAAACAAAATAAATGTTTAAATTGTTTTTATTTTAAATACGAAAGAAAATAGGCAATTAAAGTTGAAATTATATATGGGAGAATTGTTATTTGTCTTTTAAATTTTTAATTTTAGTGGTATTGATTTTTTTCCAAAATTTCAAATATATTAAAAATGATCTTTGAGAAAATTTTAGCGAGTTCTTAGCACGATAAAAAAAATATTTAAGTATAAAAATGTTACCTATTGTTATTTTAAAATTTGATGAACAACTCAAAACTAAAGATTTATCATATTGAACTCCAGAAATTTTTCTCTGATGTGCTGAGGATATAAGTAAACAAAAGACTTAAGAGCCGAACTTGCCTTTTTTATGGAAATTTAAGAATTTTTAAATATATTATTAATTGAATAAATCTGCTTATAATATTAACACATTTTTTTATTTTAAAACCTATTTGCAAAGTCTTATGTCAATAGTTTCAATTCAATTCAATAGATCTTAAATTTTGTGTAGCGACTAACAAGGAAAAGCAGTTAATTGTCTATTTCTCATCATATAAATTCCATATAGTGTTACTTTAACTAAGAAAAATACTGGTCTTAGTAAAAAATAATAGTAATTAATTCCCAAAAGTATATAGTAATTTATAGTTCAAAAAAGGCTAATGGACGCGCAAAAACAATAAATTCTTTTTACATTAAAACAGTTGTTAGTTGTTGTTCTTTATTTCTCTTGCAACTACAGTTTGAGTCGGAAAAAATCAAACCAATTGTAGAATAAAAACGTAAGAAAATAAAAAAAGAAAAGTGATCAGTGAGCTCTTGTTATGACTTTGATATTTGTTTTAAGCTTCTCGCTTATTAAAGTGGAAATTTTATATAATAAGTTAGTTATTTTAAGAAATGTTGGGTAAATGTTCCCTGATGATCTGTATTAGCCCCAGTGAAATGCGCACAGGAACTACTTGAATTTTTTAGTAACATTTTGAAAGAAAAAAGAATTAGAACAAAATTAAAAATAATAAATAATTTATTCTAAATATTACAAACAAAATCGCAATTGCAAAATTGTATGATATTATTTATACGAAAGTTTAATTTAATGTAATAAAAATAAACTTTTTTATCGAACTGATATAAAAATGAAAAACCTTTTTCCGTCGTAATACTTCATACAACTGAAGGCCACCCTAATATAATTACTAATTTAAATTATATTTTGAAAAATTAATACATTCCTGAACTTAATATATTATTGAATTAAATTTGGTTTTCTTATACATCTATACGCTGTTCAAAGATGTTATTCTTTTAAATATCTCCTGCAAAGAAATTCATGGGCAGATATTATACGAAAAACACAGTAGAACTATTTTATAGTGAACTTTGTGCGGCTCTTGTATAAGTCGTTAGTCATGAACCCCATAACAAGACCGTCCTACAAACAACAAAACTTTTTTTAAATAGAAAAAAGTTTCAAATACTTACACTCGTTCCTTTAGAATTTTACCCGTCGAATCTCATTTTAATCAGTAGCTTGTAAATAAAAAGTTTGGACCTATAAATTCATATATTTATCATACCGAATCTAGTTCGTAGCATAGCAAAATTAAGCACCAGCACTTTGAAAATAATTTTTTCAAAAACGAAAATTCGTTTTAACCTGATTGTAGTGTAGAATATAGAGATTGTATTGAGCAACAATATCTCTACTCAATATCATTAGTATTTTTCTCATTTTAATTTTTCTAAATATTAGCATAAGACCAAGTGTTCCATTTTAGTTTTTTTTTACGTCTGGAACTTATTGTATTCGTATGTTTTTGTCCATGTTTGCAAGCTTTAAACGTCAAGAGCATTTAATAAAGTGCGTTTATTTCTGTAGCTTTTGTTGTTTGTGTTTTGTTTGCTTATTTGTCTGTTGATTTTTTAGGGTAGATAATGAAATGGGGTTTAAGTTGGTATGAGTAGGCATGCCATCATCTATATGAATAATATTTATCCTCTTTTCCTCTATCGGCATTTAACTTTATGAATGCATGTATTGAAATTTATATTTTTATGATGCGCATGTGTATTGGATTTAGTTATTGTTTGCTCAATTGTTCAATGTAATAATAATTATAATAATATTTGCTAGTATTTACTTGTTATTAATTAGTTGAAGGTAAACTGAATTATATTAATAAATCAGGTTACTTATGTGTACAGTGTGAGTTTCTAATAATTTTGTTGAAGTAGGTTGGGCACTGTTTGTTAGAAACAAGTATTATTTATGTGTAATGAAACACAGAAATTATTGCGAAGGTGTACAAATTTGAATTAAGCAGTTGCTTGTGATTTTATTAAAGGAAAATGTATAAAAATCATAATGACTTTAACAAATATTATTAATATTATGAATATTTAGTACTTTCACAATTATTCGATTTTGAAATAGTTTAAACAAAAGTTTATGATTTTTCTCACTTAACTTAATTATTATTTTGTTTGTTGCGATTTTTTTGTCTTTCGGACTTGGGTTCTACTCTATTTATGATCTCGTGACACCCTTGCATACAAGCAAGGCAGATATTTGATAATAAAAGATTGGCTTCAAAATATCTAATAATATTTGAACAAAAATGAAACAAGAAGTAAATTCAGAAGGAGTAAATAATTCAATTTATTAAACAATTTTTTAACATATAAAAACATCAAGTGTACAGAATCGTTCACAAATTATTAGTATTGATTGCACAGATTGCACACGTTCTATGGATATATCTTGCTTAGCTGCCGTAAGTTCCAGTGCAATTTGTTACAAAAATCTAGTCAAATACTTTTCGTAAATTTTGTAAAATAATACTTAATCTCTAAGATATTTGAACTATTAACCAAATTGATCTTTATTTTTGAGTCTATTAGTTAGTTAAATTATATTAGCCCCCAAACTGTTACAATAACACTCTTCAATAAAATGATACCTATGAAAAGGTGGATCCCTCGTAGACCTTAAAAATTTATTTTGAAAAAGAACTCAAGAGCTTCCATGTAGCAACAACATAAAGGCCTTTAATAACCTAGAAAAATATTATTAAATAGGTTCTACCACAAGACCTTAAAAACTCCATATTCACTTTATTCGCCCGGCATTACATAAATCATAAGGTTAGATTTGAATCAACAGCCAGAATTTATAAATTTTGGCTGCAAAATTTATAAATATTTTTTTTCTCAAACTCTTGTAGAAGACTACGATGCAATACATACCGACTTTCACACCGCACTCAGCCATATATAATCTGGAATTTTTCAGATCTGCGTTACTCCAGGATTGTGTTAATTATTGTCGACTTCTCTCGTTGACGAAGTCTTAGCACTAATTCACTAACATTAACCACAGCGATTAATAACTTTATGTACCAAAAGAGCAGAATACAAGCACCCTCCTTCGTAGGTACGCATTACCACAGGATTATGGTAATTGTTGTCGATTTGTCTCGATGACGAAGTCTTAGCACTAATTGATTAACATTAACGACAGCAATTAATCACTTTATATATACTAAAGGAGCAGAATGCAAGCACCGTCCTTCGTAGCTACCTGTAACGAAAATTCAGCAGCCAAGTAAAAACTAAAAATAGCTACAACATCCTTAATTCGTCATTTTAACGCTATCTCTTCCTTTCTAGCACAATGCATTACATATGAAAAGGTCATCCGCTGAGTGCCAATCCAAGACAAAATATATATACAGTCTTATATAGAAGGATTCTATGGTGTTCAATAAATTCATGTCTCATAAAAATCTTTAACTCCCGAAAATTCCGAAATCTATAATTTTACAAATACTATTCATAAGGCAACGGTTAATAAATAACCAACCACCAAACTTGTGTCCCAGGCTCGTACAACTGACAACAATTTGTACCAACCAGTATATCTAACACTCTTTCCCTCGCACTATCTTTTTTCAGACTAAACGATCACTTAAAACTGATGATTTCTTTTGTAATTAAACCCGCCCCTTTAATACACCATTTGTTCGAAAATCTAGAAAAAAAAATACTACCACAAATAAACGAAAACAATTGACACAACATTAGAAGGTGTCAAACCGAAAGAAAAAACAAATTAATTGAATTTGGAAAAAGTGACAAATAAAAGTGAAAATGATGACACCTGGACTTAAATAAATAGATAAACAATGGAAATTGGAAAAAAAAGGGAAAACAAATAAATGCCACACGTGAGCAATTTGATTACAAGATTACAATACATCAATAGAAATTATAATAAAACAACATGAATTTTGTTCGGTGCCTTAAAGCGCCATTCTTTGTTTGAAGTTTTCTGTAAAATAAATTATTTCATATAAAGAGACATCCTCATTTTCGTCTTAATTCATCTTGTTGCAACATCAAGACTGTTTATTATTTTTAAAAACTATTTCCATAATCAGAAAACTTTCAATATGTAAGTAAGTATGTAAAATTTTAAATATTTAGTATCATTCGTGTTGTCAGGGGTCTGGGTTAATTTTTATGTAACTTTTACGGGTGATAGAAAGTTCGAAAAATCAATAGACTCTCACTTCTTGAACATGATGAATAATTATTGACTGGCGTTTGTATGGACTCAAAGAAAAAGGAGGTGCAGTTACGAATCGGAATTTTGCAAGCAAAAATCGTTTAGCCTTCAATTAATCATATAATTTTCAAATGCTTTTTTAATACAATTTTATACGAAATCAAAAGAAGTGCTTTTATTTCAAGGCAGAGATTATCGGAACGAAATAAGACTTCTCAATAGAGTAATGAAATAACAAACGATTTGGCCAGAATAGCTACCGTTACTACACTTTTTTTCGGGCTAAGCGGAGGAAGCGCGAATATCTTTCTAATAAAAGACAATGAGGTCCTGGAAAGCTTCTCTTGTTTCTTCAAGTAAGAGATAAGCCAAAAAGTTGACACAATCTTTTTAGTCCTTGAATATATTTGATGCGACTAGTTTTTTTAACATTTTGCTTTGAATTATCGCCTGTGGAAATGTAAACTGGTGGACTCACCTTTATGCCGTTTTCGTATGGAGGAGGAGTATTCTACGGAAAACATTCTACGTAAGTGTATAATATGCTTCACTCTGCGGTTTTGATACGGACGACATCAAACATGACACGGTGGAATTCTAAGCCCATACAGACCATCCATAGGAAGTGTGACGAAATACGTCGATTAAGAATTGATTTTTGGCTCAAAATTTCTCCATGTTTTATATATTAATTTTCTATCTGAGAACATATTCAAAAATAAATAAAATGTGCAGGTACATTTTAAGAAAATATCGTATGCAAAATTTTTAATAAAATAAATTTTTAATATTAGGATTTAAAATTAAATTAAAGTAGTAATTAAAATGAATTAGATGAAAATACAGTTGATTGAAATAGCAAAATCCTTGACTAAGATGTGGTCGTGCTAACGTTCTGCCAGCCGGGGACTCGAAAAACTACTCGATACTGCAAAAGTTTCCTTAAACATTCCCTTCCATTTTCAATATTAACCGATTTTAATTGATAAATATCGAGTTCATTCATATTCAGTTCGAATTAAATATTTCCAACTATTGCTTACAGCACAACAACTGTTTTCTCATTAATTATCTTCAAACAATTATCAAAAATTGTATGTTAACGATCAGCATTTACCATGAAGTTGTATACTACGGCCACTACATTTAGTGCTGTTAAAGATCAATACAGGAACAATATTCGATTGTAATTAATTGAAAAGGATAAAATGCCACCACAGTAGTTTTAGTTGTGGTTCTCAATAAATTGATTCAAATTGATAAATAAACGTGTTAATATGGGCACATTATGTCACTGTCAGGGAATACGACTATTTCAATAAAAAATCAATTTCAAACATTTTCACGGAAAGAACTTGAATTAATATCCATATCCATCGCACACAGAGCACTATTCCATTCATCAATGGTAATATTTTCTCTCACACATTTTATTCGTTTGTTTTTAATTTTCATTAATTTCCTTCTTTTTAGTTTTTTTTAACACTTGTGATTGTTCATCACTTGAAGATATTTATGTTGATTTATAACATGTTGGCAACAAATTGCTCATTAATATGGGCCTATTATACATTTCAATGGAAGGATCATTTAATTTTCCATAACAGAAACAGCGATCAAAATGCATTATTATTTTATTTTGAATTGTTACCACGATCACAATTTCAAATTTATAGATCTTCTTGGCAAGATTAGGGAAAACGTTTTTTAGTTCTATTTTATAGAACTTTTATAAGACAAGGTAATATAAATATCACAAAGAAGGCTACAATCATTTTATATATTCAATTTATTTAAATTCTGCGGGAAATTTATGTCAATCCATCAACAATAAAAAACAGATATTGAGCCATGCGAACGTAGTCCTGCTGTTAGTTTCACACTATTGTCGTTGATTATTTTGTTATTTCTTTGTATAATTTTACAATGGCAAAAGATATAGTTTTCGAATGATTAATTATGTAGTCTAAGATCAAACAGCGACAGGGAATGTATCACAATTCCTTTTTTATACATAAAAAACTAGTTGAGATTTTTTATATGCTTTTTGCCACATGGAAAATATTATTGATCAGCTAAGATTTTATGGGATTCCTATTTATTTGCAACGTGTTCAAATTCCCTGTTATCCAATATAGAAACTCTCATGATTTGCTTGTAAGTTGGAGCCAGAATTATTAAATATTGATATTATTACAGAGATCCTTTTCCACTTTAAACTTTTGTGCAGTTATCACTTCTACTGTTACATATTATTAATTAAAAATAGTCAAATGGTTTGATATTTTTAGATGTATATTATTTACGATTTCACTTACTCTGTGTTTTATAAGTACAAACAAAACCCTTAACAAAAAGTATATTTGTTGTTCCTGCGTGAACACAAAAATTAAACTGCAATTGTTAAATTAAACCGATTACCATAAATACTCAACAAACCCAGAAAATAGCACTTGCCCAAACTATTTTACATGCACAGTTTTCCAAATTACCATCTTAAAATCTGCCATGGCAAACCTCAACGTTTCCCAGTAGCAAAACACAATTAGCAAATATTTACCTGTTATGATATTCTAACAATTCCGCCCTTTAAATAGCAGAGCACATAAATATTTACCTGCACTTAGAAGATATCGTTTTGGTTTTTCCTATTTTTGCTGAATGCCTAAACGAAATGGGCAAAATAACAAACAGTAGGATTGTTTTGTTTAAATATTAAATAGAGTCAAGTGTGTGCTGTCATGTGGCCGATTAGGATGATGTTGTGGACAACTGTTTACATGGGCGCGTGCTTCCCCGGTAGCTGGCTTTAGGTGTTTTCTAATAGATTTAGACAACTAAATACCTGTAGGGATGCTAAAGTGAACAGTGCCTTAAGATTTTGCTTAATAAGCGGTTGTAATTTGTGGTCTCATGTTGAGAACTTCAAGTGGATTTTTACAAAAAAAAAAAACAAATACAAAATTAATAAAAAAAATTTGTATGACTATATAATAAAGTAATGCTTGTAAAATATTGTTAATTAGTACTACAGCGTTGTAAAGGTGTTTCCTTCGACTTGTAAAAAAACCGTTCGATTATTGTAGAAGCTGTTTTCAGGTCCTGTTGTATATAATTTTTGGTGAACCGAATCTTTCTCAAAGATCTAGTGATATAGTATACATTTAGTTTTATGGGACAATTTGAAGTTAATGCAAGGCTGCTGTTGGCTGAAGTAGCAACAAAACTACGAAGCCTTACACCTCGACTTGACTTCGCTCTTAGTCTTGAATATTATATCGCATTTTGCTGATCTGCATTAGTGTGTGGTTGTGTTAATTGTTGTCGGTCAGTTTCATATCCAAAACATAGCCCTGGTTGACACTATCACGTACTAAAGGGCAGATTGCAACACCATCTTTCATTGGTACTGAAACTAAAAGGCTACAGCAAATTTAATATTTTCTAATCTTTCTTCAACTGTCCTTTTTAGTTGTTGCACAATTCACCGCATATGCAGGTATCATCTTCTGATTACTGGTTCTACAAAAAAATTTTCATGGGCTACGGAACTGCTTCGAAATTTGGTTACAATTCTACAAGATGATGAAAAAAATAAATATTCTCCACAGAACACGTGCCAGAAAAGGAGTTTAGATCATTTATTTTATATATTAATCTATTAACAACTCTATTCTATAAACTTGTAGATTTTATAGGAATCTTGTATTTCAACTATTATTTCTATTTATTTTAAATCGTGCCTTCGTTTACGACACATTTCGGACATCATGTCCAGAAAATGAAAATTAGAAATAGTAAATAACCTCGCAACAACTTTCATAAATAAATTTACAAGAACCACATCTAAATTTGAGATTTTATTAATTTACTAAGTTTATTTAAGCAAAAGATCTATTGAGTTTTTTATATAAATTATGTTTTAATTTCAATATTTCGTCACTTCTTTGTGTAGCTTCTTCAGGAACATCCCAAAAATAAAAAATAATAGACCTTTTGCTTATATAAACCTAATAAATTAATATAAAAAAATAAGGTCGAATAAGTTTATAAAATAAATGTGAGATTATATATATTATATATATTTTCTGTGTACTTGATCCGATGTTTTCGGAATCTTTCCCATCAGTTACAGAAAGGAGTATGAAATTGCTTTCATAACAAAATTCTTAAGTTTTCTTCCATATATGCCTGGGGTCAAAATAAGGCACTCAACAGAAATTTGTATTAAAACTGTATTGAAATTTCGATGGCACTATTTATTTTAATTGAAGCTCTTCGATGTTTAATAATTTTTTATGCATTTCTAAATTTGATCCCTTAGAAAAACCAGCATAAACACTGCAATTATATATGAGCTATAAGGTTTTTCCTCTAATCTCCCAGTATGTAATTGATCGCGGTGAAAACCCATTTCTTTTTTACGAGCACTTAACTGCTGTAACATGGGAAAATCTATTTTCACCGTCAGGAGGTTTTTTTTCTTAAGACATACTGAAAATAAAGAATAATCAACCTACTGCAAGTAGAAATGCATGTGGTAGGCAGACTGTTATCGCCGCAACAGTTTTATTAACTCAGGCAATAAATTTTGTTGGCCATTGGAAAATTTCGCCAATATTTCCCAAGCATTATGTTTAACATGAAATGTGGGAGAAGAAAAAACTACATGCACATGTGAATACACGTGAAAATGTATACAGACACTCTTGCATTGAAAAAGGGAATACCAACTAGACTTTTGTAATTCTCAAAGAAAATTGGAATACTCTTAACATACGAGCACGTACTACAATATTATGTATGAATTTGTGGTGGAAATTTTCTACTATTTCCTTGGATTGTTGCGGAAAGTAAAATATACTTACAAGGCATGCTAAGGGCACGTACTAAATACTTCACATGTATGTACGTACTTTACTTGTGGGCACTTCACATGTGCATTTCACATGTGTGTAGTTCACATGTTTGTATAGTTCACATGTGTATATTGAAGAGAAAACCTTGCACCTATTTGAAATGGTGTTCATACATTTCTGAAGTTTATTGTTGTTGAATAAATTTTCCACGTTCCGCATTGCATGGCGCTTTCGTTTTATGAAGTTGATGGAAATATTATGAGTGGAAATAACTGAATTTTGTTTTTGGGCTGAGGAGAAATACAAAAAATTGAAATGATCATGTGGCACAACCATATCGCACCTTAACAGTGTGTCTGTTGGTGGTGTTTTAAAAGCAACATATGCTCAAGAGGTGGTAGGAAAACTCCTTTTTATTTATTTTTTTTTTATCTAGTATACTTTTCGCAGCAACTAGTAAATACTTTTTATGTCTGTATGCTATTTCACGCTACCTTTCTACACATTTTGCCTACATTTCAAAAAAGGAAGTTTAGCGCCTTCTTTAACTTTTTGTATACAAAATATATAATAAGTGCACTCATGTGAAGGATTTGTGAATTCCCAAATAGTCATACTAAGTTTTTAGATTTTTCCACTATTTTCATAAATCAGATGTTAGTAACATGTTGGAGTGTATTGTTGGCAATATGTGTACAATATGGAGTATTTGTTTCCTTAACACTGCAAGGACAGCTGATCGAGGATGTTGTTTTTTTTTATATTGCGGTAACACGATTTGCAAGGACAATGCAAATATCTAGACTCCCTAATATAAGTAATGGAAATCATAGAATTATATTAGAAGCAACATCTGAAGATTTATTTTCCAAAAGGCCTTGAACTTTTCAGTACATTCCAAAAGTTTGTTGACCAAATAAACTCGAGAAATTAATTTCTTTTTTTTTTCAAAACAAATCACCTCATCATTGTAAATAAAGCAAAATTTCGTATGCATTTAGAATTTCAAATACTCATCTGCAATTTAAGATTCTGGCAATAGAAATAAGAATATTATTCTGAAGTTTCGATTTTAAAATCCAAGTTTATTGATATGCAACCTTGACAAGCAATAAAAGTTTTAGTGTGTTTATATTCCAATAATTTTGCATAATTTTCAGTTTCTTTTTTTTCCTTTTTTGCAATCAGAACACACTTGGCGCCTTAAATCCAATGAGTTCTTTTAAAGATCAGCGAGAAGGTATTACAAAATATGTATATTAGAAAAAAAAATATATGCAACTACAATTTTTAATAAAAAAAGATATGCTGATCAGCAGAAGTGAATACTCTACTTTGACATTGACACTAGAATGAAGAGTCAAATCTGTTTTGCTATGCAAATCGGAAATAAGTAATTGTAACATTTTGGAAATGAAAAATGTTTGCAGAAACCAGGCAATAAAATAGACTTTGAAAAAGTAACAACCAACTGCGCTTCGAAGTAATAAAATTTGTAATTCAATGTTTGCTTTTGCAATGGCAAATAAATCTTAATATTTTCAATATGCATTTATTTGTGTTGTGCCAAAGGTGTGAACACATGTGCGGCAGAGACTTAAATGGCAATTTGTTTTCCCAATTTCAAATTTTTTACACATGCTGATCATATGCGGCTTGATTTTTAAATATTCAACTTCTTAATAAGAGAACAATTTAAGAGAAACAATTAAGTCTACAAGTAAACCTTATCAAATTAAAAACTAACTTTCGGCTTTCTTGTGGTGTAATATTATGCCTTTTGCTGGGAATACCATAAATAATTTTGAGCCTTGGAAAGCTTAATTTGGTTTAATCGATTCTCATAAAACTCTTGCTCAAATCTTCTATATATAAAATTTAACATACAAGTAACTAATAAGTATATCACAGTTAAACTTGTATCTATTATCTGTGAGTGAAAATTTCATTGATAAATTTTCATGCTGACTTTTCAAATTCTTTGTAGTTTTGTCTTCTAACAATTCCTTGAATAATTCAAGGCTAATGGTTGGAATAGTAAAGAAATGTGCTAAAATTATCACCGCACTGTTAGCAGATGGGTTTGCTAAGATCTTATCCTCTTGAGATAAATATTAGTTTTAACACGTACCACATTCTGCGAGCAGAAGGCGCCTGTTTATTTTTTGCAACTTCTGCCACACACATGTTTTCTATTTAACTTGAATGAAGGAAATTTTTATCCAACCATTTGCAACCAGCTTCGAAACACATCCTTCTTCCTCTGACTTAAAAAAATAAATAACAAAATTGGTAAGTTTTTTCTTCTGGCTTGCATCCAAGACAAATATTTACATATGCATTTGGCTAATATAAGGTTTTTGAAATTATCCCTACTACAGTTAGCACGTGTGTTAAGTCTGCATTAAGGCAAAAGGTGCCATATGAAAAGTAATTTGGCTGACAAATAAACAAAATTGCAGCCTGAACTACTATAAGTATGTGAATAGCAAATGTTCTACAGCCTCTGTATTATTTTTATTAAATTTACATATTTAAAAGATCCTGTTAGCAAATATATTTATAGAAAATTTCCTTTCAGCTTAGCTATTGTTTTCTTTTTACAATTTTTACTTCTAAGCCTTAGAAGAAAAAAAATAACAAACAAATTGTAACAAAATCGTGAGAAAAAGTATACCAACTTCTTTTCTTTCCTTTTATAGTTTGAAAAGTTATTTTTATTCGAACAATCAAAACAAAAAAGTAATAGAAAAAATGTTAGTGAAAAAAGACAATCAGAAGACAAACTACACCTTTTGGAAATCGTGACATCACATCAAAAGTTTGTCATTAAAAATTTCGTTAATAATTTGTTTTAAGGGCATTTATTGTTAAGCGAAACTACTACAAAGACGAAAACTAACTACTGCTCTATCTTCTTGTTTACAAAATGTGATATACCAGCAGAGTTTGAAAGGAATTAATTCAAGTAACCACAGCTTATAAAAATCAGCTTGGATATATAAAATATTATTTAATGACAAATGCTGGATGAAAAGACCTGGAATACTTTGATTTACCATATCCAGTAGTAGGGCATTTTTTGTTGCACAGTGTTAATGCAATTATTGTTTTAAAATATGTAAATCTCACAATTTCGATAGAAGCCTTAAAATATTTTTCTGTTATAATTATATAATTTTTAAAAGAATTATTATTTGTTGTTGTTCTTTATTTCTCATGCCAACTACAATTAGAGTCGGAAAAAAGCAAACTAATTGTAGAATAAAAACGTAAGAAAATAAAAAAGGAAAAGTGATCAGTGAGTTCTTCTTATGACTTTAGTGTTTGCTTTAGGCTTCTCACTTATTAAAGTGGAAGTTTGAAATAAATATCTCTTGTTATTCTCAGAATGTTGGGTAAAGGTTCCCTGATGATCTGCATTAGCCCCAGCGGAATGCCACACCACATTATTAAAATTAAGGAGTTTTATGTAATTTTTAGTAGAACTGGTCCTCAGGGGTTAGCTGCTACAATCACGATGTCCTTTGCAAGCTTTCGCTATTAGAACAGATCGTCTGACAACTCGCCCATGGTTTTACTTTGTTTTGAAAAAATCTACTTATCATCACCTCGACGATTTAAGGTCCCAGTTAGCTTTCCTGACTGCTTCTGAGAGTCCGTTACTGTCCATGCGTGTGTGTGAATAGTTTTACTGAACTTAGAATTAAAACCATTTCGGATTAGCAGATTTCGAAAAATCTGAAACGAACTAAGTAAACATATTTTGTAGTGGTTTTTTTTTTTCAAAATAATTTTTGTACGCAATTTGAAATCGAGTCGACAAACTAGTCAACTCTTTGGCACTGAAAAAGCACGTCAGTTGCCGTAAACCGTGTCATAGTCGTTCAATACATTCGTGAGATATCGTGAACAAAAAAAAAAACAACAAAATTGGATTTATTTTAAAATACTCTGAAGTTATATATCTGACCAGTTAGTGTTCTCTATTCTTTTATAGGACTAGAGAACTTCATTAATTACTGTTAAATATGTAAGGATAAGTTAATTTATTAAAGACTTACAGCAATTTGAAAACTCAAATATAATGTTTAAGCTCAAAAGCACCCAAAATTTTTCCTTCCGTTGTTATACTATTAGCAACATCCCACCATGATTAAAACTCTCCTGAATGACACAAAACGCGCCAGAAGATTGCTCTAAAGAGCTTGATAACATGAAGGCGCTAATATTAACGTTAATGGCTAAAATATTAAAAGAAATTGAAGTCATAGTTTTACAAACTTCAACCGTCTGTAACCAGAGAATGTTATTTGCCATTTTTATCTAATACAAGAAGTTGTGGAGTAGTCTAATACATGTATACGGTACGTAAAGCGCAACATGAACTGTTCGTACTGTGAGCAACAGCAGCAGCAGCGCCAACAACAACTACTTACAGTCAGGTTTTTCTATGTCAGTTTTAAATGATCTGCATAAAACATTTTTGGAGATGTCTTGCCAGCGCCAAAGCAAATAAACTTATTTTTATTTATTTATTTATATATATAAAAAAAAATATTATATATTCAGTTACATACATTTCTTATGATAATAATATTTTATTTGTCATTAGTTTGTTGTTGTAGCTGGTGATGGTGTTTGTTTATTTATATTTTTTTTCTCTTTACCGACCAAAGTTGTTTCCCTTTATCCGTGTTACCATCACCACTGTTGGAAAAAAGTCCAAATTTTTTATGCTCGTATTTATTTCTTATTACGGTATTGTTTGTTGTGTCATGACTTTTTTTTTCTTTCTTCAGTTTCATCTGAAATATTTAGGCAGACTCAACTTCCTAAAAGTATTAGCGAAATGAAATCTGTAGATAGAAGATATAATATGATATCAAAAGAAAAAATAATAATAATAATTTGAATAAATACAATAAACTACTTGTTACTTTTTTACACTTTATTCCAAGTCACAATCATCTGCAGTGACAACCGAACAGTTGAAAATAATACGGGGCAAACGTGCCAGGGATTTATGACTCAGGTTGCACTATTGTTTTGCAAATAAAAACTCTGCTCTAGACTTTTAAATACTTCATAATATGAATATATTAAATGACAATTTGTGATGATTTGTTAAGATGATTAAAAAAGCAAACGTTACAGTTTATTGAACTATTGAATTGTGATTTTGAAAAGATTTTCTAGACTTATAAATTGTTAGAGAATATAATCTTTTGAAATGACAAGTTCACTAAAATTGTCATTTGAATTAAAACGAGATGTGTTTTTACAAACAAACAAAATATATGTGAAACATGTTTTCATAGAAAAATAGTAACCAAGAATATTTATTTTAAATTAATTATATTATAATGAGATTCTGAAGAAAATTTTAAAGAGTATGATATTTTTAATCTATAAGTACAACTTCCTGCCAATATCACGCCTTAAAAAATGTGTACGTATGAAAAAAGAATATTCGAAAGTTAAATATCTTAAGACTCTTAGACCAAAATATTATATATCGAAAATCGATCTGACTAAAATCTCCTGAACTGTCTATATTGTATTTTTCGATAAATGTAGTCCTCAAACGAACCAGTAAGAAGACAATTAGCACGATTGGTAGTATTCCTAAGACGTTTTATTCAGCAGGACTAAAAATCTTAGCTATTTTCGGAAGACTCTACACTCTCATCATCAGTACTTATATCACAACTTCTCAGGTGCCTTATTTGAATCTGAGAATCTTATTTTTTTACACAGATTTTATTAGGAAACAGTATGAGAAAACTGCATTAAATTAATATTAATCATCATGTAATTCCTGTGCTGCTGTTTAATTATTTTCCTCAAAATCCATTTTCAGAATTATTTAATTTTACTAAAGTCAAAATATAATAACTCATATATTTTAATGCACATTAAAATCTGTTCATAGCCTCCGGATGCATGAGATGAATCAATATTTTCAGCTTTATAGAGATTTTAAATTTTATAATTGCATATTTTTTTTATCACTTTGCCCAATATTTTTGTAGTTGATTTCAGGAAACCAATATAACTGATATGTTTCTTAATAGAATAAATATATTTCTATTGAAAATGGCTTCAAATCTAGCAGGAAAAATTGGCCTCAATTTACCAAAAACTTCAAATCGTCCTAAAAAAACAATACAAAAATTAGTTCTGTATCCTTAATTGAAAAGTTTTTAGTCATAAAACCTGCACTTTATTGTAATTTGCAATACTCATTTCTCCGAATTTTATATGTGGCCTATTAAGTTTGCTATGGCTTTTTAGTCTGTAGCAACCAACATGTAGATTGCAGTACAACAATTCTCAGAAAATATTTGCACAAATACTTTTTTCAATAAACATTTCTAAGAAACCGATGTGCAAACAATGCAATTGAAAAATTCTTTTATTTACTTGCTTACTTGCCAGAGGAAAAAGCATCATCATCATCCATCAATCATTCCGAAATGTCCCTGAAATCAAAAACAAAAAGCATGTATTTAACCAGGCGCTCATAAATTTTAAATAGTAAAAACCATACAACAAACAATGAATGGAATTGCAAAATACAAGGAACAGCAATAACGTGTGTATAAATAATATTTTCCACAAAAGGAGAAAATCTGTGTCATGACACATATACACAAACACATACACGTCCATATCCCCAAACAATTTCATATGACTTTACTTGCGTGCAAAAGAAAAAATAAGGTCAACAAAACCATGAACTTTACACAAGGATAACAGTAGAAAATGTAGGGTAAATATAAAAGAGCATCAAACATTTACACAGGCTACATGTACGAGCCTTAACAATACAATACAAATGAAATGGAAAATAGTCCAGGACGAAAAGGAAGAAAATAAAAAGAAATTTTGTTCCTGCTGCAAGCAAAAGGGTGTTTTTGTACATACGAAAAAATAAGTAACAAAAAATGTCAAACAAATTTCCGAAGCTTACAGATACAGACGCAGCATACAATTTGTAATGAGGGTTGAAATGGAGTTGGTACATTTCAAAGATATTCCATTGCACCGCAATGTACCAAACTGGAGAAATTTCATTGAAGCCTTTCTACTATTTAGTTAACCTTTCATTGGAAAAATAATATGTAATTGTGTTTTATTTTTTTATGTAACTATTTAAACGTTTTGTGGAAAATAAATGTTGAAATAATTTGGTACATACACACGTACAATATATACATTGGCTATGCTGCAAAAAGTACTATTAACTAAGTTCGTTCTTAAAATTTATAATTGCCATTTACTATCTCTCATTGAACAGGATGGAACACACACACACACACATACACATGCACACAGTTCTATTTAATACACTGTTATGGTCCATGCGCAGTTTTCCCCTGCACTTTCTCGCCACTTCTGCTCTCCCATTATGTGAAGGCGCCAAAATTCAATATTTTTAGCGTGTGTTGATTTTTCAATTACTACGACTCTATAACAATGAAAGTATATAAAACAAATCAAACTGCTCTTAAGGATAATAAATAAGCAGGCGAAATGATAATAACAGATAAATTCGAGGTATGAGATTTGACAAAGGATTTTTGTGGTTTTCAAGTTCTTTAAGTATAAATTGCTTTAAATTATAATGACTATTGTCACAGTATTGTGTTATTGTACTTATATGTTGTGTATATGTGTGTGTGTGTGTGTGTGCTATTACTGCTGAATTTAGGATAATCCCCAACTTATAGAGATGCTATGGAAAATAAGAGAAATCATATAACTATATATCATTATGTGATGAAAAAGAATTAAGAGTAGATTTTCTTTCTCAAATGTAACAGGCTCTCAACATTTTCAGATGCGAGTATGAGAGCATTTGACATACAAATTCAAAATATACGTAAAAATATTTTATCGCATTGCTCGGCAATTGCCTAAACATAGTCGTGGTGCTGCGATAGCGTACACAGGAAAAATATGTATCCCAATTTCGCCCATTAATTCACAAGCACAAATGGTAGTGAGTAGATACACAAGTATTTTACAAAAATATTTTTATTCGCCCGCTCAATATCTGCTGCAACACACACAAGATGTATAAAATATAAACTCCATAATTTTGAGTAAAACAAAAACTTGTAAAGGGGAAACTTATGTGTTTTATATAATTTAATTATATATTTAATTTTTTGTAAAAACGTAGTAAGTGCTTTTTACATGCATATAAAACCAGTAGGAATAACATTACGAATATACTCCTTTAGCTCATTGATTCAGAAACACTTTTTTCTAAAGTTATATGGAAGAAAATATTTTTTAAAATAAATTTTATTGTTTTTTACATAATATGGAAGAATTTTCTTTATTGCATTTTTCCTAATGAAACTGCAAAGTGTCTATAAACTGTTACTATCGGGTGTTTTTTATAGAGTGATATAAGTTTAAATCATAATAAAACAATGTAATATATTTTGATATCAATAAGACGGTCTTTATAGGCTATCTTTATTGGCTGGAAAATTTTATGACATTAATGTTGAAATAAGATTTCGGCCATGTGGCGCGTACAAAACGCAATCTGTAGCACCCATTTTCATAAACAGTAAAATTCTGACCATCATCGTTTTTGAGGGCATATGGACCAATGACTCCGCCAGCCCATAAAGCGCACCAAACAGTAAGTTTCTGTGGATGTAATGGTGTTTCGACAAAATCGTAGATAGATTCTCCTCACTCCAAATACAACAATTCTGTTTATTTACGTACCCATTCAACCAAAAATGGGCTTCATCGTAAAGTAAAATTCTAAATGGTTGAGTTTAACGAATAGAAATATTATTTTCATTAAAAATTTCCACAATTTGCACGAGTTGCTCTGGTGTAAGTCGATCCATAATGAAATGTCAAAGCAAGCTAAACAAAAAGCAACTATCAGCTGTTAAATGGTTGGTCAAATAAAGCAGTGATACCAACTCAAAATTATATAACCCTATGAAAAAAACCCTATACTATGACAGATTTCACAACTAGTTGCAAGTCGCTCATGCATAAAAAGATAAATAATATGGAGTATTTTAGTAAAATTATGGGTTGTTTTTTATGGGTGAAATACATCATTTAAATTGACACCATCCTGCTGAAACCAAATAATGTTAATAGGCCAAGTCCATGCTCTAGGAAGACTCTCAGTAAGCCAAAAGCATCCGTTTAGCTCAGTGATGTTCTTTTTTCTTTTCTTATAAATGTAAACTGTAGTCATATACGAAAACGTTGTGAGACAAAAATTATAATTTCGATATTTTCTGTGTTATAATTTTCAATGCCAGAGTGCCCAATATTTTTAATGTCTCTGATTTGACGAAATAGGTGTTAAAGACCATGGGCCTTTAGGTCCGTTATCTTTTTGATGGAAGCCAGCTATTGAAAAGAAAATCCAACCATCTTTAATTTGCTGTACGCATGTTAGCCTTCAATCCGGCAGAATTCTGTACGCTTTGAAGCGCATCTAACTGTGATCTAACTGTGATCGATAATTGCGAGCATATTTTGTGAAATTCACTCCAGGACCACCATGAAGGTTTCGGTCACATTGAGTTATTCGAAAAGCCTTCCGAAATTCAAAGAAAATTAATAACTGCATTGGAAGGAAAACTTTAATGGGGAAGCTGTTTGTGGTCATATTAGGATCTCCAAAAAATTCATTAGCTTCCAAGTTCATGAGCTTTCAATATACAAGCACTTTTCCGGGATTTATATTGAAATACGAGCAATTTCGAGATTACAGAGCAGTTTTTTTAATAGGATTAGTCATAAGGGGATAATCCCTATGACTTCCGCAATGCATGATTGCGGAACTAGGAAGGATAGTATAGTTGTTGAGAGGACAAAAGAAGAAACTTGTAACGTATAAACGTTACTTCCTACTTCACCGGCGAATTTTCACTGCAGTACAGATGAAGGAAGATGCTGTGATACGTTATTTAGCATAGGATAGTGTCCACTCATGTGGGACTCATTTGCTCAGTTCCAAAGACGAAAAATAGCTTCTTGTCATTTCAATAAACATCATAGTCGTAGTGTTAACTATTTTAACCCACAGCACTGTCTGACCCATACAGGCGTGGACAAAGAAATGGCTCAATATATTATTGTTAAGTATCTTTCACCAAATCGCACTTCGTGAGCTCAGTGTGATGATATATCAACTCACATTAAGATTGTGGGAATCCACATGACACCAAAACTGCTTTGAAGCAGGTATTGAGTGAACGTATCACAGATATTTGTGTATTTTCCGGAAAGCATTTATTTTTTATTGCAAAAAACTTACAACAAAAAGTTTTTTTATTTTTAAACAAACTTCCTCACAAAACATGTACAATAAATCTGTGTTTCTACTTCTAATAAAATGTTTATTAGCAATATTGCAATATCGAACTCTCAGCTATAAAAATATTTCGGCCATTTTGATATTATAAAATTAACATAAATAAACATTCAGAAATATTTTCAACAAAAACTTATCACAGTGATAAACATTTTTCTATACCAGGAGCGCAAATTATTAAATATCATTTACTCATCCAAAACAAAAACCATCGATACATTTATCTCAGTTTACAGCCACCTCCTGCAAAAAAATGCTGTATTCCCGTTTACAGTTTTTCTCATTTCTGTATCCTTTCGACTATTTTTAATTTTTTTCTTTTTCCAGTGAAATAAAAAGAATCAATATGAAATATGAAGAAAATATTGCACATCCCTTAAAACTTGTTGATTATTGATAAGAATGCCCAATACTATGGGGCCTCATAATGTTTAGAGTTGCTCTAAAATGTTTGAGTTATTTCTGATATTTATTTGTGTATTTTGTGGCATAAAATGAAGTAGCATGAAATGAACATAAATCTGCCATCACCAGAGTTGCTGTATATAGAAAAGAAATATTTCTGATATCTGAAGCCATACACGTCGACATAGATTTATCGGATATCGTTAGGCCAGCAGTACAAATAGTTAGCGACGTAAGTAAGAATAGAAAAGTTATTTTTTAAAGCGAGTTGGGGAACGTTAGTCACAAGCGTACATGCAAAATTGCAAAAGTTTTTTGTGGTGCTGCAATAAACAGACAAAAATATGTTTAGTAATGAAATCACACAACATTAAAATTTGTGACATTTTTATATTTAAGTTAAGAGTATAAAATGCTTAAAGTTTTTTTCTATTAGATATATTGTTAGAGATAATTAAAGAGTAGCATTTCAGTTTGTTACTTTTACTTAAAATTAAAAACTATTTTATTTTTTTAAAAATAAAAGATATTTTGGAGACAAGTTACAGTTTTTACAACATGTATAAAACAATTATTAAAATCTTCCACAACGGAAAGTACAGCGACAGAATGATATCTAGTAACGTCATAGTACAGGCAGATTAATTAATTAAATGAAACTAAAGAAAACAAATTTGAAACTGTAAAGAAATTCCTAATCCCAACAAGACGACTAATAAGGCAAAGCAAATTCTCCAGTCCCTTTAATAAAGTATTATTGTAAAAAAAAATAATAATATTTTAACAAGTTCACATGAATCCATCTCCAATAAACTTACTAGCCACCACCAGCACTCCCCATTACAATGTGAATAATAATAAAAATAAGAAAATTGTAAAATATAAACTATAATTTACTACTGTAGATTACAAACAATATACGTAACAATACCCTTGAGGCTTCTGAGAAAAATATTTGCAACAATAGAGCTCAAAAAAAGTTAATTGAAAGCCCTTAATTTCAATTAATCTACTTAAAAAAGAATACAAAACGAAACTCTCAAATTTTCATCGTACTAAAGCAACATGTTTGCAACTATTTGTAAGATGTTATAAAGAACAAATTGCTAAGAATTTTAAAATAACAGACTCAAAATAGAGCTTTAAGTGATATTTCATCATCATCATCATCATCATCAGCAACAACAGCCGCAGCCGCACAATCATTGGCAAAGAAGTCTGCAAAGTGCTTATAAATAATGTAATCGAGAAGTACACAATATGTGCGATTTGCTCGTGCATAGTGTGAGTGGCAGAGGAAAAGAATTGCAGAATGATTTGAACTTCGTGTCCTTTGTTAGACAACATAAGAAATATGTTTCTAAATAATGCTGCAAGGTGTTATAGTGTGAGTTAAAAATCTACTAAATGTAGTCAATCACTTTAAAGTGGTTAAGGGGCTTTTATTTTTATTTTTGAATCTGCACTTGGAAAATATATGTAAAAGTATAAAGTCCAATAGATCAAATTTATCTAAAGTAGTGAACAAAAATAATAAATATTAATTAAATAATAATAATAATAATAATGATAAAATAATAATAATAATAATAATAATAATAATAATAATCACCTATTGATCTCTTGGCACGCGGGCGGAAAGAGGCATGGAATTCCAAGAGGGGCCGTCCTGTTAGTAGTTCTGCAGCAGAGCGAAGATGCAAGACACTCGAGCAATGGCAAAACAGGTGGAGCACAGAAACCACTGGTAGATGAACGGCGAGGCCCATCCTCCACATAGAGGTTTGGCCACAAACAAAGAACTTTCGGGGAAGTAAACTAGATCCTGACACAGTTTCTGTCAGGGCATGTTTACTTCCTCAAATACCTTTACCGCATGGGCAAGACAGAGAACCCCTTCAGCATGTACCGCACAGCAAAAAATTATGACGTTTTTTTGAATGCAACAAGTAGCGGGGGCAGCAAAGTGATCTATAATCACATCGGTGAACTCACTCCTGACAATATTGATGGATAAATGCTTGATGGAGGTGATAAATGGACTGCCTTAGGCAATTACGTTGAATCCATTTTACGGAAAAAGAAAAAAGACATGGACCAACTTTCAGCAGAACGGGTCCGCCCTTTAGATCCTCATTATAAACAAATTGAAGCACCACAATGGTTGCGTATGGCAGGCCCAGACGTGGGCACATAAAGAAGAGTCGTTTTTCAGGAAGTTGATTCTGCGCCTTCATGAAGTAATACAGAAAGCTGTTCCGTAAAGGAGGCAAACACCAGGATTGCTTTAGTGGAAACACCACTCAACGCAACTGGCGACGGCCACAGTAAGTGCGAAGGCCTTTTAAACCCACCTCATACGCCAAAAAACGTATATAATAAGCCTATTTTTATGTGCTCTTAATATCTCATGGCGTTCATATTATCATCTCTTTTTTCCTCAGCAACATTTCTTTTGTATCACTTGAATATCTTTCTATTACATAACATATAATTAACTTTAAGTTATACTTTTGGTCACTTAAACGTGCCAAAAGTCACATCAAAACGAATTAAGTTTTTTGGCAGAAGTATTTAATAGGAAATCGCAACTAATTCCATTTATTAGTCATACTTCAAGAACCAAATTCATGATATAAACAATTCATTGTTAAATGGAAACTATGCAGTCTTTTACAACACTGGCCGAGGTGTCGGTTTGCCTTGTGTAAGTATATTTATTGTACATAAATGAATGAATGCTTGAATGATTAGTTAAAGTTGTTGCAACAGGTTACTTTACACCTTATTTCGAACGAACAAACTACTAATACAAACAGAAAATAGCAACAACAGCTATAGGTAAAACAACAACAATAGTTTGCAATTTGAAAATCATGGGAAACTGTAGTTGAAAAAGCACCACCTCCACTAACAACAAACCAGCAATAATACAATGCTAAAAAGCAACCACAATTACTCAAAGATCAGTTTCGTTTCCTCCATCCGTATATTTGAGTTTGATTTTTAAACCGAAATTTGTTTCTTCTGTTTCTTGTTGAACTTGAGGCTAAAGTTGAATCAACTGAAAAATGTTTGTGTTCGTTATTTTCTGTCGAATAATTGCTCAAGAAAACAAAATAAAAACAAAAACAAAAACAAAAACAAAAACAAAAACAAAAACAAAAAAATAATAGGTAACCGTCAAGTCAAAGTAATTCGTTTGACGTGTAAAGCAACAAATGCAACTGCCAGAAACAACATGAGCAACAAAAACTGCAACAACAACAACAGCAACTATTCCTTAGCTTGTCCAAAATGTTTGCCTAACTTCAATACCTCTACAAATTCGGTTCTGTTTATTGATGCTCCTCGGAGGATCGTCCATGCACAGAAATGCAACATGTTCTCGTGTTGCATGCCTTTGTCTTTAGTTATTGTTGTTGTAGTTGTAAATCGTTGCCAACAGCTAAATTACAGCATTTTATTTAAATTTTGTTAGGTTGTTAATATTGGCTGCTATTCTGTTCAGCTTTGCCCTCCTCTTCTCTTAATGCCAATAAAATTTTTCAAAAAAAAAAGAAAAAATTAAATAAAAACTCCCAAAATTTGTAGAATTGTTAAGTTATTTTTCTCTTGTAGTTCGAGTTTAATGTGTGTTGTTAAGAGTTTGTTAAAGAACTTGGAAGAAATTAATGTTGGTTTGCTGTGATAATGAAAGTTAGAGTTTCCATTGCAATAATATTGTGACTACAATTTTGAGTTATTAAAAATGTTTTTATATTCTCTTCTACACAACACTTTTTGATCGCCTATCTAATGGATCCAAGATTGGATATGAAATTAAGCTTTCAAGTGAAGCTTTTAGCTCGTAAATTATTGTATGTTGTAAAACCTTTTTTTCATACAGTCTATTCGAATATATTTTAATAAAAAACTAAACAAGTTGGGTAAGAATCGAGAGCACTAATTAATCAGATGCATAATTTCGGAGTTTTCCAAAAGAAAAAAATCACTTCTTGCTAATTTTTTTCATGAACGGGTTAACCTATTTTGGCCCGACTTGCGATGTGGTTCTTAAATGTCAAGCTGATAAGTTTGTGGCATTAATCAGTAAAGAAGTTTGAAAACTATTCTAAAACAAACCTATTTGAAAAAACCTTTTTTGGGTGTTTCAAAATCTATCATATCGAACCAATTAAAATGCATAAGAAAAAGTCTTCAGAAAGCCAGCAGTTTAGCTTGATTCGCTTTATCCATTCAAAAGCTATAAGCGAGTACAGACGAGGTCCTTCCTAGGAGCTCAAAAGGTCTGATGAAAACTGTATTTTTTTCAAAACTGGATAAAAACAGTATCAATTTTCTTAGCAGGATGTTAAAAATATCACCAATAAACCAAAAATTTTAATTTGGGTTTGAGCTTGAACAATAATTAATAACACTTATGTAATATTTGATAAAAGTAACGTAACCATTAAATGCTAATGAAAAATAGTTTAATTCAGATACGTGTTTATTATAGAATCCAATATTATGGAAAGCTTTTTAATTCAATAAACACTTATCTGAATTAAAAGGTTTGTTATTAGTATATAATGGTTACGCTTATTTGGTCAATTATATAATAAGTGTGACCGTATAATAAATATAATTTTATGCCAGTAAAACTTTTAAAATATATACACATCTGAATATATATAATATGTGTAAACATGCAAATCCATTCATATGAGTTCCTAATATAAACACGGCAACTCTAGTAGCACCCACTAAATAACAACAACTCCAACAATGATACAACACCAAACTAAGCGCATGTGCAAAAGCAGAAACAAATTTCGAAGAAAAAAACGTGCAAATACCAAACGAGTCAGGTGCATTTCCATCAAGATAATAATAGACATAGACTGTAAACAACAACAATACAAAACCGCAAAAACTAACTGCAATAGGAACAGCAACAATAATAGCAACAACTATGGCGGTGGTTCTTATTATCTATTTAAAATTTAACTAGAAAAAAAAACTTGCAATAACAACAGTTGCTATATCGTATCTTGTAAGCAACAGCAATAGCAACAACATTCGCAACAACAACAAAAGCCAACCAATAATCTCAAGCACAAATGAAAATTATCAAAATAAGCAAAATAGACAAAATACGAGGGAAAAACTTCTTAGTAATTTTGAAAATTCAAAGCTGTGGTTACACATACACCAAAATATAATGAAAACGAAATGCTATAAAAACTGAGAGAAATATTTAAAACTTTGCATTATCAGCAGCCAGTAGATTAAAAGAAAGCCTTTTTCAAGTGAAGCAAACATAAATTTATATGCTCTGGAAAGGCGGCCAACTTTTAAATGTCTTTCATCTGAAGTTTTATTTAGGTATCTACTGAATAGAGAACAATAAACAATTGCAAAAAATATGGTTCTTCAAAAATTAATATTAGTGGACAATCCGCTTTTGGCGAATATGGCAAAAATTGTTTTAAATCAACATCAACATGAAGTATTCATTCAAGATTATTTTTAATCTTGTGCTGAAATGTACACTTATATTTATTTTCCCCCTGGTTTTCTTTTCCAAAAATTTTATTAAAAAATTCAAAGTGATCAATTAAGAGGTTTTAAATAGTTCCTATGCGCATTTCATTGAGGTTAATGTAGATCATCAGGTAACCTTTACCCAACATTGCAAACTTCCACTTCAATAAGTGAAGAGTCTAAACAATAATTAAAGTCATAGTAAGAACTCACTGATCGTTTCCACTTTTTTATGTTGTTACGTTTCACTTTGAATTTTTTTTAAATTAAAGAGTCTTAAAACGATAAATCCCAAATATGTATTAATTTTAAAATTTGTTTCATATTGCAAGTTGTTTTAAAATTGTATGAAATGCAGTCTTTTTTAACAAAATCTTAAACTTTTAAACACGCTTCTTTAAAAGTTGTTGTACGTGTGTGATTTTTAATATTATTAGTGTCCTTAATTCCCATGCCGTTGTTTTCCGATGTGCATTAAGTTTAAACTTATTTGAAGTCTAAAATGTGAAGGTAATTTATTATTTTATTTTTACATTTGCATCTCTATTTATATAAAGGCCAACTTACGCAACAACTAAAATAGGCTGATCGTTCACAATGCAGTAGAACAAAATTTTCTTCATATGATAAAGAGCGAGTGCTGCATTCAAAGTGGTAATATTATATTTTGAGCAAAATATATTAAAAGTTTCTTCGAAATCGTAATTTTATGTGGACATTAATTTTTTAAACCAAATCTCATATTGTCTTAGTTTAGCTCTCACTTTATTTTTAAATAATATATTAAATTCCTTAAAGATTATGCAGATATAGAATAAAAGTCAATATAATTTAATTCTTTTACAAGCTGCTACTTGACCACAAACACTCAATTGTTAATACAAAAATATCTGCAACAACTGCATATACACATATTCGCATATTAAGAGTTTATGTCTGTTATTTGCACTTTATTATCACGTTAGATAGAAACTGCAAAAACAACAATAAGTAGGTACAATTCAACAGAATTAAGGAAACTAAGAAGTAAAAAAAAACAAAAATAACACAATCTTGGTAATACGAGAATACGCGAATATGAAAAAGTTTATTATTAAAGCTGGTGTAAAACTTAAACACCCACCCACTTATGGTGTGGATATTTTACACAGTATTTGGCCAACTATCCAAATATAACCAGACAACAAATGAGACCGTTGACTAGCCAGTCGAACGGCCAAAACAAGAATTTCTTAGTAGTAGCCACTAAATATCAGCAATATTATCTGTGAAAAATAGGTGTTGGCCGTTTTATACAGTTTTACGAAGTCTAAGAAAATTTGTTTAGAAAAAAAAATTGATTGAAAAACAAAAACGAAATAAATTTATTTATATGTGCCAACTACACCCAATTTTTTATTTTCAAATATAACTAGTCCAACCTTGATAGGAAACGACTGAGACTAGTTAATCGTTTTGGTTTGAGTTGATTTTCAGAACAAGTATTTTCGCCTAGTTTTTGTTTAACAAAATATTTTTTTATTTGTGTTTTTATTTTCTAAGGCAAAAAACCTTTAACCTTTGATAACGAATTGTTGCAAATAAATTTAAGTAAATGCTGTTGATATTGACCATTATATATTAATAATGGGACCATAATGTTTTAGTAATTGTTTAACAAATTAGCTGGCAGTAACATGCCAGTATTGAAGTCCAAAATGCCAAAATAACGAAACATTGTGACAATGATTTTGTTGGGTCAAATGTGCAGGCAGTATATATTTCAAATATATATGTGTGTGTGTGTATGTTTACTTACTCACTGGTTGCCGCTATTCAATTAATTTCAAAGGTTATATAAAGCATTTCTTCTAGTTTTATATAACAAACTTCATACTAGAACTAACGTTTTTTTAAGTCTAGATTTTAGGCTTAACGCAGATGCCATAAATTTCGATTAAAAAAATTCATCGCTGACTTTAATATTGAGAGATAATTTTCAAATTGTGTCATCACACCGTTCAAATCTATAAAAACTTGCTGCAAACTCTGGCTGCTTTTTAAAGCGCACAGGAGAATTTTATATTCATTAATTTTTCTTAATTAGAAAGTTTTTTGATAACTTTAAGGTTTTGTATTTTGCAGTTAAACTACAATATATATATATATATATATATATATATATATAATGTTGTTAAAGGGACTAAAGAAAATAATTAACCGAACTAAAATATTTAAAAGGACTAAAAAAAATACATATAGATACTGATTTGTTTTTCAGTTGAGTGTATTTATTTAAAACGTTAAACAACTTAAACTATAATAAACACTGAAACATAATAATAATTGCATTAACGCAAAGTCTCAGATTCGAGCTCTGGAGCATTTTTACTACAATAAACTTACAATAACTATAAGGCAACTTTTTATAAAAGTTTTACTTATAAAGTCTTCATATATCCTCTTAACACTAACCCCTCCTTTATAGTTCTGTCACAATGCCCTGCGTACGTAGGGGTCATCTCGTAAGCGCTAGTTCCGGACAAGAAATATATAATAAAAAAAATTTAAGATACGGTTACATTTGGGGAAATATATGATCTAAAAAAAATTTTGCAAAAACAATGTTGTATCCCCTAATCGGGCGTAAATCATTTTTAAGTCGTGATAATAAAATAATTCTGGCTAAAGTAATTTTTCAATCTATAATTTTATATGCTTGTCCAGTTTGGGGAGTTTGCGCAAAATCTCATATTAAACAAATTCAAGTATGTCAAAATAAGCTATTAAAGATGATGCTTAATTTACCATGGCATTTCTCCACCAAAGATCTCCACGAAGAAAATAATATAAAATTAATTATTGAAAAATTAATTTTTTTTCAGAACGCTTCAAGATTTCTTGTAGCATGTCTAATAACCCACTAATTTCTGGCCTTTATTAAGAAGACCAATTTATTTATTAGATTATATCACCATACATACATGTATGTATTACATATATACTTAAATGCGTATAAATGACTTATAATTATATACATGTGTGTATGAATGTATATGATTATTACATACATTCTTCATTTATATTAATCTATTTAAAATATCAGATCAGAGGTTTTTATAATAATACTATTTTCGTCTGAAGTAATATATTTATTACAAAAATCCTCTTATAAACTGAATATGATTTTATAGAAGAAAAGTTAGTATAATGACTAAAACTCTGTAAATTGTGTGATAACTGTAGGTTAAGTGTTAAAAGTTTTTAAAATAAAAAAAAATAAAAATAACAAAAAAAAAAGATCTAAAAAGCAACCACTATATTTCAATGAAAAACGGTGAGTTTTTATTGAGTTGACCAGTTTCCAATCATATTGGATTGTAGGTACATCATAAAGTGTTTTACTTTTAAAACACATATCAAAATCAAGTCATATATATGCACTATTTAGTGCATATGCATCTTCCGTCAAATATTTGACAAGTATGACCGTACCTTTAGGATAAAAATTACCTTGAATACATGAAGCAGTTGTTACTTAAAAATTTGTCAAATAATATTAAAGTTGCTTCGGATTTGGGTAATTTACTGTTTTTTTTTAAATATCCTTTATATTTTTATACCAGGAACTTTGGAAGGAGAGAACATATTAAGAGATGGGGAATTTGTTGTAGCCATTGTAATCCAAGCTTCGACGCGGAAAGATTCAATTGCTGCTGGCAATATTCAGTAACAATAGACCAATTTTTTTTAACTGCAATTTATAAACCTAAAAAATGCTTAAAAAAATATAAAACACTTTTACAAAATCTATTGTAGTTGTGTGGGTATTTTACTTTATAATTTGTAATTTTGGAAAACGAACCTCGTCTGACAACAACTAATGCAGATCAGAAGGATGCGATACTATATTCTTGACAGAGATTGCGAATCGAATCTGGGATCTTTGGCTTCGCAGTGTAAACGTTAACTAGTATTTTTAATACATTATTTTGTTAATGATTTTATTTTTGATATATATGCCCTGGCATCCAGGTTAGAAAGTTTCCAGGCCATAGTACAATGCTTCTTTCTAATCTTTTGCAACTTTAGGATAGCAAAAAATCAATTAATAATTTTTAACATATTCTCTTTTCAGCGTTGACAGTCAGAGGATGGCCTTTACTCATTCAAAGAATTGCGCCGTTGTTACAAAATGGAGGGGATGGTACAGAAGAGACAGACATTATTTACTATTTTTCTTCGCCGGCAGCTAATCAGCTTATTCCTCAATCATGGGATCCTTCGTGGTACAGGATCGCGTTGACAATCTACGTTAACTAGTTCTGCCAAATCACAGATACTTATTTTCGCTGAAATCTACTACAGCCTATGTTCCCTACTTTTTCTTCTAATTTTTGGTAAGACGTTTTATTTCAATTTTAAATGTTTTATTTAATTCCTTTTTTTTTTGTTCTCCTCAGTGCAAAACAAATTCTGCCAGTTCTCCAGATGTCATAGCATTCATCAGCTTAGATATTGAGAGAATCACTGGATCTATTTGTTGGTAAGTGTCCAATAAAATATATTTTTTCTTGCTTCAGTCAGTGTTGGGCGAAAAATTACTGTTGCAGTATAAAAGTAACGATATATATTTTTTGAATTTTCCACAACTTTTTAATATTTATGATATAATTTGAAATGATCTATGACCTCCAAAATAAAGTCATGTATGAGTATCCAACTGCACAAACATTCAGACATCATATTAATAACAATAATTTTCGATTTTAGCGTATGAATGAGTCAAAATTGTTGGTACAAAACTTGCAACTGACTTCCATTTCATGATTAGGAAAACAATTTTTGTTGCTGTTGGCTTTCCAGCCAATAAAATGAAAACCATTTTATTGCATTACACAAATATTTTTTTTTATAAATTTTTGTTTTTTTTATTATAATTTGTTTAAATATATAAAATAGTTTTTATTGTGGTTGATCATTGCTTTTGTTTGCAACTTGCAGCGTTCAGCAAATTACAATAGTTTAGCTGAAATCATTTAAAATTTTATTTTTTTCTCGTTGTTTTTCTCCTGTAAATTGTTCAAGTTCTGTATTTGCAATTGACTGAATTTCGGAAACATTTGGTAGCAATCGTTTGCAACACCAGAGTCGAAGGTCAGTAGTATTTTGTATTTTTATTTTATTGTTTGCGGTTGATTTGAATTACGATTTGAGTACTCGTATTGCATTTTTCCCCCTTTTTAATTCATTTATTTGTTATCTGTTTGCAATTACGAATACATTAAAATTGCTGGTTTAAGTTTGCATTGTACGGTGCAGCAAATAGTTGGCAACAGCGAAGCTTAATTTATTAAATAGTCATTATAATTTATTGGAAACTAGTGGTATTTTCACAGATCATTATGGTGATTTTTCTTTTAATGTTTTGTTGTTCTCTTTTGTGTTTTTTTTTTTTTTGTTCTTTTTTTTTCTTTAACTTGTCTTAACTAGAGTTAGTTGGTGAAGTAATTGTAGGTTTTATTAATTAATGAATTTTGTAATAGGTTCAAGGATCAATGTTATGCTTAATAACAAATCATTTGCAGCTTATTCGATCGCAAATTAGGCAAATTAATGACATGCTCAGAGAGAAATATTGCAGTGTGTGCAATCGGTATTTGAATGCTGTTGCATTATTTGTTTCTTAAGGCAATTTTGCTGTTTTGATATCTAAGATAAAGCTTTTTAACTTTATAATAAATCTTTGAATTTGACAGACTTATCTTTTTATCTTCATACAAATTTATATATTTATGTATCAACAAAATATTTATTTCATTGCTTTAGTTATCTTTGTTGGTTTGGTTAGATATCGAAATATGTTGGTGTGTACGTTTGTACATAATTATGTTCTATTTTTCTATATTGACCGGATATATGTATATTTCTTTCATATATTCTAGTTAGTTGTTTTCATTTCAGGTCTGTCTTTGAAATTGTTTACTTCGGATTCAAACTTATCAACTTCTCAGTTCTATTTAATTTTTTTTTATCAGCATGCAATTAATCGTGCATTATTGGGAACGATTTTATAGCGTTTCCGAGCTAATAAATAATAAGTCCAGGTTCACATGAAGATGTTCTCGCTGCTCAAACTTTTTTCGTGTTCTTTTAATTCCAAAGTCTTGCATATTTGACACATCATTTAATTAATGAGTGTTAAATTAAAAAATAATTGCTGGTTTAAGCTCAAAAATATTACATTGTTTTTATTTCAAAGAAACTTTGTAGCAATGAAATCTATTTCTTTTCAAATTTATAAGATTCTTTTTCACAGCGGGACAGGGAGTGAAAGTAAATGAGAAATAATAATAATTATGAATGACACAATAAAACAAAGATCCTGAGTGAAAAGATCTCCGCCGTAAATACCTTTCTCCTTTTCCTTTTCTGCAACGAACTCAAAAGATGTACAGCAAAAGCTTTCCCGTGTGAACCTGGACTTAGGCTAAAAAAAGGTTTCTTTTCTCTGTCTTGTTATAATGCATTGCATTAGTAGGCGTCATCTGCAATCCAAGTTTAAGAAAATATTTATTATTTTGAAAAACATTGCAAAGAATAGTGCCCCTTTTTTTGTAACTATTTTTCAATGTCAAGTTAAGACAGTTTAAAAAATAGGACTCCTTTTCCTCAGCAATTAACTGTTAATAACAGTCAAGGCTGTTTTCGGAAGTTATTTTACTTCCAAAATCAGTACTCAGAATAATACATTTTCTACCCCCAGTTGTTATATTAAGTATATAAAATCAAAAACACTTTTCCTTCAATAAAGTCAAAGAAAACTCAGATGAAATACAACAGAAAAATTTTAAAAATCGATAGTTTAGTCCTCATATAGAAAATTTCTTTAAAAAAAATCCCAAATAAAAACTGCCACCTTACAAAAAATAACAGATTTAATATTCTCTCCGAATGGATATACCCACTGGCATAAGTTTCAATGATTAACATAAAACATAATAACTAAAAGCTCACATCAATTATATCTATTTTAGCAATTTCCGTCTCTTCCAAAAAAGTGGTAAGAAAATGTATTAAAAAAAAGACAACGTAAATAAATAAATGTTTTAAACACCTGAATTACACACACCTTCATAGTATTTGATTACAAAAACGTGATCAATTTAATGTTGCATTAATGATCCCATTTAATGCAGGCAATTAAAAACAAATTCTAAATTACAAACCTGTGCCAAAAACTGCAATAATACCAGAAATAACAACAGCAGCAAATGCATTTCGGTTTTTTTTCCTCCCGCTTTTGTATAAACAAATTTAAATATTTTTTGGCCATTTGCGAATGAACAGACATTCAAACCGAAACAAACAAACAAAAAATAGCAAAACATATAAAAACATAAAAACCCAATTTTCAAAATCAAAAAAACAAAAAAAGAAAAATATGTACATTAAATAATGGCAACAGTCTCGTACTTAATATTAAACTTAGTTGCTTTGGCTTGTGAGTCGCTGTTCAGATTTGAATTTAAATAAAACTTTTGTTCAAGAGAACTTGCAATATAATGGAATATTTAACAACTTTGATGAAGAAAACATGCTAGACATCGAGCAACATGAGGTAAACTAACCAGATCAGCGGTAGTAATTGAATATATTTTCCAAGTTTTTCGTAAACCTTGTAAAATTTGGCGAAAGGAAAACGCTACAATATGGCATAAATTTGGAAGATGCTAAAACGCTACCAATGAGCAACTGAATTCCAAACTCAACGAACGTCATCATGCCAACCACCAACAAATTTGTTTGCAGTAACAACTGCTCTAAAATATCGTTACATGATCATAAGTTTGCTAAAAATGTTATTAGTATTGGAGAAAAAAAAAACACTTTTCAGTAACACAAATACTAGTTTATTACAGTGGTTTGGATGGTAGTCAGAGCATCATCGGTCGTATATAGTGAATTCTTGGAACGATGTGTATTTGTTGTTTCAAGAGCATAAGTAACCGAAGTTCTTAAATATTTCCTACATATATTTATGTTTTAAAATATTTTTTAATGTTGAAAAATTTAATGAAATTTTCCACTTAATATATTATAAAAGATATCAAAAAATTTTTTATGAGGATAAACTTTTTGAACTTATTTTTGTTAAAATTTTTACTGTCATTGTGAACTATTGATGTACAATATTGTCAACTACTTAACGGTTAGAGAAAATATTTTATCTTAATGCTGTTAGTTTTTTTAAACAGATTCAACTTAAAATATGTATATATTCACCTTTTCTAAAACAATAATATACAATAGTCGTATATATCCACTGTAAAAGCCATACAACTTCTTTCTATATTAAATCCGCCTTAAAAATGCAATTATATCCCGATCTATAATATGGAGTAAGTCCTATTGAAAAGGACAATTATTAGCTTCTATTGAAAATTTTTTAAATATTCAGTTTACTCGCTTGACAAATTCTTGAAGTTGCAATATTTGGAAAGCCATTCAATCATAAGATTTTTGGCAATTACTTTTTAATAATGAACTTCAGGTTGTTTTTAATAGTTTAACAGCATATTCTTTGTTTTATTTTATTTATTGAGATATTAATATTTTCTGGGTATCTCCTTAAGGATAAGAATTAAAATTATTAGCAACATGATGATCAGACAATACAATAATTGCATTGAATCTTAATTGTTTATATAAAATTTAATGGAATTATTAAAAGAATTCTATAATTTAAATATTGCTGAAGAAGTTATCCACTGGAAATAAAAAAATATAAATAAATAGAGAATATACAGAAATATAAATAAATAAGAAATATGCTGACTGCCCCTCTACACCAGTACTAAGAAATATTTATAAAAACTTAAGGACATAAAATTAAATAAAAAAATAATAGAAAAAACTGCAAACAGACATTGAATTAATATATTGGTCGTTCTTAAATTAATAATCATCCACTTAAAATAATTTATTTTAATATATTTTAGAAGCATGATGGCCCCTTTAATGAAGAATACCTGAGGCTGATGCTGAACACTATATATTTTAATACTTCTAAAATTTTTTGGCACTTAAGTATGAGCTCTGCGTTACATGTGAGTTTTCATGGCAATTAAACTTCTTTTGCGGCCACTGTTTCCTTAACACACTCGGTGTAACACTCCACCAAATGAGTACAGTCCAAAAGTCGAAGGATCTCTATTGAATTGGCACACTTGTACAAGCGACTACACACTCGTACTAAGAAGATCGTGGTTGTTGTTTGTGATTGTAATAAATGTTTTCAAACTTGTTTAACGTAAAAACATTTATTGAAACATTAATCGTATAAAAATCACTTTCATTACATTCAACAACTATTTCATGATCATTGATAGTTGTTCGCTCTGGTTCTCTTGTTTTCTTTTTCGTTTGTTTTTTTTTTTTTTTTGTAATCTCTTCTAACATTTTCCTATCAAACTTTCTGACCAGTATTCCGCATTGGTAACTAAAGGATTTTCCACCAAGTTTTCGTTGTTATTGGTGGCTCACATTTATTATTTTGCGGATAATTGAAATTTTATGTTTGCTAAAAGAGTGTCGACATAGCAAATCGTTTATTGTGCTGCAGACTTTTAAGTTGTATTTCTACCATTTCGCTTTGTTTGTTGCAGAGTTTTTCTTTTTCTGGGTGGTGAACTTGTATCGTGTTTTGTATCTTTTTGCCTTACAATATATGTTTATATGGCGTTGACTGTTTTGTTGCATATTCAAAATATCAAGATGATCTTTGTTTATGTTTGTTTATGTCTCTTGATATCGATATTGTTGCCAACAAAAGTTTATGTTTCATGTTTCAGGCACAAGTGCAATTTGCAGTTATTTCTCTCTTAAGTGCCAATAATTTGTCCACGATGTGTGAAATTTTATTTTATTCTATTATGTAATCGTTTCTTGTGCACTCACGATCAAATCCGTTTGCAATTTAGTCAAGTAAATATTGACATTTTTAGATTAGATTAGAATAAATTGTTGTTTAAGAATAAAGCTCTACACCTGCAACTATAGAATTGAATGAAATCAAGAGATATAAAGAAATTTATATACTTAATTTCATGTAAAATCATGCATGTACTGAAAGCAAAAATTTAGATGTGGTGGATCTTTCTGTGCCTTCTTCAAACACTATCAGATGTTTCTCATATACAAATCGGCAGGCGCTCAACTTGACGCAGCCAAAAATAACCATAAACGAGGACGCATTTTCTAAAACCTACTTGCAACCAATTCAAGTTGGTTTCTAAGTTGGTTTTAAAAAAATCATTTTGTAGGATTAAAGCAGGTTTAAACAGTTGGTTTTAACGTTAAAACCAGAATCTATTAAAACCATGTCAATGTGAAAACATTTTCTTTTAATAGTATCCTGTATCTAAACAGGAATGGGTAAAACCATATTCCTTCATCCTTGTGTCCCCTGTAATTGGAAGAGTGTATTTTCATAATAATAGAACATCGTGTTTTCATGTTAAACTTTGGTATTCGAATGACATTAAAAGATCCTCTACATTTGGCATGAAAACTGAAAATGAATAAAATAAATTCTTGCAGAATATTAAAAGCAGAGATATAATTTTTTTTACCAGGAACCGATTTTTATAGCTTTTGACATCTGAAATAGTCGTATCGTGAAGTGAACCTAAAACTTCAGCTTCCTAACAAATTCAAATATGAAAAAATACAATATCAATTTGCATTATATTGTTACCAGATATATGAATATTTACAACAACAACTGTGGGGTAGATTCGCATAATTTGCATGTCGTATAACTTGTGAAACAGGGCCAATTATAATAGAACGAAACTTAAAAACAAAATCATATCATGTTGATGTCTAAACTCAAGTTCATATAATTCTTATTTTTGCCTTCTTGGCACTGCGAAGAGCCACACCTTTTTTAAAATGTTGTTTATCGCACAAATGACACTAAACTAAAAATCCGTGTGAGTGTGTATGCTTTTTTTCTTTTTTCTTTTTTATTTGCAAATGACACTCTTAACAACAATTTCAAAATTTATGAATGAAATAATATTAATTCATTTGTATAAACATTTAATATTCTATTTGTTGAAATTTTATGTGAACATTTAAGCGATCATGTATCTATTTTGTCATTTTAATAAATCAATAAGCTTTATAAACCGTTTGTCTGTATGTGTGTGTATTACTATACATGATTGTATAGTCATATATCTGCGCATATGAAGTGTGTTCGATTACAACCTGGTGCAGACAATTATAATTTAACGTTCGAATATGTTGACATGATAACATGCAATTATATTTAAAACAATCGTAAATAATAAAATTGTAATTAATATTGAGGCGTTATGCTGTGAAAAAAAACTGTTGGCAAAAATGTACAATTGTAAATACATTCCGAGCTTTTGCTGCAATAAATGAGATGAATATGAAGAAATCCTCTTCAGTGCCAACAACATAAATTCTAAAAATATGTATGGATTTATTATCGTCATGACATGCCACAGATGTAAATTTTTTTTGTTTATTTATTGATAAATTCCTAATGACTTGACTCTTTTACATTTCATTTATATTTAAAGGTTAAGCAAACTGCTGCATTTAAAACTTGCCAGTGATCTCTGTTAGAAAGTTAACATTTCGCCAAAACTTATTTTAAATGTTTACTGCCTCATCTAAAACTTAGATTTATACTTGGACGTATTGATTTCCTTTCGTATACTTTCATATATGCACAACTATCTCAGTGCTTTATTAAGATTAATATAAAATTGCAAATATATTTAAACATACGTTTGACTCATTTTCGATCGTGTCCTTTTATCATTTTTCAAGTTTCATAAAATTAACTTTCAATGTATGAAAGAAACTATTAATCAAATTATTATTTATGAATTATTCATGCATACATTGACTTAATTTATGAACAAACTATTAATATTAACATGAAATAAATGAAAACCGAAAAAAAATACTTTATAACACTTTTTTTCTTGAATAGTTTACCGCTCTAAATATTCCATTACACTTGACTTTATGCTCCAGCTCTGTAAGAAAAATTGTGCTCGTATCGCTTGTCTGTAGAGATTTCGCTTGTCTGAGTGTCTGTGGCAAATTAATAATATTGTAAGACCATTTAAATCGAGACTATTAAAGTGTAACAAAACTTCTAATAAAATGGCAATAAATGATACATTTAGTTGCTTAAATTGGCATGATATTCGAACGTGTATGTTAGTAGTTAAATTTACTATTAAAATATGAGTAGTCAAACGTTAAATGGTTGAGCGTGTTGGAATCATACATCATTATTACACCATAAAACATTTAGTAGTTGGATTTTTGGATACGTGATTTAACTTTAAATATTGCAAAGCTGCTCACACTAGCAATGGAAAGTTGAACAAACATATTTAGTATTTACAAGACGGCAATTAATCCTATATTATTTTTTAAACAAGAAGATATAAAGAAATTTGTGCCGATTTTTGGAGTAGTTTTCAAATATTAATGGTCTAGTTTATTAAACAAATATTTTGCTTTTATAAATACTTTAAAAAACTTATCAAATAAATTGTGTTTCGTCAATTAACTCTTAATAATATTAAATAATTTGTAAATATTTGAAATTAAAATTTGATTTCCTTTGGCAATCGTTACTGGCAAACTGTTCTATTTAAGATAATAAATAAATTTCATATTTTTATTAAATTCAAAATACGTTTTTGAATGTAACCACATGAAAATTTTTCAAAATAGCTCATATATTTATTTGTCTAATAATTAATGTCTTTCCGATTGTGAATAAACGATTGTTAAAGATAACGAATTCTTTAAGGGATCCTTAACCATACAAAATCCATATTTTAAGTCAAATTTAGTTTTAATTATCTTTTGTTAATAAAAAATCCAAGGCTAACCTAGTAACATAGTATGTACAATGTCCGTGTTCGAGCACTCTAGTACATTTATATTGTACAAATCTTTATTCTTTTCCTAAGAAAAAGATTTGTATATTTTGTAAATGTATAGCTGCAGTAGAAGCCCAGTCAAACCATTATATGACACATAAATCTAAATTTTAATTGCTAGTGTAAACGCCATAGACATGATACGTGTTAACGTTAAGCCAATGTATATATAAAAAAGTTGTTTAAATATAAAAGCGTCTTAACACCTGGATAAATATTAATAAATCGAACAAAATTTGGGAAATTATTGCCAAAACTAAATCTTTTTTCATGTTACTTAAAGTAATTCATCAGTTTTTTCTGCTGTTCAGTCTTATTAAAAACTTAATTTATTCTTTCGTTATTATACATTTTTTTTTCTGCAAGTCTTTGCAACCTAAACAAAAATTATGTTGTTGACATTAAACATTTGACATAATTGATTTATACTCCCTCTTAACAAAAAACAAAAAAAAAAAAACCAAATAAATACATAAAAAGAACTCAAAAATTTCGAGCAACACCCAAAGTGTTTATATAATTCTTTTTCGTTGGTGTTTAGCATTAAGAAAAAAGTAAACAAAAAAATTTATATTTAAGTAAACATTACAAGTGTCATGTTAAGAGTTTGACCCGTGTGTTAATAATGTTACTTTACTTGCTAAAATAACGCGAAAATAACATTGTGGCAACATCAATAGACATTGTTGTATCAGTATGTTTGTTTTTGTTTTTAGTTTTATCGAAAACATGTAATATTTGTACGTTTAGTACCTGAATAATGCTCCATACAAAAGTGCATATTTTGCAAGAAAATATTATACATATATATATATATATATATATATATATATATACGAGTATGCACATGTACTTTATGTACATATTTAAAAGCACGGTGTATCTAAAGTGTGCTAAAACATGACAAATGACAAACAATTGTCAACCGGTACAACAATGGAGGCGCAATAATGTTGCATGTTAAAAAGTGTGTACGTTCGTGCAAGTGATGCCAACACAATATACATATTAAATTTACATAATAAAAAAATACACAAATGGAAAGCTACTCGAAAACAGCCATACAGGCGGGTGCAAAAAAATCGTACCAAATATCTGATTCTGTGGTGTTTCATGTGAGAGTTCTAAATGCACGACTCCCTCAGCTTTGATCGTTAAAAATATGTTTTACTTGAGCATTTAGATAAATCTATTGGTATTTAGAGATCGTTATAATGTCCTCGGATTTAATAGCTCCTTTTGATAATGATCTATTTACTACATGAAGTAGACTTTTTTCGATGAACATGAAATTAAGACATACAAATTGTAATTTATTCTTAGAGAATGTAATTTACGCTTCCAAATTTAAATTTCATGGTAGAGAGAACAAAAATAGAATAGTGATTTCTTTTTCTACAAAAGAATGCAACATTTCTTACAATTTTGAATAGAAAATTACAACATTCAGTTAAAATAAAGAATTTCTAAGATATTAATCTAGCATCCTTACGAAAAAGAATTTCTCTATTAAAACTTTTTCAAACTGCCATTTTTTATAAAAGAAGTGAACAAAATTTTGCACGTTTAGTAGAAAATAAAGCGCCATAAATAATGTCCAAGCCGCTTAATATTTTTAGACTACTATAGATATGGAAAACCCACTTGTACTTGTATAATTGGGATGGACCAACTAATATATTTATTTGCGTATGTATAGGGTGTTTTTTATAGAGTGATACAACTTTGAGTTAACATCACTGTTTTATTTAATCACCCATTTAACAGCTTATAGATGCTTTTTGTTTAATTTGCTTTAACATTTTATTATGAATCGACTTACACCAGAACAACACATGCAAATTGTGGAAATTTTTAATCAAAATAATGATTCTGTTCGTCAAACTTATCGTGCGCTTCATCCATTCAAAATTTTATTTTACGATGAAGTCCATTTTTGGTTGAATGGGTACGTAAATAAACAGAATTGTCGCATTTGGAGTGAGGAGAATCCACAAGCTTTTGTCGAAACACCATTACATCCACAGAAACTTACTGTTTGGTGCGCTTTATGGGCTGGCGGAGTCATTGGCCCATATGTCTTCAAAAACGATAATGGTGAGAATGTTACTAGTTGTGAAAATTGATGTTCCAGATTGCGCCTTGTACGCGCCAGCCGTGGCGGCCATATGGCCGAAATCATATTTAAACATTAATGTCATAAAATTTTCTATCCAATGAAAACCATTTCATTGATATCAAAAATATATTATTATCTTTTATTATGATTTAAACTTGTATCACTCTATAAAAAACACCCTTTACAGTTTTAATGTACTCCTACTCATTGATTTCCATATTTTATATAGTTAACAAACAAAAATTTAATTCTCGAATTGCTCAAGAGGAAAACACTTCAAACTCTCTCGATTCATTTACCTGTTTGAAAAATCTTCAATTCATCAAAATATTTCAATATATAATTTTTACAATTTTAAGTGAACCCACATGAAGCCCTCTAAGCTGGGATATGTAAGTCACTTTGATTATCGAGTGGTCTACTGTGCAACGCAATTAGAAATAATGTTTTCCTATTACAACATTATTGACATAAAAATTTTAATACTTTTCTGTTCTATTTGAATAACATGATGACAATTATTTATTAAAATTTATAAATTTTTAAATGAATATTATTTTTAAATAAATAATCGTTAGTAGAAGTTTTCAACCTCTTGTTTTATACACAGACTTTCAAAAACCATTTGAGAATATAAAAATTAAATTCATTTATAATAAAATTCTGACAATACATAGACGAATAGCAAATTTCATAACTATTATAATGTAATTTTTTAAAACCATTTGCGAATTTTTATAGTTAATTTATTAACAGAATTCTCAGATGGTTTATAGAAGTCTCTTAATAAGTTGAGAAGTTTTAAACTTTTTAAAACTGTGGTTAAAGTCAACTGACGATTTGGTATAAAGCGCCAATGAAATGTATATAGACATTGCTTAACCACCCAACAAATAAATTTCATATTATAATAACTATTTATATATAAAATTATTCCATATTTCGCTTTGATGATCTTTTTTCTTTTGTATATGTCAAACCAAGAAAATTTTTTTTATAATAACTAAATTTGTTAATAAACAATATTATTACAAAATAAATTTCACCAAAATTATATATGTTGGAAAGCCTTTAACAAAAATATCACTTACATCGGTTTGTTTTAGTTCAAGATATGCTGGCTACTATTTGAAAAAAGTTTTATAAGTCTTAATTAAGCACAAGCTCATTTTAATATTTGTTAATCCAGATTTTAGCAATTACATATTGTCACACGCAAAAATTATATATCCAAATAAAATTTCAGCCATAAATATGGAAAATTAAGAATGTACGAAGTGTCTTCATAAATACTTGTAGAATTACAATTCATAACCTTTTCTATTAATTCATAACACAATTCTAATTCCAAAAAGGCAAATAAAAACACGCTCTATTAGCCACACTAATTAGGTTTTTCTATAAAAATGTCAACTCAGCAAACGTTTCCCAAAATCTTGGCGCCAAAATACAACTAAAAACAATATAAATTGTTTTAAAAAAAATGTTGTTTAAAGCAAAAATCTCACAAAGCTTTTTCCACATGCCTGTATAACAATTATGCACAACAACGAGTCCGTCTAATGGAACAAAGTTCAGCATGTTTAAGGAATGACTCACTCCTAGATTTATTTTTTAACAATTTATATGCAGCACTGAGACAGACACCAGACCGAACACTAGAAATAAGTCCTATAGCTATAATATAATCGTATGTCAGAGTGATACGTTTCCATATGCAAGTGAGTTAGCTAAAGGCACGATATGAAACAGGCGTCTGTAAATTTACCAACACCTACACTCGGTCGACATTATTTTCGACAATATTTAAAACTTTTATGAATTGCTTTTAATGCGATCTTTGTGGTGACACTCTATATTGAGTACAATTATTCTTCGCAATCTTGCCTGCAGAAACTATATGATGCCGCATACAATTCAGCTTCGTTTAGTAGTTATGAAAAATCAAATTGAATATAAATATTTGTATTCTCTCAATTAAATTGTCTATGACTTGGAGAATGAATCTGTGCACCCAATGTTTGATAATGTATGTCTGCTGCACATGCGCGTGGATATTTTTTATTTAGTTTTTCTTTTTCTTTTGTTGCGCATACCTGCATGCATAAGCAATATATTAATTATTAACTTGCAACAAAATGTTTATTGAATTTTATTATAGTTTTTAAAATTTATTACAAATTGCCTAAAAGATATTTTTTTTTCAAATAAAAAGTATTAAATATTGTTATAATGAGATTCAAAAAGGTGTGCAGGGAGAAAAATTGCTTTGAAAATACTTGAATGAAACTAATATCGCTGTGCTAAATGCAAAACTCAAAATAATTGGAGAAGGAATTAATCAGCTCTTGTTGTATGCTGAACGCAATTGCAGCTCAAATATAATTATTAAAGCCATTTAATTAGGCTTAAATAATTTATTTACATGGCATGAAATTTGTACATTTTCTATGTATTTTCTTCTCCTAGAAAATCTGGTCTGAACTGAACAGTTTATTTAAAAAATTAATTTAAAAAAATAATAAAAAAAATTAAAAAAGTTATTTAAAATTTTTACCTCGTCTTTTAAAATTCCAGTTATCGAAATTTAAATGTTTAGGCGTATATAACTAAAAGGGTATTTACAAAAAGTTCTGAAATCTAAAACTTTAATATGCTGGAATATTTAATGGCATGTTCTTTTGTGGAAAATATGTAACATGTTTTTTGTCTTCTTTTCCATAAAGTGACAGTTGGCAGGAGTTTTCAAACAGCAACTATATTTCTTAAATATTTTTCTTATTAAATTTCTAATAAATTCTAAATCTTCAAACGACATAATATTGTCTTTTTCCGTTAAAAAGTGTATGAAATGTTGCACTATTTTCTAGAAACGAATTCAACATAAATTATACAAATCATGTGATGAATTTGAGAAAGAGAAGTTGGATTAATTTCTAATAAGTTCTTAATTTAAAACGACACGACAGAGTTTTTGCCATTTTCTTTTAAAAAGTGTAAGAAATGTTGCACTATTTTCTAGAAAAGAACTCCATAAATTATACAAATCATGCGATAAATTTTAGAAAAAGAAGTTCAATATGATCAAATTGAATTTTGAATTTTTCACTTTGAAATTGGACAATTTTTAATAAATTAATAACACAAAAAAGGGGTTTTCCTTAATATATAACAGATTTTGAAATTTGAAGGTGAAAATGCCAACCGTATTCAGGCTGATTAATTAAAAAATTTTTGTTTGCTAACTGGATCATATTTTGGGAGAAACTTGCTAATGGAGTTTTTTTTAGAAAAAATGTAAAATTAATATAATAATAATTAAATATAATAATTAAAAATAAATTTAAAAAGCGTTCTGATTTACTTTAAGGTTGAAAGGATTCTCAATTTCGATATCAAACATGCACAAGTTTTATGTGTCGTAGTTAACTGCTCGTGCATATCTGATGCCTTCCTCAAAAATTTTTTGATACGACCAGATTTTTTTTAATTTAGATATTAATTTGCCGCTGAAGCTATTTCCCAGCCACTTCAATGAAGTAACACTTCCTTTTTTCTCATAATAATTCTATTGGACAATCTCAGTTAGTACTAACAATTATACCAACTTGGCATTTAAATCGATTACAAAAATGTTTGCCCAATTCTTAATTTAAAATATTTAAGTATGTATATCTTGTGACCTTTTTAAGGTTAACAAATTATCATATTTCATCACGTTTGCAGATGACTTTTCTGCCATAACACCGATAACCAGCCAATGCCAATGAAAATCAAATAAGTCGTATATTAATTTTCAATCATTAAATATCTTGATAAACAATGTGCTGCTAACAAGCCAAAATAATTTTTCATTCCTTTGAAGAAAAATAAACAAAGAAAAAAGTTTCCAAATCGAAAAATTGACAGTGATATGGAAATGTCAAAACGTTCTCTCTCTCTGCAAACATCAGCCTTCATTCAAAACCCACAATAACACTAACCAACAATCAAAATATGCTATTTTGAATTTGACAACTTTTAGTTGGAAAAAAAATCAGAAAAAACTTGTTGGAAAATAGTCAAAATTCAAGCTTCTGTAAAAGAGCCCTTTTATATGCACACAAACGGAATAAGTTGGTTGAAATGAAAATGTAGTGCCAGAGAACAGTGATGTTGAGTTTTTATTTTCGGTTTGTTTAACACGAACTAAACAGATTATTTTTGGAAACAGAGTTAATTGTAGAAACTTAACTTATATGATACGAATTTAATTATAGCGTGCACGAGAATATGACTCCATTAATTGTACATGCTCTTTCAGAATAATCAGTTTAAGACTTATATAACTATTTTGGTTCTAAAACCAAATTAGTATCTAATAATTAATAATAAAAATAAGCAATCATATGTTTATATAAAACTATTTAATTTATTTAAATGAGACAGAACTAAAATCTGAAAAATTGGGACATAAAGAAAAATATAGGGTAGGCAAATTTGAGTTTAGAAAATAAATTGGCCGTCAAGTAATGAAATGTTAGGCCGTCATCTTTTAATATTTATTTGGTTAAAAGTTGGAAAAGTTTAGGAATGGAACGTTTTACTCTTGAAGAGAAAATTTTGACTATGAAAATTTGTGAATTGTTTGCTTGAAAAACTAAACGAAAGAACACATTTTTTAATAAAAATCATTTTGAGTGATGAGGGCCAGTTTCAATTGGCCGCCTCGTTCTTGTGATTTAACGTTATTCCTCGAAACCATTTGAAAGACAGGGTTTACGTAAACAAACCAAAAGCAACTTATCTTCCAAAAGATGAAATTTCTCAAAATAAGCTTGGCTTTAATGCAAAATATGATTCAAACTTTTGTGAAGAAATCAAACGCCTGCTGAATTAAATGAATTTGTCTAGAAGTATAACATTTTTATGAATCATCAATTTTCTACTTAACATCAGTATCAATAAAACTAAATTTATTGAAAAAAAAAGTGTGTCCTTAAGCCAATTTACTTTGCAACCTAAATTTGCTCTCCTTTTATATTAGCGATAATACTAAGATTTATGTAAATTAAAATTAATTTCATCGTACTGAATATCCTTTTCAAAAATCTATCAAGATTTGTATATCAAGATTTGTATAATAAAAATAAATGCCAGTACTTTCAAACCAGCCAACTAAATTCTAGCGACAGTGGAGACGAAGAGGAGCGGTACTGGTGGCCGAAAACAATGTTATTCTGTTCTTTTCCTGTAAATATACAATAATTATCCTGTGTTTTTTAAAGTAAAAGTCATGTTTAGACCTTTCGAAATATAGGGTGTTTTTTATATAGTGATACAACTTTGAGTTGCCATCACTGCTTTATTTGACCACCCATTTAACAGCTGATAGTTGCTTTTTGTTTAATTTGTTCTAACATTTTATTATGAATCGACTTACACCAGAGCAACGCATGCAAATTGTGGAAATTTTTAATCAAAATAATGATTCTGTTCGTCAAACTTATCGTGCACTTCGTCCATTCAAAATTTTATTTTCCGATGAAGCCTTTTGTTGGCTGAATGGGTACGTAAATAAACAGAATTTTCGCATTTGGAGTGAGGAGAATCCTTAAGCTTTTGTCAAAACACTATTTTACATCCACAGAAAATTGCTGTTTGTTGCGCTTTACGGGCTGGCGGAGTTATTGGATCATATGTCTTCAAAAACGATGATGGTCAGAATGTTACTGTTTGTGTTAATTGGTGTTCCAGATTGCGCCTTGTATGCGCCAGCCGTGGCGGCTACATGGCCGAAATTATATTTAAATATTAATGTCGTAAAATTTTCTATCCAACAAATACCGTTTTATTAATATCAAAGATATATTACTATATATTATTATGATTTAAACTTGTATCACTCTATAAAAAACACTCCATACTACGCTTCGAAATTTAGCCTAATAAAATTAGTTTGGAGTCAAACAACAATTCATATATATAATTTACAAGCACTCATACAAATACCTTATTTTTATTAATTTTACAAAATAACTAAGAAAATTAAAACCATCAAAATCCCTTTTTAGTCAAAATATGCCCAACCTCAACAATTAGTGCAGAGCCTTATGACTATAGCCAAGGAAAAAATCTCCACAAAAAGGTGTCTTACAAAACACAGATTCCAACACCAAAAGCGACAACGAGTGGCTCATGTCACTTGCTGGCAACTTGCTCATTCCTCGTGTCTGGTGGTAAAATTTATTTTTTGGTATTTATCATCTTAACAGCACTTCAGTTGCAGTTGTCAAGTATTTTTACAAAAAAAAAACAAGTATATACCAAAAAGTAAAAAACTATAAAAAAATTCACAAAAAATTTATTTTAGTTCACTTTTAAAAGTTAAGTTTATGAACTTCCAAAATTTTTTTTTAAATCAGTGTAACAAATATATGTATCTCCCATTGAGTGCTCAATTTTTAAAGGTTATTATAAATTATTTTTTTTGTTTTTGGCTCGGCTTTTGTGCTTCAGATGTGGCTGTAACCTGTACTTGAACTTTGTAGATTTTTTTATTTTGTATTTATATATTTTATTTGTGGTTAAATCTTAAATAAGTGACAATATATTGGCTGTCAGATTTCATTGGTAATTCACCGTTAAATTGGAAATAGTACAACACAACATTGTAATCGAATTGTATGAGAACAATAATGATAAAATGGAGAGAGAGTCATGTGCGATTCCAAGTTCCTTTTTGCTGTAAATTCAATTATATTGACTTTGTCAGCAGTTACACTCGGTTTGAATCATTCTGTTTAGAAAATGCAGGTTAACATTAAAAGTCAGGATGCACGTAAATTTTTTATTACTTTCAATAATAAACCATTAATTTAACTACTTCTAAAGAATTAATGTGTTGTTCTCATTCGCGTTATAAAAGTCGAGCAGTTTTAAGTACGACTGCCGCTTAAGTTGCTGAAGTCCATTTTTCTATATCTCATATCAGAGCCACTCTCGAGTGAAGAACACTACATTCGTACTCGTTTACGGATAGTGAAAGCGTGTAGATGACATTTTTTTTTTCAAAGTAAGTTTCCACAATTTTGAAGCATTGTTCTGGCATTAAGTGATTCATGGTGACTTGCCAGACTGGCCATAAATATCAACACATTTTCACTTTTCCAGCTGTCAAACCATTGTTATCTCTCTGGATATGTTAATGTTTATTGATTTTCGATTATATAAAATATTGATATATTCATTAAAATAATAGACTTGTTAAATCAACAAGGTCTTAGGCACAAGCCCTTTCAAGTTGGATACAATTCGTTCAGAGGCTCTTTCTCTTGTTCTATTTAATATTTATACCACCGGAAAAATATTTGAAAAACTTTTTCCTAAAGTGATGTCATAATTTCAGCGAATTTGTTCAATATATGTTTTAATATCTCAAAAAAATTATCTCATTTTAAAGAGGTTTTAAATTAAACAAAAAAAGTTTTTTATAGTTAATATCTCCAAAGTTAGAAATCTTAAAAACTTATACCTTTGTAGAAAACAATGTTAAATTTTTTTATACTTTTTAATAGAAAATAACAGCATTCTGTAATTTGAAAATAAGCAATTTATTAGAAATTCATTGAAGATCCGTTAGGAAAAATAATTTCTGCTTTAAAACACCTTCAAACTGCCACTTTTTAAAAAAGAAGTGAAAAAATGTTACATATTTTCCAGAAAAGAAAACGTTATTAATTAATCAAAGAAGTTATATATTTTTAGTTCAATATCTTTTTAGTGAAAGCACTAACTGTTGCTTAAAGATACTGACACTTTGAAGAATGCTTAGTTTGAGATTCTCAGATATAATTTACTAGAGCATCCCTGCCCTCGTTGCTGGACAACACAATAGTATACGTGCATCTATTACAAACTTTATCCATTTTGCCAATTTGAATACATGGATCCGAGGCGTAATCAATATTATGATCACAATTAAAGCCTGCACGATCTAAATTTCCAATTTAATGTCTACGTCTCCGCTGTTGCCTGTTTTGATTGTCACGTTCAGTGTTACGTTTACGATCTCTTTTATTTCTAACTCTCACACTTTCAATGCGTTCTTCTCTTTGTTCTTGATTTCGATTTGATCCTGATCATGCCATTCGTTGCCTTGCTAATTCATTACTTTCTAATCGCTCTTCTTCATCCTGATTAGATCTATTTAAACGTATTAGGCTGCTGTGGCGTGTTCGTCGGTAAATTTTTGAACTTTTTCGTCGCAGCATTGTTGAATAACTTTTTTAATATTTTTTTTAATAGAAAAGATTTTAATTTTAACTGAAAGACTACAAATCAATAATTAAAAATGTTAATGCTCGCCATTAAGCTATTTAAGAGTATTAAATATATGAAAGCGGCTACACTGGCGTATGGAAAGAATTCTACTACAAACAACAACACATGGTTATTGATTTCGTGGTGCCGTTCTAAAAATAATTAAGTAGCTGACTACGAGGCGACGATTGTGGCCAACGGCTTTTGTAGTTGGTGTTCGTGTAGCCTGCTGTCGTTATTGTGTTTAAAGCTTTAGACCGACAAAATGTAGTTCTCATAAGAAACAAAATACATTTTATAAGAGTGCGCAAATAACGAATATTCGTTGAAATTTTTCGATGTTTTTTTAGAAACCATCAGTGAAAGAAAACCTTTCCAACGCATTTACTCGTTTAAAAATCGGTTGAGTGGTTCTCGAGTTATAAAATCACGAACGTGGGACAACTTTTTTTATATATATAGAAGAAGATATTCCATTACAAAGGAATACTTGGGGATGCAAAATATAAAAACACTTTTAACACTTTTTTCCAGTTTAAGAATTGAGACATTTTTCTTTTAAAATCTTTATTTTTAATTAAAATTTGGAGAGCATCACTAATTTAGTTGTACGAGATATAGAATAATTACATATCTTCTTAATAAATTACTGCCTTAAGCCCATATAAATTATGAATTTCCTAGTAAATTAAAATAAGTTGATTACCCTTTTAAAATCGTTCCGACAGTAACATATCTTCGAATCAATCTACTTTGTTCCATAAGCTCCTCCTCTTCGTCCACATTCGAACAACTAATTCAATATTATTCCACGTTCTTTTGAAACTCCTGCCACCGATACTATTTAGTACAGAGTCGACATTCTGAAATAAAAGTTGGTGAGATATCATTGAACCATGTGCATGTAAAACAAAACGATAAAACTTAAACATTTAATATCATGTATCGTTGAGAAAAACAGGAACTTTTACAATTAGATGCGTTATTCAGAGTTTGTAGATTCGAGTTTATAACATCGTCACCAAACTATAAAACTTCATAAATAAGTTTAAATTAAATACAATTTTTCGCTTTCGTTTGTTATTGTATATGAAATGAACTGAAAATAGAAGCACACTGTAAAGGTCAATGATTCATCACAATAACAATTGGCAAAACATTAAATTAAATTTTTAAATTTTTATCGAGATTTTCATAAATCCTTGAAATAATTTATTCGTGTCAATATACTCCGAGATGCCAAATTCAAAATATCACCTCACAAAGTTTCATTAACATTACGTACATAGTAATAGAAATAAATATATAAAAGCCAATAAACCGCGTCTCTATTCACAACATTTGCAAATACGACATGTGGGGTTTTTGTTTAGCTTTAAGCAAAAACGATAACAATATTGATCTATTAAAGCTCGCGCCAAAATCCATTATACATAGAGAAGAAAATTCTTCCGCGCCAATTTGAATACAAAATTATACGAATTAAATTTCTAAGAATTTAGTATGTTGTTGTTGCTGTCGTTACTTCAAAAACAATTCCATACAAGTATCTAACATCATAAGCTTGTGGTCAACGCCCTCAGTGTGAAATTGTTGGCGTGATAAGATCACACGATAAAGAGAAGTAGACTGTGTATACTACGCTTTAAGAAAAAACTCTGGAAGAATTTTATATATTATAAATTTATATATTGCAAACACATAAATGAATAATAATAACATACATAAAAACACCTTGTAAGCAAAATGGTATGAGTAGTGAATAGCATTTGCAGGGCACTTAATCAGCAACCATGCAAGAAGTAGCATGCAAACATTCAGTTATCAATGAACAATAAAAAAAATAAAAAAGGCTGCATCCACTTATCCGTAACTAAATATGAAAATGTATGCACATGCAACAACTTCTATGAACAGGGAAATGTACTTCTCTTCCGTTTCTTATTGGTTGATTAATATCCACCACCACTCTGGCTCTTGGATGTGCTAAGACTAGAATTTTATGTTTCCGTTTCAGTTAAGCCAGCAACCAAAAAATTTGATTTCCTTAAAGGCTGTGCTACAAGCCAGTAAAGGAATAAATACTTATTACAGTAGCAACGAAAAGAGACCTGATATATAATTAAGCATTAAACACAATAACGACAGCAGGCTACACGAACACCGACTACAAAAGCCGTTGACTACAACCGTCGCCTCGTAGTCAGCTACTTAATTATTTTTAGAACGGCACCAGCAAATCAATAACCATGTGTTGTTGTTTGTAGTAGAATTTTCTTCATACGCCAGTGGAGCCAGTGGAATTTATTTATATTATACTGGCAACATTGCCACTACTCATTGTCACTCACCAAAATAGAAATTAGTTTAATATGACTACAACCACTAAAACAGCAGGGACAACAACCGATAGCCGTGTTGCCTGTAGTAGTAAAAATAATTACTCGTATATACGCACATGTATTCTATTTTTGACAAGTTGTAGTCTGTAGTCTGCTGTTGTTATTGTGTTTAATGCTTTACGAATTCGTACATAAGCAAGAATGTTGTTAAAAAGTTAGGCTATAAATGATGCTACTTTTCTAGCATACGTACGTACGGATATACACTCAATAAATTCATTGGCCGAGTCATGAGTAGTATCGTTATATCGCCGCCTACTTTCAAGTAAAGTTGTATATATTAATATGATATATTAAGACAGTGTATAGTACAGCATATATACCATAAGACTTCTGATTTATTTATGTAGCACAACTCATAATTTAAATGAATCAGTAATCGGTTGGTAATAGTGTTTAGTTTTATGTATGGGCCTCTTATGGGCTCTGAATGTTTTAGCGCTACCTTTGCGGGCAGCGCTTTTCACCTATCTGTGCCTATGTGGTACTGTTATATCCATGTTCTTATATGTGCTCAGATTTTCCAGACACTTCTGCAGACATTTGCCGTACACTTTGACCTTTTTCATGTCCGACTTGATGTTCAGTCATGTTTATTATCTAGTGGAGACGTAGGGCAAATATCATATTATGCTCTACTAGTTAGAAGAAACATAAGAAAAACAGCATGCGCTCTTGTGATTTCTGTGCGCGCTTCTTAATGGTTTGCGTGAATGTTTCTGTAACATAAGCAACATATGACAGCACGTAACATATATATATATATATATATATATATATATATATGTGTTGTGTGTGTGGGTGTGTACATACATATACTATCAGAGCTATCACTAATTTTAAATATGTTAAATAATATCTACAAAATGCAAAACTTGAATGTCTACATGCGCAATATACTCCTTAACATTTTCATAAGAAAGTTTGATTAATGCAATTAGTTAATATAGCTTCTGATATATATATATATATATATATATATATATATTCATACATAGCATAACGGATTAAATATCTCTATGTGATGACTGTCTTTTATACACTTCTTGCAACACTGTATTATTAGCAACGCTGAAAAACGTAACTCTCTACCCACATGGACTTACGTAAATTTTAGCATTAACGTAATGAGAAATGTCGCACACGAATAATGAAAAATGAAGGAAACGCAGATAAATGTAAAGATCTAAATAATTTACAAGAATTATACGGATGAAAAGTTTTTTTCGTTGGAAAGATATTCTCAAAAAATTGTTTAACAAGGAAAACATTTCTGTACTTTAAAATAGCCTTTTGCTTTCGGCGAAGGATAGAAAGGTTTAGTATGAGTGTGTAAAATGCAATCAAAAATATAAGACACAACAATTTAATTTGAGATTCTCGTTGAAAAGTCAAGTCACGAAAATCTGCGGAGTAAATATATTAACGAAGAAAACCAAGTTTTAAATAAATAAAAGAAAACTATGTTTAACAATTAACGATACTTCAAAGTTAGTCAATTGCTTTAAAAAAAAATTTATGGAATGTATATTAATTGTAAAGAAGCAATATTGTTGAAAAATGTGCTATTATAAGAAAAACATTTCTTGCAACTTAGTTATAAAAGGAAAAAGATAAATTATAGTATAAATAATAATTCTCTTTGGAAAATTTGTACAAATATTTTGTTTTAAGTATTGTGTATGTGGCTGGTTGTTGTTTCTCATTGCGTATACGTACTCAAGAAGACTTAATTTTATTGAAAGAAGCCGCCGCCTTCTCCGCTTCGTTATGTTCGTCGTTTTCGGAAGGGATTTTTAACGAAGAAGAAAATTCAGTGCGTATGACCCACTTATCACTTTTTGATCGATAAAACGATAGCGTTGACGATGTAGCGTCAGGAATATAACGTTCGCCATTATTTAAAACTTTCATAAGAAGCGAGCAGAACTTCAGAAAAAAGGGTAAGAACCTTAAATGGGAATAAACTTGATTGTTTTTTTTTTGTTCGAATTGTTTATACCCATATTATCCAATTAACTTAAATATTACAATGAATATATATTTTTATTTTTCTCCATTATATGTTTCAGATCATAACATTGCAATTAGATCGATCATACAATACACCACATATCCACACACCGCTAGGTAATTACTCTTGTTTTATTATTCAACTATATTTTGTAAATGACTTCAATATACATACCTTATGTGTAAACCATGAAAAATTACATAATCATACACACACAACAATATCGGCATTTAATATGTGAAGTATCTCATAATGTTCATTTCCTCGAAGGAAATAATAAATAAAAGCTGAAAAAACTATATAATAAAAAATTATTAATAAGTTAAAAACAATAACTTATTGAACTTCTGCTAAATAACGCAGTCTTCTATTATGATTTGAGATATATATCAATTATTCATTTATGAACACCAATCGAATTTCAATGTCTAACCTATATTTCCATGTAATAAACTTAGATAAGTAATGAAGTTTGTCTTTTAAGTTACAGGACCTCTTAAAATAAATAACGCATGTGATAGTAAGACAAACTCTTCTACATATGCATAGAGAAAATACAAAAGTTTTCCTTCTTAAAATAAAATATATTCATATTATAGGTTGTATAATATAGCAACAATTGTCAATATAATTTGCAAAACTTAATTAATATGCACAATCCTAAAATACTTTTTAATTACTTTATATCAATAAAATTTAGAAGTTCTTAATGTGAGATATTTTACAGCCACAAAATTTTATATAACAGAAACTTTATTTATCAGAATACTCAAAAATCTCCACACCATAATTCGTTCAGAATTTTTTCATGTAAACACAAAGTACATTTATTGTTTTTATATGTAAATGTACTTACATGCCGTCGTAGGAAATGCAAATTCTTATCTAAAACTTTATGAAATGAAAAGGCTACACACAATTACCACAAAATCTCTCAATATAAAATGGGATCGAAAATTTTCTTTCTTCCGGAAGATAGTTATTTTTAACTTGGAAAAAATTACGTTAACTACACCCTCTTGCTTTGATTTTTTATGAAACATAAAGTGCTATTCAAAATGATATAGTCTTGTAAAATGTTGCTGCATATATTATAATATTCTGAATGGTTCCAATTTATTCACATTTCCCCAATATTCCCAAAAAAAACAAATATAATTGAGATATATTTTAAGAAAATTTTGTATCAAAACTTTTGAATAGAATATATTTCGAGCTCACAATCAAATTTGCTAAATATGGTGATTTTAATATGCAATTATTCAGGCCTATTTTAAACCAAATACGTAATTAAAATGTTTGGAACTGTCGCAACATTTGCATGTAGCAAAAAGTAACTGCCTGTTCGCCGATGTCGAAAGCTATCGGTCGTTCGAATAAATAACATTCAAAACAAAAACAAGTTTTGAAAATTGTTTTTGTTTTGAATGTTATTTATTCGAACGAACGATAGCTTTCGACATCGGCGAACAGGCAGTAAAGATATTTCACTTACATATGATATTGTAGTATACGCAGCATCGTTGTTCGTAAAGATGAGCAATACATGATTTGAGATCGCTACGCCATCTAAAATTAAAAATAATTTGCGGATTCACATGTTTGGACTTGCGCCTGAATTATAACTCATGATTTAATAATAAATCCTAGTATTTCGAATAATAATATTCACATTCATGTTTTAGTTTTAGGATAATTTAAACCTTATAGATGACTCACATGAACAGTCTTAGAACTTAAAAGTAACTTCAGAATCCATGCTCAAAAAAAATCAAGAAAACTTTGTTGTAAATGTATATGATTATGCCAACTCCCGTATTTATAATCCATTCACTCTTGCAGATGCCGCATTTTTACTATTTAAGTGTAAACGTGCTCTCTCTGATATGATGGAATGCAATATCAACTTTGATTTAGATATATGTATATAGTTCTACAATGAACTCATTCTCCCTCTAAGGCTATCGGTTTTAGTAGATCCGTCACGATTTTTTTATTGGGAATTTTGTACAATTTTATTTATACCACTTTGTATTAGAAAGATATTGGCACAATTATTTATTAATGTATACTGTACTGTATCGGATTGAAGCTGTTTCGAGTTTTTGTCAATGACGAAAAACACAAAAACGCGTTTCACTTGCCCATATTTCTGGACATGTATTCCAATTTCTTGGCTGCTCGTTAAAAACTTTATTCCATTTAGGAATGTTTTGCAGTGTGGCCTGAGGAGTTGGACATCTATGACCCGTTCTAATAGTTTTGCTTAGAGTTTGCTATGCCTATAACTATTTTCTGAAATTTATTTGTTGGGTGGCTAAGCAATGTCTATATGAATTTCGTTGGCGCTTTTACTAAATAGTGAGTTTTGAAAATTTTCAAAATTTTCTTTGGAAGGTTAAAAAAAAAAAAAATATATATATATATATATATATATATATATATATATATACATATATATATATATGTTTGTGTGTGTGTGTGTGTGTATGCTAGTTTATGTGCATGTGTCTTTATTTATAATAATTTAAGAAGTAATTGGTTGAGGGTTCTCTTTTTTTTTTTTGTAAATACTATTTAAACTATTTCAGTCATCTTACAGTTGCATTTACTGATGCATAATAAGAATCAGCCGAATTATAAATGATCGATATTGCGCTTGTTTTTCATTGCATTAATTCATTATTCGTAATTGCATACGAAGAAAATTCTATTACCCAATCAAACAGTGAAATATAATTTTTTATGTAACAAAAGCCCTTAGCAACTGTTACTTGACACATTTGGGCACAAATGTGATTCGTTTATGGCAGGAAATTCTAAAATTATGTATCATGGCATAGTTGGAATTAATATGGCCGGCCAATTTTTTAAATTTGCTGTAACGATAAATGATATTTATATAATGAAGGAAAATCTAACCATCTACATATTTGTTTTTATTTTATATTTCAGCATCAAATGTACATCCATTGCATCAAAACAATTTCGCACAAGTCTTCAAACTAGCTTATGCTAATCTTGCAAGAATATCAGGGCAAATATCTCTTAAATGTTTACGCACTTGCTAGTTAATTAGACATCTCTGTAATTTTAAAAGAGAATGTTTACACCCATTAAAAATTTTATAACATACATACAAAAGAATGCAAGTAGTAATTCAATATTTGGTGGAAATAGCACAACAGAAGAATCAGGAAAAATGGAAACAGAAAATATAAAAACAGAAGCAATTAATGCAGATATGCAAGCTGAAAGTAAAGTAGTAGAAGAATTTAACAAAGATGAGAATGTTACGAAAAAAGAAAAAGATGAAGACTTCTGTCAGCGAACTACAGATTATACTTCAAATTTAAATAGCTCTGAAACAAGGAGTAGTACTGTGCTAACAACATCTGCAGTAAATGCAAGTGATCTGGAAGAAGATGATATTGAGGAACAAATTGAAAGTAGTATTATGTTGAAAAAACCAGTAAAGGTTACAGCTACCAAAAGTAGAGAAATCTTAGAACTAAAAAAGTCCTCAAATTCTAGCGGAAATATTGTTATAACTCATGATTTCAATCGCAATCATGCCTTAAGTCCAATAGACGATGAATTGGAAGATTTTATGAATGACCCCATGGAAGTATTGAGTAAAACTTCACCGATTTGCTCTAATCAATCTGTTGATGCCTCAAACTCGGTAGAACGTGCAGAAGATGGTTTAGAAAAGCCCCCTAATATATTTGGCGATTTTTCTACCGATGATGTTGTGGAAGAAGTAGACGATAGCAAAACAGATGATGATCAAAAAGAAATTGTTGACTCAGATTTAGAAGTTGAAGAAAATGATATTGAACTAAATAACGTGATCGAAGTTGAAGACGAGTCATATTTGGATTTGGATAGTTTTAAAAGTAAGTTATGTTAAAAATGCCAAACGCGTTTCCAATCTATAAAACCTACCGAAAACCTTTGAAGCCGACCAGTTTATTTGAATAAAAGACTTAAATTAAATTAGGCCCACAAATATCAATTTACCGTTCTGGTAACCGTTATATATTTTTAACTTCCTACCACGAAAATTTTAAACATTTATAAAATGAAATATTTTCAGGGAGGAACTTAATCGTATTAGATGAAGTGGACCTGAATACATCTACCGCTTCAGTTGATACATATAATACATCTGATGACCCCTTAGCCATAGCATGTAACGAACAAGAAGAATTTGCTTCAGATAAAGTCACGGCATTAGAAGAACTCAATTTTCTAAATAATTCCCAAACTTCACAAGATGAAGATACCACGGCAACTACAGACGATGATTTGCGGTGGTTAAAATCGGATATGGCGAATAATCAACCATCCTGTAGTATAAATGTTAAGAGTAAAACCTCAGAAGTAATGCCCGAAAAAGAAGAGCGTAATGGCGAGGGTTCCGATTCTGGTTTAGGCAATGAAACATCAGTCCTACACAGCACGACGGCAAGTATTACAGATAATAGCCAATTGATTATAACTACAGAATCACCAAACCAAACTCCTACTCCGATAATAGTAAAAGATAGCGAAAACATATTGAGTTTAAATGCCTTACAATTACTAAAGTCACCATCAAAAGATCCTCCCAAGCCATATCGATCAAATTTAAAACGACGTTTGGAACTTAACGATACCGTTGAAAATTTGGATTCTATAACATCCGCAACGACATCGCTTAATGAACACAGCTCTGTAAAGAAACAAAAACGATCTATTAATTTCGACAGTGTGCAAGTTTTTTACTTTCCCCGTCAGCAGGGTTATAGCTGTGTGCCATCCGCTGGTGGTTGTACTCTAGGAATGGGAGCTAGGCATATTGCTTTAAAAACTTTAACTTTAGCTGAACATGCAGCTGAACTTCGAAGAGCTCATCGTATGCAGTTACATGAAATCAATCCTAGAGGTAGTTCTAGTGATGACAGTGAAGAGTCTGAAGAAGACTATTTAAGTGAGGGCAGCGGCTCTGATTTAGATGGAGAATCTAATGGTTTTCTACAACCGGTTTCACCCAAACAAAGAAGGGCTCTGCTTAAAGCAGCTGGAATACGTAAAATAGATCCCAGTGAAAAGGCTGATTGCCGCAACATACGGAATAGCCGAGAAGTTTGTGGATGTACTTGTCGGGATTTTTGTGATCCAGAAACGTGTTCATGTTCTCAATCTGGCATTAAATGTCAAGTTGATCGAGATATGTTTCCTTGCGGCTGCTCTAGGGATGCCTGTGGTAATGCAATTGGGCGTGTCGAATTTAATCCGACTCGTGTGCGTACCCATTATATACATACCCTAATGCGGTTAGAGATGGAGAATCGTCAACAACAAAATCCATACTCTTCTGTAGTTGCCTCAGCTATGCAGCCAACACCTTCCTCATATTACCAAACCCATTTGCAACCACAATCGAATTATAGTTCAGGCTATGCATCCCCGGCGTACAATACTGCCCCCGAAATCCACCAGCATTCGGCCGCCGGTTTATACTATCACACGCAAGCCCCTTCCACATCAAACAGTCTATATGGTCAACAAACCTCCTTGGAAATGACACATATTGCTAGTACGAATTCTACTACAACACCAACACACTACGGCATTGATAGTTTGGATACAAGTCTGTTTGGTGCCGGCACTGGGGTAGCTACTTCATATGGAGAACTAATGCCTGTATCGTCGTATCATTACGGAAATATGCAAACACAAGTAAGTTTATCGTGTATTCATTCAAAAAGAATATTATTAATGTGTGTATATACATATATATACTTGTTACAGGCATCGCCATACAATACGTATCACAACAGCCCCTACTTAAACGCCGCCAGCAATAGCACTGTATCCCTGAGCACAGCAAATACATACAGTTCTTGTGCTGTTCCCTCTATACCACCATTTGGTGCAGCTACAACTACCGAAGCTACAGGTGTTTACCAGAGCGTAAATAGCTTGACCAGCTTAGAGACTACCACAGCACCTTCGTGCAGTGTTAGCGGCACGACATCATTAGAAAATGATGCAAGTGCAAATTTCATAAGTCTATCAACACCGATTGCCAGCTCGTCAAGACTATCACAAATAAATGATTTACTTCAACATAATCGGAATGCAGCAACAGCCCTGGTGGCCGTTACACAAAACATTGAATCCAAGGAAAACAAATCAGACTCATCAGAATGTCTTTCAGAAAGCAATGGTAGCAATTCACAGATGGAAAGCTCATCTTTATGTTCATCGCTTAATAAACCACCTGCACAAGATGATAGTAAGAACGTTATTGCATTTGAAGAAAAAGAGCCGTCTTTAGAAATCACTTCCCAAGTGGCTATTAACAAGGATTGCCAGAAAATTGAAGTGGTTAAACCAACCACACTTATATTCCCAGAAACAGCAGAATCTATATCAAAAACATCAACAACAACAGATTCATTGTGTGAAGAAGATGGCATAGAGAGTATCATCGTTCCGGTAAGTGCAACTACCGAACCTCCACCTATTGAAATATTACCTGGCAATTAATTAGTCTTGATAATTTTTCAACGCAGAGAGAAAATTTAAACTGCAAGTAAAGTAAATAAATAAAGTATTTTATTAAGTTCCAATTTTAATAATATACATACAAACATACTACATATAAAAATACACGTATAGAATAAATAAGCGTTTAAACATGCATAAGAAGTTAAAAAAAAACTTAGGAAACACACTCAAACTATTTTAAGCAAAAAAATCAAACCATTTTTGTAGCTCTTTGGAAAAAAAGATATAAACTGGAAACTAAAATATCTAATACACTTACATACACTTATTCCCATTATTATGTTCGTATGAATGCATGAGTTAATCTTTTAAATCTCATACAGGGTGTAAATTTTTCGATTGATATCAATCTTATTTTTGATTATATCTTCTTTTTCGAGAAATCTCTATATATGATGATCTCTTTTCATTACGGACTCCCTTGTAATAAACTTTGTAAACATTGTAAATTTATGCTGTTTACTTCGGCATTTGAAGAAACGGCTGAAGTTTGCTTATTTTATATAACAATTGTTGCATGAAATATCACGTTTAAAATAGGCAGGCGAGCGAATGAACATCACAGTAAAAATTAAAAATTGGGACCAATTCAAGTAAAAAATTCCAACCGACTTACAAGTATGAGAAAATACACATAAATAAATATATATAAATATATTTATATGTTGAAAATGGCAGAACTAATGGATGCTATTGTTGGCGTGAGACGTACGACCTATTGTAGTTTGGTTTCGAAACCGTTTTAAATATGAAAATGAAAGGAGCAAGTGGATTTGTTGCCACGAAATTGTTTCAAACATACTTTATTAATGTGCCTTAATTTAAATTTTACCTTTGAACTCCGGCTTTCAAAAACTCAAAGTGAACACTTTTGATAGTTATGTTGGAGATAATTTACCTGTTGCCAGTTAGTTCCCTTTATTACTATCTTAACGTTGTGATTTAAAACAATTGGAAGTTCTACTAGCCATATTGGGATGACTATTTTATGCACTGAAGCCAAATTGCTTGTAGTAATGAAATTTAATTCATAACATAAGATAAAATATTTTTGGAAATCAAATTAATTATAGAATTGCTTTGCTTACTGTTCCATGTTCTTCGATCTGGTTTATTTCACATACTTACAGGGAAATGTTTCAAATTATATACTAATTTACTTATTATAAAAATGCGACGCATTAATTTAGGACCTAATTTTGTAAATAACTTTGCGTTATTGATATTTATGTGCACAGAAAAACTAAATTTCAAAGAATATCATTCTCCTTCAAAAGGTAAGGCATCGCGTGAACTTCTGTTCGCTTGTTCGTCGAACAATTTGTGTACAAAACAAACAAAATGATTTATTCTTATTATTTGTTTTGGTTTTTCAATGAAATTCACTAATGCAAAGTAATTTTATTCCTTTATCAATATTTAATGATTCAAAATAGCCCAATAATTAATTAAAAGGGTTTCATATTATTTAACCAATTAACGTTTATAAATTCTATACGCACTCAATATAAAAATACAATTCTTCTTATATGCATCAACTCACGCATGAAATTATTAAGTTATTGATGCGCTTTAACTGAAATAAACATCAACTATTATTTTAATAATATGTTTGTTTGCATCTCTTTCAATATACTCGAAAAAATAATAATTAGTTTAATTTGGTCCATATCTGCCTTGCATTCGAAGTAATTATAATGTGAATTATAATTAATAATGTTTTGATAATTTACATTATTTTTATTTAAAATGAAATACAGAAAAAATCAAATTTTTAATAAATTTAATGCAAACATTAGCTTTACTTGTTTTTAATAATTTGAATATTTCACTTTAATGTATTTTCCTTTACGATATACGTTGTATTAATTTCTTGTTTTAATAATCATGATATAATATGAATGTAATTTAATAATAAGCCCATGTTTATATTTGTAATCCTTTAAGGTTTTGTTATCTAAATCGTTTTTCAATTTAAAAATATAAATCAATAAAAATAAGATATTCAATTAACAAGAAATCTTGATAACAAATAATATACATATATAAAAAATGTAGTTTATTAAATCAAATATAATTTATTTAATTTTTAAATAAAACAGACATACCGAAAATATTTGGAAAAATTATATTAAAACATACATATATGTAATGTGCGTTATTTAATTGAACAAACTTTTCACATTCCGATATAATCGGGAAGTACCTGTCAACACTGAAGAAGCTCTTGTTGCGGTGAAGAAATAGAAATATATACCATTTCCATTTTTTTCTTTCCCTCGTTCCTCTAGAACAAGTTATAGTATTTTATGCTGTTCTGCTTAAGTATGGAAACTTCGTTAGGACACGCTCTCAGTGTCATCTAGACTGAAAGAAATTTGCCATAGCAAATTGTCTAGAAAGAAATTTGCTATAGCAAATTTTTAAAATCATAGCAACAAATCCAAATTAAAAACAATAATTTTATATTATTTTAATTTATTTAAAATAAACTTCTCGAAACTAACAATATTAAAAACAACTATTCTAAATCCTCAGAGTAGATTACACCAATTTGAGATCGGATGGCATCTTCAATTTGAGCAAACAGTAAACTATCGTTATGGGTGACATGTTCATGCTGCAGTTTACCCTCCATTACACATTGTCTAGCAGCCTCAGCTTCATATCGCAATCCTTCCGAATTGACGTAATTTGTAGGACATTTAGCTTTAGGCAAAACCCATTCCTTTTCTTGCCCATCGATGTCAATAATTTTGGTAGGACACCAAAATTGTTTGATCTTTAAATTACAAAAATATGTATTTTAATATACAATATGTACGTATTTAATTACATTATGGCCATAACTTTTTTTAAAGTTTTGCATATCCACTTTTTTTAAATAAATTTTTTGTTTGGATGGAGATAGCTGAGAAGGTAAAATACCAATTTTTTTATGAATAAAATCAAAAAGTTAGGCCCTAATGTACACACAAGTAGATATCTATTATAACAGGAGATACTAACTGTTATTTGTCCTTTTGAACCCTTAATAATAGCATTATTACTCAGAACACCGTTGGCGCTAAAATGCATTTTCGATATTCGTTTACCCGTATAATGTAATTCCGCATTCACATCCACATCCAAGCCTTCAGAATTCATAGAACCCTTTGCCTTAATTTCTTGCGGCGGCTCTTGAAATGCCCATTGTGATATTTGTATAGTATAAATGCCTAAGTCTAAGCAAACTCCGCCTCCTAAGCCTCGTTTTCTTAAATGAATTTTCATAATATGAATGAAAAATATAAATATAAAAAATCACTTACTGCAAACGATCGACGTCGCTTAAGGGAAAGCCGAATTCCACGTCAACTTCTTGAATTACTCCCAACACCCCGCTATCAATTTGTTTGCGCAAATATTGATAGGCTGGGAAGAATCTTGACCATACCGCTTCCATTAGGAATAGTTTTTTCATTTCAGCATATTGTATGACTTTTTTAGCTTGTTTGTGGTTCATGCAAAGAGGCTTTTCGCAGAGTACATGTTTACCATGTTCCAACATCAACATAATTACCTCAAAATGCTGCGGATTAAGACAGCCGACGTAAACGATATCTGCAAAATCATTGCAAATTTTTAGAAGTAATATTTTTCAGTCAGTTTTGGAAGTAAAAACAAGTCAAAACTAACATTTACATACTTCCTTACCTACTTCTTCGCACGCTGCCAAATCTGTATACGTGCCAAATGATTTGGGAATTTCATGCTTTTTAGCAAATTCATTGGCTCGTCCTTGATCTCTGGCACCCACAGCAACAACTTGATGTTCATCAAACGGCAAAGTACTCAATGCAACACAAAAGTCGTGGCTTATTTTGCCAGCCGAAGCAATACCCCAACGTAAGGCGTTTGGCATTTTCAATAACCAAATTGAAAATGATGAACCAATTCAGTTGTAAATGTTATTTAACTGATGAGTTGTAACTATTTCAGGTATGTATGTATATGAAATTGTAAGTATTTATTTATCTAGAAATAGGAAAAAATTAATTTACAGATAAGCTTTGTAATATACTTAAGGCAAAGGATGTATGTATGTATATGCATACATTTGAGCTTTTACCTATAAATATTTATTTTAATGTTGACAATTGAAGAACCTCAATCCGCAATCTTAATGAAACATTGATAGATGTTTGCATATGAATGCATATGCACTGACGTACATACATACATATGTATGTATGTATATAAATTATTACGCATGAAGAAATACCTGCGTATATTTGATAATATTCAGTACCCAATTTTTATTTGATATCATCCACTAAATTGGTCGCTGCATTGGTGCACCGATCGAACAAAGTGCATTCAATTATGTAAGTAAGTAAATAGTGCAGTGCAATGAAGTGCAACAAAAGTAACCATCTCTTTTTTTAATTGTTCGGATAGCTTTCAACAAACTTGAGATCTGATAAGTGGGTTGGTGTATTGGAACTGCACATACTTACATATGTGTTTACAATGTGTATTCCACAATTATTGAAATATTACCTTTTCAGGTCTGTACTCTACGCTAGAAATTTCTTATTAGGTATAAACAATGGGTACATAACAAAGTAGCATTTGGTGTGAAAACGCCCTAAAATTTTATTGCTGGTAACATTGATAGACACAAATGAATATCATATGTTTTTAATTCGGTAAATTAGTATACGCACATTTATAATACACACCAAGTGGGATACCTTTCATTACATTGCCGATAATCCATTGCAAGAAATGATTAAAAATATTATAATAAACTTTCAGCAACATACAACTAAATTAAAGGTTAGCAGATTAATAATTTAACGTTCAACATAGTTAATAACTTTTGGTATCTCAGTTTTATCAACAAATACGTAATCTTACACAAACCTCTCTACCGAAGACGCCAGAAAGCACGCATGCAGTAGAAAGCAATGAACTTCAACATGAACATATTGAGGAAGCCGTTAAGATGACGCCTCTTTTAGAGAAAGTTTCGTCGGAAATGTGGCAGAACTCTCATAAAACATTTTTAAATCATGGTTTATCAACACATAGTTTTTTACAAATCGTTATTAGAAATCCAAAAGTATTAATGCGTTCTCCTCGCAAAGTAGTAGACACATTGGAATTTTGGCGCTCATGCCAGTTTGGTGAGCACTTTCTATTTTTACTGCTTACTAAACATCCGTTTCTAATGGATGTGGATGACCAGATGCGATTGCTAAAACAAATAACATTCTTGCGATCATATGTTAGTACCAGCAAAAACGTTTGGAAATTGCTTATGAACTGTCCTACATTAATAATCGAAGCAGAAGAAAGTATCGAAGCTAAAATTTCATATATGAAAGAAAGAATGCGTATTGAGATACCAGAAATTGTAAAATCGGAAGCATTGGAAAAATCTTTAGCTCATATAAAATATCGCCACATGTTCACAGAAAGACTAGGTCTTTTCAAGCCTCGACGGTTAAAAGCAGATCCTAATGAAAAATCAAGCAATCCACGTTTATATAGAATTACCGATACATCCGACAAAACTTTTGCGACCAAAGTGTGCCACGTAAGTTTGGCGGAATATGAAGCATTTAAAGAGCTTTACGCTAGAGAATTGGACCGAATTCAGGATGAAGAAGATTGGAATGTTAGTAATGATTTACTGAGTGATGAAGAGCAATAATTTCATTCAATTGAGTTTTTGCACGATTTGCAAACTTAAGCACTATTTATATTTGAAACAGACCAATAATATCTCTGGTACAGTAGTATGTGACAACATCGGGAGAATACCATAACTGAAATTCTTGTATGAACATAGTTAATTTTAAACAACCGAATAAGCATGTTTATTTATATCGTCCAAAATTAAATTACATATGTATATATTATGTTAGATTCTAAATACGTATATATAAGAAAACATTATATCTTAAAAATGATTTGTATAGTAAACTATTGGCCAAATATTTAGCAATTTCTAATAAAATTTTTCAAAAGTTGATTTATTTTGCAAATTATGAATTTTTCAATTCGACAATTATTAAATTTTAATAATTATGGTAAGTAGATAGTTTCCCGTTTATATATTTTTTTATGCAATGTTGGCAACCCTACCCAGTTCAAATTTATAAGTTGTTGCTGTAAAATACCAGGCCACCATAATTGCAAGGAGGTAGACGATTTACATTAAATTATTACCGTGCGCCTGAGAGTATGCTGCAATAAGTGAATTTTAATATGAGAGCAAAATTTGTTGTGGTCCGGTAGCGCTTGTGCTTTTATTTTAATTTGCTGAAAAGGCATCCTGTGAATTACGATGGTTTTAATAATGATTTTAAACATTTTGTTTTTAAAGTTCTTTGACTAATTTTTAATTTTAAAGACATTTTACATCAGGGTAACATAATTTAAAGAAGGTATTTAAATTCATACATATAATTTATTATTTCATTTTATTTTTCACTTGTAGCTGAAGCTCCTCCCCTCAAGCTAAATGATAAACAATTGTTTTTCGTTTATGTCTTGTTATGCTGTTTGCAACATGTTCTCCAGAGCTGCCAAGTCGGTCCTAAGAAATAAATATAAGGCGCATTATAGGAATTAACTTAACTTGCAGTAGCACGCACTTACCCAACACAGGAGGTATATAAAACATCAAACTAATTATATTTCTAGCAATTTATACTTACACACATTTTGATGACCTACTGCTCTTCTGTACGCTACCAATGGAAAATGTAATTAATAGAAGAATCACTTAATCTGTTAACTATATGAAGATGCAAATTTTAATATATCCTATGATTAAATTATGGGGAATATAAGCATGTCAGAAAATCCTCAAAAAAGTGTTCCTTCTTTTATTAGCATCCCTTGTTAGTTCTTAAGATGAGTGAATTGTTTGAAACCGCTTTTTTGATATCAGGATCTCATAATGTAAACAGAGTATAAAAAATGCATGATTAATCAATTTATATTTTAAAACTAAAAAGGAATGCATTAATAAATATATACATATGTATGTATGTATGTAAATATAAAGTTTCAACTGAGCATATTTTTGTATATACATACGTACATACATATTTTCTTACATACATACGAAGTATGTATGTCAGTTTATATTATTTTAATGTGCTGTTGTTCCTTCTTTTATTCATGTGTTGCGAATGTTTTTTTTAAGAAATAAAATTATGGATTAAAACAGCAATACATTGTTTTTTATTTCACAGGGGATATATTTTACGATTATTATTTTCTAAATCAATAATATTTTACGTGAATATATTACAGATATAAAACTGATCATAAGAAACCGGATTTACAATAAAATCCTTTGAAATAAAACTTAAATTCATTTCACTTAATACTTTTTAAATTTTTTATTTTGTTTATTGATTTTTGTTTTTATAATTCACATGTGGCTATTTTAAATAATGTTCCGTAATTCTGAAATAGCAGGCTGTCTTATCAAGAAGCTTTAACTTAATGCATGTCCTTACACACAATTGTGTACAAGTAGAACATCTTTTTAAATTACAAAAATAATCACACATGTGTACATACATAGATATGCACGTATGTATGTACATATGTCCGCATTTTATTCATGTCTTCTTTTGATCTGCTTTCAAAAGTTTTATTATATATTAACATACTTACATACTTAAAGTTTTACACTGTAATAAAGCAATTACTCTTAAGTTGTTCTGCTAATTTTTATGGTTGCCTGATATTTGCTATGTATTCTTTCTATTCTGTTTATCCTTTGCAATTTCACAAAGTGTGTACATATCGTCACCGAAAATGCCAAACGTCCCCGATATGATTGTAAACATTTCACAGGATAATTAAAATGCCATTACGAAAAATATATTCTCTATAAATGGATCGGAAAAAAGCATAAATGAATGTATTTGCTAAGAAAAAGTAAAGTAATTGTAAATGTTAAGTTAGTTAGAGTATTCTGGCTTGTTGTTCTTAGAAACAATAGTACCTTTTTTCGTAATGCATACATACATACATATTTACTTACATTAATATTTTTATTATTTTTATACATAAGTATATAAACGTATTATATGCGACATAAGAATTTAATATAATAAAGATATAGAAACATATTTTATTGTCAATCTTACTTTTGCTGTCGTTTCAAATTTTCCTTGACAATATATTCCTTGCTACTAAACACAGAAGACATTACCTGTGCTACTAAACATATACTATGTATATGTATGTATGTATGTATGCATATGTGAACGTACGTATGTTGCCAGAACTGCCATATCTCCTTTACAAAACAGAGGTATTATATATAAAACAGAGGTATTATCGTTAATATCGATTTCATATAACAGAGTTTTAATTTATTATATTAAAATTATCCAATGAAGTTGGTACCTATTTTACCTTGATTACATATTAATGTATGTATGTGTGTTTGAACACATATAGACTTAATTTTATAACAATTAAATAAATATAAAATAATTTCCTGAAGAAGCTAACCGAAGGCTAGCGAAATATCGAAATAAATATATATATTAATATTGAATAACCTAAAAACTTAAACAAATCTATTGATTAATAAACGAAAAAAGGTTAAAAAATCAGATACAATAACAATTATAATATATTTATATGAAATATATTGTTAATAAATTTATTATTTGACATAATGTTATAGTGTTACTATAATATGAAATTTATTGGTTTGTATAAGTTTCATAGCCTACCATACTTATTATAATGCGATTTTTTAAACTCATTTACGAATTTTCATATAAATTTTTAGGTGATTTATAAAAGTCTTTTCATATGATGAGAGATTTGAACAATAGTTTCCAAATTAAATCATTTTCAAGAAGAGAGCAGCTTATTTTTTAATTTATGAAGCAAGAGTTAAAATTAAAAAATTCTTAAGGGTTAAAACTTTGCAAAAAAAAATGGACTTTTTAAAAATTTTCTTACAAATGGCTAATTTTTGCTAGAGCCCTCCTTTTGGCCTTTTTGTAATTTATGAAAGAAGAGTTACTGCCTGTTCGCCGATGTCGAAAGCTATTGTTCGTTCGAATAAATAACATTCAAAACAAAAACAAGTTTTGAAAATTGTTTTTGTTTTGAATGTTATTTATTCGAACGAACGATAGCTTTCGACATCGGCGAACAGGCAGTTAAAATTGAAAAATTCATAATTATTGGTGCTCTACCAAAAATTTAGTCATTTCTAAAAAAATTTTAAGGAGTAGATTTTTTTATGAATTTTTAATTTTAACTGTTCTTTCATAAATTGAAAAATAAGCTTCTCTTTTTTTTGGAAAATAATTTATTTTGAAAAAAATTATATATTGGCCTAAAGGAGGGCTGTACCAAAAACTTATTATTTTGTTCGAAAAGTCCTCGATGTGATTTTCATAAAAACGTTTTAAGCATGGCAAACGCATTGGTATGGGAATAGAATTGCTGCAATTATTTGAAATGCTTTCCTTCTCATGTATGTATGTATGTATGTGGCAAGGCGCACACATGTTACACTTTCTTTTCTTTACTTTCAGACAGTTTGAATTTTTTTAAGCGTTTGCATAATAAATTGCGTTGTATAGTTCTGCAGCAAAATATTTCATCCAGAAAATACGCACTTCGTATCACGAGGTTATGTAATCTTAAGTTCTTATAAAACTGCATACATATTTCATAATTTACTTTCAATTCTAAATATGAAGTATTACCCAACTCCTAACTTAAAAAAAGTTGAGGTAGTTTGTGTGCAAACATACAAAATAAACTTTCATTTAATATAAAGAAAAAAAAAACAACTCAGGACGGAAATTCCTAAAGCGGTTAATAAAATCATAAACGTATTGGAAAAGTTACAAATAACGGCCATTATTATGGCGTTTTAAAAACACGCATTTAAGCCAAATACATATATGAAATGTATTATAAAATAACAGCAAGAAGTGGTGTAGAAAATAATATAAAAATAAAACAAAAGTGTGACAAAGTGAAATTGAAAACCTCAAGTTAGTTTTCTACCTCTTTATAAATAACTTAAAGAGACAGCAAACGTTTTTTAAAAATTGTAAATTAATATGTCGTTTGTTACGAACGTATGCAAACTTTGAATCTTGACTGGAATAAATAATTGATGTACGTACTTTATATCACTTGGTCACACAAACAATTGGACACTTTTACATACAAATTAGTGATGTGCCGAGTGACTATTTTTGATATTCGCTAGTTCGTAGTCGAGTATCTGAAACAATACGATTATTATATATAAAATTTAGTCATTTAATCAGGGTACTAAATACTACAGTCTGTAGGAGAATAAGAAATTTGATTAAAAAAGAACTTCATAAATAAGAACACAATTTCTGTAGCAAATTGATGTCAACGTTTCATGATAAGTTTTGATTTTTAATTTTTTTTTTTTGGAAAAGTTAGCTTAAACCAAAATATCTAGATTTATTGTAACCAGACTTGGGTCGAACTCGTTTGAATTAAAAACTTATAAATCAGTTTGGTCCTAGACGTTTATATAAAAAAGAGCTAATTAATTAGTTCCACTTACGTGGAACTTCATTTTATTGGCATGCACTTTTTAGGCAGGTTGATCTTTTGTTGCAAATTGTTGTTGCAATCAATTAATATTATTTCATGTTTGCATTTTTTTATCCGCACAAAAAGAAATCTTTTTTCCAACTACTAAGAATTTCTTTAAGCCTTTTTGTGTTTATTATTCTTATTATTTTTTGTTTATAATATATTCGCCTAGATAACGAATAAAAATGAGAATATCTAGAAATACGAATGTTCATATTCGCACATCACTATTACATATACAAACATATAAAAATATATATACATGTTCAATTTATATACACGGAGTTCAATTAAGTACTATTTTAACTTTGGCGATATTATATGACAAAATTTCTTTAATATGAATAATTTGAGAAAAGAAAGTGTTTTTATATTCGATAATTTGTACGTCTCTATAAGAAAATGAAATAAAAAACTTTTTAGAATTTTAATCCCTTTGAAATGCTGCAAATTAGTTAATATATTATATACATACACACTTACATGTATGTGTACATGCATGTATCGGTGATTTACTGAAACAACGTCATAACTCAAAATGTGTAACTTTCGACTTAAAGATATAGATTTAATCTGCATATAGAATTAATCTGCATGTATAAAAATTTCATACCAATATGTTGTTTACTCCACCGGTGGGAGACAAGTAAAATTTTCTTTTTCCACTTTAAACTCCTTTTCTAACAAACTAGTTTTTTTCTTTTGAGTTAAGACGCTGTTTTAGTAAATGAGCGATATGTGTAAGTATTTACTAAACACCTTATATACATACTTACATACATACATATATCTGATGTAGTATTAATGTTGGCGGAAAATAATATCATCAGTAATGAAGCATAACTTTATATGTAATTGTGAATTTATAAAACTTGGAAAACGATAAAAATGAGGAATTCACATTTTCTAAAGGAATTCTACAAAAAAAAACCGTGTTAAATTCGAAACTAAATTTAGTTTTTTATTAAATTCAGTTAAATTAATTCTTGTTACGGATCGCAAAAAAAAATCTGTAAAATATCTCTCAGTTTGAAAAAGAATACATAAATATCTCACAATTTTTTAAATCAACTACATTTTACTTAAATGTAACATATTTGAAATTCTTTCTCATGTAATTTATTAAATATACCAGCGAATAACTTACTGTGGAGTTAAGTATCAAAAATCAATTGATACTAATCAAGAAAAATCACAGAATTTAACAAGAATAGTCATAGAAATATAAGATACAATAAGCAAAACGTATATCCTTATGAAATTAGTTTCGCTTTGAAAGGCGATGAAAGAATCCCACAAGCCAGTAACCACACAATAAAGAAAACACTTGTTTATTTAGTAAACCATTTACTATTTTTGTTTGATAAACTATTTATTTTTCATTATTTCCAAATCTGTTAAGGAACTGAAAATCGGATAATATCCACAGAAATGTTCGAGCTGCAATTCCATAAGCGTGCCGAAACATGGTCTTCACTGTGTGACTAAAAATTTAGCAGTTGCCTCGAGAATGTCAAAAACGGACCATTATATTGCATTCGATATCGATCGAATTTCAACACAATTTATATACAAATTTCGACGGATGTCGAGTACCGGAATTCGCCCCTAGATTTTTGTTGTACTCGAAAATAAAAAACTGATATCACTTGAATCAAAATTCGTTGTGGTATTTTTTGAAAGAGCACTTCATTTTCGGTAACGTACTTTCATCTTAAAAATTACGTCTACCTGCAGCATAAATAAAACAAACAAAGATTTCCTTCCAATTACACTAACTTTTTTAAAAGGCACTAACATTTCTATCCTCTGTAGCGGTTAACTCATATTTTACATTAACTCACTAAAGGAATTCGACATAAATTACATACATAATCGCAGTAAATAGAATTTCCATTTTCTTTTAGAAAAGTGTGAAATGAAAGTGAAAGTTTTCTAATTCTAGTAGTCCAACTGCAACATGTAGTGCGTAGCAACATTTTAAAAATAAGATGAAAATCAATAATTTACACTATAAATACAGATTGCTTGCAATCAATACAAACTTAAAATGACAATGATTATTGTTTTGTGACACCACAAGCATCCGATCAGTTAGCCTGTGCTACAACCATATCTTTTACTATTACCGCACAGTGGCACGTTTGTTGGGAAAACGTGACAAAAATCTAAACTGTACGATTAAAGAAAATTTTTTATTAAAAAAATAAAATCTAAGGGATTTGTTATTATATAAAGAAGAAACGTTTAAGTCTAATTTATTTGGGACATTATTAACCGGAGCAAGAATCAATGACATGCAGGCATATGAACGTACTGAAGCCACAACATACAAAACTTATGTGGAAGAAAACATTTGTTGGGATGTATAACAAATATAAAATTTTTCAGGTAAAAGAAATTTTTAAGCACCCGAAACAAACAACTTTGATTAGGAAGTTTTTAATTTATTCCTTTGCAAATCTACTCTGTGCCTGGTTTTATACTTTTAACACTTAAATATTCACTTCCTTTCTCATTTCTGCATATTTTATTTTTTGTACTTAAACACACATTTTATGAATTTGTCGCAGTTTTACAAGCAGTGAATCAATATCGTCATGAAATTATTTTAACACTTTTCGTACTTGTAAGAACTATAAGATTAATCCTTGAATCAAGCAAGTTTTAATTGTTTTAAAAGAAATGTCCTACTGTGCCAACTTAAGAAGGAGTTAATTTTTTTCTTTATAGTGGTAATTTGGGCAAACGTTCTCTCAGTGACTATATTCCTGCTTGAGTCAAAAGCTAATATATATAATATATTTTTAATTTATATTTTTAAGTCGATTTCTTTTCTAGAAAATAATGCAACATTTTTCACACTTTTTAACAGAAAATCGCACCATTTCTCCATTTCAAAATAAGGATTTTATTAGAAATGAATCCAACATCCTTCACGAAAAACAATTTCTGTTTTAAGACTTTTCGAAACCACAACTTTTTAGAAAATAAGTGATAAAATGCTACATGTTTTCTAGAAAAGAAAACGCCATTAGTAAAAGCATTATGAAAGTTTGACAAAAACTTGATATCAAACACGCATTTCAAATATATTCAAAATGTCGAAGATATTTTCATTAGTTCGGGAAGTAAAAGCTCCACTGTGCATTATTTGAAGCAATAACATTGCAATTGTGGTTTTATGTATGTTGAATAGCGACTCATACTACTTGACCATAATGGCTAATTTATCCATTTATGTCAAATTCATTCAGTGTTTGGATTTTAAACATATATGACTAATTATGGAGGAACCAAATCTTTAAAAAACCCCTTATTAAGTGATATGCAGTCAACATGATGACTTTAACCAGTTTGATTTTTGTATTTTGTTTCTATTTTAATGGCATAGACTTCAACTGATGGACGATATTTAAAAATAAAATATGTATTTTGTGCATACAAGTAGATTTATGTTGTACTCTACAATCTGAAGGTTCAAATCAATTGAAGTTTTTTAAACTCTTTAATTTTAATTATGTGCTAATTCTTTTTTTACCAAATTCTTACTAAAAAATTCAAAGTGATCAATTGAGGGGTTTTACGTAGTTCCCAGGCGCATTTCACTCGGGCTAATGCAGATCACAACTTATGTTGTCAACACTCTAAATAAATTTATTCAATGACCGACCTTCTTATTATGATGTGATGCGAATATATAGTTCTTTTCCAAAAAAACAGGCTTTCAAGGTCTGGAAAAGAACTATATATTAGCAACACACTCTAAACAAATTGTTTTTATATTAAAACAATTATTAGTTGTTGTTGTTGTTCTTTATTTCTCTTGCAACTACAATTTGAGTCGGTAAAAAGCCAACCAGTAGTAAAATAAAACGTAAGAAAACAAAAAAGGAAAAGTGATCAGTGAGTTCTTGTTATGACTTTGATATTTCTTTTATGCTTCTCACTTATTAACATGGAAGTTTGAAATAAATGTCTTTAGTTATTCTAAGAAATGTTGGGTAAAGATTCCCTGATGATCTGCATTGGCCCCAGTGAAATGCTCATAGGAACTAGCTAAAACCCCTCAATTGCTAACTTTGAATTTTTTAGTTAAATTTTGGGGAAAAAGAATCAACACATAATTAAGATTAAAGAGTTTAAAAAACGACAATTCCCCAAAATATGTACTAATTAAAGTTTGTCTAACTGTCCGGTAGTATTTAACAATATTTAACAATAGGATTTTATAACGCATGGGACAATCCTATTTGTTACTACAGATTGTGTCTTAGATTAACGTCGGCTCCTACCATTACGGCCTATCCGACGATGGTCCTAACACCGGGTGAAATCAGTGTTCACCACCACCCCTGTCGCCCTCAGGGGAACCTGAGTGTCCCTCGAGGACACACAGGTTGCAATCTTAATCATTTGGTATCGCCATATATACCAACTTCATACACCTTGCTAAGGTGTTCGGGTATATCTTAAAACCTTGTTAACATTTTAACATCTGCTGATTCGCAGCAGCCCATAGAGGCTGCCATCAGCTGGTTCAATATAATACATATGCCGGAACATCAACACTCTTCTGACATCTCTACCAGCGACTCTTGGTATTAAACCACAGCCACCACGTGGACTCATGAAGAGACCTCAACCAAATATCTGGCCACAGAATCAACCGCAGTCTCATCTGTGGGGCTCAACCAGATCCCGTGGTACCAGTGTAAGGAAACTGGTTACGCCTCGCAGGTCAAACCAACATAGGTTTGCCACCTACTATTGATTTTTGATCCATTATATGACGGGACCCAGATATTCTTCCACCTGATTTTCTTATATTTTCCCCAGAAAGCACTGTAATAAGGCGATATGACTAACCAAGTTGCCTATTGTGCCTCCCGGGGGGAATATTTGTTACTACAGTGTGAGATATGTACAGTCATCACCGCTGAAGACATTTTTGTTGCTCTGGTAATTTCTATAAAATCTAGCCAATTCTTTGTTTGAACCACCTCATTTTTAGTATGTTTTAACTATTTCTAACGGATTTTCGTCTGTTAAACGACCCATATTCGTATATGGTAGAGCTTTGCTTAAATAAAGAACTCTTTAAATAACAAATATTTCACAGTAGACAGCCTTGCCACAGCAGCTAATTTGAGACCACTTCGTGTATAACTCTTTATAAGCAAAATTGATTCCCAAAAAATTAGTTTATGTTAATTTGGCTTGGAACGAAAATTATTAAATTATGAATATTAACATACGGAAATGCACTCATTTCATTCTCAAAAATATAATTACGATACCAACTCTCTTTTTTTTATTATAAATAACCCTCCCGCTAAACAACGTTTTTCTATAAAATTTACTAAACTTTTCAATTGTCCAAGGTTTTTAACAATTAAACATTAAATTAAGCATTATAATAATCCCCAGTTATTCCACTTACATTATGACGAAATAGATTTCACAATAGAGTCAATGGATGCGGACAGATAAACAGATATAAATTTGCTTGTTAAGCATAATGAAAAACTGCTATTGAAAAAGTATTTGATTTTAAGTTTTAACTTAAAATAATGTTACAAACATAATGTAAAGCGCACAATTCTCAATTTTTTTTGTCTTCACATTTGTCGTCTAAACATTCCAACTTGTAAATCCAGTAAAACATATTAACCATAATAACTTTTAACATGTTTTATTTAAAGTGAATCTTTAGTAACTTTTTTTTCTTTCATTTTACGTTTCAAATAAGCGTGCAAGAAGAGGCAACAGTGAAGCAAAACACCCGCAATTTCGCTATTTCTGAGAAGTAAAATAAAACTTGAAGAAAATAAGCTTCGGATGTACGTGCGAGTGAGTGATGTGATCATTTCAAATCAATCCACTTTTGTCTATCAGTAGATTTTAGACACGTATGCATGTATGTATTCATGTACACATGCATGTATTGATGTAGTACGTATGCTTGTAAATACTGTATTCTTTGTCTCTATTATGCTACTATTTTTGTATTTATTTCTCGTTGAAAGTGAAACAATATTAAATATTGAAAATATCCCAAGAAGAAAGCAAACGTGGCGTATTGTCGTCGGACACAATGCCATCCTCCTCTGTCGGTATTGTATCCAAATCAATTTACACAAATTCTTTCTTTTTAACTTTCAACACTATCCCATTGGCGCTGAGGCCATCCTCTTAGTGTCATTTTTATCGATTAACTATTTTTTATAATACATTTTTTATTAATGACAATTCGTTAAAAGTAAAATTTGAAAAAATAATATTAATCGATTAACAATTTTTTTATATTTTCTTATTAAAAAAAAATTTATAAAAAAATGTATAATGCCCGTAGAATTATCCTTATCATAATGAAATTTATAATGGTTTAGTGGAATTATTTAGCATATGGAATTATATTCATTTTATTTACAAAAATAAAATTACGATACCAACTGATTTTTTATTATAAATAACCCTACCGCTAAGCAACGTTTTTCTATAAAATTAGGCTTCTTGTGTAAATTTCTCATTGCAAATATAATGTAAAGACATGAAAGCATTTGAAACAGACAGGGTCCGCCAAATAACTTTTTTTTTGAAAATGCTATGAAAAAAACTACTAAATATTTTCTCAAATTTCGTTTTTTATCTGAAAGTACAATCCCTCCGGTTAATAATGGATAATAATTTCATTCAAATGGCTGCCTCGGCTGGCCATGCAGTAGCCTGCACGATCGGTCCAATTTTTAAGCACATTATCGATTGTGTGCAGCTGTATTTCACCAAATGGCTTCACGAATATTGTCCTTTAAAGCGTCAATTGTCTGTGGCTTGTCGGCGTAACACTTATCTTTGACGGCACCCCACAAATAATAGTCCAACGGTGTCAAATCGCAGTTCCGAGGTGGCCAAACGACATCAGCTCTGCGGCTGATAATGCGATCTTCAAAAACAGGGTGCAAGACATCGAGTGTAGCTTCGGCTGTGTGGCACGTAGCGCCGCTCTGTTGAAACCAAATGTTGAATTCGTTGTCACCTAAGCCGATTAGGCATGTCAGATTTTCGAATTCACCGATTACAACAACATTAAATTTTAAAAGTGTATTCTCTTCACATTAATATCTCAGCAAGAGCAAAAAAAGTTGAGGGAAATTAAATTGTTTCTCATGGAAACTGAGGGGTTATAGTTTATGGAATCCTTACGATTATTATAGAAATAATCGGTTAACGCTCGTTTATTCGACAGGAAATGATCAATACAAACTGATCAATTGCTGCTGCAACAAAATAAGTGAATATTGTTAGCCATTAGATTATTCGTTCGATATCTCTGTATGTATCGCTGGTAGGTTGATGCGTTATTTGTAAAATTTTCACTCCAACGAGTCATTATTTTTCCTTTTTTGTTAATGTAGTTGTAGTTATTGACGTGATGTGATTTGATTCAATTCAATTTTGTGCAGATGTTTCATTTTCAATAATTCCAAGGAAATACTAACGATAAGAGAAAAAGTCTCAGTTTAATATGGCTTTAAGTAGAGAGACTAAAATGTGTTCGTGTGTGTATTGTTGATGTTATTTTGTGTTCAATTTGAGCAAATATTAATCAGTGATATTTATGAATGAAAATTTTCCAGAAAGAAAAACAAACAAGTTTTTTGCTTCAGTCTTGATTTTTCGTTAGTATTCTTATTGATTTTTTCTTTTTTCTTTTTTTGTTGTAGTTACAGTTTTCCCCCATTAAGTTAGTGGGCAAACATTGATGTCTACATCACTGTTATTGTTTCTTTAATGTCTTTCAATATTTGTTTAATACCAAAATTTTTAAAGATTTATTTACAAATAATATTTAATATTTTGCAAACTTTTAATGCTTAACCAACCCACACCACTTACACTGGAGGCGTCAGTGTATTGTCTGTGGAGCATTTAGCAATTAAGTGAATAATTTTAGTCTATAGTAAAACAGCAGTGCGCATAATTTCTTTACACAATTTGCAATTTTATAAATCACTACACCAACATGTATATACCGGCAACAATATCGTTATTAATTTCAAAAGTTTTAAAAACGATATTATTAAGCAATTTAAAAGAATATAGTTTTTACAAAATAGTCATTTCATTTTAAAATTAAAATTAAAGTTAAAAAAAACAATTCTCCAATATATGTACTAATTTAAAAATGCAAGTGCTTGTGCAAAATAAAACAACTTATGTTGTCAGCACTCTAAATAAATTGTTTTTATATTAAAACAATTATTAGTTGTTGTTGTTGTTCTTTATTTCTCTTACAACCATAGTTTGAGTTGGAAAAAATCAATCAATTGTAGAATAAAAACGTAAGAAAATAAAAAAGAAAAAGTGATCAGTGAGTTCTTGTTATGACTTTGATATTTATTTTAAGCTTCTTACTTATTAAATTGGAAGTTTGAAATAAACGTCTTTAGTTATTCTAAGAAATGTTGGCTAAAGGTTCACTGATGATCTGCATTAGCCCCAGTGAAATGCGCCTAGGAACTAGCTAAAACCCCTAATTGATCACTTTGAATTTTTTATTTAAATTTAAGGAAAAAAGAATCAGCACATAATTAAAATTAAAGTGCTTCAAACACGACAATTCCTTAAGATATGCACTTATTAAATTGTTTTATTTTCATTAAAAATTTCACTTAAAGTCCTTAATTTTACTCCACTCTTGCAGATCTAATTTAGAATCGGAACTAAATTAGACTACAACGAGATAGAAAAGTTATGAAATAAAAATCCTCGATATCGTTCGAAATTTGTACTGAAATTGTCTTGAAATTTCGATGGCTATCAAATGCGGTAATTTGGCTTCTGATTGTTTCTCTTTTTTATTGGATTTTAAGTTAGTCGTTGCTTTAGTCTCTATGCCAACTAACACGCCAACACATTAAATTAAAGAAACATTTAAATGAAAATTATGTATGATGAATGTTTTTCCTTCAGTTAAAGTTGTCCAAAGTGTTTTTTTTTAAATCCAGCTTGCTCATGCTAATACTTATTTGCAAATAAGGAAATGCGAGCAACCACTCTCGTAAAGAAAACTCAGACTAATTATGATATTTATTATGTCAATTTTATTTTCTAAATATTCATTTCAAATATTTGTTATTTTCTGTATAAAGTTGAATCTACGTATTTTTCTTTCCTTTATAAAACACTTATAGAAGCAGGTATTTTACAAGGGACCACGTGGTCCAGCCCTAAGAAATATTTTTTGCAAAGATAAAATAACTAAAACAAGTAAACAATTCCTCACAATTAATATGTAAAACTATCTCAAACAAGCAGACTTGTGGTTAGCATTTTAATGGAAGCTTAGAAACTATTTTTACCGCCTTCTGGCGAAATTCATGTATGAATGAAAGAAAATTAAATGAAAGGTAGTTAGTAAGGCGGGCACAGTGACAGTCAATTCAAAAATAAAATAAAAGTGTTTGTATTTAGCATATGCATATATGTACATATGTATGTACATACATACATATATATGTACTTATTTACGTACATATGTATATATAAAGTTATATAGAAAAATGCAAACCAAATCATAAGTTGTTATCGCAACTTTTTTTAAATGTAAATCTACATACAAAATTTTAAAGACACAAATATATTTATTTTGCTTATGACAAACGATTGACAAATTGACATTTTTGTTAAATGTTGCTAAAAATGAATTTTAAACGAAAAAATATTTTCGAAAAATTGATGGATAAGTTGATTAGTAAAAAAAAAAATTGCTTTTGAAATTAATTTGCTTAACAGAAAATATGCAGTAGAAGAAAACGTATGACTACTTTTTCATGTCGATATGACGACGGGCTTAATGCCAAATAGTTTCGTTCAAAATTAAACTTGGAGCAATGAAAGTTTTCTATTTCTTTTCTTTTCATTCGGAGTTGTTTGGGTGTATTTAATATGCAAACGATTCTGCATATTTACTGCTTTGGTTGGTGATACGTTTCTTAAATTGTACGTGTCGGCGTTTATTTACTTGTTTGGTATTCTAAGTTTGTTGTTCAAGTCTTTCGTTTTGTGCTAACAATTACACTGCACTCCCGCTAAACGTGTTACAGTATCTGTTGCTTTATTATTTATTTTAGCTCTTGTGTACATCTGCGTTTGTTCCTCTCTGAAAATATGTGCAACTAATTGTAAATAACTGCTGTATTGATTTGAACATTAATTTATTTCATTTCTTGATTTTACTTTTACTGTAAACAGAAACTGTCGTTCATGCTGAATAGAAATTTTAAATATTTTTATAAATTTTTTTGGATATAAGGGATTGCTTGATTTGTTCATTATTATGATCTTTATTTAAATTTGATTGCCTCAGTTCTTAGAAGGTTTTCGAATGAAGTACTTACCGCAAGAATTTATTTAATTATATTCTTTTTATTTAATTATGTACTTTTTGCTACTTTTTAATATGATACCCAAAACCGATGTCACACCATGCCATTAATTGATCACCTCGTTGTTGTAATAAAAGTTAAAAATATATAAGACTAAAAAAGTGTAGGTATCGACAACGATTTGGATTAAGAAAATTTTGCAAAAAAGTTGGCTTATTTTTCATCTCTTAATTATTTTGTTATTGAATTTTAGGTATGTAATCAGTATTATTTATTGTAAAAATTAATTTAAAGAACAAAACTATCGGAAAAAGAAAAAGTCTTGTGTTTTCAGAAATTTAAAACTACAATGAAAAATACAAAAAAGGTTTGATGTAGAGAACGTCATAAGCTCATGTTGTGTGACTTCTTTAGCTTCTTTGCAGTTCATACAAAGAGGCTTTTTGCACAGTACATGCTTTCCATGACCCACTATTAAAATAATTATCTGAAAATGTTGTGAATTAATACAGCCAACATAAACGCGATCTGCAATAAGGATATGTTTTACAGAGCATTGAACATTTTACAAATAAACACTTTAGAGCCAAACATTTAAAGCCAAATCGACAGGAATAAAGATATTTTAGAAGAACAAAGACAGCCACGATCTGCAAGTCCTTTTGAGTTTCGAGTCAGTTAAAGTCTAGTAGCTTGAAATGCAATATTAGCCTGATACTTAATTAATTACTTCTTTACAAGCAGCCAAATCAGCGTATGAACTAAATGACTTTGGAATTTCATGCTTCTTAGCAAATGCATGGGCTCGTCCTTGATCTCGAGCAGCTACAGCAGAAGCTTGATGCTCACCGTGAGTACTCAAGGCCCCACAAAAATCGTGGCATATTTTACCAGCCGAAGCAATACCTCAACGTAAAGTTCTGGCCATTTTATATCGTAAAATTACAAATCACGTATCAACTCAGTTTCCAATATTCTTTAAGTAAAATTTCAGCCGTAATTGGTTGCGTTGAAATAAGAAATATAATAGCGACTTCACGCCAAACCAACCAATTTATATATTCATAGTTCTTGTAGTGAACGCCACAAACAAGCAGTTCAACAGGTCTATTCTTCGGATTTGAACGCAAACTTGAAAACATGTCTATTTCAATACCTGCAGTTGAAAACGTTGAAAGACTTTATATTCTTATTTATTATTCTAAGACCTTTTGACAGCCTTTCTCTAGAAAGACTTCTAAGAGCCATTAATTTCAAGACCTTCCAGAAACTCTGGCGAAAGAAGCGATTGGGAATGACAACTTTTGTAAAAATATATGAGAAAAAAGAAGGAGTACAGAATTGTTGTAGAAGGCATATATACTATTGCGCTCACTGGAAATTTTGGGCGGTTTTGTAAAAAAAGAATTGATAACCAAACAGGCCATTAAGGCATAACTGTAATCCGTAAAGCACAGGGACAGCTTGTTTCCCCTCTTTTCAACATAATCTGATCTAACACAACCTATGAAACACATATTATGTTTGGTGAGGAAATGTCCTGAAGTCTTTCTATAAAAAAATTAATTATTATAGAAGAAATCACATATTTACTCGTACATCTTTTATATGTCTGTATAACCAGACATTTAATTTTACTATTCAACTGTAAAGCAGCCACAATATTAAAATTATTCACTGCGGTAATAAAAGAAATAAAAAAAAAAACTTTAATTGAAATTTCAATAGTTTCTGAACAATTTATATGTTTATGTTACAAAAAAAAAAAAAAAACAAAACAACAAACCTGCTGTAGAAGCATTTCGAAATTTCGCAAAAAAATTTTAATATGGAAATGTAGTTTGGGTGTGGAAACACATGTACACTCGTATGTATGTATTTGCAGATGTATTATTTGAATTTATTTTCGATTTAATTTTTTTCCTCTGAAATATTTTCGAAATTATAAATGAAAGAAAAAAGTGAGATTAAACATAGATAAGGCTATCTTATGTCATGTTTGGAGATGTGATAGTTACACAGATAAATAGAAACACTTAAATGCTATTAAAGTGCTAATTAAGCGTATAAATATGATACACTTAAAGAAAAAGTAATGAAAGAAAACATACTCCCGATGTGTTAAAAAACTAGTAAAAATTAAAATTTTTCAAATAAAATAATATAATATGATAAAAATTGCACGCAAATTCATACTAAGAATAATATGTTTTTATATCTGCAGTTTGAATACATCGGACAACCAGATATATAAAACGTATCATATATGATTATTATCATTTTGATTTGCGTATCCCGAAAACCAAGGACATAATATATCTTTATATCGTCATATTAGAAATTACATACCAATTTAGTTGTCAATGTTCTTTATGTACAATTTCAGTAGAATTTGATTATCTTGAAATAAATAAAAAAATTAATAGAATACACAAACAATTAAACCGGGCAATTTATAAATTCGTAGTTTTTATAATGAACACCCATTAAAGATTTTAAAGTTCTGAAGAGCCAATGTTATATGATATATTATATTTTTATATAATAGATTATGTTTTTCAAAGCTTTTTGAAAAAAATTTACTGGAATAACAGTTCTATATCAGCGACGTATTTTTGTTTTCTTGCAAAATCACTTATAAAGGATTTTTATTTTTTTTTTTTTTTTTTTTTTGCCTTCGATTAGAATAACAGTCATACTACTTCAAGTCCATTTACCATCAGACAAGATCCTGCTATAAGACTTTCGCAGTTGTAATTTCGTTTTAATGTTGAAAGCTTTTCTTTGCCGTTTGGCAAAAGCTTTTTGGACTTAGTAACTTATCCGGGAAAATGTATTCAACTTTAAAGAAATCGAATTGTTAACCCCAATATTTCTGTGTAACCCATTAATTAAAAACATAAATCCTTCATTTTCTGCAACTATTTGCCAATGTTACGTCAAGACAATATCAAAAATAAAACATTTCTGTTCTCTTTTTCTTTATGAATCAACAATTTGTAACATCCTCTTGCCATACCCAAAGCCTACCAGGTGTAATTGGTTATCCACTAGAAGTAGGTAAGTATCCTATTTTTGATGTTGTCTTGGCACGACGTCGGCAAATAGTTACAAAATAGAGGGGTGCAACAAGAACTTGGATCTAACTAATAATATTCAACAAATGATTTAATAAAGCTTTAGAAAGCAGCAAAGCATTAAAATGCTTTCAGTGTACGGACTATTTTATTTACGAGTATGTTGCATCCAGTAAATTTTTATACAATATTAACCCAGGCATTACACATAAAATATATCAAATTTCATCCATACTGCAAGCAAAAAAAAAATAATCAAACAAACTACACCGCAACCAGCTGCAGCAAAACAAAAAAGACACCAAAACAACATCAAAAACACCATCACAGGCATCCAGTTGAAGTAAGGAAAAGAAGACACATTAACTAACAACATAAACGATAACATTCAAATTATCTATCTATCGGCCTACACATGTGCGAAAGTACATCAATACATTCGTAAGTAAAAAACTAAACTTGTACACATTAAGATAGATATTAATAATTTTCATTAAAGGCCAATAACAAATAAATATTGTAGTCATATGACACTAAATAATTCGTTTAATAACTTGTTGCAGCTCAATTATACTGCAGCCAATAACATAACACAATTGAAATGCCGAGATTTACGAAATATATATGCATGTATATATTGTACATATAACAAAAAAAAAAAGATGCGCAGCTTTTATAACAGTGGTTATTGCAAATGTATATGAGTTTGTAAAGATGCCAGCATTCAAATGAGTTATGAAAGAAGTGCATAATAAATACGGTTAAATTAGATTTAAGATCAATAAAACGAAAATGAACATGTTGCTACAACGAAATAAATGCATCAACATTTTGGTGACCAACTGTCTAGCAAATAAACTATACTATATACATATATATATATATATATATATATATATATATATATATATATTTGCAACAGGTTGCACATCATACAAGTAAAACAACTATAAGAACAATCCTTTGTAGTAATGCTAAGAAGAAAATATTTAAAATATGCGTAAAGTCAACAACTTGTTGCTTGTTCAGTGTCACTGCATCGCTGTTTCTATGAAAAGCTCTTTTGCATATTAGTTTATATGCCGCAACGTCATGTTGCATGTCTGCCTACATATTTCTTTCTTTTTCGATTTTCTTTACAGCCCCTCCGATAAGTTACTATCCTTACCTGATATATGGCATGTGCTTAGTTATTTTTTGTTTGTGTATTTTATGTTCATTATCAATAAATAAACTTACAACATCTTTTTCATGCATTTTCACTGGCAACGCAACGAGCTTCGGTATTATAAATGTGTCTTTACTCATATTACAGCTATTACATACTGTTGACTTGTTAAATATCTAATGGTTATTTATGAGTGTTTTAGTCAGAAAAGGAGTATATAATTAATGAAATTATTTAAATTCAAGTATTCTGTAAATTTTTAAATTTTTTTATATGTATGCAATATGTATGCGCATAAGTACAGGTTTAAAAAAGTCATTACACTTTAATATCGCAGTGCTGGTCTCGTGGATTAATATTATGGATGGTGTAATACTCCAGGTTTCACTTAAGGCATCACTAAACCTGCAGTATTAATTTTGTTTAGCACTTTTCATTAATTTGATGGCGCCGAATATTCAGTTCCAGAAACATAAAAACCCCAAACACTGCAGATCTGATTCCGAAACAAACAACAAACATAAATTGCATTTTCTTATAATTACTCGTTTAATTTTCTTCAGCTTCAGAGTTAAATTAAATTCATTCTCAAACGTTTTTAATTTAAGAGAATTTGGTTTTATATCGTTGTCAGTTTGTGACGAAGCGTTCATGTTTGTTGGGAAATGAATGTCCAAACAATATTTATATGTGTTTAGTAGAGCTTTTGTTGGAATACTATATGGCTCAATATTGTGAACAACAAAGCTGAGATACATATTCGTATTCGTACAATTGAGCTGGTTGTTGCAGAAGACGGATGGATAGCTGTTTAAAGACAAAAAAAAACAAAAAATTGAAAAAATCGCAAGTGTTTATATTTCTACAAATTTGTTTTGGAGAAGAGTCGTACAGGTCTTTAGGACTTGATTAGAGCATGTGGTTATACGTACATTCATTGTGCTATTATCGATGAGTTTTTATGTGTGCAAACTCTTGTGCACTCACTTTGATATCGATGAAGAAGCGATGGTTCGTAGTGTAATATTACAAGCGGTGGTATTACAAACGACCAAACAACATTGACGACAAGTTGTTAGTTAAGCGAGGAATTAACGCGAATTCAGTTTTAAAACGAACATCGACCGAAACGGATGCTTTAAGCGGAAATAGTTTAATACAAAACTGCTAAAAACTTTAAGTTGTTTAAAAAATTTTTTCTTTCTATTAAAAAAAAAAGAAGCAATTTTAAAAACAAACAAAAAATACTTTAAATAGAAAAAAATATATTTATTTTGGTTGCAACCTAAACTAATCAAGTATGTGTATTTTGCGTTAACTTAAGTGTTTATTATTTGTGTGTTATTTTTTGTTTGGTTATTCCATTATTGTTGTTGCACTTTGCCTTTTGATTGACGATCAGTTAGCAAGTCTGTTATATGCAGCAGCATATTAGCAACGGCTGTCGTAAGCTTGAACAGTCTTAGTGACTTTTTTTGGATTTTTAATGTGACAACAAATAAAAAGTGAAACTTATTTTCAAACTGCCATCAACTTTTAAAAATAATAAGAAATTAATATAAGGAAAAATATTAAGGATACCAAAATCAAACTTCAAATCAAATTCACAAATATTGAAATAAATCGAATTCCAGTTACTTTTTCTCCTAAAATATAATACTAAAACGACGGCTTGGATTCAATTTTGTCTTTTACACAGTTTATGGTATGTACAAAATATAGATTTTCAAAACATTTACATCTGCAAAGAGGGATATTAGTTTTTTTGTGTTAAAAATACATTAAATTAATTTTTTAACAACATTTTGCTCAAATATTTTTGTGAGGTTTTCACAATCAAAACTTAATTGGTGTAATTACCATGTCTGCACGTGCTTAAAAATTGTCTGATTATAATCTTCGAGCATTAAAAGAAATTACATCATCCTTCACATACAAGACTGTAATTATTATACATTTTTTATAGTTATTCATTATTTTTTAGGAAAAATATTGTAATATAAATTTAAATTATTTTGAAATTCTTTACGGTATTGTAGCGATGTTTTTGACGTGTGGCAATTTCCAAAAATTTAAATTATAACAAGATTGTATTAAAAAAAGTAAAAGTTTTAAATCCGTTTAATAAAAAATAGTTTATGATAACAATTAGTAGGAGACCTTTGCCTTGTAGCGAAGAATTTTACAATTTTTTACTTATATTTATGTAATTGATTTATATTTATGTAATTTCCAAATTTTAATTTCGATTCGTTTACGTTGGCAAAATAAATTAAGTGAAATATTTGATATTAAAAATAAACTGACTGCTTTTACGAGCAAATTTGTTCGATACAAGATTTTAAAACATTTTATTTCTGATTAACAGCATGTTAGTTAGAAGTAGGCTTTTGTCGGGAGTATAAAACGTTTCTTAACTTGAAAGTGAACGATAAGCTGAAGGCAGGTTCATCCTTGTTTATATAGATTAAAGAAACGTTATAGTATTTTATTTTTATGGGAGCAAAGATTTTTATTTTTAAAATTTTGTCCACCCGAAAAAAAGATTTTTTTCAAAACCTAGATAAAGTCAAATCCAAATAAAGTTCAAAACTTTATTCGGACATCAAGCTGTTGATTTTATAAGCGCCGTTTCGCATTATGTTGCCCCTGCAAAAAGTCACATGCCTTTGTTGTTCCTTCACTACCTTCTACATATAACAGACTAAAATGTACGGGCATTTGTTCTGACACTATTTGTCGAGACCAGCCTGAAGACAACTTCGAAAATTATACACTTTTTCAATCCTTGTGGACAACAACTGACTACTATCGACAGCCCTTGACTATTTTCTAAAAACTAAAAAATCCCAAGAGGCTAGAATACGGAAGGAAAAGAGTATTCAAATGTTCTATTTTTTATATTGTTTTAACGTTGAGAATGAATAAAAGAAATTTGAGTATTCATGTCAAATTACATCGTCTTGTGAAATTTTGAAACCAAACCTTCAGATGTCAAACAGTGCAGCAAGTAAAATAGTGTTACGACTTCAGAGATGTAAATTATTAAAAACCTCCAAAATTAACAGAATCGGAAGCATCAGAATTCTTATTTTTCCGCATCACAAATAGTGTCCCAATTTTTGATAAAGTTAATGAATTTATTAATAAATAAATGTTTTTGGGAATTGTCGTTTTAATACTCTTTAATTTTTATTTTCGTGCTGATTCTTTTTTCCCAAAAGTTATATTAAAATTCAAAGTGATCAATTGAGAGGGGTTAGCTAGTTTCTATGCGCATTTCACTGGTACTAATGCAGATCTTCAGGGAACCTTTTCCCAACTTATCCTAGAATAACTAAATATATTTATTTCAAACTTCCACATTAATAAGTGAGAAGCTTAAAACAAATATCAAAATCATAACAAGAACTCACTGACCACCTTGCCTTTTTAATAAAACCTCTCAATTGATCACTTTGAATTTTAATATAACTTTTCAGAAAAAAGAATCAGCACGAAAATAAAAATTAAAGATTAGATTTATTTAAGATTATTATTATATAGAAAAAAATAGTTCCTAAAATATTTCAAAGCCTTCGTTGATTAAGGCATAACAATATAAAAATTTGTTTTGTAATTATAATTACTGGAGTGATCAATGTTCTGTATACATTTTGTAACGTCATGCTAACCCAACTACAAGATACAATTTTCCTAAAAATGTTGCAATCTATCCCTATTTGATAGACCCAACCCAGAAACAGCACTTGATTTGAAACTGTGCAAAATACAAATATGTACAAGGAATTCTCGTGTTGTTTAAGGAATGTATTTAACCATATTAATTACATATTATGCGTATTTTAACAGAAAACAATTTATCGTTTGGTTTAACAGTAATTTGAAAAAATATAATCGAAATAGAAATTTTTGTACAAGTCAAATGAATTTACTGTATTAGTTTTACATTACATTTTTTATTATATTAAAATTATATAAAACATTACATAACAATTCCTTAAAAGTGCAATTATAAGCTTTCGACACTGAAACTTGAAGAACCTAAAAAAGAATTGAAACAACAATCTAATGTCATTTTGTTAGATTTTCTATGTTCAGAAAGGACAAGGATATTATCTACTATGCGTTGCTTTCGCGCTCTCGAATGTCTAGGCTAAATTCTCGAATATCTACGATAAATTTTAGTAAAATCAGGAAAAAATATTTCAAGTATTTGATTCCAATACTATTTGTAAAGTATTTCTTAGAAGGCCTCTAATTACAGGATTAAATTCAAGAATTGCTATGTTTGTTATATAACGAATTTATGTGTTTTTATATACTGCAATCAATTAATTTATTAGAAGTTTCATTAATCTCTTGTAAGCAAAACAAAATTTTTATTAATCGATGAACTGACATTTAGCCCTTATCAAAGAAACAATTGATTGCGTGTTATCATAATTTTATAGCATACGTCTTAACATAACAAATTACATATTCATGTGTTTTTCTCAATAATAAAATATATATAATTATGTACACACACATACATATTTAGATATTTATTCGCAGTTGTAATTTTTGTAACCAAAATGTTGGTATCAACTTTCCGATTGATAATATCCCAGAAACTTTCTTTTGTAATTACATGTTATTTTCATTTCAAACTTATTAGCTGTTCAACTAATTTGGCCCATCTTATTTTACAGTCCGCTGTGAGATTAAAATATTTTTATTTGAAAACATAATTAAATTGTCAAAATTATGTTAATATACACATCAAATCTTATAAATTAAAACTTAAAGGGTATCGCAATTTACTTCTAGAGCCAATCGTGTTGTAAAGTTTTAATAATATTAAACCCTAATCAGTTCCACTACAAGCAAGTGAGCGTTACCTTTCTCATGTAAATTAAGTTATAAATAAATTTGTAATTGATTTGCAATCTTAATATATAGATAATTCATTTCACAAATGTATATCCCGATTGCAAGTTCTATATATCAATTAGTTTCACAGCTAAAGTACAAACGATAGTGGAGAAACTTATCCATTTGATTTTTCTTCCTTTTAACAACATCTTCACTCCTCCTATTTAAAAGAAGAGATTCCATAAAATTAGAGATTTCATTTTAAAAAATATGTCTATAAAATCGTAAGCACTTGCATAAAAATCAACATGTTTTTATTTAGATTAACCATTTTGTTATAAAATGTTTACTACTCGTATATTTCCACATCCCATAACTATTATTATCATGGTTATTATTTATTTAAGTATGTGTTTAAGCTGCTTTTAAGCATTGAACTACATATTTATCTTTCACTCAAAGTGAAGATGACATTCTTTTAATGAAATTAACTTTTGATGGCGGTACTGAAGCGCTCGCACTTTATTTTACAATTTAGTAGATCTTTATTTCACCCCTTCTTTACAACTTTACTTATTGATAGTTTCATACATCGCATATTGAAAGATAAGACATAGTCATTGTTACGAAGGCTGGTGGAAAAAGTAGTTAAATTTTAATGAATTTTTAGGCCACCAGATTTTCGGAATGTTCGTAATTTTAATATGTTATTTAAGAATTTATTAAATATATATTTGCAACAAACTTTTAGGTAGTCTTATACTAAAAATGCCTTTTCAGTTTTACTTCATGTATTACAAAACAGCCTATCCTTTCTTGCTGGCATTTTAAGTAAATAAATGTTTAAAATACATCAAGTTTTGTTTTGTTGCAAATGTTTAATAACACTCGTAGATATCGCAGTATGTTTGGTTTCTTGTTTATTTGTCTACTGTTGTTTGTTTGTATTTATCTTTCTTTCAGCAAATACATCAAACAACAACAACTGCAAATGAATAACTGCATTACGACAATTAAAGCCTTAACACTGATGCCACTACCTACCACTTGTCAATGCAATTAGTAGACGTCGTTAAGCCAAGCAATATTGTTGCGGTTATTACGATTTTTTAGCCTGCTGTGTCGTAAGATTAGATTAAGACGACTTTGAAGAGTTTTAGTTTTTCCTTTCGAATTATTTACAATTCAAAAAAATAAATAAAGGTTGCCAGTGATAACAGCAAATGGACACGCACGTATGTAAATTAAGGCAATCAGGAGAGTTCAGTCTGACATTGATAATGATAATTAACAGAATAATCGGTGTATTTACGATTTGGGCATTGCAAAGTTCTCACAATTTTAGGCCTTCAGATAAATTATCTGAGATAATTTTATATTAATTGAGGTAAATTTAGCTGTTTATAGATTTTTGTTGTATCGTAAAAAAAATCATAGAGCAAAACTGCATACTGACACACAAAAATGAATAAATTTTACCAAATTTTTACTTGTCATGTGCCATGGGTGAGAATGAACAAGTTAATAATATTGCCATTATTGTTTCCCAGCAAAAGCTTTGCAAAGTAGTATTCAAAATATTACAATCTTAAGAGTTAACTACCTGCACGCTAATCCACATTATGAAACTTTTTTTGTTGCAGTTATTATCTTGTGATGAAATAAAAGTATACCGCTGAATTTTTATCATTCTTAGTGACTAGAAAATTTTAAATTCTGGTGCAAGTGTGCACCACATATGACATTTTATAGAAAAACTACAGTAGGCGTGCTTAATTACTGCTTTTAAAAAATATATAGAGATGTCATGAGCAAGAAGATAGTTTCTCAAATAAAATAACAACAATAACATAAACTCAAAATAAACTGCTCAGTTGATTTGGGTTTAGCTCCCGTATGTTGTGTTTTTATCGAATATATGACATGCAAATTTCAGCCCCAATTTCTTACTTGAAAACAAAAAGAGTTGTTTGCAAATTTTTTTTTTGTAAAGGGTGTTTTTTATAGAGTGATACAAGTTTGAATCATAATAAAACGATATTTTTGATATCAAAGTCTTTATTGGATAGAAAATTTTATGACATTAATGTTTAAATATGATTTCGGCCATGTGGCCGCCACGTCTGGCGCGTACAAGGCGCAATGTGGAACACCAATTTTCACAAATAGTAACATTCTGATTATCATCATTTTTGAAGACATATGGGCCAATGACTCCGCCAGCTCATAAAGCTCACCAAACAGTAATTTTCTGTGGATGTAAAATGGTGTTTCGACAAAAGCTTGTGGATTCTCCTCACTCGAAATGCGACAATTCTGTTTATTTACGTACCCATTCAAGCAAAAATGGGCTTCATCGGAAAATACAATTTTGAATGGACGAAGTGCACGATAAGTTTGACGAACAGAATCATTATTTTGATTAAAAATTTCCACAATTTGCACGCTTTGCTCTGGTGTAAGTTGATCCATAATGAAATGTCAAAGCAAGCTAAACAAAAAGCAACTATCAGCTGTAAATGGGTGGTCAAATAAAGCAGTGATGCCAACTCAAAGTTGTATCAGTCTATAAAAAACACCCTATATAACTATTATGGTCTCTGTTCGAAAGTATAATTGAATTAAGTGTTACTTTTTAAGCCCCGATCAAAATAGAGGGGTATATATACTTTAGCTCCGAAACGACCTGTGCCGATTTTATATATAACTTGTTTTATGTGAGAAATATATATGTTTAGTTGATTCAGTTGCATGCCTTTTCCTTGTTGTGCCCCCACTTAAATAGCTTCCAAAACCAAATTCTATTAATTACGATTTTATTGAAATATCAATTCATCAACGATTATTTTAGTAATTTTTACAGAAACAAAACAGTGTAATCGTTTAGAAGTTATAAGCTGTTGCAGATGAAAGGACTTTAGCACTTTTATCAAGTCGAAATTTGTATTAAATTTAATTAAATTAAATTAAATTTGCAGTACGTTATATTTTAAATTAAATGTTATTTAACTTGATTGATTACAATAGAACTGGTTTTAATTACAAATCAAGAGTGTAATTTTAAACGTTATTACCAGCTGGTCTTTGACATTAAAACAGTTGTGTTTGCTGGGAAGCGTTTAATTTGCCTTACGGCGGTTTAAGTAAAGTCTTTAACTTGCACACATTTTTAGTTAAGTCCCGAAAATAAAATTTAAGAAAGGAAGATATGATATAAATCGCACGTATCATTTATAAAATCATTGAGGCGTTTATATGCAATTTGCACTGTGTGGTCATGGAAGGCGATCGGAGTCTTGTACAAGAGCAAAATATTAAATAAAAAATAAGATGCAACATGTTGAATACTCAAGCAACAAAATGTGCGTGCATCTACAATTATTGGCTTAAAGGGTTTTTTAGTTTTGATGTTGATTTTGATGTTGGTGGTGGTGGTGGCGTTGCGAGTGTGCAAAAGATACCGCCACCAACGGAACACGAAATGTAATTGAGAGGACCATATCATTAAATCGTTGTTTTAAAATGAGAAAGAAGTAAAAGAAAATACTGCCCATACAAATATAAAGATGCCAAATTATATGGGTGGGCTGTTTTCAGTTTTTGACAATTTTGTTGGGAGAAGAAGTGGGTCTTCTGCTTTTTTTCCCCGTTTACATCAATATATAAAATATTGTTAACATGTCCTTAGGGAATGATTTTTTTGCTTTTACTCATAACTCGGTTGTTTAAAGATTCATTTTTATTTCTGTTTAACTCAGAGGGGTTTCCTATAACGTTATTTTTTATCTTTTTCCTTTTTTTTACATTTTATTTAAAACGAAAGTGAAATTTCTTTTTTCTGTGGTCTAAATGAAGTTTTTGTTATTAATAAAAGAGCGGCTTTTTAGTATAGTTTTTTTTTTTTTTTTTTTTGTTTATTTAAGAAACTCAACTCCAACATGAGAATATATTTTTCGTAGTTTCGGTAGATGTTCAATTTTGTTTGATTTATGTTGTTTGTAAAAGAAGTCTTTTTATTTTCGTTTGTTGTTGACAGTTAATTTAAATTTATGTTGTGCTCATAACAAAATCATAAATTTTCTCACCAAATTTGTTGTGTTTTAAATTTATTTTGAGGTAATAAATTCATGAAAATTTGTCATTTTAAAAGTTGTCTGCTAACAAAGCATTTATAAGAACTGTAAAAAGTGAAATATGAAAACATAAAGGATTTAAGACACAAATGCAAGTAAAACGTTTATACAAATTCAGAGCTGATCACACTTATCTTTCGAAATAAAAACATACAAGGGAATACAATTTGAAATTGTTTGCAGTTTCCATTTCAATGAAATGGAAACTGCATGTACACACACATAAATACGGACAATTTATAAATTTTTTATAAATACTTTTATCAATTTTGGAGTGCTTTGTAAAAGATAGTATGAAATCGGTTAATTTGAACCCCATTTAAGGTTTATTATTTTTATTATCTACTTTTATTTTTTGCTTGACACATACTGAATATTTTTGTTTACAGAATAATTATACAAATTTCAGTTGTAATTTTGCCCTGAATTTTGAAGCTTTCTTTATATTTTTATATTTAACTTTATATGTTAAAATCGTTGGAACTAATCGGTGTTGGTACTACCTAAAATCGTAAGTTCTGAGGGCATGTTACGACATGTGGTAGTTTGGCTCCTGCATTTTATTAACTTGATTAAACATTTTTTAACGAGTAGTTAGATTTTCCTTGCTTACCACAACTGGAAGTTTTGAGTAATTTTAAGCTCAAATATTTCTTCTGCTGCTGTATATTACAAAAATCGAGGCAAGATAAGACTTTACTTCGATGTTCATAGATTCCATAACATTATTGACACCGAACTATTAACAAAAATCAAATTTAAGAATATACAAAGTTTTTAATTCACACTAAACAAATTATAGTTTTTAAGGTTTTTAACAAATTGCCCAAAATTATTAAATTTCTTTGTAATGTTTAGCCAATTTTACTTAATATAAATGTTAATGCAAGAAAGTATTATTTTGAATGTAACCATTATGTCAATTTATATATTTACAGATCCCCTGACAGCAATGATTACCGATCGCAACAAATTGAATTTTGTTACGATACCATGGTTGTGGCTTTTATGTCTGATATTGGCTTCATGGATGCAATATGCTGAGGCCACTCAGCAACAACAACAGCAATTGAAAACAATTTTACAACTGCAACCAGAAGTTAGGAGCAATGGACCACAGCAAACAAAACAGCAAGATGTAACAGGTATGACTGAGCAGGTGCTGGCACGCCGTATCGAAAAATAAAACTAAATATGTAACTATCATGGTCACAAAGAAAATCAAAAGTTTGGATAACAAAGTTTGGATAACAAAGACAAACGAAAGTTCAAAGTGTGAAAATCAAAGAATGCGCACACTCACATGTGTTAGTAAAAAAATTGTATTTGCAAAAATATACAAGAATATTATCTCGGCAACCCAAATAATTGAGCGGAACTAAAACATTGTTAATAATAATTTAGTTGTATTTAACTACATGAAGTTGAATTTTTTGCCGGTCACTTTCTTTTCAATTTCAAACAGCGATATGTAACACGTTTTGGACTCAATCTCTGAGTTCAAATATTCCTTTTAGTCCTGTGTAATACTCAGAGTAAACTAATTGACCACTGTGATTTTCTTATTATTTATTATTATTTATTTTATTTATACTTAAACACAAAATTAGCGCTTTAATAATAGTTAAAGGATTAATAGTATGCTAGATAGTTCCTGGCAAATGGTGTAAAAATGAAAATGTTTCTACCTTAAATATTTTGAGATCAAACCTTAATATTTTTTGAGTAGCTTAATATTTTTTGAGTATCCCGCATGCTCTTTTTATAAGATTTGTAATATTATATTAACAATAATTGCAAATTGTTTTCAAAATTATAATAATTTCAAATGAGATTAAAATTTGTTTTATAAAAGTCATGCAATTGCAATGCAATCAAATCAAATCCTATTAGAGAAGTAGTTTTATTTTGTTTGTTTTAGCAAAATTAGTAGAAAGTAGTTTTATTGTTTCTGCAATTATGCAAGGATTTCATCTTTTGTGTTTTACTTCATTCACTATTTTTTTTTCATCAAATTTCTATTTGCTGTGAAAATATTGTATAAAAACTATTTGAATGTGTGTGGTTTCTTTCAATTGAACACTTTTCTCTAAATGTCTCAAATAAAAATTTCAAGAAAAAAAAAAAAGAAAAACGACAGCAAAACAGCAAAATAATGTTCAATATATGTTTAATAACAATTTACAAAAGACAATCTTATTGCCACAATCATAACTGTCATCAGTGACACACGCTGTTGCGTTATTAACATCACTTCATCTACTTCATCATCCTTTTCACATTTAACATCATCTACGTGTTTATCGTTTCGTATTTCTATTTGTTGTTATTTTGTTTTATAACACACGTATAATCCCAATTTCTATGGCCATCAAGTTTTGTTAAATGTTAACATGCTGCAAATGGACAACAATAAAAAAAATGCCAACTGCTGTGCCGACCTGTCTTGTTAGATTGTCATTTTAAAACATTTTTGTTTGAGTTCATTTGCAATTCTCAAGAGGATAGATATGCGAGTAGTTGATAGATAACATTTTCTTGTAAATGCGATACATAACAGAGTTTGGTCTGACCAAACACAAAGTAAATGCCAAGAATTTTGAACACAGGTAATTTTGAGATTACAGACAGAGAAGCTCTTATTTTTTAATAAAACAAATAAATCTATGTGACGGAAAATTGCGTACTAGAATACTCATAATAGGCGCCCAATTTTGGTGGAGTGAGCTCACCTGAGTGAACCAAGAAGTTCAATATCCTAATAGAACACCCCCAAACATACTACATTCTTACACATGAATATGAGACATATCTGAAACCGAAATAATCAAAAGCTGTTACTCTTCAAAATTTTAATTATGTGCTGTTTCTTTTCCCCCAAAATTTAACTAAAAAATTCAAAGTGATCAATTGAGGGGTTTTAGCTAGTTGCTATGCGCATTTCACCGGGGCTAATGCAGATCATCAGGGAACCTTTACCCAACATTTCTGAGAATAACAAGAGATATTTATTTCAAACTTTCTTATTAATAAAAGAGAAGCCTAAAAACAAACATCAAAGTCACAACAAGAACTCCCTGATCACTTTTGCTTTTTTATTTTCTTACGTTTCATTCTACAAGTGGTTGGTTTTTTGCCGACTCTAAGAGAAATGAAGAAGAACAACAACTAATAATTGTTGCGTTTGCATACAAATTTATTAATATTAAAAAACACCCAACAGCATGAGCTAACAAACATTTTATGTTGTATATCAAATAGACTGGGTGGTTGGAATATGTACGACCGAAAGTGTTAGTAAATATTGCAAACAACCAGTCGTTGTAAAAGGTCTAAAGCTTGAACTTTTAAAGTTTATATGAAAAAAGCAGCCATAGACAATCTCCCGGTTCGCCAAAATAGAATAAATAAAAAATCATATGCCAGCAACAAGAGCCGCTAACTAATGACAACAGCAAATTTTTCAGCCCAACAAAGCATGAATCAAACTATTACTAGTAAATTTTCTTGTCATGAAGTTTCTTCTTTAGAAGCTCAACGTGAAAATTACCACAAAAAAAAAATATTAAAACATTTTTTTTACGAATTCAAATGGATATATCGAGACAACACCAATAACATCGATTTCGATGGCCAATCACTCAAAAGAAAAATTTATAAATAGTTAATACAAACGGTTACATGAACGGACATATACACACATTCATAACTAGTTGGTCAGTAACTTTGTTATTATTTAAAGCCACATTTAACTACTCGAAACTATGACTGCCTGATTGGCTGACTAAATTGCTATTGTCTGACAAAAGAATTTGCTTAAAAATTTTTTATAAAAAAGTTAAGTACAGCTCGCTTTTTAATTGATCATATTATGTTTACAAATCTGCTAAAAAGAATTTCTATCTGCAGATAATGTCAATGGCCGCGGCCGGCTTAAAATATATAATAGAATAGTTGTTCATTTTTTTCATAATTTACCAGTAAAAAATTATTGCTAAATTCTACTGTTATATTTCACTGAAATACAGAATATCTCCCACTGTTTTCCTTTGGAAAACCGAAAATAAATTTGCAGAAAATTTTTCCATTGAAAATAAAAGTTAAATTAATGTGATTTTATTTTTATTGGACATTTTTATTTTGCTATATTAATATTTATATAGCCTAATTGTTCTAACTTAGTTAAAATCTCAGAAAGACATGATGATAAATATTCCTAGGCACAAAGGAAGTCAACATCAGTTTTATTCAACTTACACAGCAGAGCAGAACAGCTGTTTTCGAAAATCGCAACACTTTCATCATCAGTGCTCATGTGTATATTGTGTTTATCACCACTGTTTAGGTGGCTTAGTTGAATGTGATAACAGTTTTCTATTTACACAAATTTTATTGTGAAAAACAATCCGAGAACTGTATCAACCTGATGTTAACACTTGTGTGTTATGATACCTGTGTTACCATTTGATTATTTTCTTCATGTCCCATTTTTCTGAATTTTTTGTTCCATTATACATTAAGTCAAACTTTTATGGTTTGAATTTTATACTTAAGTATATGTGAACGTTTTTTCCAATTTTCATTGGTAGCTCAAGCCAAAGCTTAAATTGTATGTGATTTTATTTTTATAGAACATTTTTATTTTGCTATATTAATATTTATATAGGCTAATTGTTCTAACTTAGTTAAAATCTCAGAAAGACATGATGATAAATATTCCTAGGCACAAAGGAAGTCAACATCAGTTTTATTCAACTTACACTTCAACTTGTGCCTAGGAATATTTATCATCATGTCTTTCTGAGATTTTAACTAAGTTAGAACAATTAGCCTATATAAATATTAATAAAGTTAAATTAAGTTTTTTGTTTTTGTGACCAATCTGTATTGTTTATTACGTATTGTTTTATAGGGGTATATCCTACGGGCTTTGTGATCAATAGTATCTCTGAATCAAAACTAAATCATATTATCTTTTACCCAACGTTTCGTTTGTTTTTTACACACAAATAATTTGACTAGGACATAAATCATATAACTACAAAATTAATAATAATAAACAAAACCCCTGAAGAAGTTTGTAAAAAACAAACGAAACGCTGGGTAAAAGATAATATGATTTAGTTTTGATTCATATTTGATCAGAGATACTATTGACCACAAAGCCCATAGGATATACCCCTATAAAACAATACGTAATAAAAGTTAAAGTTCGGCTGATATTTTTCGATCAAGTTAATACTATTTTTTTAATTTTGTCGTTTCAAAAATACAATTGGAATTTGACATTTTCAATTAACTAACGAACGTCGCAAATAATTCTTTTCGTCTGACTTTTTAAGCTAATGCCATTTTTTCCTTTTCTAAATGTCATATAATTTCATGGTTAAGAGCAGAAACTGTGTTAATGGCAGACGTTTCACATTGCCCTGTACTACCTAGACGCTGGCGAAATAGCATAAACAAATAACTGTATGATACGATATCTTAAATACGATAGCTTAAATACGATAGCTTAAATAAAATCAAACGTATCAATATCCTTATTAAAGTTCAAACTTTCCCAGATATATTTATTGAGCTGATGCTGTTTTTAAACATGAAGCTTCCATCTAAAAAATATGTCGCACCAAATATCTAGGTTCAGAACAAAATTATTAAATTACATGGCGAAATCTATTAAACATCAAACGAAATCTAATAATTGATACAGAATACTTCGAGATACTGTACTTGCTTTATTAAAAATTATTTTATACATAAACGAGTGTAGGTCGATAATTCTTTGGCCTTATTTGCAATACAGCCTCCTTTGCGCTATAGATTTTGAACAGCGTCGACCGAATATTTTTATACCTTCAAAACTGAGATTTATAGAGGTCAACAAAATAGGTAGTTGTTTTTAAAACGATTTTGTCGTTGAAAACAAATCCCTTTCTGCCGAACTATTTTTTATTTTCTTAAATCAGGAAAACAGGGCAGATGAAAGACTAATTCGTAGCCTAATTCATGGGTTTTTGCCATGGAAACTGTACCTTTGGATTATCCTACAAGAAAAGAAGATTTTTCTTGACCAAACTTTATCTGGTTATTCAAATACTATTTGACAAATAGTCACTAGGGACTGGAGCTTTTGCTCTATTGAAATATAAAATCCACAATACTCGGTTTCTCTCTGAGCATAATATTAAGATTTACTATTGAAATATAGCAATCGTCAAGCGATAACTCAGGCTTATTTGTAAGCAACCAATAACTGCTAAGGAGAAAAAGTGCTTTCAAATCTCGAAATTCACCTCGCATTGTTTCAAAATATTATTAATTTTCTCGCAACATCATTGCCAACTTAGACAAACATTTCAAATGAAAATGGAAAGCGATTTGTCTGGTTTTGGTAGCGAATAATTTATTAACTGTATTTGCACATGCATGTGTATTATACGATTTTAAGTTTTTAAGATACATATTGCACAATGGGGAAGCAAGTAATAGTTATATCATGCCATTTAGGCTGGTATGCACAGTATTTAAATGTTGTCTTAATGACAAAATTTTAGTCAATATTATTCATTTTAACTTTATGAATTTAGAACATTAAAAATAGTTCAAATAGATACTCAACCAGTTTACATATTTAGAGATTTGTGAAATAGCTTTTGTTATACTGTCAGCCAAAGATTTTAATTTATATCATTAATATTTTTAAAAATTTTTGCTGGAGGCATATACATATTTGTTCTGCAAGATTTCCATTTTTCCGAATTTTTAAGTGTTCAAATTAACTACCGCGTGTGGGATGCTACCCTCTCGAAATAGTGTAAACGATCTGCACCTGAAATATAATTCCTCGGTATTGACTGGCTCTGAGCTATTTTGCGAATCGCATAGAAGTTATTAATAAATAAATAACTATACTCATAATGAAACTCGTGATTTTTTATTAATATACATTTTCATGAACACTCGATAATAACGACCCCATTGCGACGAACTTAGTTATTTTGCTTATACATGAGCCATGTAGCAAAGGCCATCCACAAAGCTGCACTGATTCTAAATGAATTGGTGGCCTCAGAACTATGGACTGGGTTGTTCCTTAGGAACCATATGAAGACAGAATAAAATATTCTGTTTTTTATTTTTACAACATTTCCATACTATGAATAGTGCCTTTAGAGCAATGGACTAGGTATACACACAAAACAAAACAAAATTGTCGCATATATAACAAAAGCCATCCAAACCTAACGAAAACACCTTTTTATGAGAACAACTTTGGCCAAAAGTGTGTTTCAGCTAAGGTCTAAAAGCTAGATTTCTTTACATCGAACTTTGAAACTTTAAACAACAATCGCATGGCAATTAAAGCTAACAAAAATATAACTACATCCTTAAGGCAATAATTATACGCTCAAATTACTACTAAGTCGAGCAAAGTTGTTAACGCAAATTTGATCTTGTAATCTTTGAATGTCTAAATATTCAACCAACTATTAAATCAGTACAATTTGTCTTAAAACTAGACACTCCTCAGACTGTTGCTAGACACCATAGTGATTCAGACAACACATCCATCCGTATGCTTATAAATACTGGTACAGAAGCCAACAAACAGTCGTTTTTTTACTTCATCTAAAACAATACATAGACAAACTAGACAGATAGACAGCCATATGTCGCTAGTTTTAAAATTTAAAAGCAAATATAAGTGGAACACAGTAACGCCATAGCCATAGCCATTCACTCAGTGTTGCCAAATTTATTAAAAATGCATTCTTGCGAATTGAACACAGTTATATTATCCCTGGTATTGTTCTTGATTGTCAAATTTCATAACTTTTTCGATTCTTTGCAGAAACCCTGTACTGCAGTAATATTCCGTTCTGCTTCGCTACACTTAACAAATCACTTCTCTATCTAATCTAATTTTTCGATTATTTGAACTTTTTCTTAATGGAAATATTGAAATAATCATTTTTATCTAAGAAAATGTTTGTATTTGTTCCTTTTTCCAAAGAGGCGATCTATTCCTCAGATTTTGTCATTCCTACCAAATGTCAGCTCTAGTATTCAATCAATATATTAATTTGATATTAGGCGCTACTATATATAAATTGATTTCATTTATATCATAAGTATAAATTTGTTGTGGCAACTCTGCAATCACAAAATTTTTGCCAACATGTGAGTGACTGACTGATGCCAGTCTACGGATAAAGACTGAAGAAGGAGACGCGCTTGGCGGTGATGATATAAGGTTATGGTTATAACCTTACTAATACAAGACTACATGTTAGAATTTTGGGAATATAATACAAGAGCTTCTGATATTAATTTTCGGTATTGTTAGAAGGATTTGAGCGGATTATGGTGCATAGTAGTTTATTTCAGATTTTGTGGGTGTTAAGGTTCCAATAAACCCAAGATATTACTGTGGCACATTTTGAAACTTAGTTGCTACCCACCAAAAAAAAAACAAATTTAAAAAACTGTTTTTGTTTTAAATGTTATCTTGAAACATTCACGAATTTGTGTTTAAAGGAACACAAAACAATTTCTTTTGCTGTTATGGTCTCATAATTGAATAAATAACTTTAGCCAGGTTCAAAGACAAATATCACATGCCAATCACATATTAACGGCTTATGCGAAATTTTACAGAATATACAAATTATATATTTCCATTAATCGATCTTTGTTTTTCTTTTCTATTTAAAGTGCGAAACTTTTCGCCACGAATGGACTATAATAGCAATGAATGGCGTCCAGTAGGAAGAGGTGATCCATTGAAAAATGATCCTACATTTGATTATAGTCCACCAACCCTAGATCGAGTTAAGTACTGGGCAGATTCGGAGAAGGATAAAGAAAAGCCAGAAGACGTTCCAGCGGCCTTAATAGATGCCAAACTCAAAAAGGCAAATCCGGGAAAAAATGAAATACTACTATTAGGTGTAACAGCGGACAGAATGCGTGGAGAAGGACAATTCCAACAGCATGCTCCAAGCATATTAAAAAATGCAAAAGGAGAAACACCACTGTTGCAACCGAAATATACATCCATAAGACGCAGTTATTATGCGCATCAATTACCAACACATTTGATGCCACCACCCATGCAACCAATGATATCCACTTCTCAGCAACATCAGATTCAAGTATCAAATGCGCAACAATCCCAGCAACAACAATCTCAAAATCCAAAAGTCCAAGCGATGCATATTGTTAAGCCAGCGCATACCGAATATCGCCACAATATGCCTGGCCATTCCTTTATGACCTCATCACCTATGAGCTCTATGGGTATGCATTCCAGCCCTTATTATATGCCTACAGCAACACAACCTTGGATGCATGCATCTAGCCCTCCTTCTATGAGAACCTCTTCTTTATCTTCCAGCCACTCGCCCTCAATGATGTCTATTAACCCACATCGTTATTCACATCCTCATTCGCATGCTATTGATTCTCATCACCAGGAATCTGTAAATTATTTATCATATAACAATCGTCCCAGTCTAACTAGTACACCCTCCATAATGTTAGGCATGAATTATAATGAAATATATTCCCCCAACTCCATAAGAGGTTTATCCAGTGGACAAAAGTTGTCATCGACGAGTTCGAGGAAACCATGGATACATGACTTACTACAAAAAGAGTTTATTAAACCAGCAAAAACCACAAAAAATCCAAATTCATATAACGTCGAAACCATAAAGTCTTCACATTTGGAGCAACAACATTTCGAGCCTGTCGCTTGGCCCCAAGATATTAGTACCACTTACGCTCCAGTACAATTTGTAACACCTACTTCGTCTAGTACTTCTACCACAACCCAAAAAAATTACATAACAACTACTACCCAAAAGCAATCAACATCAACATCCCTCTCTCCTACCTACAGTTCAACTTTACCAACACATACTACTCATGCTCCCCGAACTACTACCACCTTAAGTCCAACTAGATTATTAATACCGAATACCAGTAATTTATCCAATCGACCTACAGTGACGTCCTTAAAAATGACTACCGATTCATTGTTTTCCCACTATGATCAGCCAGAGGAGCCATTAAGGGGACCAATGTATTTGATCATTGAAGGCCACTCCAAGGTTAAGACATATGGAAAAGACGAATTGGACCCTCATAGGCCAAAAATTGTACCCATTATACCGAAACGTGAGCCAGTTGTAAGAATGGCTGACCCCAATGAAAAGAGAGGAACGCCTGAAACTTTCCAAGTGAAACATTTGCACACCAAACCAATGGAAACAACTAAAAACCCAGGCAAAACAACAACTAGACAACCAAAAACATCCACAACCAGCACTGTCACAAAAAATTTAACCGGATTGATGATGAAAACTACACCCAAAACCACCACAACTGCCAAACCTAAAACTACAGTCAAAACAACAACAGCTAAGACGAGGTTCGGTGCTAATATCACTACTTCAACAACCACAACTCTTAAGCCAATAACTACAAAAACTTTATCGAAAATAAGTACAACAATGATCGCCACAAAACCTCAGCTCGGAAAAACTTCTAACATGGAAATAAAAAGTGCCAGCACAAGTGATTTGAAAATGTCGCCAAAAATTTCCAGTCCTAATGCTTTGGAAGCTTCGAACAAACCAATTCACCAAGTTCCAGTAAATGAACCCCCAACAGCCATGGAAGGTTTACTTAGCTTTTTAGATTCTTCTATAGGCAGCATTTTCAAAGGGCATCCAACTGATGACAAAAATTCCGAGTCTAAGGATACCACTACAAAACTAAAACCAATACAAATGAAATCGACCAACCCAAATGAATCGAACCAACAACAATTAGAGGCTAGAGTTAGCACAAAGTTAGAGCCTATCAAAGCAGGAGATTATGAGGACTACGAGAATGACAATTACTTTGAAATTACCACTGAATATATACCACGCGAAACGAGGCAAGTATTTGATTATGATCAATTGCCTGAATCCAGAATCAGCCTCAAGGATGGTGCTAATTATGAAGATTTCTTAGGGCAAGTTGACGATGAAGAAGATTTGTCTGCCTTTAATTTGGGTGATGAATATGAAGAAGAAGAGGATGATGTTGGAGAACAAGATCAGAGTGCAGCAGCAATTAATTCGTCAAACAATGACAGTCTTATTAAACGAATTGATTCTTTAGTTAGCAGCAGCATAGAAGATGACGAATTCGGTGACATTTCCTTACTAGTTGATGACGATTTAACTGATATTGCTGAAGAAAACTTAACGAATCTGGCTCGCAATCAACAACGCCAAAATGAAGCTAAAACAGCGTAACAATAGATTTTGCAAACAAAAAGATCGCGAGAAAGAACTTAGTTTTATTAAGTAAAAAAGACGATTTATAGTTTTTTATACTGTTCTATACCAAATCTACAAATATTTTTGAGATCATTTTAATGTAATTGTACATAATACAGCTTTATTTACTTGCAAATAATAAGCAAATCAAGAATCAAGAATCAAGAAATTGCAGCAACAGATATCCTCCCTCTCAAGAGTCTCTTAATTTAAGTTACATAACGTCACGTTTATTTTTGTGATTGAATATTTATTTTAGCATTAAGTGTATATTATTGAATTAAAATTATTTATTACATGAACTTTATAAGGTAGTGAATTATTTATTGCAATCGAAAGGAAAATTCTTAAAGTTAAATTTAAGCCAGAATTTGAAAACTCTTTCATTTCCCAAAACTTGACATAAATAAATTCAATAATACCTCATGAAAAAATATTCTCAAGAATTGGCAGCAAACTTTTGATTTTTTTCCAGCAAGTAATTACACAAATAACTTTGTTTTGATAAAGGATATTGTTTCTGCTGCGCAGGCGAGGTGTCCGCAAAATGTATATGGAGAAAGGATATACGATCAATCTTACCACAAATTACCTTGCAAGTGAGATAGTTTTTTACAGGAGAAACGAAAGATACATTTATGGCTATTTAATTTTGCTAGCCAAATTTTAGTACCTCGCAATATAGTAAAACAATAAGCTTGCGTCTTTTGGTTAATTATGTTACAATTAATATAGGATAACTTTTCATTTGTAGTCCGCATTTATGGACTTTTCAGTTTTATCTGACGATATTCAATAATCATTTAAAATTTCATTATACCAGTGAAGACTAAAGCATACTTTAAGGCCTCGTTATATAACTGCAGTTTGAAATGTACCAACAAACAACATGACCGTTGTGAGATGAACATGGCAGTTTAATTTTTTTATTTCTTGTTTCCACTTTGTGTCTCGTTTTTGATATAATCTAAATTCGCCAAGTTTTTATAAATGATGAAGTGATATTTATCGCTCTAATATGCATTTTATATAGTACCATGACATTAATATAAAAATTTTCTTTATTCACCATTACTTCATCATGAAACAAAATATATATATATATATATATATATATATATATATATATATGTATATATATATATATATATATATATATATATATATGTATATATATATATATATATATATATATATGTATATATATATATATATATATATATATATATATATATATATACATATATATATATATATATATATATATATACATATATATATATATATATATATATATATATATACATATATATATATATATATATATATATATATATATATATATGTATATATATATATATATATATATATATATATATGTATATATATATATATATATATATATATATGTATATATATATATATATATATATATATATATATATATATTCTACTAGCCATTTCAAAGGTTTTTTCCCCCAATACTAAATTTTAAGATAACATTCCATTTATTTAAATGGCATTTAATATACATACATATGTTTGTATGTATAATTATTATATTTTTATCTTGCCATCGGGAAGTTTTTGAAATTCTTTTTAATTTTTAGGAATAACAAAATAAATGTTTTAGCTGCATTGGTAAGACTCAACCAGAACTGCTTTCCTAATAAGGGAATACAGAGAGCCAACAACGAATGCATTAACAAAACGTAATCAACGACCGGTGAACTCGCTGTTGCTGCACGCTCTTTCGACTCTATATTTATTATACATACATTTATACTTATCTCTTTAGGCATTCAAAAATGTGTATATGTTTGTATGAGTACTTGTCTATTGATGTGACTTAGTAGCAAATCCGATTGAAGTTCTTGTAGCTACATATAATAGATATCTTTTATTTTTTTTATCTACTTGTAGACCAATTTGATAGATTGTTTAAGAAACTAATTTCCAAAAATTTACTTAAGGTTTTCCATAATGAAGTTTGCATGCAGGAATTTTATTTTACAAGAGCAAAACCTATTAAAGGTTTGTAAACGGTGCTATTTATGTATATAATATATTTTGTATGAACAATTTTTTCTTTGTTAAATTAAACTATTGAAAATCAGACCTTTAATATTAAATGCAAACTCTAATCAGCTCCTAACTTTGATATAACTTGATAGTTCAAAATTTCTTCAGATTATTCTTTCAAGTTACATAAATATATACATAATAAATATATATACATACATAATTATGTACTCTAATTCTCAAAATATAAGCTGTAATTACCCACTGCTTACAAAACCGTTATTTATTGATAGAATTACATTAGAATCACCAAATATCTGATTTTCGGAATAAGCGATATGTAGGCCAAGTATTTCTACAATTTACGACCATACGTTATGTTAACGGCCTTAAGTTATATATACATATATACATATATATATATATATATATATATATATATATATATATATATATATGTATATATATATGTGTGTGTGTGTGTACTTATTTGTACGTACATATGTACATAATCATATACAAAGAGAGGAAATATGGATATATCAGTTCAGTTTTTATGAAAATCTTAAGTATATGAATATATACATAAAATGACGACCTTGAGGTGAGCACCTTCCTAATTGATATGTGCGTTTTTTGCTAACATGGTAGGTATTAGTCACAAATAATTTATCTAAAAATCTTATCACGCCTACATAGAATGTATGATGAAATGCTTTTCATACCTAGTGATTCGATTCTCCTTTGCGAATTTAATATTCGATTAACGAAGTTAAAACCTATCACTATTGTTGATCTTATGAGAAGGACGGAACACAAGCATATCGTATGTATACATGTGTATAGAGAGCTGATAATGCAACTAACTAAAAATTTTTTGAGATCCGTGGCAGAGACGGGAAATAGTACATATTTACATTTTGTACCAATCAAAACGAGAACAAGTGCTTTTTATACCTGGACGGTGTAAGCATATTCTGACCTAATTGTTAATGCAAAACTGAGGACGAATATTTTTGCGAGTTACGTATATATATATATATATATATATATATATATATTTATAGATATATATATATATATATATATATATATATATATTTAGATATATATATATATATATATATATATATATATATATAATACATATTTATGTATATGTAATATTTGGTAGGTATTATTATTTATATACCTAATATTTTAAAGCGGATACATTTTTCTATCTCTCTTTAGGCATGTGCATATGTGTATATTGTTATTGGAACTTATGGAATACTAAAACAAGAATTATTATTCAGGCTCGGGTCGCGGGTTTGTATTTGAGTCTGAATAATACTTCTTGTCTTAGAACTTTTTTCATACATTCCATTCATGAGGGGAAAAGAAACGACCACACTCTATGATGTACTATCGATAGGATTTGCTTTCTCATTCGTAAAGCGCATATCCATACACAGAACTATGTATAACTTACATGTCGTCAATAATAAAACTTTCTTCGTGTGAACATCAAAGAGTTTACAGAAGAATAAAGAAACATCTTAAAAATTCCCAACATGTACCAAACAAATTCAATTGCATCGCGATCCCCATCTCTGATCTGTGATAACTAAATACAAACATACGTACATATCATGTTTTATTATCAACTTATTAAACAAATAACTTAAATACACAATATAAGAAAAGACCAGTAAAACAGAAACAACAAAACGTCAAAAAACATTCCGTATTTGTTGCTATAAATTGAGAGAAGAAAACGAAATAATAAAGTACGGGAGAGGCATTGATCATGTTTTAAATCGAGAATAAACAAAGTAATTTTTATACAAAAAAGTAAAATTAAATATTTAGTTGTTTTCAATGCGGTGATCAGTTAAGATCAATTTAAATCGTTACCTCAATCAAAACATTTCATTCTCGCGAAAGGAGACGGTTTAAATGTTGGTGGAAGTTGTGTATTGTGTATATTAAAATATTTTTATACAAAAAGTCAAATTAAAAAAGAAATAAAAAAATTATCGATCGCATGCTTCACTTTCTACATGCTATGATTAAAAAAAACAGTGCAGCAATAACATCGTCGACGATATAATTGAGTAACAGTTGAATTGAATTTTTACGTTAGTACATTCATGCTTATTATTATTTACTACTATTTAATAAAATGTTTCTTCTTGTTCTATATTTTTAAAATATTCTGTGGTTTTGCTAAACTTCTAATTAATTAAAATTAGCAAAAAATTAACCAGTTTTTTTTTCAAAACACTACGTACTAAAAAATGTATACAAAATCGTAAAATCCACATGTATTTACGTCAAAAAATCAGCTAGTAGGTATGCTGTCAGTTCGCCATTCTCAGTAATTCGGTATAATTCGATAATTTGATGACTGGAATTTATTGTTGTTATTAGCATATACATATACATACATATGCATTTATATTTCTTATACATTTATATACCTACATACATACATATGCAAGTATAAACAATTTCTTTTACGGTTGGTTACCAAACGAAACATTTTGTAAAGTTGACCTTGCTGGTCATCCCTGGAACCTTCCGCTAATTTTGAAGCAAAATTTGTTTTTTTTTCAACAGAAATATTTCTCGGGTCCAGCAAAAACAAAACCATTTAATGTGATTTAAAAAAAATATTGTATTTTGGAAATACATACATAATACAAAGTCAATAATATCCCATTTTTTGTAATGCGAAGTGAAAAATAAGTTTTTAGAACTCTGCAGGAGCGTTGTTCGTTCGACTATTCTGATGCTTAATTAGCCTACCTTTTTTAGATGTTTGTGTCTTTTAGTAATGTATGATTTTTGGTTTTTTTTTTTAATTTTATATCAATATGCATATTTTCAAAAAGTGCCATAAAACGGGAATTAAAAAAGACTGGTATCAGAAGGGATATTGATCAGAAAAGATATTGCTGTTTTTAAAACATAATAACTGTATCGAAATCTTAATTTTAAATGTATTTATATAAATTGTCGTTTAATTAAATTGTATGGTGTTTAAAAATATTAGACTGAAGCAAAGTGACATTTAACAAGGAGACAAAACATCAAAAAAGTGGCAGATTTAACGCGTTGAAAAGGGCATTACAGTGGCAAGTACACATTGACTACATACAACGTTTAATTATATACACGTAGAGGCAAGAAGTTTTTGTGTCAATTTATAAATTATGGTGTTCTAAATTTTGTGCTTGTTGTTCCTTTTTACCATGAAATAGACTTCATTTAAAATGTTTTTTATTTAATTAACGGTCAAAATTACAGATTTTATCTTTTAAATTTAGGATATGCTGCATCCGTTGCAGTTATGTTATAAGGACGATATATTTCTTCTGAATAACAAATTAAAATTAGGTAGCCTTCGTGGTAGGTATGTATACAGAATTATCTATTACTTTGAACAAAAAAAATATATAAATGCAATTAAAAATGTACTTACTAAATGCATTCATATCAAAAGAGTGCGCTGAATATGTAAAGCTATGTTCATCAACATTATTCCGAAGAATTGTTGACTTGCCCACGTATATTTAATTGAATTGTGTATTTTTTAAGTAAAAATATAGTTCTATATTTTTTTCCATCGTGAGCGTGACAATCATTTGCTAAATTAAATAGCTGTAATAATAAGAAAAATGCTGGACTCTGTTTAGGGAAATAAAATAAGTTTGTACTTTGGAAGAAGGCAAATAAATTATTTATTTATTTATACAATTCGAAATTATCTACTTAGCTTTGAGCTAAAAACGCTAAAAAACTTGTTTAGTCTTATTAAAATCTACATAAAAATCGAAAAACAAATTTAACATAAAAAAATACAATAGTGTTGTCATTCGAACGAGAATTATTTGAATATTCGACTACAATTTTTTTTTTCAATTTATTCGATCATACAATTCGAACAATTTTCGACGAATTTTCAAATTTCAAATTTGCGAAAAATTATGTATGTATATATCCGACAATCAAGGTATTTATTTGTATAAGGCTGTATGTATATACAGATTGTAAGATCTCATTGCTTTGAAAGGTGTCTGTCAATTTCTAATTTAAAGTTTAGCAAAAATAAATCTTTTACTTAAGATTATATCAAAAAGCCTTACAAATTATTGAACGACGTATCAATTTACTCAACGTTATTGAAATTTATATATACACAAAAACTAAATTTTAAATAATTTTACTCTCTTTTACTATATTTAATTTAATTTTTAGTCCAAATTCGAAACATTTGCCTTTCTATAAAAATTTTCAACGCAAATTTTAATAAAAGCTGTTATGTTTTTATAAAACAACGAAATATGCAAGTATTATTTCAGCAGAAACTCTTAATCTACACGAAGGCGCTTAAGTAGAAAAAAGACGTAAAATCTACCTTAATCTAGTAGCCTTAAGAACCTTTACAACCGAATTAGTTCCAAGTTGTGCTCTGTTATGAATCAGCTGTTTTGAATATGTTAAGTTGAAAGGCTTAATGTGATATTTGTCGTTGCTTTTACGTTTTGTTCTTTGCCTGACGAGTCTGTTGAAACTAGAATTCAACGTTAAGTGACAACGAAAAGTGAGCATTTATAACTATTTATTTATTTATATTTTTTTAATAAATGGCCAAAAGTTCAATATTTTCAATTTTGTGTATCGTTTACTATTAGCAGCAGCGGCTTTTTTTCACACAAAATAACGACACAGAACCGTAACCAAAATTAAATTTGTTATTAGTAGAATAATATTGAGATTTATAGCAAGGAACTTTTGAAGAAAATTTAAAAGAATATTCGACGTAAGCATATTGGCACAGACATATATACGTACATATATTTATAATGAATATGATCTCGTTTTTAATAATAGTTTACATATGTTAAATAAATTAGTTGTTCTTTTTTCTGGATTGTTTTCTTGTTAAGTAATTTTTAAAATAATTTTATTCGAATGAATTTATTCGAATATAAGTATAAAATTATTCGTCTGATCGGGCGGAAAAAAAATTATCACATTTTATTTTAACGATTATAAATCTCGAAAATCTACAACACTAGTAAACACACAATCTGAAGCAGAAGTAAATCCCTAAATGTTTGCAGCATCAAAATAAATATAATGGAACTGTTTGATATTACATATATACATACATTTATATATATATATATATGTATATATATATATATATATATATATATATATGTATATATATATATATATATATATATATATATATATATATATATATATATGTATATATATATATATATATATATATATATATATATATTATAGGTATATACACAAGTATATAACATTAAACAATCTTTTATTATAATTTATTTAAAAAACAAGAAAAATTTTTTAATAAGAAGAAAATACATGATATTTATGTACTTCATTAGCTTTCATTAAATATATTAAAAAATAGCTAACATATCCTAACTTTTTCGATCTTAATGAAATCTGTAATCAACACAGTTTGAGTATAAATGAAATTTATAATTTAATATAAAATAATATGCGAAATATTATTTTATCGCGTTTAAAAGACACACATTTAGATCTGAATAAAAAACTTCCAAGTTCATTGTACTTCTTTTAAAACGGTATAATATAAAATAATTAAGATAAATAATCAGTAGAAGTAATAAAATACGCTAAAAACTCAAATGCATTATTTAATGTGGGTACTAATGCAGATCAGGGTGGATTTTTATTCTTAATATCATCGTCTTGTTATACACAAACATTCAAATTATGTATTTATGTACTAGGTTTACATATTTTCTTATTTTACACCAAACAAGTCTAGATAAATTATACTCAAACCTGGGCTCGAACTCGTTCATTGAATCATTTTATAGAAAAACGTACAACCAATCCAATATAATATGAATGGGATATATATGTCTAAAAAGAACGAATGAATGAGTTACACGGTATGAACGGCGTGAAATTTTCAGACATGATGTTTTTTTGTATTAAATAAATGCTATAATCATTCAATATTATTTGCTCTGTGAATTTAAATAAGGCATATTTATTAATTTTACAAATTATATTGGAAATTCCTTAAGGCTTTTATTATTATATTATATTTATTATTGTTATTTTTTTATTTGTTATTACAATTATTTATTTTATTATTTATTTATTTTTTTTTTTGCTAACAAAATATTTGGAAACTAGAATACTAATATTCGCACATCATTAGTATGTATGCGCATGCATCTACAAAATTCCTTTCATAATTTATATTTTCCAGCACTGACATCTACCAACAACAACTGTTAATATAACTAATAGCATTTTCTTCTCATTAATGAAATTTGTTAAATAAAAGAGGGATGTATAAACCAAATGAGAACCATGCCTTCTAAACAAAATCACAAAACAGTACCTTACAATTGTAAATTGAATTGAAACCAAGAAGATCTAAACTATTTACATATCAGATCTTTTAGAATACTTTTGAATTGTAGCTAAGTATAGCATGAAAGTAATATAAGTCTTGACACTATTTGTTTATTAAAGTGTTTGCAACTAAGTAAGTACATATGCAAAGCTTCCTTTTATTTTAAGTTTGTAAGATCAATTCCGGAATTTTCTATAAAACAACTCCAGGTGCTTTGCCTATTTAGTAATAAAGCGCTTACTCCAGTGAAAAGCTCTACATTGGCATCGCTGACGATTTCACTCATCTGCGTAAGAGACACATTAAAAGAGAAAATAATTGCTTTGGGTCAAAATTTAATAAATAGATTTTGTTCAAATCTTATCACCAAAAATACCAAAAGTCGTTTCTTATCATTTTTGGTTTTATATTGTCTAGTTTCATGCAACTAATAGCTGAGAACATAAATCATGATAACAAATCAATTGGTAAAAGAATAATTTTTACATACAATATGTATACGTAGGCCTGTACACATATACATATATGGAATGTGCACTAGAAAATGAATCGCCAACTACAAAAATGTTTAACTTTAAGATAAGTTTTATTTAAAATTTGCATAAAAAACCGTGTAGGGATCAATTTTTTTTAGTCAATGCTTAATAAAAACTAACATTTAGGTAGTTAACCTGAAAAGTATTTCAAGTCTCAGTCAGCACTAGTCGTGAAGTAGTTAGCAACTTAATTTAAAATTAGATAAGTTTCAACAGGGTATACTTCTAGTCTTTCACTTTTAAAATTTCAATTAAACTAAATTTTTACACAAATTTTCTCATTACACAATAAAATATTTATTAGATTATTATTATTAGTTTTCAGTCCAAAATCGAAAATTAGCGGAAGGAAAAAATTATCTAAAAGAAGTACAGAAAAACGCAAATCAAGGTGATCTTGAGAGCTCAGATGACTACAATTCACTTTATGTTTGTCCAATCAAACATGAAACTCACAAAGAAATTTATTAATAATTTTTTAAGGAAATTTTTTTAGAACAATTTAAATTCTTCAAGGAAAGTTTTGTTTAAAGTTGCCAATATATGATTAAGACACCAAATACAATTATATTACACTTCTTTTTATATTTTGTTATATTCAGTTCTTTTGTTCCCCGTCCCACGAGTTATTAGATATAGTACTGTCGTATAATTACATTACAAACCCAAAAAATTCTATTACGGAATAAACAGTTATTTTAGTATAAAAGTTACATAACTCATTGTTGTGTTTTATCCCGCAAATCATCCACATTTTATTGTGTTTATCATAGATACATTTCTATAATCCGGTGAACACAAATGTAATAATTTGACTGGAGCTCTTAACTATTACATTTTTATAACAACTGAATTAAGGTACGGTCACACTTGGCAAACATTGAGCCAAAAAAAAAAAGCGTAACACTTAACCCTAAAGAAGAATGTTGTGATTGCTATACGTCATTCTTAAGTAAAACAGTTTCATACATACATATATAATTGTCATTGGTGTAGGAGCCAATATAATAGGAAACCGATTATCTCATTACACTTGTCTGAATTAATATGTTTTGCATTATTGATCAAAGAATCAACTGCTATTCTCTAAAATTTTAAATTTAAGTACACAATTTGTGTATTTACGGAAATGAATTATTCCCACCCTGCCATTGTTAACCATTATAAGATTAATAGAAACAAAAATCTGAAATTTTTTCATGAGCTATGTATTTGCCATTATCTTTAAAATTTGCAGCATTTTTCTTTAATATGCTACAATTGCATTGTGGCATTTCTTGTATTGGAATTTAATACTCATGAAGCCTGCAAAATAACATACTAAATTAAAAGATAATTGTTTAACACACTGTTATTACATCGACTTCTTATTACCTTTTTAAATAATGAAAATGGTTATTACAAACTGTAATAATGAACAATCGTGGTTTTGGTTTTGAAATTGAGTCAGTCCTTACCAACATTTGAAAATATAATATTTCAATTCAATTTCTGTATTTTAAAGTATTTTATATAAAAATAAAAGTATTTTTTATACAAATACTATTATAAACAATATATTAACATTTAATAATATAAAATATATGCTGCAACTTGTTCGCAGCTACTTTCTAAAACTAAAATATTTATTCCAGCTTAAAACTTTTTTTCGTTTATGTACGCGCATAGTTATTGAAAATAATTATGTATGTAAATATACTTTCAGTACATATATACATAATTTTGTAAAATATGGCCTCAAAAGAACAAAATGGTCGAGTCGGTATGATTAAAAAACTACGGCGATCCGCGTCGGCTAGCGAACATAATATGAGTGAATTACGTAATAGAAAGTCAACGCAAAATCTATTCGATCAACATGGCACACCTATAGATCTAAAACAGTTCCGCAAAGTGTTGGACAGGGAAGACAACGGCAATTTTACAGAGAAAAAGACTAGATATCGGAGAACACAAAGTGTAACACGAGCTGAAGAAATAACAACCAAAGAAGAAAAGCAACGTAAAGAACAGCCAGATAAACCGTAAGTAATAAATTTAGATACATTAGTTGATTGCAAAATTTATAAAAATTCAAATATTTATTTTAGCTGCCATCGGCCTAGAGATTCCTTATTTTCCTGGAGTTCGGGATTTAGCAATTTTACTGGTTTAGTAAATTGGGGTTTCTTGTTGTTAACCATTGGTGGATTTAGGCTCTGTTTGGAAAACTTGTTAAAGTACACACATTTTCATAAAAGTTATTTGAAATTTCTTCATTTTTTTATATACATAGATACGGCATTAGAATCAGTCCTATTGAATGGTATTTCTTTTTAAGTGGTAAAAGTAAAGGTGAAGGGAATGCATCATTGTTTTTAATCTTATGTAAGTTAAACCTTTTTTAATATCATATGTAATTTGTATTTTTTTGAGTTTAAATATTATGTGCAGCAGTACTATAACCAAGATTTTATCAAATCGTCAATACTGTATATTTATATCGTGTTTGATATCTTCTGATCTGATTGAGAGTACCACCAACAAAATGCAGGTATATAGATTAGCTTAACTCAAAAAAAAAATACTTTTAATATTTATATGATAATGAGAATACAAAAAAAATTAAAAAACATATTTTTACATCACTCATTCCTGAATAACCCCGAAACGAATATAACATTTCGATTATATTACATATACAAGCGTTTTGTTTATTGTGTAGTTAAGAACATCTATATGATGGTAATTCATTGGTTCTTATACCAAATAAAGAAAGCGGTTGTATATTTAGCAAATTCACAGCGAAAATATCAAAGAAATTAGATTTTACTATTTTGAATATATATTGTGGTGGCTCAGAGAAAATTTTATTCTTCGTATAACCAAGTCTCTCAAACCGTTCTAAAGTCATAGTGAAATATATTCCACATCTCTTGATAGATAAAAACAGAAATCGGATATCCATTTAATATCTTGAACACACTTAATGTATTCACATAAATACATACGCTCAATAAGTAAATGTTAAAATTCAAAATATCTATTTTCAGATTCAATTGTTCATTTATCAATTTGCCTTCTAATCGAAAAAGGATTAGCTATGGTAAGTACGTTTCTTAAATTATTAAAAAATGTTTAATAATCTAAATTATAGTAATTTAAAAAAATACCAAGGGCCAGCGTTTCGAACTTTTCAAAATTAATACAATACATTGTATATTATTTTCAGACTTTAGGGTTTTATGTTTAGAGCATAGTGCTCGCCTCTTAGATACATATTGAGACCAAAAATTAATGTGTGTGTCTAAAAATTACAAATAGAAACAAATATCAAATTACTCACCCTCACATCCACGCGGTGTTAATATTGAAATCTTCTGAAATTATTGAATCTTGATATTTGATTTTCGATTTTAAAAATCTGAAATGTTTTAAAATATAAAAGTTTATTTTCTTCCGTTCTGGTACAAAATTTTTAATAATAAAATAATTTATGCCAAAAATCAATCAAACGATAAGTTTAAAACAATAACTAAATTTTGAAAAAAAAATTATATATAAATATAAAACAGTAGAAAATGATAAGACGAAACTTACACAAACGGAAACTACAAAATACGTATGCCATATTGTGCGCAATATTTCTGCAAGGCCTGTTTATGATTATCGCCAATACCAGAAAGGAGCTGGGGTACTTCAGCAGGGAGTGATTGAGCCAATTTGGCTAGAGAATCCGCTAAAAATTTACGACCATCGGACACTTCAGCTAAAAAGTCTAGTGGTTTAGGTTGAGCATAATTTAACTGAGAAAATGCCGCCTGGTAGCCAGCAGTATCATCTGGTTCAACGTATTTATCGTCTTCCAAAGTAGTCTTATCTGGTGGCAATTCAAAGAGCTCCACTAAAGCCTGCAATAATCTGGACCAATTTTGATTATAAGGTGGAGAAAGCATAGCTGGACATTCACATAGTATTTTCGATATGCCCACTGCAACAATCTTTCGCTCTAATTCAGTAGAAACTTTAGCCATGTCTGGAATGAATACACGATCAACTACCATGCCAAACATATTGGCTTGTATTTGATCAATAAGTTCTACCAAAGCAGGTGCACCTAATTTTGCTGAATAATAGCAGAAAAACACAATAACGCCATTAACATATTTTGTAGTCTTTGAAAGTGACAAGCGTTGAAACAACAATGCAAATATTTGACGCATGCTGGCCTGTATATCATTTGCAGGATAATAGGTCAAAAGGTTTTGTAACAGATAAAATCCTTCATGATCATTGGCTTTCGAAGCAATCATTTTTTGGAATATGCCCAAAATGGCATTCTAGAAAAGAAAATTTTGTTTATTATGTGCTACTACATAATTTACAAAAATAAATAAATATATAATATCGAACTTACCAATTTCCCCATGGTAGCGATCTCAGCCGAACCCTGTTTAATAAATACACAAATTAAACGTATGAGGGGTGTTACATTGCCCGATCTATCCCATAACGGTGGTGCTAATAGACAGGGGAAAAGTGCCCAATAAGGTTCGGGTATAGCACCAGAGCCCTCACGTATTTCCAATAACAAAGATAACATTTGAAAAACATATGGCATGAATTCTAGTATATCTTGCTGTAAAATTCCTTGAAAAACTGGAAACAAAACTTCTTCAAAAGAGCTAACAGCTGAGGCTTCAGTTTTGCAAACAATTCTGAGAATTAGAAAATGAGTAAAATGTTTCTGCTAGAAAAAAATATGAAATTACTTAATTGCCAAAGATATTGTTTCAAACAAATAGTGATTGAAATGTGGACGAGAAGGATTCTTAGCCACTATTGTTAGAATTTCGGTTAAACGAGGCAAAGCCACTCCCATAAACGGCAAAGAATGTTCTTGCAATGATGAAAAACTTCTCATAATGGCTTTCATAACATACTCATTTTCATTTGAGCCGGGTAAAGCCAAGGTTGCAAATAAACCGTTTAAAAGATCCTTAGATAAAGGTGCCAAATGTTGGGGAGCAATACTAAAAATTCATGGGAATTAAAACAATATACAAATATCTCAATTATTTTTACTACATTAAGGCGTTAGTCGGATCCCTCATAGTGAAAATTTTTTCTAAAGCGCACGCAGCATAACTGTGAACCACAACACTTTCAGCTGTTAAATGGCGTATCAAAAGAGGCATGGCTGCCAATAATGTTTCTTTCCCTAATAAACTGCGAAACACCATAACAAATTTAAGTGCAGCTGACTTTAAAACGGGAAGTTCATTAACTGAAAAGAAATAATTCTTAGCTTAAATGCTTTTAATTAATTAATAATTTTCCATACTGTTTGGCCTTTCCAACTCGGGCACAATCTGTTGGGAACAAAATTCTGGCAAAGGGACCAGTTCTGATGTTTGAGTTATACCATGCTTCTTCGTACCGCCTCTGGAGGCAAATGATGTCACCAAATAAATGGCAGTATCCTTGGCACGCCAATTAATAGCGGGGTTTTCTTTATATTTAGCCAATAAAATTTGTAAATATTGGCCAAAAATGCCAAATATCTTGGATTCAAAGTTTTGCGACAAGGTTTTCACTAAATCGCAAGCAGCCCGTCGTCTTGTGTCTATGTCAGAACCCTCAATATCACGACGTATGTATTCCTCGGGACTGTCTTCAAACAGCTCTTCATCCGATTTACGAAAGTCTAGATTGGGTACTACTACCTTTTCGCATATATTGGCCAAAATTTCAGGGTTTTCGAAAATTTTACGATACTGTGAACGTTCTGCTACAACCGATAAGAATTGCAAAGCATTCGAGACCAACTACAAATTTAATAAATATTTTAAACGTTTTATTTTAAAAGTAATATTAGTCTCACCGCATCATATTTAGTTTGCATTCCAGTTTTTATCAATAATTCCCACACTGCTGTTACAAATGTTTCCATATACGGCGCAAACTCTTCGTCATATTTTTGAGCATACATTCCAATATTTTCACAAATTTGTGAGCGTAAATGTTCCAATATTCCAGCGTCTTCATCATCACCCGTATGCAAGCATGGCACATCTACTATCAAAAGCTCATGAAAAGCTTTCATCCAAGTAGACATATTATCTTCAAAAAATTCTGGCAAATCTTGTGAATTTAGTGAAAAAAATACTTTGCACATCAAGACTAAAGAGCTGTATATTACTTTTAACGCTTCCGTATTACTTTCATGGACTGTAGTTAACTGCATTGTGGCTAAAAGTAGTAAATCAGTCAATGGTTTTGCCATGCGATCCAAAACTATTTTAATTTCTTCCCATAAGTGTTGTGACTTGAATTCATAACGATAACGTTTGAAAAGGGAATGAGCTGTTTGTAAAACTCCATTTATGACATTAAAGTCACCAGTTGCAAATTTTTCAACCATTTCATCGATAAGCTGAGGCCATTTTTTAGGAAAATCATATTTTCCAATAATGCTTACAGCATCACTGAGCTGTTTTTGCACAGATGGTGGAGAACGTAACATAAGAGCAACAATGAGCGTTTTGATGGTGTTACGATCATCGAGGAGGATTTTATCGGGAATTTCGGAGTCCTATTACAAAACAAAGAGATAAACAAAGTAGAATGATATTAAATATAAATCGATTTAATTTGCCTCCTTCAGTATAATCAATTTTATATTTACATATGATTGTATCAAGAGAAATATTACAAGGAAAACAGTAAGAAATACATGATCAGAGCTTTGGAAACGCATGTTGTGATATATATATATATATATATATATATATATATATATATAAATATATATAAATATATATATATATATACATATATATATATATATATATATATATATATATATACATATATATATATATATATATATATATATATATATATATATATACATATATATATATATATATATATATATATATATACATATATATATATATATATATATATATATATACATATATATATATATATATATATATATATATATATATACATACAAATCTCATTATATATATATATATATATATATATATATATATATATATATATATATATATACATACAAATCTCATTATATATATATATACATATAAATTTCATATATATATATATATATATATATATATATATACATATAAATTTCATATTATATATATATATATATATATATATATATATATATATAAATATATAAATTTCATATTATATATTATATATATATATATATATATATATATATAAATTTCATATTATATATTATATATATATATATGTATATATATATATATATATATATATATATATAAATTTCATATTATATATTATATATATATATATATATATATATATATATATAAATTTCATATTATATATTATATATATATATATATATATATATATATATATATATATATATATAAATTTCATATTATATATTATATATATATATATATATATATATATATAAATTTCATATTATATATTATATATATATATATATATATATATATAAATTTCATATTATATATTATATATATATATATATATATATATATATATATTTGTTTATATTTACATACAGTTGCACACTGGAAGGTTCTTCAAAATTTTAAAGAATTGTATATGTGCGGTTTGGTTTATTCCATGTATCTTTTTATAGAGGGTATAACTTTTTATGTCCGGAATTTTATTGCTATTTTATATAGACAACATATTTCCAAACTTACATTCAGAGTGATTAAATACAATGCAGTATAAAATATAGAAACTCATTTGCAAAATGTTAATAATTATGAACGAAATAAAATCCTGGTAGCGCAAATGATAAATAGAAGAGCAATTTTCAAACACAATGTCCTTCGCGAGAGTAGAATCCACATTGCTCTCAGGACATTCAAATTGGGAGACGTTTCAGACAACATTACTTTGTATTTATCAAAGTACGGTTTTCATAACATCTCAATAGAAAATATTGATAATGCATACTTTTTCAAAACGTCACAGCCAGATATGCCGCAAAGCGTCGCCTTTAAAATTCATCTCATACTTGTTAAGTAGTGTCGATGTTTTAGAAGTTAACGTAAGCTGGATGAGTGTCCAGCAAAATCTGCTATTACAGAACTAGCGTCAGAAACAGAATTTGGGATACAAATTCCAATGACTGCTTAAAGATTTTAATTTAAACTTCTACACTACAGAAAATATTTTTTTTTTATAAATAAAATGTAAGCATGCATGATGAGTACATAAACATGCATTGTGTACGAATTTGCTAGTTGTTGTACTAACCTCAATTATTGCCCAGTTACGTTTAACATAGTTTTTAAAAGCGATGGCCCCAGCTACCCGTATTGTGATGTCTATATCAGATTTATCTATCAAATTCAATAGCAAAACAGCATAGTTGGGTTGAGTTTCTGCGAATTCCAGAAGTTTTTCAGCTAAAATCCAGAAGAGATATATATGTAGGTTCCACATATTAATTACAATAAACTTACCCGATCTTCTTACGGTAGGATCGGGATTCAAAGTATGCTGTAAATTAGTGTCCAGCAATTGCACGATTTCATTATTTACCTCCATTAAGATGAAATCCATTGAATTACAAATTCTGGATTCCTATAAGAAAATGCAAACTTTATATTTTCTATTATTGTCTTTAATTAAAATCAGATTTTTGCATACAAATATTAAGTATTATTACCTGATTATTCTTTTTCAACAAGTTTGGAAGGAGCTTTCCGAGTTTTTTCGTTGTAGTATTCTAGATGAGCAGCGTTTCTTTATTAAAAATGCACAAATGCGAGCGGAAGAGAGAAGGTAACAAATGATTAAAAATTGAAAAGTTCGGTAGGTAATACCTTTCAAGGCAACTGTGGGTTTGCTTCTCGTTTACGTTAGTTACGAAACTGGGCAGCACTTAAGATGTATGGCGTTGCCGTATAACAAAGTCCCTAATTAATATGCTAAACTTTAGATTTGAAACCTTCTTTTACCGGTCATATCTTTATTAAAACGATATCCAGTTGACATATGCAGCACGAAGTTTGACAATTTATTCGATTTATTAGCTATATACTTACATATGTATACAACAAAAAGTTTAATATGCATATCTTCAATTTGCAAACCAACACATGGGTCATAAGTATATATGTAGTAGATATTTTGTACATAAAAAAATTATTGTAAATTTTTTACAACAATTAAAAAACCTTGTAAACATATACATACATACATATATCATGTTAGCGACTTCCGTCGAATAAATTACCATACCTACAGCATATTATGATTTTTATATTTTCAGGAAATTATCTCAGAGGGACTGGGCATGTTTATACAAATATCTAATATTATTATTGTCGTGATCTTGCCAGTTGTTATAATGCATTTAAAAGGCCATCTTTTCAGTTTAAGTAACTAACTGCTTATATTTTATATAAATTGTCATACCTTATCAAAATGATTTTCTGCAGTGGGCGCCTCAACCGTATGTTTCTTTTATTCTATATTATTTCTTAAGCTGTGGAGTTACGTGCAAGTTAACATGTGGTGCCGAAAAACATACCATACAAAACATTATAATCCACGAAAAAGGCGTCCTAGTATTACATTGGCGGAGTTAAGTAAGGTTTTTTCACAACGAATATCCGTCTTCAACTGTCTGTTTCATTACCTATCATTTTAACAATTATATACTAATTATTGATGTAAAATACAGTGTACATATCAATTAACATTTACTTACAGTACTAAACAGCTCGATTTAGGCACATTATTTAATAACATCCATTTATTAATTAATATTAGATACATATTGATAAAATTATGGGTATAAGCAATTGAAAATTATTTGCTAACATGCTTCCAATTCTTTACTTAGAGAATGGTCAATTAGATGATTTTGATGAAAAAGATGATGATGTTCCCGTGTTGGTACAGTATCCCGATAATTTATGTTACAAGGATTTGTTTTATTTTCTGTGCGCCCCCACGTTGTGCTATGAATTAAATTTTCCTCGCACTACACGAATACGCAAACGTTTTCTATTAAAGCGTGTTTTGGAGGTGGTTTTTGGGGTTAATGTTGTTATGGCTCTATTTCAACAATGGATAATTCCCTCCGTGCGAAATTCCTTGATACCATTTTCTAATATGGATGTTTTTTTGGCAACAGAGCGTTTGTTAAAACTAGCGGTATGGTATGAAATATATGTATATATATATATATATATATATATATATATATATATATATATACATATATATATATATATATATATATATATATATACATATATATATATATATATATATATATATATATGTATATATATATATATATATATATATATATATACATATATATGTATATATATATATATATATATATATATATATACATACATATATATATACATACATATATATATATATATATATATATATATACATATATATATATATACATATATACAACTATATAATATTGGTTTTCTCTGTTTCACATTTCTTAGCTACCAAATCATTTAGTTTGGTTGTGTTTCTTTTATTTAACATTTCATTCATTTCTGAATTCAATGGGAGAAATTTTACATTTTGCTGATCGAAACTACTATAACGACTGGTGGAACTCCAATAACATTGACACTTTCTGGAGAACGTGGAATATGCCTGTCCACAGGTAAAATTTCAATTAATAGATGTGTAGTGTACATACATTGTTAGCATATGTGATTCTTAAACGCATTTTTCTATTACTTATTTGTTGCAGATGGTGTGTAAGACATTTGTACATTCCTGTGGTTCAAATGGGCTATTCCTCAAGGCAAGCTTCCACTATTGTTTTCCTGATAAGCGCGTTTTTCCATGAGTATTTGGTAAGCTTTATTACCACTTTTATAAAAAGCAGTTTGAGCAGTCGTAACATATATTGTTCAAGGTTTCTGTTCCGCTACAAACATACAAGATCTGGGCTTTCCTTGGCATGATGGGTCAAATACCTTTATCGGCTATTTCAAAATCTATCGAACGTTCATTGGGTCCACGTATGGGTAACATTACTGTATGGGCGTCAATAATACTTGGCCAGCCGTTGTGCATTATGATGTATTACCACGACTATGTTATAACTCACTTTACAGATGCCTTAAATAGCACCGTATACAAAGATATCTAAATTTTTAAATATGATTTCGGTACTTAAAGCAGACATCAACGATGTATGTAATATTATGTTTTTACCTTAGTTAAGATGCCAACTAAATAAGTGTATATATAGCTACAATTGCTTTTCAATTTAATACTATTGCATATTGAAATTATAAAATAAAATAAATTGATATAAACGAAAAACATAGTTTGTATAAAAATCAAATTTCAGGAATCAAATTTGTATGGTGTGCCCTAAAATAAACATCAGCAGCTCTGGTCACATTATTTTTATAACCAATATAAAGAACTCAAATAATACTAGTATAGTTAACTAACAACTGCTGTCATAATAATAAAACGTCTATCTTTCCAAGGCGTTGGAGCTCATAGAACTTATTTATATACTAGAAAATCAGCAAAAAGCGGAATGCAAGAACAAGTCAATTATTAAAGCGGCAATTGTAGAGACAAAAATAATATGATGACACAAAGTATTAATAAAAATGGCAAACATACATTTTGCTGCATTAAGTCCCTATCTCACATAATTTGAACTCCATAGCCCTATTAGAACTAAATTTTGGACAAAGATCGTCAAAGTACCAATACTGTTAACAAAAAGCGTCGCTGTCAAATTTGTATCGTTCCGCCGTCTATGTGTGCAAAAATATAAGGATATGAGAAAGATGTTTTTGTTGGATTAAAAAGAAGTGTACAAAATGTTGCAAAGATTCGTTTTTTAATAAATGTTGGTTAAATGTAAAATTTTTTCAAAGAACATATTGGACCAATATTGAAAATAGCGGTAAAATATCTTACAAGGTGAGGTTAGCTTTTCGCATGTTAGACTTTTATCGATATATTCATATAAAATAGATATGTATATATGTGTATATACAGTATATAATTTTAATATTTATACCAGTAAACAGATGCATACGTAAATACATATGTACATTATTTATATTCTTCTTCTTCTTTGTAAAAAAGTAGCAACGAGCGTACGAATGAATGTGCGTGATCAGCAAAAATTTATATGTTAATACAAGTATGTAAAGTTTATGTACATATGTTTGTATCTATGTATATGATATCTATTTTGTTGTAGAATGAAGTGCTTGTATTTCAGCACTCCTAAAACCGGCCTAAAACTTTTTTAACATATAAAATACAGAGAAAAATGTTGCTAATTTCCAGAAAATTTATTCAACCAACAATTCAGTCATTTATACTAAGAAGAATTTTACCGGCAAAATTGAAAACGCATCCGACTTTTGTTGCAAATACCTACCACATATTACGCAAAAACCAAGATAATTGCTTAAATAAAAATACTATTTCATCTATAGCTAAAGCTGCTAATACTCAGGTAAGTTATATGCAAACTGATAGCCCTTAACTACAATTTAACCTTCATGGAATATATATACAGATCATGAGAAGTCAACGCAGCGGCAATAGTGGTCGCTTTGGCGGCAACAGTGGCGCTGGAGCTTATGGAGGCAGTGGCTATGGGGGCCGTGGTGATTATGATAACTATGGCAATGGTGGATATAATAGTGGCAGCTATAATGGAAATAATGGAATGAATCCTTACAATAATAGTAAGTAATTAACTACGAAATAACTTTGTCCGGGTTAACAACATCGCCGACACATGGTCAAGTCACCCTGTTTGCATCTGTGCACTGCTACTTTGCGAAGTAAATTTGCAACATATAAATAAGTTTTTTTACTTAACCGGGAATAATAATAAGTCAAAGGCATAGCCCAAAGAGCTGAAACTTGTACTTAAGGCGTAGTTCTCTAAGTTTCCGATTTGCCTTTTACCGATGCATATATTGCATAAAAACAGGAAAACTTGTTTTCGAATAATATCAAACTTTTCTTATAATACAATTTTCGTGTTTTGGTGGCAGGAAATATGACCTCAAAATAAAGTAACTGCCGCATTAATTTTTTATATTCGTTACATAAATAGCTTCAATTGTTAATACGTAATGTATTCTGTTTGTACCTTAAAATAGTAGAAATGTTGATTACGTGCTTTTGTATTACAGCTTTACAGGTATGTGCTTGTATTATCTGAACTATAAAAATATATGAAAAACATTTATTTTTATTTGAGTTTGCACATGGAAGACAAATTGTTGTAAAAATTTTGCATAACAATGTCATGAAAAGTTACATTATTTTTATGTAATGAAGCACATACAGATCCAATAATTTGACTATGTACCAATTAACTAATAACTAACATTCAGTTTAAACTATTTTATAGTGCCTAATAACGTGTCTAGTAATGATCTTATGCAAATTATGAGTGCTATGGCTAGTGGATTTAACATGAATCCACCTCCACCGCCTCCTGTTCGTATGGGATGTGGCGATTTGAGATCCCATCATGCAGGTATGTTTGTGGAGTTGACAGGACGTTTAATAAAAAAACGTGTAACACGTTTTATGGAATTAAGAGATCGTGGAAATAGTGCGTGTCAATTGGTAGTTTTAGAAGATCGAGTAAGTAAATTTATATTAAAAAAAATCGCAAAGTTAATGTTCTGTGTTTATGGTGGACAGTATCCTCGTGTGGCTCGTCGGTTAATAAATATGCCCGAGAATACAGTGCTTTCAATTGTTGGTTTAGTAACAAGGCGTCCTAGAAATTCGTGCAATCGAACTATGCCTACTGGAGAAATTGAGGTAGAAGTGCAAGATATACTAACGATTGATTTTAGTTCAAGTTCAAAGAGAGCTGGTGATAAACGTTCATATAGCACAATGGCGCAACAAAATAGTACTGCTATAACCAGTACTGAATATAAAATTGCTAGTAAGTTTTGCATAGGCAAAGTATCACTAAAATAATTCAACGTTTTTATTAAAGAATCTGAAAATTTGTTAAAATATTTTGAAAATCGTGATTTCACCTGCAATGATTTAAGACGTCGTGATATTGGCAAAGATGTTACATTAGTAGGCTGGGTTCCTGCAGGTAAAGCTAATAAATTTATGCAATTGAAGGATGGATATGGTCAAACACAAATAATTATTGAGGACCAATCTGTAAGTTCCTTTTTTAATATAATGGATCTTCTTATTTCTTTATCAATATTCTTGCAGATGCAAGATACTGTAATTAGCGCTCCTGATGGCACAGTAATTCAAATTTCAGGCAAAGTTTTGGGCAGGCCAAGGCAAAATATAAATATGGTGAGCATATTATTTACTTGTGATTATTGTAATATAATTCGTTAACGTAGTAATGAAATGGTATTTTAAATATAGCTATTTATAAAGCTTATATTTTGCCATTGTATGAAATCTAATAAAAAGATGTCTAACTAACCTTCAGTAAAAAGGCCGAAGATAATCAAACAATTCGCTTTTTATTTGTTTTTCATAGTCTGGAGACTAATGCAAAAAAAAATTATAAAATTTTCATGAAACAAATGTAATATTTTTGCAAAGCGTGTATAATCTATTAGCAGAAATTACATTGAAGTGTTTGAGAAACATAAAAAAAAGATTTATATGAATTTTTTTTTTATTTATTTATTTATTAGAAATATGACACTGGGGAAGTTGAAGTGATGGTTGACACTGTTAAAGTTCTTAATCCGGAAGATCCTTATGATGGCCCTATCAAAGCTAAAGATAATGTGAAGAAACTTTCCATCAATGATACAGAAGAAAGTGGTGATGCTAAAAGTGATGAAGCAACAGATGATGATGGTATTATTAAATCTAGTGGATCTGGAAATGTTGCCAAAATTGCCGATATAAATAAATTTGCCAATCGTACCCATACGTGTGGTGAGCTTACAAGCGATAATATTGGAGAAAAAGTAAGCATATGTGGTTGGTTGGAATTTCAGCGTATGAAGAAATTTTTCGTATTGCGCGATGGTTATGGTCAAACACAAGTTCTAATAGTTGACAAGACAACTGGGTTGGAAGACAAAGAACAAGGTATTACTCTTGAATCTATTGTAAAAGTTGAGGGAACGGTTATTCCCCGACCAGCTGCAACAATTAATCCTAAAATGAAAACTGGTCATATCGAAGTTGAAGCTGAAAGTATTGAGATACTAAATCCAGCTAAGAAGAACTTACCCTTTGAAGTTCGTAGATTTAATCGAGCTAATGAACGTTTACGTTTAGCGCATCGTTATATTGATTTAAGGTATTTTTATTATAGAGTTTTTTGAAATGTAATAAGCTAAAACTACACTAACTTACAGATTTAGCGATATGCAGCATAATCTGCGTTTACGTTCCCAAGTAATTATGCGTATGAGAGAATACCTTATTAACTATTTGGGTTTCGTAGAGGTAGAAACGCCCACCTTATTCCGAAGAACTCCCGGTGGTGCACAAGAATTTGTTGTACCTACACGTAACCCGGGACAATTTTATTCCCTTGTTCAAAGCCCGCAACAATTTAAGCAGATGTTAATGGCTGGTGCAATAGACCGTTATTTCCAAGTTGCCCGCTGTTATAGAGATGAAGCTACACGGCCCGATCGTCAGCCAGAATTTACACAACTTGATATAGAGTTGTCATTTACAAACCGTGATGATATAATGCAATTAGTCGAGGAAACCGTACGTTACTCTTGGCCAAAAGAACTCAAGAAATTTCAAACACCTTTCAAACGCATAACCTATAACGAAGCTATGGAAAAATTCGGCACAGATAAACCAGATACACGTTTTGGTCTCGAAGTGCGTATTTTGAAAGGCTCTTCAATATACATCATAAGTGCATATCATTAGCTTATATGAAAAATATGTAACTGGCAAAAGTTCACGCCCTACCTAAATATTTTACTTCTCAATATTCTTTTTCATTAAAGTTAATGATGTATGTGTATATATATATATATATATATATATATATATATGTATATATACATATATATATATATATATATATATATATATATATATATATGTATGTATATACATATATATATATATATATATATATATATATATATATGAAGAGTTTAGCGAAGTGTAAATGGTCACACGATTTTAAATATTTCATTCTTTGTTATTGTATTTTTGCAGTTAGATAATGTTACTTCTATAATTGCAAAGAATGAAACTTTTGTTGAAAAGTTCAGAAGTTTAGGTGCTTATGCGTTAATAGTGCGTGGTAATTTAAGTTTCTGGAATGGTACCGCCCGTAAACGTTATGATGCTATATCAAAAGAATTTTCAGGCATTTTCTTCGTGCGAAAATTTTTGGTACGTTTAAGTACTTTCATATGAATTCTTAAATATAATTTGTGCCTTTATTTATTACAGCAACAAAAAGATGTAATGGATCGTTTAAGTAATTTGTTAACCGCTGATGTTGCTTCCGAACTAATTTCTAAATTCGAATTAGAAGAAAATGTCATGCTATTTTTAGGCGTTGGTGAGAAGGTTGAAACGGTATGTTGAGGAATATTACTACCATATTATTACCAATTTTATTATTATAAAAAGACGCATTTATCACCGAAATAAGCAGAACCGCTTAATTCATTAAGAAATTAAAATTTATTGATAGAATTTTGAAAGAATTTTTATGAAGTAGGTGATATTAAAAAGTTAATTTCGATCAACTCTATAAGAAAATAAAAGTTATTTACTAGAAAGAAGGTTTTAAAATATATACTTGTCGCAGTTTTTTCAGTTGCGGGAATCTTATTGAAAGTCTATTGATATACAGCTTTGCAAAACGAAAACTCTAAGAAAATTCTTTAAAAATACAGTCAAATTTTAAACGGAACTAATATGACTCATTACAACATTAAACAAAAAGTTCTGATTAGAAATAAAATTAATCTTTCTTTTTTCTTTATGTAAAGCAAAAATTGTTAGGTAAAATCCGTGTGGACTATCACAACTTTTTAATAGAAAATGGCAAAATACGTAAAAATCATGAAAATGAATTTTTGTGGGTTATTGATTTCCCAATGTTTGAACAAAATCCTGAAACGGGTAACTTGGAAAGTGTTCATCATCCGTTTACTGCACCGCACACGGAAGATATGGAGGCTTTCATGAATTCTAAATCGGAAGATTTAGTAAAGCTGCGGTCTCAAGCTTATGATTTGGTACTGAATGGTCAAGAAGTTGGTGGTGGATCCATGCGTATACATGATCGAGATATGCAATATTTTGTTTTGGAACAAATTTTAAAAATACCACATGATCATTTGGCTCACTTGCTAAGCGCTTTAGAATCTGGATGTCCGCCACACGGTGGTATTGCTCTAGGCCTGGATCGATTGATTTCAATAATTTGCAATGCTGTATCGATACGAGATGTAATAGCATTCCCTAAATCTCTCAACGGCCGTGATCCGTTGTCTAATGCGCCCGTACCGATTTCAGAAGAAGAAAAAGTTCTATATCATTTGTCAATTTTGGAAAGTAATAGAGGAGACGAAGAAACATATGGGCATGACACTGATCCTGATGCAGAACGACAATCGCCATCACCACCCCCTGTCGTTGATGAATATTATAAAGACGTCATAAGTGATGAAATGGTTGTAGATGAACCAGAAAGTGCCGATGCAAAAGTTTCCCAAAAGAGTCTACCAAGAGAAGAAGCATCTACACAAAAACAAAAACGTTCTCTTAGGAAGAAGCAGTAAACTTCTCTTGTTCACAAAAACTCAAGCATTACCTGTAATAAATTGCAACTTAAAAAACATCATTCATTATTGTCCTGTTTTATTAAGAATTTTGCAGTACATTTAAATAAATAAAAACAATTACATGCATGTACACAAAAAATATACATCACACCTCTTAAAATAAAGTACATATGTATTTACATTGTCTTGCTTCATAATTAATTTCTACTTAATTTACATTTTCACTTCGTCTTAGAAGTGCTTTTTATTTGTTGTTTCCAAATTATCTTTACATTATGTACTCGTATATGATAATTTTAATGTTGTATTTATTTGAAAATATATTGAAAATTAATACACTGACTTTTAAATCAAGTCGTTTTATTAGAATTATTTAAAGTTTCCACAATTCTATTTATTGAGATTGTTGCGAAAAATAATTAACGTGTATACGAGTTTTTTTTTCAACAACCTGGGTTTTATGTACTTTTTCAAATACACATCACATTTAAACAGAAAAAGTTGTATTAAATGATTTGAAGATGAGACCAGTTTCTGTTACGATCTGTATTTTAAATTCCATTCCCATAATTTGTTCACTAATGTTTTTAGATTTAATAAAGTTTAAAAAAAATATTTTTGTTGATTTTATTTAGAATTATTTACATTTATATTAAATCATATACGTCACAAGTAAAAATATAACTGATGACGTTAATATTTAAAACTAATTGAAAAATCGTGCACTATTAATTAATTTTTTACCGCTACCGAAGCTTGAGCGGCTCTTTTAGCGGCTTTCTTTGATGCTTTCTTTTCTTCTTTAGATTGAGCATCGATAACACGACGTTTCTTCTTTAATAACCATTGCTCCTTTTCCTTTGATTGTTTTTCACGTATTAACTTCCGGAAAAGGTTACGATGTCTTGGCTTAACCATGCGAGCTTGCAAACGATGTTCGTCCACTTCATTTTTTCGTAACAAACGTTTGTTTTCTTTGTGTACTTTTCCAGATTGTACAGACATTTTCTTTTTCTAAAATGCAAGAATTTTAAATATTTCAAATTAAATTAATTAAAATTGTGGACGAGGTGAAAAGCAACAATAAATTTATTCTGAGATGTAATGGAAATCATTCAAAAGATTAATTACTCAAAATTAAGGTTTTCAAAGACGACTCGAAAACAACATTAAAACCGATTCGAAATAAATCGATTTCCATCACATAACAGATTAAATATATTGCAAATTATATATATTGTTACCTCCTGCAAGCGAAGTTTTTCTTTATGGTCCATTTTTTCGTCTTCACTATTACTCTCTTCATTCTCTATCTCATCTTCATTTACATCATCACCATTATATTGCTCAGATTCAATTTTTTCCTCTTGATATGCCTGTTGTAATTGTGCATCCAATAAGTTTTGATTTTCTTCATTATTATTAACCTCTTCTTCATTTTCTGTTGTGTCAGCATCACTTTGTTCGTGTGTCTCTATTAATGAAGGATCATGTAATGACTGCTCCTCAGGAGGTATGTAGTCATCACGGCTAGATTCAACAAATGGGGACAAATGGGGTGGTAATAAAACACCCATAAAATATTTGTTGGTGGGCAGCAATTGACGTCTATTGACACAATCGAAAACCCACTGTGGTTGGACGTAATCCCTTGAAATATACTGCTTAGGCAGAGATGGACGATCCACAATCTGGTGAGTTATTGTTTCGTCGTTCTCATCAAAAGTAGCGCCAGTAAATACACTAGAGTCCCACGACACTATGCCTCCGAATGAACGAATTAGAATAACGAGTGGTTCTCGTGGAACTTCACGATTTATAAAGAATTTAAGCCCTTTAAAAAGATTTCTTAGACGAGAAATTTCTTGTGCTTCTTGTTTCATTTTCAGCACACGCTTAGAGTCTCCGTCTTGTTCTAATAACTCTAAATCCATTTCATTTTCTTCTTCCTCGTCGCCCATTTTATCTGTAGACATAAGTTGGAAATTTAGAGCAGCTATACGGTCGGAAACAAATGAGTTTTCGTCTTGCAGAGTTTCTTCAGTATCTTTTAAAACAGCAGCAGGAAATTGTGGTGGATAAGCAAGATTTATGCTGTGGTACAAGCGAAAATTGACAAATCCCAACATGACAGTATAAAATTCAACGAATATCGACATAACTTTAAAGTCAACTTCTGCTTTTGAATGTGGTTTAAATGGATAGTAATGAGGTACTATCCAAGTAACTTTTTGACCTTTAATATCAGCCTGGAAATAATAGCCTTTAATAGATATGAAAACTTTTCTAAGTGATTTTGAAGCGATGATATAGTCCAAAAATTCAACTGTCAACCGACGGCATAGAGATGACTGCTCGCGTGGTATCAATCTTAGAGATGGAAAAGTACTGAATAGAAACAACAAAGTCAAACAATCATCCAGATCTTTGATGGCATCAATAAACGTAGGGTACCGCTCTTTGACGATATGGTCGATTTTCAATTCAGGGAATTGTGCCAAGCGCCTCTTCAAATTACGGAAATCCTTTATAGCTCGATCGCGACCAGTTTTCTTTGCGAAAATCTATCACCAGAAAAATTTAGATAAGTTCAGTTGTGCCCACATACACATATTTCTTACCTTGTAGTCGCGCAGAGTCCAAACTACTGGTTCGTGTAATAAAAATCTAATATCTTTGGAATGGTATAAAATTTTTATTTCTGAAGAACCTTTCTGTGCACGGCGGCGATGTTTAGGTTCCCTAGGATATACACCTTTAACAATGCACAAGCGGCGAAAGTCATTCAGAGATAATTGAAGTTTACGTAGAGCAGCCCTACGCGTAATATATTGAGTGGCTTCCCCGGCTTCATACTGGAAAATTATAACACTTTATTCGTCTTCACAAGATTAATTGGTTGTAATATACCTTCTTTGGACGACGCATTTTGATTCCTTTTAATTCGTGAAGTATCCTAAACAGGGGAAAACACGTGTGGTACTCGAAGAACTATGTCGAGTAATATTTTCAGCGGCGGCGTGAACCAACATTTGCCGGCGTCCAACGATAGTATTGCTTAAAAACGAGACATTTCCTAATTTCACCATATGATTGTTTTTATCCTTTTTCAAACGCTTCACAAAAAACTGAAAGGGGATATATAGATTTGTCATTCTGTGTGTAATTTCTTCGATATTAATATGGGACCCCATATTAATATCGAACCATTGAGGGATGTCCGTCTGTATGTTCGTGAAATCGGGTTTCCTTAAGCCCCAAGAGACTTCGTTCTTGGACTGATGGATTTGAAATAAACTTAAATAGAGTGGTATTGAAATATCCGAAATAAGATTCCAGAGCTTGGAAGCTCACACTTATTTCTCTACGCCTCAATTGCTAAAAACTGAAATAATAATAAAAAATTCCAGGGATGGGATATTAAGCTTTTTTGCCACATTCAGAACTTTGTTCTACATGTAATAACTAAAATACTTAAATGAAACCGCTTTATACATCATGAAGATTTGCGTTGGTAAAATATATTACAAATTTCGTTTCCAGGGATTGGAAATTAGTATTTTTTTTAGGTTTTTTATATCAATATTTTATATTTGATATTACGTTATAATATAAAATTCAAATCCAAAATAGTAATACATCTTCGGTACTATTTACCAAAATTCGCTTAAAAATAATAGTTTAAATGATATATTTTTAGTTTGAAATTACTGTATCCCAAAGAAGAAAAAAATAAATCAATAATAGGTCTTATTTTCTGAGCAATAAAATAAAAATCAACAAACAGCTTTTAATTTCTAGAGGTGTTACACAAACAACTCCAATATAATTATGCATGTACATACATACATGGATACATATATGAATTTATCTAAAGTATCAAACTAATATGTATGTAAACACTATTTTCTAGCTACTTCTGGTATTCTAAATATACTATTATCTATAAATCCCTCAGATAAGTTTCTTTTGTACTCATTCCACTCATACTGTGGATGTTCTGTACCAGTATGAGGATATTTGTCATGCATGTTTTGATAGTCTGTAGCATCTTGTTCCTCAACGGAGTTGTTAACAATATCTGAAGTATTTTGGTTAAAATATGTCCAATTTTCCGAATAGGGTTGATGAGGAAAACGTGTTGGCTCTTGATAATTGAAGTTGTAATCTAATTTACCCCATTCATCGATATTACGCAAAAGAGGATCACCCTTTTGAGGTGGTGGTCGAAATGTCATCGAAATGCCTGATTCTAAAGGTGTCTTTTTTACTCCCAAAGTAGGCAAATCTGTCCATTTACCTAAAGCAAAGGGGGCTGTGTCGTTGGTATCAATTAAAAACATTCCTCTAGTGGTTCGTTTAACATTTTCACCAGCTTCTACTAAATAATTGGTGGCGGGACACATGCCTAGTAAATACGCTATATAGGAACTGCATGCCCAGCCCCAAAAGCCTTTTGATGAACGTATTGATTCCAAGAAGTACGTTGTTGCTCTCTGATGACTACACGCAAAAGGATCTACAAATAAAAAACAACCGAAAATAAATATTTATCTTTAAAATGGTTGCCCAAACCTACTTAGTGGATTATTATTTGAACAACCAGGCTGGATTATTCCACCATTCATATAAAAATCTGAATGCCCACATCGTTCTAGCTTTCCTTGAACCATGGCATTGGTATGAATAACATCCACATACACAGCATCAGATGGATCTAATTTATCTGTGTCGAAAGCCATAGCAAATAAGGGCATGGCTGGATCTAAACCTATTGTAATAAAAAATTCCAATGATAAGGATAAGAATATTTGTGTAATTAATAGTTTGTTGGGCTATCGTAATTTCTTATAAAACATTTGTATGTATATACATAAGTAAATATTCTTTTAATTGTTATATTTTCTCGTAGGAAATTTTAATGTCCTTATAATCTTGGAATTGTTTGAATGACAATAGAATCTATCAACTGCACTTCGTGCTTGCAACAATATCAGTAGTTTGCTTTTCATACATACATAGTTCTTTAATACCTACATATATTTCTATGCATACATACATACATATGTATGTATGTACATATTAACTTACCAGTTATACGGGGTAATTTAAATGTTCCCAAGCTTTTAGCTATATAATTAGTCATTTGAGCTCCTAATGAAAAACCAATCACGTGTATGTCGGAACTGCCTAAATCCAAAATGCGTTCCACAAGTTGAGCTGCACATGCCCCAGCATGTCGTGTATTGTGTACGGCGCTAACATAACAGGGACCTGGTGCCAGTTTACTCCAATCGATATAAAATATATTATAATCTCCTTTGGCTAAATATTCTTTAGGAAAAATAAAACATGTTTTTATGAGGAGTTTTAAATCAAATTTACCAACAAACCCTTTTTCATCATTTGCAACGGATGCAAAAACATGTCCGAATTGTAGCCATGTATTATGATCTTACTGGGATGCTTACTATCATAAAATGAGTTTGTAAGATTTGAAGTTTCTAAGCTATCATTAATTTGCAGGTACTGCCTATCAGATGGGTTTTTACGCGTGTAAAGATAAAATGTTATGTCCTTGTCTGGACATTTCCTGTCTATAGCCCATGAACATGGTCCGATTGTTATATCACGATTTGCAGATTGAACTGCTTTCGTTATTGTTGTTGGCCATATTTCAGTTATATCATTACATTCTGATTTTACTATACTCGCAGGTTTCAATGACGAATTAAAAATTCTAGTTGTTTTAGCATTTATATGTGATGAGCTGAAGATCAGTACTTAAAAAGTTCATAGTAAAAATTACAAAAATGTTTACTGTAATATCATTATGATGTACATATGTAGTATGTGCTTATGTGTTTTTTGTAACATGTATTTATGTATGTATTTAAATGTGCATATAAAATTTTTTTTAAATATATTTGTTTTGACAAATTTTTTGAAATTCAGTTTTCGGATACAACAAGATTTGTGAGTTGAACAATTTTTATTATGTTATCAAAATATTGTTATTTTAATCACGTTTATTGTACCTGACCTATGCTTTTTTTTGCATTAATGCTGAAACTTTCTATTTTACATAAAATTGTAAGCGTATGAATGTATCTGTGTAAACATAATTAATATATTATTACTTACCAGTTATAAAAGCAGAAGTTAAGCAGCAACAACAACCATTTAAAATTTCATGGTTTTGGAAAAAAATCATTATGAAACCAATTCGGATTGACAACAAATTACATCAAACAATAGTATATTCCTTTCCTTGTATGTTTTATAAAATAGCGCATCTTTTATTTCTTCCTTTTTGCAACATCAACTAGTGCTTCCTTTTCTATTATTGTAAAAATGTAATATTTATATAGCAAAATAATACTATTAATAGCCGTAACACTTGTAACACATAAGAGATAGTTATAACCGCTACAATACTGTCTAAATAACCACTAACAACTGACAATCACTGATTGTTGGCCAAAAGTTTGCAGTCAAAACGAATTTTGGTAAAAATACCAAAATACATATTAGCTATTAGTAGCATTTGTAGTATATGCCTGTATAGCAAGTGAGAGTTAATTTCATTATTATTGTTTTTAAATGCTATGGAATAAAACATTCTAAATAGGCATGCGGCTTAATTTCGCATTAATACTCTTTTAGGTATTAAGAGGCTTAATAATAAATTTTCTCTTTTATTATTACCAACATTTCAACAGAGATTTTCGACGCTGCTTTAATTTATTAAATTATTATAACGTAAATCCATATGAGTATCGTATATATTTGTAAGCATATATGTGGATGTATCTGCATATGTATGTGTATGTAACTACCGGAAAGAGATTTAAATCTCAAAAATAATACGTTGTTAATAATTCAAACCCTGTTGAATTAAAAGTGTGTTGTAAAAGCAATAAATAATACAAATATTTTATAATTGCTAATAAACAGCATTAATACATTGTAAAAATAAAACGTTCCTGAAAATTAAAAGTATATGATCGCATTTTAATACCTTTTTTTAACTCTCATTCGAAAATTGTTTTATTGCAGTAATAATAATGATTTTTTTTTGTACTTTCCTGTCCATTTTACACTTATAAAAAATATACGAATAATATCAACTAATCCTGCTAACTAGGTTTATACACTTTTTTTGCTAGCCAAGTATAAGGAACTTCCGTACCGCAGATCAGTGAGGAAATGAAATAGAAAAATACAACTATCACAAAAAAAAACAAACGTTAGCAGCAAAAGTGTATGAATCGCGACCTAGTAAATATTTTATATGAAAGTGAAAAACTTGAAACCACATACGTAAATACATATGTTTTTCCCGCCATAATCAACCAGAAAATACATGTTCTGTTACATTAAAAAATTCAAAGGATCAACATACTTTTTGTGATAATTGCATTAATTTTATCATCAGAAAAATACTCAAACCAAAGAAAAGTCTTTCTTGTCCTCTGAAAGCTTATTCCCCATTCGTGCTGTAGATTTTCAGTAAAAGGTGTCTTTGAAGTGAAATTATTTAAAAACTTTTTTTGCTCAAAACCTTTTTATGTGGCTTATTTTGTAAATATACAAAAGTCAGCCACACTAATGCTACTGCCAGATTTTTTGTACCATGATCTTCACGAAGGTATTCAGAACATACAGATTTTAAATCTGATTTGAAACGGAATATTGTAGTATATGTATATCAAAAAATGCAAATAGAGCAGATAATCTGACAACAAAGATTGCACAAGCAATATTATTGTTAACACAATAAACCAACCTTTTTGATTCGCGCTAAGTCCCAGTTAAGAAAGAAAATATTATATTTATATGAATAATAAATGTTCAGCAACTCGTATTAATATTTACATTCTGTTATCTGTATTAAAAATTTGGAACATCAAGATTTATTTCCATATTCATATATACACACACTTTTCATCATATATTAGGTCTGTCTGCGTACTTTTCCAACAGCAAATACTCAGTAACTTTTTTTGGGAGAGTAATACCAATTTTACTCTGTCGGCTGAGAATATTTCAAAAAGTACGCAGACAGCTTCCAGTGAAATTTTGCAAGAAAACAGCTGATCGGTGTGTAAATAATTAAACTAAAAAAGCAAAAGAATTTTCACAAAAGTGAATTCTCGCGGTAAATTAAAAAATTATGAATTAAAGTGAAGCTTAAAAAGTGTTGTAAATTAAAAAACTTGTTTATTACACTGTTATTATTTTGTTAAGTTCAATTTCTTCTTAATTTTTAGTTTTATTTGTCGGGTTTTTTATAAAACTTATTTTGCTTACATTGCCCAACATAGTGTCAGCTTAAGAATGGACGACCTGTTTCGGGAGGAAAGATTGGTGAATCCTGAATACTGTTTGGATTTTTTATTTACTTATGTATGTATATTTTATATTTGCATGTACAGAAAATGTAGATATAACGGCTTCATGCTCTAAGCGAAGGAAAACGTCTTTACAAGAGTACGTGGAAAATGCAGAGACATGAGAAGCAGAAGGAAGCCAATGAAGAGAAGATCTACAAATTATAAGAAGCTATTATAGAGGAGCAGAGTAATGCAAGGGCAGAGAGGAAAGATTAGATTATTGGAATCATTGGTTCTGCTCTTAACAAAGAGTGAATACTTTTGTTGTTTCTGTTTAATAAATATAAGTGAATTATTTTATTTGATTTTTTTCTTTACAGTGACTAATAAAATCGAAATAAAAATATTGCCTAAATGGCACTGAAGCCGATTACAAAATGTATAAAGTTAACAAACACATAAAAAATAAAAATGGAAATACATACATATGTATATATGTATATATATGTATATGTATATATTGAATTAAAAATTTTCCTTAAAAATAATGAAATGAATTTTTAGTTATTATCTGAAAGAATTTGCATTCCTTGGCAAATTTCATCTCGCACACTATTTCCACGAGAAACCTTTTCGCCTCTTCAATTGCAAAGTTTGTCCCACAAAGTTGTACTGATTCCATTGGTTCTGTCATCTCCAATCCACTTAAATCACGGTGACACTGTATATTTGGACGTGTCTAGCATGAAGTAAAATGTTTTGTTTGTTATAAGTTATTGTAAATGTTAAAAGTCAACACAATTATAACTACTTACCTCTGACATTGTTAAATTTAAATTTTTATTTTCATTTCACAAAAATTATTTTATTCAAATAGTAAATAAAAACAGCTGTTCAAACTAGTTGCAAAATCTTGCAAGAAGAAATTTCTCCAGTAACATTTTGCAAGTTCTCTAATTTTCAACTGTCAAAAAATTCTCTTTTTGGCTCTCTCCCTGCAAGAGATTTGGAGTACGCAGACAACATTTTGCAACATTTTACAACATTTTGCACAAAATTATGCAAAATATGTGTACGCAGACAGACCTATTGTGTACTTATACTCGTTTGTATATATCTTCGTTCTCGTTGTTATATTTTGTTTTCATATAATTTTGACTACTGTCCAATTGATGAGATAAATATATGTTTTTTAAGTTTTATTATATATGCATATCTAGTTTTGTTTGCAATACAAATTCTAGATCTACGTCATAAAAAGGCCTAATTCCTGAAAAGCACCTTAACGTACCTGATGAGCAATGCGCGATCTTTTTCTATTTCATATGTATGTATATTAATGATCTACTTATATTTTGCTTATAACTTCAATAATCTATTAGCAACACTACACTCTGAATTTTCTAAGACATTGCCGCAACAAGACCAATGACGTCGGCCGGGGTGGCCAACATGACCATGACCACAACCATTGAAACGCGGCATACGACCATTACAGGCACATTTTATACTTTTATCACCTTTGCTTGAGCAAAAAGCACAACAATGATATATGCCACTGTGAGGACGTAGATTGCTGGCCTGAATGCAGAAAGGACTTCCCTAAAATAAATAATTTATTCACAATTACATTCAACAAATTTTTTTAGAATTTGTTTTACCTTGACGGGCTTATCATTTATGTTTATTGTCAGTATAATAGTGCCTTGAGAGTCTGGTGTAAATGAGATAATATATGATCCATCTCGATTGTCAGAAATCTTGTAGAAGATAATTTAAATGAAATTACAATAGTACCAAAGAAGCTAATATACATATGCTTAAATGTTACACATACATATACACATTATAACCAACAAGGGAAGGGGTATTAAGGTGCCAACTAAAAGCAGTGTAGGGTATTGTATAGCCTATAAAATCTCTATAAATTTATTTATTTTTTTCTTGTAAGCAAATCTATATTTTTGTAATAATATTAGATTCTTTATGGAACACCATACGAATTGAGTAACTACTATTACGAATTGAGTAACCGTTATGCGTAAATGGGCTATTTTACAACACATGTATGTACATACATACTTACCTGGATTGGTAACAGCTTTGTATGATTATCCTTGTATTTAATTTGGCATTTTATATGAAGACCTCCATGACAGAGTGAAGCACCATCAGCATCACGAGTCATAAGTACCAGTTCAGCTTTTTTATGAAGACGTAGTTGAGAAATGCCTTTAAAAGTAAATAATATTTATTTTTTATGCTAACTTTTTAGGAGTAAATATCAAAAATCTTAGGTTTATCACAGTTTTGTATTTATATGAGATTTTCTTACAACAAACTCCTAAGAATATCTCAAACAAGTTTAACAAATTTTATAAATTGATATTTACATACATAATTGTAGAATAGCTACAACAAAAATGAATTCTTACCGTCCCATTGTAATGTACACAAAGAAGGTTCCACTGTTTGCATTGTGATTATTCCAAACACAGGGATACCGTTTTGATTTTTAGCTTCTGGTGCAATAATTTTTGGCAGAAAATGTAACGTATCTGATATCTGAAAAGCAAGAAGATTAATAAATGGCTGTTTACTGCTAAAATAATATTCAACCTTTCACCTTGGGATCAACTGGAGGTTTGAATTGCCGGCAATATTCAAACCTTTTTAAAAGAATCTTCATATATGATAAAATTTCCACATCCGATGCAACATCCGTTAATTCTTGACTGAACTTGACTGCCATCAAGGCCTCTTGATTTCGTTTTTCTGTCAGAAATCATACGAAATTGCAATCTTTTACATTCTATTTCCATAACAATTTTTTAAATACCTAAATTTATCTGTTGTTCTAAAATCATTTCAACTTTAGATTCTCTCGCCCTGTGCACTTGCTGCAATAGCGTATTTTTGTGAGCCTCAATAGCTTCAAAATATCTAAGCATGAATTCTTCTACTTCCGCTTGAACCTCATCACATTTTCGATTTATATTCTTAGAAATCTCATTTAGCTTTGCTACTGAGTGCTCAGCATAATTGCAAAGAGGTTTTGTTTGCTCCACTGTGTCTCTCAGAATCCGACCAAAGCTATGAATAGACTTTGAAAGAGTTTCGTGTTTATGCCCTTTATGTAACAGTATTAGACAGTCGGAACAGGACACTTGAAGGCATACGGTACAAAATGATTTGATATCGAAACCAGGGTGCAGGCTGCATTTTAATACAAATGTTGAGTTATCTATGATATGAGAAGCCTGATCTCTGCGGGCTCTTCGCAAATCGATAATATTCCTAATGTTATGTTGTGATGTAGACTTTTGTCTCTCATGGGACTCCTTACAGAGAGTACATAAATTTAACGTACAAGTTAAGCAGTGATAAGTAGCCTAATATAAATTTAAAAAAAATTATTTATCGTTGTTGCTCCAGTAAATATTGTATATGTATAAGGTTTTAGTGCCTATTCGCCAATGTCGCAAGCTATCGTTCGATCATTTGCAACAAATTTAAAAAATTTTTTTTCAAATCTTATTTATTCAATGGAAAGGTAGCTCGCAACAGCGCCAAAGAGGCCGTTACTAACGTTTGTTTCTTCATAGCATAAACTGCACCAAATTCTGTTAATTATCTCTTCTCCTATCGTGAAACGTAATTTTTCAATTTTGCGCACAAGTAAAAAGTTCTGCGGTAATTGGCGTATGCCTCCAACTGGAACCTCAGTGGCGAATCGACAAATCTTACACGTTATAATCCTAGTCAGATCTCTTTGCAGCCGTGGACTATCTTGACAACTTTGTTGAGATAACGTAGCCGATGTGCTGTCAGTTTTACTCTATTCCCAAATAAAAGAGTATAGTTAAATATACATACTATTTATTTTTAAACGTTTTAATTACTAGTATGGTTATGTTGACTTTTTTACCTTTGGCGGTAAGCGATCCGATGATTTTCTTCTTTTAAAATTAAAGGCTGATTTTTGTTTGTTCCGCAGTGACGAATTTGAGAAATCTGAAGAGCTGCGTGCAGTTTCAATGTCTGATGAAGCAGAACGTGCACTTTTAATGGGAGAGTCCAACACTGAAAATAGCAGAATAGCGCAATAAAAAGCTTTTATGAATTATAGTATATATACCATAAATAAAATTTATTTATTAGTGGTTAAGCATTGCATTGCTTTATCAAACCGTCTAGAAACTTTTCAAACCTTTTATCTTGCACAGAGTTGTAAAACCCATTTGAGGTTTTACAACGGATTTTTAAAAATAATGCAAAACAATAAATAATTTTTATCCGATATGAATCTATTTTGTTTTTTTTATTTTATACGCCTTATTCTCCTATTCTTGTTCCTAAACTTGAAGAAATGGCTCGGCGGAAAGAGGTTTGACTCCAACAACGAAATCTTCACACAAACAAATGCCTACTTTGATAATGTCAAAAAATTATACTATTCGGGGAGGATAAAAATGTTGGAGAAAAGATGTTGGACTAAGTACATAGAGCTTAAAGGAGACTATGTTACAAAGTGTAACATTTTTATATAAACTGCTTTCATTTAATAAGTCGCCAAATTATTTACTCACCCTCGTATACATATATGGGCAACTTTGGTCTTAAGGGATGGTGGTATGAATATAGATATATGAAATGAGGGTTGATTTAAATCTATAAAAGGAATTTTGTATGAATATTAAGAAAACAACGAGAACGGATGAGACAAATATAATTTAGATAAAACAATCTTTGTGAAAAAACATAAATAACAAATAATATTAACAAAATGTCTTGAAAATTTACAAATATATTATATTCAATGAAATTTAAAATGATTATTAGCAAATATTGTAAGAGCCCACGTAAAATTCGCATCATTCTGCTTTTGATGATTGTCATACTTATAATTATAACACTCTTAATACTTAACAATGGTTTACAACATGTCAACACAGAAAGGTTAATCAATGAAAGATTCGTGGCACAAGCTTATGCTGGACCACCGCAGTTAAAGCCCCAAGAAAATGATAATGGTTTGGTAATTTTGAAATCGCCTCGTGAAAACGGTGTTATACAATTGGAAAAATATAATGAACGTAAACTGAAGTCGCGATTAATTGAAGAAAAAATTAACAACTTAAAGGAACAAACAAAGCAGTTGATACAGGATCCTGAAGAAGAGCATACCATAATGGAAATTGCAACCACAGCCATACATATCTTTTACACTGCTCCTGTACAATGGTATAAAAGCCGTAAGCCGTCAGCACCAAAAGAAGTACTCAACGAATTTAACACAACCGAGAATGTGACCCAAAAACCAGTTGCAAAAATTTTAAACAGTGCTTTCTATCCTGCTATGGGCTTATACAAACCCACTCGTGAACTATTCGAAAAACATTTTCAAAATATTCATAACTGTGGTATAGGGGTACTGATTTTAAGCTATAATGGCAAATCCTCTGACTTGGAAATATATAAGACGATATTTCACTTGGCACCAAAATTCAATTTATCCATTACATTTGAAATAAGTGTAGCTGGTAACCAATCATTAGCATTTTTACAGCAGCAGCTAAACGAAATTCGAACATTTTACCGAGATCCTGTATTCTTCAAAGTGTATTCTCAAACGCGTAAATCGTTAACACCTGTTATATACATAAGTAACGCGTATAAATTAGTGGATTCTCTAGCTTCTAAAGCATTTTGCAAATCGTCAGCGTCTATAAGATACATACTTGATGCTTTTTATATTGGCCACATAAGGTAACAGCATCTTTTCCACAGATAAATTGTATATATATGCATGTAACATCAAAATACGCACATTCGTCGATTTCCATTTTTATTAAATTTCATTATTTAAAACAATCATTGGTTTGAAACGATCATTTACGAAATGTAATACTTTCATATGAAATCTTTTGGTGACTTTTACTAAACATACTCAAACTGGTAAATGCATGGCATTTCCCTGCATATTATATATTACAGGAACATTTACGTTAGGGCCACTGCTATAGGCTGAATGTTTGTCCATTGGCCCAACAGTGCTTACATAAATAAACTCTAAAATTTTTAATTCGATTGCCAAAAAACTACATAAGTTTCATTAATTTAATATCAAAATGATTTCTCTACTGAGAGACATGAGGATGCAGGATAAACAACGATCTTAGTTAAGCTTAGCTCAATTTATTTCGAGGTAGTCACATAAAATATTTAACACAAAAAAAATTTTGTTCTACATCCCACGTACAATCTTTTTGTTAACTGTTCCTAATTAAAATTCGCTTCTTGAGACTCACAATTTAACTGCACTTAAGACTCGGCATACGACTAAAATTTTATTTTTTTATTAAAATTAACTTTTTGAGGGTCACAATTTTGTTAAGCTTTAGACTCGGCATAGGACTAAGAATTTGTTTGTTTATTCCTTTAAATTTAGGTTAAAAAACCACGCAGACTATATAAGACGGCTTTGCTTAGATGGTTTTTATAGCAAATTGCCTAGTAACGGAGCTACGTTCGCTAGCACTTGGAAAAACTGGTCATATCTTAAGTCGTTTGCATTAACTTATAAAATGCTGTTTGTGCCAACAGTAGGTCCAGGTTTTGCGGAACGCAACAAGTTTCCGCGTCATGGTGACATACAACGACATCGTAGTAACGGGAGGGTAAGTTATTATTCGATTGCAAAATTTTTAATTTCTAAATATTTTAAAATTTTTCCTCTATTTAAAAGTACTACGGCGTAGCATGGCGCACTGCTATTCTAAATCATGTTGGTTTCATCAATATTGCCAGTTACAATAATTGGCCAGATGGCAGTCAAATAGAAGAAGTCATTCCCAAAGCTGGCTTTCTTGATTACAATCCTGGAGCGAAAAGCAAATACTTAGATCTAACAGCTCATTGGGTTAGTAACTTTATGAAGACACGAAATGAAGCAGCAACGGCTTCCCTCCAAAGTGACAATGGTCATTTAAGTTGTTATGAATATTTAAACAATACAATTTGTTAAGATGGTCTCAGCAATAATGATTTCAAATCAAACTCAATACAGGCCGAAGTTAATTACTTTACAATTATGGCAAACAATTACTTTCGCCCTAAATATATTTCAAAAAGTTGTATTACAAATTATTTTTAAATTAATATTCGTATAGAATTTAGATAGCATGTAATTCTCTCCAAATACCAAACACCAAATTATATAATTATAAATATTTAACTATATAAAATTATTGAATTGTGAAATTTAGACTAAAATAATCAGTGGCAGATTTTAATTAATACAATCGGTACAATCGTTAAATAGATTCAAATTTACACTATTTAAATATATAATCACTTGTTAATTTACTCAAAATAAATAGGGCATATACTATGTAGTTTATAAATAAATTTATTTCAAAAAACTTTTTAGTATTCAAATTATAGCTTTACCTTTTTATATACCAAACATACTATGAATATGTATCTCAATGCTATGACTGATTATAATAAATTTCTTTCAAAATTAATAGTATAAGTTTGTACTCGAATCGTTTTGCTTAAGATAATATATAACGCAAAAACAAAATAACTTCAACGAAAAAAGTGGCAGTACTTGGAGCCGTAAAGTGTATGGTTTTTCGGTACAATTTAAACAAACAGACAAAAATGAAACGAATGGCAATTGTTTGATTACAATAGAAAATAATTTCCTGAAGAAGCTGAAGGTTAGCGAAATATCGAAAATTAAATATTAATATAAAATAACCTCAAAACTCAAACATATCTAATAATTATTAAAAGCAAAAAGGTTAAAAAATTAGACACATTCATTTTGTTATTTTTTTCCGATATCTTGGGAATTCTCTCTTATTGAAAGCATTAAACAATAAGTACAATCTATAGTTTACACTTTAGTACTATAGAATTATTCAGGCGAGCTAATTCTTCGAGAATACTGTACATGTGCGATCGGAAAAATAATGTACATATGTGTTATAATGTATATACATATATATATATATATATATATATATATATATATATATATATACATACATACATATTTATATATATATATATATATATATATATATATATATATATATATATGTATATATATATATATATATATATATATATATATATATATATACATACATATATACATATTTATATATATATATATATGTATATATATATATATATATATATATATATATACATATAATGTTTTGTCGATTACTTCGAATAATGAAAAGAGCTAATTTCGACTAACTAGAACAGTTAATTGTTGAAATAAAAATTAACAAATTCACAAAATCAATGCAGACGCAGATTCGAACTAAGAACCAGTTAAATAAATTCAATTACACCGACATATATAACAAGAAGCTTTTGATCTCAGAAGCCGATGGTTGTCGAATAATCAAAAGGAAAATTAAATATATTGAATAATAGTCATCAAGGATTGGGAAATTTCGTACTAACCAAAAGTAATATTAAATTTTCGTCATATCGACGGTTAAATATTTGATATTCCTAATGACCAGTACCACCGTGAAAAGTTGAAAATTGAATAAAGAGCGCCGATGAGATGGCGTACTGATGCGTTCTGCTAGTAACAAGAATATAATAAATATTCTAAATGTTCCACTCTTAACAAAAAATCGGAATTTAAAACCAATGAAAAATAATTTACATACTCGCACATTTGAATTTAAGCTGGTATAATAATTCTTGTCGTATCAAAAGTTTTTAAACTCTTAATAAAAACTATAATTTGAGCAAATTCAAGAAATAATTTGCAAATCGAACTTGGAGACTGTTAAAAAATTTTTAATTTGTAATCTAGAATTCGACTAATAATATTCTCAATATTGCAAATAATTATAATTATTTTTGTATTTTTAGATGCATACAAGGCAAGCACAAGATTTGTTTTGTGTAATTTGTAAAATTTTAGATTACGAAGGGCAAACCCATACGTGGTATGGTTATTTTATTTTTCATTTTAACCAAATTTTTCTTTTATTGTGTTTTAAGATAATATTGGCATCAAATCAAACACACTTGGATATTTCCTTCACTGAATAGAATTATTAAAAACAATTTTTAATTATTCGAATAATTTAAAACACTTACTCGAATAATCAAACAACTTTAAAATCCCATAATAAAACCAAAAGTTATATGTATATATATATATATATATATATATATATATATATATGTATACATATAGTATGTTAGCATATTTGTATATATGTACCTCATTTCTTTTTAAGTACAGGCTTCTGGAGGTAGATACAAATGTACACACATATTCTCTCCGATCAGTATGATGTAACATAATATGCACAAACCTTTGATATGCTGTTCATCCAAGTCCTTAAGCTGCGATGAAACTTCGGATGCTTGAATAGATTGTGGTTGTGACCAAAATGGTATACTGGCATCTTGTTTAAAATTCTCATTGACAATACATTGAAAACAAAATGAATGCAGACAATTCAAACTTCTTGGGTCCTTAAAGAGCTCTTTACAAATTTTACATAGCAATTCATCCGGATAGACCGAAACTTCAGTTGCTACATTTGGCGATAGGCTTCGAAGTGGTGAGGCAGATGTACTTCTTAATAAAATACATTTGAAAATAATAAAAATTCATCAGAACTATCATAATCTTTTACCTCGTTCGGTTTGACGCCGTTTCAAAAGAATCCGAGTGCGATGCATTACTAGTAGCGAACAAAGACGGAGAGGGATGTGATCCTATATTAAAAGCTTGCTGATCTGTCAACGAGTTGGAGGCTGTTATAATTTTTAGTTCTGGTATTTGTGTCTTTAATATTCCCATGTTATGTTTGGTAAAATTGGTGGATGAATCAGTGATTATCCCATTGCTACTTACGCTACTACTTTGCACGGAAACTGAAGAAGCAGCACTTAATATATTATCCAGCAACGATTCAGGGGATGTAGAGCTTTCCGTTATGTGTTTATTAATCTCCGCACCAGGCAATGATTTGCGTCGGGGAACATTTGAAATAGATTTTGCATAAGGATTTCGTGCCGAAAAAGATGTCAATTTTATATCAGGTAGTTTAGCTACTTTTTGTTCTTCTTCTTCTTGTGTTTGTTTTTGAACTTTCGATGACACATTTTTGGGTGCAATTGCAAAATTAAGTAAAGACGCAGAGGATGGGTTGTTAGTATTGTTAAAAGATTTAACATTTTTCCATTGCACTTTGCTGCGACTGACGTTTGGCATGTCAGTTATTGAGGTATTGACGTCGCGGTTTATAGATGTTCTTATATTGCTGTCCATATTAATAAATTTATTGACTGTCTCAAAAGTTTCGCACGATGTTTTATTTAAATTTTCAGATTGTTGGTTTAAAGACTTCAAAGCAATTTTTTCTGTACCTAAGCTTATGTGAAGTGTTTCGGTATTATTAAATTGTTTGGAATTGAACCCTTCCGATATTGCGTTGCTTTCACTCTCAATTTGTTTTTCTTCTCCCATGTCATCATTAAAGTACATTTGATGGTAGACATTTTCAAAGGTTTCCTCTGGTACTTCCCAGATATCTTCATCCTTTGAACAGTTTGAAAGGTTTGAACTTTCTCGTTTAGTTTGATCAAAATGTTGGTCGAATTCTTCCGATTTACGACGAATTTCATATAAAAATCCACAACTCATAGTTAAGAGAAATTTAATTTTACTCTTTTTCTTTATATAACAGTTTGAAATATGAACTTAATTAAAGCTTCCGCCAACAGTGTTATTTCGGACAACGTTCGAAAGTTAACTAAATGTGTGTTAATGTACCAACCAACTGTGCTTCTGGTTTTCTTTAACAATTGTTGCAAGCACTTGACATAAAATAGCATTGTTCTATGATTCGCGCTAATCCAATTAACGTATGCATGCATACATATTCATAAGTATATGTACATACATATCGACAGATATTAAGTGCCCAGGAGACGTACAAAAAAATCATGATGGAGTTGATTTACGTCTGTCATCGACATAGGTGTTCCCGTGTAAATTGGGCTTAGCCTACCCAAGAACAGTCTTAGCACTTTTCTTAGCTCTTTTCAAAACAATTAAAGAAATTTAAAAAAAAAATCCATGAAATCTAAAGTACATAAAAACTTTTACATATGACAACAAGCCTTGCATTAAGAACATATTATGACTATTTTATTTTCAGTGTTCAATGTTGAACGTCTTATTCGTCCATATTATTCTGAGCTTAATATATTTTATCAGAGAAAATAACAAATACTATTCATATATACTTAAGTATGTATAAAATACAGAGTATAAAATTCAAGCCATATATGTACGTTCAACTTGGGTAAAATGTAACCAAAAATAATTCAAGAAAAAGTTAATATTTATAACACAAATTTAAATAAGTATGTTTTCATCCTGTTTCAAAATCGAATATAAATTTTTAAGTTTTTGATATATGTATATGGATTATGTATTAATAAATAATATTTTACAATATGCATTCTAACTTGTGTTAGAGTAAAGTTAACTCAATATTAATCAAAAGTGAGTCACTGATGAAATAAAAACTATGTCCCAAGTTAAATGATATTCAGGACTTAAAGGCAATGACAACAGAATTAGTGAATACTCAATCAAAATAACCACAACTTAGCAAAATTAGATCCATACCTCAAATATGTAAACTTATTTTACGTTAATGGAAGTAACATGCACATGTATGCTTTTACATAGGTACATATGTATGGATGTATGTTATTAGTCAGTATATAACAATTCAAATCTGTTAAAAGTTCTTAATGCTTAAAACTCATCAAGCAACGGGAAAAGTAGGAATTGATTACATAAATAACGAAAAATGGTTTGGTATATATAATTTATATTTAATTGGTTATATGTATAAACAATATACTATACATATGTATATAATTTACATGATAGTAAGTCCAAATAAACAGGAAATATTGTTTTCTTTACATAGGAGAACTAGTTATATAAATAATATATATATATATATATATATATATATGTTTAAAACATAAGATATTTTAAGGACAACGAATTATGTATTTGATTGTGATAAAAATAATTAATGCTGCAATCAAAAGTGATCAGCTATATTCATATTACATTCTTTCTCTTACCAATTACCTTTTCCAGACGGGTTGTTGCAAACGATTCTCTCGATACAGATACATGTATATTAAGAGTAAATCTGTTGGTAAAACAATTGTATCCTTGTATAAAGTATAGCAGATTACAAACAATTTATAATTACAGTTTCTAATGAGGGAGATAGTGACTGTTCTTTTATAACACTATCATACGTTATTAACAACTTCAATTCTTACTTCCGTTTCAACTTTTTTAATCATTTTATGAGTTAGCAGTTTTTACCAGCGTTGCACAAGTTTATATTGTAGCCATACTGCTTTATATGACAGCAAAAACATAGATATGGCAACGCATGTATTGCTAAAGAAACCAGCCGTGGTTACATACAACTCTGTCCGTTCGAGTTGTCAAAATTAAATTACTAAATCTACCTTGAACCACAGCTGAGAAAAATTAATATGAATTAACAACGTGCATACTTATGTGATGATTATTTTCGCCAGCTTGACAACCAATCCATATTCCTATATATTTACATATACCAAGATATTTCTATATGCTTAAATACCAAAAGCAGAAAACATCTACCTATCAACTTGACCCCCGCATTGATCTTAACCAAGGAACATTTACAAATAGTTGAAACATAAAACAAATCTTCAAACAAGGATGAACAACAACCCATTTCGTAGTGTACCATCTAAAGATGTTAATCAACATTTGGAAGATTGGGGAAAACGTAAATTTAAGCCACAGAAGTTAGGTGATGGTAGAAAAGATTATTCCAAAAAACGTTTTGGTGCAAACAAAACATTTAATAGAAAATTCAACCATGGAAATAAAGAAGCACACAAATTTAACGAGGTATCAAATGAAGCTGAACCGTTCAATGGTACACCATGGAATAAATATAAGGACGAGCTGGTTTATAAACAGAGGGAAGAGGAACAAGCAGCTCTACAAGCCAATATGGAGAGCGATGATGCAAAAGCGGAACTGAAAAAAAGGGAAATTAATTATAAAAAGTCGCTCATTCAACAAAAAAAGCAGGAGACTACTGAGTGGGAAGATTTTGGTGACGAGGAGCAAAACTTTCAAAATAAAACAAAAGCTGATAAGTTTACGATAAATCAAAGTGGTAAATCATTAAATATGAATGGAAAAAAGATGCGGAAGCAAATAAGTAAAAGACATAATAAAGACTACCATTCTAAAGGCAAATTTAACGAAAGCGAATTCATCTCAAAAGAACTTTTATCGAATTTCGATAGCAAAAAGTTAAACTATAAACAAAATGATAAATTACGTGCAACTATTACAAAGACTACAATGATGGCTTCAGGTGACTCACTCAAGAATGTTGTTAAAGCCATTAAGAGAAAGAAGGCAAAGAAGCAGACGGCTCAAAATTGAATGTAATAAAAAAGTTGAAACCGTTTTTGAACTTGTTTCCTTATTTTAACAAAAATGAGTTCAAAATTTGTAAGAAAGAATAAAAAACAAATTTTAAATATATCCTTTTCGATAGATATGTCTTTCTTGAAAGTATCTCATCATAAACTAAGCACTAATTAGAGTTCTAGGTATTGTTTTCATAAAATGATGAAAAGTTTAAAAAAGGAAAATTACAGAAACATTTTGCAAAGTACAAAATAAAAATATATAGATACACATTTATTCAACTTGTTTAAGGATTTGTCTATATATATATATATATATATATATATATATATATATATACGAAAATAGTATCAGTGGCCTTTGAAATTATTATAAGAGGAATTTAGATTACATACGTCCTTCGCCCCAGTTTGTATTGTGTTAAAGATAATTCATAACAATAAATGTCTCACAATATGAAATAACTACACATATATATTCTACTTAAAAAGAAAACACGAAAGCTTTTAAATAAATGTTAGAAACCTGTTTGCTTTTAAACTTGCTTATTTTATGAATGACTATTTGTATATTTTGGAAAAGTGTTTAGTTATAGTATTCATTTTACCTCCTATTGTTTTTTGTACACAAGTCATTATCCGAAATAAATTCGTATTACTAATCTTTTAATAGTTTAAGGGCCTATTTGATTGAACAAAAAGCTTTTACGTTAAGATAGTTACCGGTTTATTTTGAATAGAATGACAAGCGAACTTTTTAATTACGAAACCGATATTGGAATATTTAAATAAAATTGGTTCGAAATGGACGGCTTTTAGTTATAAATTTATTAACAAACTGATAAATTCACGAAGCGCAAAATAGACATCCGAGCGGCCAAGTTCAACTGTAACTTTGCCGCCTTGTGTATGCTAACACACTTAACCAAACTACCAGGTTACCCCACTATTACAATAAACTGACAACTAACTTCACAAGAATGTCTTTGCGCCGATACTTTTCTCAATACCAAACAAACATCGCTAAAAGGTAAACAAAATATGTAATGTATGCTAAGTAATATCTTACACACGCAAGTCAGAGTTTATATGAGAGAGGAAAGCACAGGTCATTATTTTGTGGAGGAAAGATTCACCTGTCTAAAACATGGCAAAAAAAAAAACTATGGATAATTAGAACAAAAACAACTGCACCAACAAAACACTAAGCGGGTCGCCGTCTACATACCGTAATCGGCTCGGTATTCTGCAAAAACAACACGTGCAATACTATTAAAAAAAATTTTAACATTATGGACAATTCCGGAAGCTGGACGAGAAATAAACGCAACAGAGGTGGCCGTGGCAACGGACAACAACGAAAACGATCGCAAAGGAACTCCCGACCTGAAAGAAGAGAAAGACAGTTTCCTAAATTCGTTGACAATATACATGGGAATAATGTAACAAACAACCGGCGAAAAACTGATTGGAATTGCAGTAGTAAAAACAAATTTAATAGTAATGGACCTGTTGATGGGCCAGGTATATATCCCTGGATAAGGCAAAAACCTGCCAATCCATTAATAATACCAGGTCATATAACTTTTGATCACGATAATGATTATCAAGAATTCTCCGGTACTAATCAAACAGTAAATAAGAAAGCTGAAGCGGCATATGTACAAAAGTCGACGGAACATCAGACTAGTGATAAGGAAATTAATGTGTGTAAAAGTGGAAATGGATGTGAGTCTGCAAATAACACTTCTGCAGCTATCGGGACATTTAATTCTGCGGTAGTTCCAAATATGTCTGTAAAAATTAAGCAAGAAAAAGATTTGGTTAATCTAAAGCAGGAGAGAAAGTCTTCAAGCTCGTCGTCTTCTAGTGATTCTTCGAATGAAGGAGAACCAGAACCTAAAATAAAGCAGGCCGATGCTGCAAAATCCGTAGTAACAGCGAGCTCTCGGCTTCCATCTCCATCACTTAATATTAAATTAAAGCCTAAAATTGTTCCTGTGACCTCTCCACCAGTGAAAACTCAAACCTTGGAAGCAACATCAAAAGATTCGTCCTCCTCTTCGTCCTCTTCTTCTTCAACTTCATCTTCCGATGAAAGTTCTAGCCCACATACGTCGCCACCTCGTAAATCATCAGTAAAAACTAATAAAACAGATAAAATGGACGTTCCCACCAAAGGAGTTAGAAGTAAGTCAACAGCGGTCAAAAATAATTCAGAAGATGACGTTGTTTGCATGGGTAATTTGGAAAACAAAATTGTATTGGAAGACGAAGACGATCATCATAAATCGCCCGAAAAAAATTATAATAAAACTAAGAAGTCTGGTAAAAACACTACAGCGGAGAAGTGCATGATTTGTGATAAAAAAGTAAGTAATAATGGTGGTTTCGATCATATCAAAATAGAGTAAAAGATTATTTTGATCTGCATTAGTAAAAGATGTATGAGGTGTTTTTATTCGATAGAGATTGACATCATCATTACTAAGAATCGCAAAACAGCAGCCATCTTTAGCGGTATTGTAAAAAAAAATTTCAATAGCGAAGTAAAATAGTATTGCTAAACCCAGTTTTTAATCTTTCTGCATCTATCCTCTCAGCACTACTCATTTAAAAGTTGAAAATATCAAAATAGGTTAAATATCGTTCACTAAAAGTATGACTTCATTGAAAGCGTAAAAGGTTTTTCATTAATACAATATACCTGAACCTAAGCTAAGCGATAAGTCTAAGGCATCTGCTTGCTACCAATTTTTTTAGCTAACACGAAGTTGTAATAATGGCAATAAGTTTGTTTTTCATATAAAAAACTTACTACGGAAAATTAGTTGTATACATAGGCAAATGTATACTAGTAGAGAAAAGTGAGAATGTAGTTTATTCAAAAAATGGGTCTAAAGTATTTGTAAAATAAAAATTTTATAATGTTTTAGAAGATCAATATTACCATTAAATAAATAAGCTTAGGAAGGCATATCCTTTTATACACTCCACTTTGTCAACAAGATGGTATTAACTCCAAATTTTAAAATTTTCTGCAGAACATAAAACTACTTTTTATATAAAAAAATTTATAAATGCTCAAATCGGAGTAATAGCATATTTTTGTCATCACGAATATTATCTCTAATGTGGTTTTACAGATGAATGGATAATTAATTATGTTACTTGATTTCTTGTAAAAAGTGATCAAGTGCAATGTGTATATATGTCGATAGGTGTAGAAAAATCATTGTTCTAATTCTTTGATTTACTTTTCTATTCATTATTATTCTTATTGTTATTTATTGATTAGTTTTTTAAATTTATTTTTAGGGTCACACTTCATTTGAATGTCAAATGATTTGTAAAAACTGCAACGCACCATATCATGGTTATCGTACGTGTCCACAACCTGCCAATTTAAATACAATGCTGCAAATATTCATTGAATTTTGTATGCAACAGTTTCAAAGTTTTAAAGTTGAAAAACAAATTGAAAAAAATCCTTACGATAGTGTTCCTAAGCCACAGGTTGATTCGCAGCCTTTACCAACTCCCAGTAATAAATCAAATAAAATCAGACGCAAACCAATCAAGACAAACGAAATAAGTAAAAAAAGTAAAACATTCAAAAAGCGTAAAACATCTGCTTCTAAGAAAACAAAAACTAAATCCGATAGCGATGATGACAATGAAGAAGATGATACTGATTCCAAGTCGTCTTCAACTGATTCCGAAGAAGAAATTTCAGATTCTTCAGTTGAAAGTTTAGTTTCTTCTAAGAGGAAACGGAAAATGAAAAGCAAAACTTCTTCCAAGGCAGCTTTGAATATACCAAATTTGCCTATGGTTTTCAATGGCTTCCCTCATTTAACTGTTCCAACTGCATCTATACCTAATACGAATCCTTCAACAAATGCTTTAAACACCCTACTGCTAACGCAAATGTTTCAAAATGCCATTGGATCTTTAAAAAAATAAATGTGTTCTCTTATTTCCAGATCATAATATCTACTTAGCTTAAGTATAAAAAATAAATTGTAAATAAATAAAAGTATCTAAATCCGACATGTCCATGTATGCTTCATTTTGTGATTAGTAGTTTGTACAAATAACTGGAAAGGAAAAGAACAAACAATAAAATTGCAATAAATATATATATATATATATATATATATATATATATATGCATGTGTTTATATATATATATGCATGTGTTTATATATATATGCATATATGCATGTGTGTGTATATACATATATATATATATATATATATATATTTATATATATATATATATATATATATATATATATATGTATATATATATATATATATATATATATATATATCCATGTATAGTACATATATATATATATATATATATATATATGCATGTATATATATATATATATATATATATATATATATGCATGTATATATATATATATATATATATATATATATATATATATGCATGTATATATATATATATATATATATATATATATGCATGTATATATATATATATATATATATATATATATGCATGTATATATATATATATATATATATATATATACATATGTTTATATATATATATATATATATATATATATATATATATATACATATATATATATATATAGATATATATATATATATATATATATATATATATAGATATATATATATATATATATATATATATATATAGATATATATATATATATATATATATATATAGATATATATAGATATATGTCGAGTCGAATTACATAATATACGCCCTGAGCTACTCTACTCCGTAGTGAAATGTTAATATATAAGTGTATACCTGAAATGGCGAAAGAAGAGCAAAAATCATATATACTATAATATTTGTTAGTAAACAATATATCGACAATCAATACACAAAACTCAAGGAGAGATTTCCGGCGAGTACATACTATGAATATGTCACCCCAGCTGACATATTAACATCATCTTACTAAATGAATTGCCTCTGTATACATACAATTCATAGTAAATGTTTTTGCTGTAGAGTTGCACATATATCTTATTACTGATAGGCCTACATATATGTATAATTAATTAATATGGAATATGATAGACGAAGACATAAAAATAATTACGCTAAAGAATCTGCAATATCTGATGAGGATATACTGATGGAAATTAAAACAGAACCAGAAACTTTTAATTGTAGTAGTGAACATCCAGCTAATATGGGTATGTGTATGCCTTCTCTATTTGTACATTTATTCTCAAAAATGCTCTGATACATACAGACGTACATATGTTGTTACATACAGATGTGTTTTAGTTCCTGTGGATATATCCCATTAGAGGGAAACTATCCAAGCAAATACAATAGATGAGGTGTACCTGCAAAACAAAACTGTACATATGTCGAGAATGAAATATCGTTTAAAAACAGAAAATGCACTTACCTAATTATGGACTCATGTATAAGGATGTTTCGGAACAAATCTAGAGTAGCCAAAAAATTTAATTATATTTGTTTGTTGGCTTGAGGCCAACAACAAACAAATATATCTAAAAAGGTTTACAACAAAACATATTCAAAAATTTTAATATTGAAAATTGAAGATGTGCCCTAATCTATGTTTTCCGAATCTGAGACTTTAAAACTGTAGTACAAAATTCTGATTATACAAAAATTTATAGTGTTATAACTGCTTGGAGTCAATGACGTTAAATTGGTGTCCATATCATATGGTTATTGTGTAAGAATTTCATGTCTGAAATTATGTATATTATATAGTCAGCTTATCAGCTAATTTAAAACTTTGTTTTTTACAGAAATATATACATACATATACATTCGTTGGCAGGCAGTCGCCGTGATAACATCGTATTTTTTGTTTGCGGTTGTAACGATATTGAATTTGAATTTTTTGAATTTGATTTAATATATTTCTCTTTTGAGAATTAATATTTTTTGTTTGATACATAAATCGGAGAAAGCTTTAATTTTATTTTTCGTTGACAAGGAAAAAATAAAAAAGAAAGAAAAAAAAATTAAAATTAAAAATGAATGGGACTGACCCTCCCAATCAAAATAGGTTCAGTATACTGAGCAACTCCAAATCTGGCCTCAAAAGGAATAAAAGAATAAGAGTAGACGATTTTATACCACTTCCTGAAGTTACCAGAAATGATGAGCACATACCTCGCTTCTTAGTTGCTTCTGCACTTCCTCTTTCTGATTCTACGGATACCAAGCCCCTTTCTTCATATAATGTATTCCAAATAGAAAAAGGACTCAAATTTATTTCAAAAGAATATTTGGACGTTACAGAAATGCGTAGTGGTGATTTAATGATTAAAACTTCAAATATGAAATCGGCTCAGAAATTTCTTAAAGCAAAATATATTGACAGCGTTCCTGTAAAAATTTATATGCATAAAACTCTTAATTCAATCCAAGGCAGAATTTACTCCAGAAAATTAATTGATATTCCTGAGAATGAAATCGTAAAGTCTTTGGAGGAACAAAAAGTTATAGACATTCGGAAAATAATGAAGAAAGAAGGAAATAATTTGGTACCAACTGGTGCAGCTGTGGTAACTTTTGACTTAATACATAGACCTGATTTTTTGAAAATAGGATGGGAAAAAGTAAGTGTTCAAGAATATATCTCAAATCCAATGAAATGTGTGAATTGCCAAAAACTAGGACATACAAAAAATAGATGTAGAAATGTAGAACTTTGTAAAGAGTGTGGAATTGCTCCTCCTCACGAAATATGTGTAAGAAAATTTTGTGTCAACTGCAACACTGAATCCCACACATCGTATGACTCTTTATGTCCATCATTTATTAAACATAAGTCAGTCAATAAAATTAAAGCAGATAGAAGATGTACCGTAAGAGAGGCTTGGAAAACATACAATGAAAATCCCTCAATGCACACAATCAAACCGTTTAGCAAAAAATCATCTTTCTCTGAAATAGTACGTAATTATGTTCCTCCAAAAAGTAACAGTGAATCAACTTTGGCAGAAACAAAAACAAATAAATATTCGGAATCAACTACATACAAAAGACAAACATTAAACTTGGATAGTAGCAAGGTAAACACAAAGAATTTCAATCCTAGCAATATGAATAACAAAAATAATAATATTAATAATAACACAATTTTAAAAACTAATTTAAATAACAAAATACCCGTTCATTTAACTGATGTTTCTTCAGAAGAATATATGATAACTGAAAGTAATATTAATAACACAGAAAGAGAAATCGACATCGATTATTTTTCAGAAAAATCAACTGTACAATCGCAACTTTCAGAAGAAAACATACTAAAAACACCAACGAATAACTCTAAAAAAAATCTTAATCTATCACCTTGTAGCAGTCTATATAATAATTTTCCAGAGCTTAACGTTTTAATAACTCCAAATACCTTTAAGAAAACAATGCCTATAAATAATGATATATCAGATGAATAATTTTTGATTTCAATAGCTATTATGGATATTGGTTTGAAAATTTCTATACTACAATGGAATATCCAAGGTTTTATTAATCATAAATACGCACTAGAAAACCTAGTTAATAAGCATAAGCCTAATATTATCGCTCTCCAAGAAACGCATATTGTTGAAAAGAATATAAAATTTTTACACCTACCGGGTTATAGAGCATTTCACCATAATAAATGTTACGATTATGCTAAATCTGGAATAGCTTTTCTAATTCAAAATAATATAAAAGTTACACAGCATATAAAGTCACAAGGAGATCTATTATTTCAAACAATAATAATTAAAGGAAATAGAAAGTTGTATATAACAAACATTTATAAAGAATTTGATATTTTGTTAACTGATTCAGCTGTAAATACAATTAATGTATGTAACAATGAACATCATTTAATTGTAGGTGACTTCAATTCACAAAATACTTTGTGGGGATCTCAAACTACATCACATAGTGGTGGTATTTGGGAAGAATTTGCAAATAATTTTAGATTAATAATCTTAAATGACGGATCTCCTACTCTATTTAATACGAGAAACACACTTACAGCAGTTGATGTCTCTATGGCCAGTGCAGATCTAGCACCGTATCTTTCTTGGTTGGCGTTATGTTCACCTGAAGTTGCGGATCACTTCCCCATTTTAATAAATAATGAAAAAACAACGTATAAAAAAAATTTTCAGCCAAGATTTTTGGATAATAAAGCTAATTGGTCTGCGTTTTCATTAAAAATTTCTAGTATTATGACGAAATTCCCTATATCAACCAACATTAACAAAGAGTCTGCCCAAATAAAAAGAATTGTCAGAAAAGCAGCTAATGAAACTATTCCACAAAGTAGAAGAATTACTGAGAAAAATTCACCAGCTTGGTTTAACTCGTATATAGCTAAATTAATTAGACACAAACAATTAGCCTGGAATCTCTTTATACGACATAGAAGTCAGGCAAATGCAATTATTTACAGGAGAGCAACTGCAGTAGTAAAAAGAGAATCTAGAAAAGCAAAACGGGCCACTTGGAATAATTTTTTAAATTCTTTAAATCCAACGTTAGATGTTAGAACTTTATGGACGAGAATTAAAAACATCAGAACTGAGAATGTGAGTAAATTTCCAACTATAATAGATAATAACATCATTTTAGAAGACCCCATTGCCATTGCAAATAAATTTTCTCAATTTTGGTGTTCTATTGGATCAGATGATAAATTTAATTCTGAAATAATTTCAAGGAAAAATTCTTATATATCAAGTCTTGAATTCTCGAATTCCAATTTTAATATATTTATTAATGAAGACTTTACTGTTAGTGAACTTAATGATACACTCAGAAAAGTTAAAGGAACGACTCCATCAACTGATCGAATTACTTATAACATGATTAAGAACGCACCATTTTGTTTAAAGAAGAGACTTGTTGATCTTTATAATAATATTTTAAACAATGGAATTTATCCTCATGAATGGAAACGTTCTCTACTTACACCCATTCCTAAAAATGGGAAAGATCCTAACAAAATTGAAGGATATCGGCCTATATCACTGATTCCTGTATTATCTAAGATCTTGGAAAAATTGATAGCAGTCAGATTTTGGAAACACGCTATGAACAAGGTTTCTAAAGTTCAGCATGCATTTTTACCCAAGCACGGCGTTCACACTATGTGTCACCAACTTGAGAACATTTTGAAAATTAATTTGTCTAAAAGAAGGCATAGTATGTTGCTGTCAGAAGATATAGAAAAAGCCTTCGATCGAGTGGTGTCTTTTTTTGTGCTGGATGAATTGCGTGAATGGGGTTTATCCTTATCTATGCTGAAGCTCATCTTTGCATTTTTGTCTAATCGTTCAATCATAGTAAAAATTGATGGTTATCTTTCCCAATCACATTCTTTGGATAATGGTATTCCACAGGGTTCCCCTCTATCAGTAGTTTTATTTACTGCTTACATTAATTCATTAGCCAAGTTGATACAAACTACTCCGGGAGTAGACTTTGTTGCAATATATGCGGATAACATTTTTGCTGTTTCATCGGGTACACCGGAAAATGTAGCTGATAACCTTATACGTTTGAATGATGTATTACAGACATGGGCTGCTTCTCGAGGAGCTATAATTCCTACCAATAAGTCTGAGCTACTTCATGTATGCAAAAGACGTAACTGTCAATCGCATAGTATTACTTTTGGAACTATTGAAATAGCTTATTTAAATCAAATGAGAGTTCTAGGAATTATTTTTACTAAAAATTTACTGTGGAATGAGAACATCAGAATGATTATAGTAAAACTACGAAAGATTAACAACATTTTGAAACTTATATGTTCCAGAAATAAGGGTCCTCACATTGAAACTTCAATCGATATATGCAAATCTCTAACTTATGGTTTAGTTCATCATGGGATATCTATTTATGGTTGGACATCTAAAGGAAATATACAAAAAATTAATGCTGCTTTAAATGATTGTTTTCGAACTGCTACTGGTCTATTAAAAACAACACCTATTATTTCTCTAAGAATTGAATCCAAATCTTCAGATTTTATCACATTATTAAATAAAAGGTCAATTAAATTGGTATCAAGATCAATAACGGATAATAGGGAAGGCCTACATGAGTTATTTTGGGAAAATATTAATACCAACATAAAAAGAAACAACTGCGCGGCTCGAAAGATTATATTTCTACTTAGAGAATTTCATATTCCTCTGCCAATTAAACCGATAGAATTCAATGATGTAAAAAATATTGCCATCGATTTTAGCCTTGAATCTTTTAACAAATCTAATACTTCTCCTGAAATTTTTAAAGCTTTAATTGCCAGCAAAACACAAAGTTTCTCTGGTGAACTAGCTTTGTATACTGATGGATCATTTCAGAATGGTTTAACGTCATATTCTGTCATAGAATATATTAGCAAATCTAGTTGGTTTGTGGTGAAGCAGAGTCAGCTACCAGCAAATTCTGGAATTTTTTCTGCTGAACTTGCTGCTATTGATGCAGCAATTTGTTATGGTATTAAAAAGAATAAGAGAACTATTATATATACCGATAGCCTCAGTGTTGTTAAGGGTATATTTTATAATAAGAATGGAAACTTTAATAATATTTTAAAGAAACCTGAAACAAATATTGAAATTCTTATTTTGTGGATACCATCACACATTGGAATTAATGGAAATGAAATTGCAGATAATGCAGCTAAGGAAGCTATTAAACTACCATTAATCATAGAAGTCCCCTGTGATCACCGGATATTAATGAATATTTTTAAATATATGGATGAGTCAAAAAAACAACTAGAATGGCAAAACTCTACCTGTTTCTTAAGAAAACATAATATATTGTGTGTAAGACCTCAATATTATGAACATTTTTCCAGAATGGAGTGTATAACACTTGCTCGTCTTAGAGTTGGGAAGGCTCTGTTTAACTCAAAACATTATTATGATAATACAGATCCCATGGAATGTAATAATTGTCACCAATTAATGGATGTTCAACACATATTAATTGAATGCCCAATATCCAAAATATCTAATAGAATTAATTCAATTCTTGATTGTTCAAAATCAAATCAATTGTCTAAAATTAAGCTATCGTTTTATAAACATAACATCTATAATATATAAAATTTTTATTTTTTTTTTCATAATATTACTATTTTATATACTAATCAATTTTATTTAAACTAAATTAATAAGAATTTGCTAAAAAGTTTTTTGTAATTTGCGCGCAATATGGTCTAGACACCCTGCGCCTTTAATATTTTTGTATTTTATAAATTAATTTATAAAATATATTACTTTAAATAAATAAATAAATACATACATATATTTTATATCTATGGTTGATATCCTCTACGCGTGTTCTAATATCTTAATTATTCATTTGATATGTTATACGCAATTTGATGTTTTATATAGAAGTTGCAGTTTAATGATTTTAAACAACAAATCTTATGACTTACAAAATTCAAGACAACATACATTTTCTAATCCTTTTAGATCTCAATATGTTTCAACAAAAATTACAATAATAACAGAAACTTAGACAAATATCAATGAGTAAATAGTAAGGGTGTATGGCCACATATCAAAATGGCTCGTCAAGCTTTCACACGTATAGGTTGATAAAATCCAAATATTTGTATATATTGACTCATTTATTAGGAAACAAATTTCAATTGAACAGCAGTACTTCTTAAATAAATTTTTAACCGAAAATAAATTTGGAATAATTTGGTCTAGACATCCTGCGCCTTTAATATATTTGAATTTCATAAATTAATTTATAAAATAAATAAATAATTTATCTTTCATATACTATCAGGAGTATTACAAAAACCAAAAAGGAAACGAATGGGATGGAATGAAGGTAGTGAAATAGCTCTTCTTGATTTGTGGCCAGAACGATTGGAGGAACTCCGTGGACAACGGAAAAACGGACATGTCTATGCAGAGATGGCAGATGACCTATCTAGACTAGGTTACACCTACAGCCCAAGAGACGTACAAGTAAAATTACAAAACTTTACGCAACGCTATAGGCAAGTGCAGATATACATTCATAAACACATGTGTCCCAGTTGGCCAAATGGTCGTGGATGATATTTTCTTCGATGATGAATATATGACATGTCTCTTGATAAGGTTTTCTAATCCACTTCAATCCAATTCAGTGAAAATCGTCAATCGCGACTTTCTGATAAAAATGTCGAAAAATTTGTCTGGAACTGTCTCCAGTATATCTTCTACGACATAAAATACTCTTGTACCCCTTATTAGAGATGTCTTGAAGACGTGGCCACTGGGATATGCACGATTACATGTATGTATAATAATAAAAACATACTTTGAAATTAAAACATTTGCAGAAAAGAAAAGGCGGCAATGAGGATATCGGGAGCAACACCCCCTACATGGGTACATTATGCGAGGATTCATAAAATTATTGGAGGATTCAAGCCAAACTTGTTCACTGAGATGGGTCTCGAAAGCACTGACGGTATGGTTTTCACTTAATAATTTATAAAATAAAACTTTAATATTTCAAATTTAAATTGAATCCTTTGAAAATGCAGTCATTACTTTTCCTTTAAAAATCTTTAAAGTTCTACGAAAAACAAATTTTAAAATTTTTCATTTTAAATTCGCTTTGGTAACGTGATTCACAAAAACAAAATTATGTTTATTGAGGGCTTACTTGAAAAATTTTATAAACAGTGCTAAGTAAGCAGTTAAAAAGCATAATTCTTTTTGCCAAGGCCATTGTTCCATAAAATTGATATGATAAAGTATATACATTACATTTGAATGTCTATAGCTATTGAATTTTATATAAATTAATTTTTGAGGCCATATTACAGTTACAACAAATGCTACAGATGATTCCAACCTGGACGAGTTATTGGAAAGCTTTAATTTGATTGAGGTAAAGCCATTCTTGACAAGTAAGTTCTTATGTTATGATATTTTTGATCCTTTATCATTGTAAGTACATGATATTTTAAGAAGCTGAAATAACATTTGAAAGCTTAAAGTATTTATCAAAAGAGGATATAAAGGAAGCAATACCACCAATTGGACTCCGTGCTTGCTTTAGAGAAAAATTGTTTAATTGGAGAAAAGCTGAAGTAAGAGGAAACTACATATCTATATATGAGTGTATATATATATATATATATATATATATATATGTATATATATATATATATATATATATATATATATATATGTATATATATATATATGTATATATATATATATATATATATATATATATATATATCTATATATATATATATATATATATATATATATGTTCAATATAAAATTTTTTGTATGTACACAAGTTGTGTAAGCCATCATATTAACGGCATTATATTGTTCAAACAGTTTAGTGCTGACGACGAAACTTTATCCGAATCTATTGCCAACAAAGTAGTTTATTGGCTTCAAAATCCATCTAATGTTGGAATAACATCACCACCTACATCTACCTTTTCTACATCCATGGGGATTTCAAAACTATCAAAGGTAAGTTCCAAAACAACATTTTATACATCAGTTGTAACAACTTAAACCTAATTTCTTCAAGAGTCTAAAACTTGTTTTAGAGGAAAGCGTTAAAGGAAAATCTATAACTACATATTATGAAAAAAATTGTCATTTGACCGATACACTTCGTGCAGACTTAATCAATATTATTTTAGAAGATATATTTTACCACGATGCTAGATTATCTCCAAAAGATTTCCCAGTTATTGTAGAAGAAATCGTCGAAAACTTTTCCAACGAAATAAGAGTAAGGCCTTTATTTTAATTTTTCATATTTTGAATAATGCAGCATTTTGAAAGGAATTGGTTAAAAATATGTATATGTGTATATATACATATACACACGTTCAACAACGCTGCATTATTTAATATAAAAATGCCACCTCTTTGGCAAAAGCTAATATGTTCCTATGGTAAAAATTCTGACTACTATTTCTTCACAAAAGAACAAGCTGTAGCATTTTTCATCCTGAAATGGTTTTTATCTGTGAAAAAAGAAAACAAAGATAGTTTGAGTTGTTTGAAGTGATTGGCCTTAAAAAATAAATAAATTAAATAGCGAAATAAATTCCATATAAGAAACCACAACACAAAATATTTACTTTTTATAAACAAAAAAATCGAAGTACAAAAATCACTTTTCGACCTACAGCACAATTAAATAATGGCTAGATTGTCTTATTATTGCCGAATTTTTGTATATACCGCAAGCATTGAAGCACTTTCTTGTCTCTCCTAAACAATTTAAAAAAATATCGGCAATATTAAGAAATTCCATTAATAATTGTATTGCTCAGCATATCCTTTTTATTAGTTAGTGAAAACTCCAAATGAACCATAACCGTAAAAAAGTGGAAAAGCTTAAGGGATATGCGTTTCGAAAATCATTTTTTTTGATGAAAATCGATTATTTACGATAATTATGTCATAGTCATCTGAAGTACCATTATGGGAATACAGTTAAAGAAATTTAGGCATAAGTGCACGTTCTCTGCCTTAAAAAAATTTACATAATACTGTCTACTACAATCCTATGCAGTCAATATTAAGGCTCTATTAGGAGTAATACCGAAGATAACTAAAAAATACTTCTGTTAAATTTAGTTTTTGTTGCGGTTATGGAAGGATGTGATATGACCAATCAGAAATAAACCATTCCAGCGGTGAACATGCTATTTTTGTAGAAACACTAGTATGAACTATGCCAAATTTTTACAATTTCTGGACATGTATATGTTGTTCTATTTATTTTATTAACTTTTTTGTCATTTCGATCTTTAGGAGTATTACTTTATACCACGAGGTAAAAAAGCGAATCCCGGTGGTAAACTTTGGGACAAATACGTGAATCAAAGAGCGAAGCGAGCACGACTGGATAAATTTTTCAAGGATGATATGGAACCAGCGGACTCAACTGTGGTCAATTCCGAAATTGATGAAAAAATTTTGCAAGAATTAAAATCGTCTCTGTCCAGAGATATTTCTAATTGGGATAGTGTTAGAGACATATGGAGTAAAACTTTTTTACTGAGACAAAAAGAATTGAAAAGTACTAAAAGTATTTTCGAATTTATAAGTGATTGGAAACTCTATTCGAATGCGAGATTTGATGAACTAGTAAGATATGTGATAGCTATGAGCATATGCATTATGAAAAATTAATTCATTTTATTACAGATCAATATTGATTTCCAACTAATGCATCCGAATAAAAGTAATCTTCTTTTTATTAAATGGAGTGATTTTATGCAGAAAATTGGGAATTATTACTCTCTTCATATAAAAGACAAAAAATCGAAAGAAATGTTGGCGTATTCAAGGGATATCACTAATCAAAGTAAATACCATAACTTTTTATATGATATTAATAATTTTTCTCTAAAATATGAATATTTTTTTGTTTTAGCAGATTCGTTAGAGTATATTCATATTATTCTATTAAACTCTGTTATATTACCAACGGCACGATTTGCGGATAAAATTGGAAAGAATTTAAAAAAGATTACTATACCGGATGCAAATGACAGTTTCATAATACATCTAACTGAAATAAATGACTATGAAAAGGTTATTTATAAAGTGAGAGAACAGTATTATAGCAACGACTTAACTGTGCATCCATTTATAATAGTTGTTGGACCGAGTATATACAACTTAGAAGATTTTTACGTACATTTTGATAAAACGCTTTTAAAATGTGACAGTTTCTTAAAAAGTCTTGATGTGTGTTTCAAAGTAATACAAACCCTACTTCTAGAATATCCAAAGGGTTGTCAAGGCGCATGGTTATTTATACAAGAATATTTTTATGAAATTAAGCCTGCTAATGATAGCACATTATCAAATATTTACTCGCTGTTAAACTTTTTAAGGTTTCAATAACTGATGTTATTCGAATAATGCAAATTTCCATACTTGGTATTTTTTACAATTCATTTTAATTTACAAAACCATTTTAAGTACAAAACAAAACTACACATACATACATATATATTTATCGTGTACATATGTATATGAATACTTTTTCTTAAGAGAGCTAAAATATATTTTGGTTTTTTCAGCTGTAGCCATGCAAGCAAACTTTCTTCACTTGAGTTTGATACCTACATATATGAGTAAACTCTATAACACCATAATGAATTTCAAGTTCGATCACATTTTAAAGATAAACCCCATTTTTTTAAGTGAAAGATGAAATTTATTTTTTATTACTTCAGCATAAAAACTTATTTCTAAATGTATTACTATGAAATCGTTGTACCATTTATGCAAATCCCATGGCTTTTGTCAACCTTTTTGAAATCGAGTACATATGTACATACATGCAAATGCACTGGTGACGTGATTTAATTAACGATTAGTGTTTCATCAAATAAAAAGTACTTTAGTAAGTAAACAGTATCTAAAGAATAAATAAAACTTTAATAATTATATAACTTCTTATTAGCTGATTGTGGATTTCCATATTTCGGTCAATGCATGTGTAAGTATACATAAAGAAAAATTATGACATCTTCAATTCGGAATTTTATGCTATAATTTAGAAATGGATAAAGATATTTAGTATAGAAATATAATAACGGTGAGCCCTGCGAAAAATCATTCAAAGAGCTGTGATGAGCTCTTATATTCAGCAAACGGTTGTTGCCCAAGCACTGCCACCTTATATTGAAACACCATAACATCAACTCCTACCATCACTTTTCGATAAGTTATCGTTTTAGTTTACTTGAGTCTGTCATTTGCAAGTGTTCGGCGGAGCAGAAGTTATGGAATTTAATGGTGGTGGAAATAATTTAAACAAGGAATTAATATTGCCTGATGCAGATGTGCTAATGGAAATTAAAACAGAACCTGAAATAATTATAGAACGTGATAGTGAACCAGGTAATTTGATTATGTACTCATATATAGGTATACATATGATTGTTCAAATGTGACTAGGATATTCATCATCGCTGATTAATGAGAAAACCACATTGGAGTGAGCAGTCAATATATTATATTGATTAAAGTTCAGCAGAGATATAAATACATATAGTTTTCACTGCTGCCATTATTTCTAGAGTACATAAGTGAGCTCACGCCATGCAGCTTTTTTTTAGCATGAAATATGCAGCAGTGAATTTCTGTCCACTGCCGCACTTCGACCAAAAACTATTGCGTGAAAATCGTGCAGGGTGAGGTTTAATGTTTGGGCTTTCCGCTATAAAAAGCTTGCGCAAAAGAATATATCGTTTTATATATTAAAACATATCATATGTGTTTCGAGAGGGGAGCCTGTAATATTTTCGCAGTAAAAACTGTCAGCGGCAACGCCGGTTGCTATATTCATAAAAAATATATGCAAGAGACAACTGATTTTTTTCGGTTTTATAGTTTAGAGAAACCATATTTCTGGTGTAACTGAAAGTTTAATTTTAAAAATTGAAAAATAATATAGAATGGTAAAAAGTTTTTATTAGGGAATATTTATAATCATACATAATACTCTTTTTGTTTAAATCATTTCGAGAAGCAATATAATTTTCAGCAATATACATATTCGACTCAGAAAAACTTATACGTAGTTTTTTAAAAAGAATGAAAGATATCTGTTATAATCGCTGCATGTGAGTTAAGTGATAAAGGGAATATAAATTTTAATACTTTTTTGTAACAAGTTTGTACTCACGCATCGTTTTCATGAGTTTACTACAGAGTGTCCTGCAACAAGAACAGCATCGTTATTGACAAGATTATACATTTGGAAAAGTGGAAGTACATTTTTAAAGAAATTTTTGTTTTGTTTCATGTAAGAAATTTATGGTATGTTAAGAGAAGTTATTCAAGGCCAAAAAGAGCTCAGCGAAAGGCTTGATAGAATTGAACAAAATGTAAGCAATATATTTACGTTACATATTTTAACATAATCGTTTTTGGTTGTATGTACATTTAAGCAAACGAGTATACTAGAGAATCAAAATATTCTAAACAATGAGCAGGCCGCCATCGTCTCTAATCACCTGCAAATCGCAGCTAAAATTAAAAGAATGGAAACCAATGTGAGTATGAAAAATGTTTAACTTCTTAATTAATAATCAAATTTTACCAGATCGTTTCGAAACGGGAGAGGATAGCGCAAATGAAAACGTTAACGGAATGTAAACTTTCCATTAGGAGGGTGGAGCAATTAATTTGCAAAACGGGTAGCGAGTCGTATGATAAACAAATTGATGAAATCGCCAAAATGCTTCCCCTCCAAAGCCTTGCAGATGTAGCCGAATTAGAGGAAAAGTTAGGAAAGCCTGATTTTACAGAAGCAATTGTAATAACTGCAGTTTTCAATAATATTTTTTTTTTATTCCATTAATATGTATTTATATACCATCATAGATCGCGTATTTAAATAAAATGAAAGGAATATCAGAGGATGTCGGCAGTGTAATCCGCTCCATCTTTACGGATGACTTACTGGAAAAATACAATTGGGATGGAAGGTGGGAAAAACAAGCGCTAGGCAAGCTCATCTTGTTTAATAAGATATTGCGAGGTATTCACATAATTAGTATAATATTCACACATGTATTATGTATATATGTACACATGTTTTTTAGATGTTTTCCAGCAAGGAGGTGCTTATGAATATGAAAGAAGGGTGAAGAAGGCTGTGGAACGGAGTCACCACAGATCAAAGCAGAAAAAATTTTTAAGAAAATGAAATATGCACATGCTTAATTATGGTTCCGTAGTTTCGTATATACATATAGGCGTTATATTTTATGTACATACATAGATATGTATGTGTGTATATAGTATGGTATAAAATATTTTATTTTCTCAAACATCTTGTCATTAGCATTTTTAACAAAATTCTTAGTTTAATATATGTATATGAAACACGATTTCCTAAATTATTGTGTAATTTGGAGATTAGAAGGTTTTTTTCTTTCAAATCGAATTAAATAATGACCTTCAGCCTGGTGTTGCAATTCAGTCACTCTTGAGACTGCATTTGAAATAGTAAATAAATTCTTCAAATGAAAGTAAAAAAAGTTGCCTACGAGGCTTTTACTCATATAATGAACTATTACATTATTATTATTATTACATTTACACTGGTTTCACCAGATACAAATATAAACATTTAAACGAGGTTAGTTTAAATTTCTTAGAGAATTTTATTAATATTCTAAACATAAACAATCGTATGTCGTGTAAGATTAAAGTCTTTTTTTTTTGGTTTTACGATATGTTTATTTGATTGAAAGTTATTTTTATTAATAGTTAGATATACATCAACTATATTTATTGTATAGGCAACTAATTTTCATTAGACTATTCGGTCACTTAATCCAATAAAATTATTATCAATCAGTTTTTCTTCTTTTTCGATATTGAAGATCTTGAGACAGATTTTCTTTTATTTTTGTATTCAACCTCGAGTTTAGGAACAATCTCGGTATCATTAGCGTCACTGAACGTAATGCTTTGGGAAGCTGACTGTGAAGTATTGTCATCATCCACCTTTCCTTTAATTTCGCCTCGAGTTTTATGCCTGTCCATGTGGGCATTAAAATCCCTTTTATTAAATAGTTTCGACCCACATACTTCGCAAGTATATTTAAAACGATCTACGTCATGGATAATCATATGGTTATTTAAGTTGCGTTTGTTTGCTAAGATTTTAAAACATATTGGGCACATGCATTCTGGCCATTCACTACGGGAATGAATTTCTTTCAAATGTTCTGTTCTTTGATCTGCAGTTTGAAATGCCTCGTAACAAATAGGACATCCGAAGTTTTCCTCCGCATCGTGAGCTGCCATATGAGTATTTAACTGGTCTTTCTTTGCTAAAATTTGATAACATATCAAACACATGCTTTCCGGCCACTCATTGCGAGGATGTGTTTCTTTTAAATGTAATGTTCTTTGATGCTGAGTTTTTAAGACGTCGGGACAGATGGGACATTTAAATGTTCCATCTGCAAAATGCTTTCGACGGAAATGTTTATAGAGCACTCCCATAGAATTGCAACGTATATAGCACAAATTACATATAAATGATTTATACTGCATGTGGGTTAGTTTGTGTGTCTGTTGAGTGCGTCTGCTGGTATTTGCGGATTTGTGACATGTTGGACATTTAATAGACCCATCGGTTTTCCTAATATATAAATTTGATTCATCAAAGCAAGTATGCTGTGTCCTAATGTGATTGTACCAGTTCTGCTGAGATGTCATGCCTTCATTACATTCTGGGCAAGCATAACTAATAAATTCTGCATATTCATTAAGAACATACGATTTAAAAGACGATTCTCCTAAATGAGGTAATTCTCTTACATTGCTTATTTCATCTTCTTTATTATTAGTATTTTTTTCAACCGACTGTTTGTTTAAAGATTTGTTTGAATTATGATAGTGCGAAAAGTGCTCAGAAAAATGACCTAACGTTGAATAAGATCGCAAGCACAGTTTGCATTTAAAACTTTTTTCATCAAAATGTTGATGTAAATGCAAAAAGTAGGCCTTTTTTTCATTATACACATATTGCTTATGACAAATTCTACAAGTCATTGCATTGTTAGAATCTCTAATGAAAAAATTCTCAAAGTAATCGTGCTCATCTTCGTAATGTTTAAAAACATTTTTTGAGTCAAGGATTTTTTGGTAGTTGCAAAATGAACATTGCATCTCTAAAATGGATCGCATGTCGTTACCGGGATCATCAATTGTTTTAGCCGACACATCTTCATCTTTACAGCGCTTTATATCATGATTAATTGCCATTACAAATGTGTTTAAAGTTTTGGAACAGTGCAAGCACTTATAGGGCTTGAATGGTAAATGTTTAAACCGATGTGCATGTAATTGCTCTGGCGAGTTTTCGACTACGGTGTGGCAAGTTATACATCTTAATTTACTACTATCATTACTAATTACCTTCATTTCCAATCCTTCAAGTGTATCAATACTGTGATCTGTTCTCAAGTGATGCTGCCATTTAAGCATTTTACAAAACTCTTTGTTGCAGAACGGACACACATGTGCAATATGCTTTTCAAATTCCTGCAAATTTTGTATTCTGCTTTCTAATTTTCTTGAAGCTTTATGAATCTCCAAAGAATGTTTTTTATAATAACGGAGCATGTTACCGCACACGTGATTTACAGGAGATGTTTTGAAATAAAACTTTTTTAAACAATACTTACACGACCAACGAAAATTTTTATCGTGCTTTAAAAAGTGGCTTAATAATTTACAAGTGTCATTTTGAAAGAATAGTCGATTACACTCCTTGCAGGCAAAATATTCTTTATCCTCGAAAACTTTTCGATAATTAAGAGCAATCCATGAATTTAACTCGTGCTCTTCCATTAAATGTTTCCAAAAGGCTTCTTCTTCACTAAAAACTAAATGCTTGCATAAATGACAGTTGTATCTAAATTTCGTTTTGTATTCATGAGGGTGTTTGTCTGCTATATGGTAACATAATTGTATGTGTTTTACACAAGTATAAGAGCAAAGTGGACAATTCATACTTTCCAAGGAATCTGAATTTTGAAACTCTTCAGCAACTTCCTTGTGCTTTTTCAAAATATGCTTTTGCACAGAAAAGAGTTTAGAACTAAAATTACATATCTTGCATAGAATACCCAATTTAGTAGACTTTTTGAGATGTTTTAATGTGTGTACGTATCGCGAAAATTTGGCAAAAACTTCTTGGTTGCATTTTTTACATACACCATAGTTGTTGCTGTTAAAGAAGTAATTAGATTCGGCGTCCTCAATCGACTCCTTGTGATTAATTCGTACATGCCTCCGCCAATCATTGTAATTTGTCTTCTCATTGCATACTTCGCACTCACGGCTAATGTAATTGCTCGTGATCCATCTGTTTAATCCAAGCTTATACTGGCCCTTAGATTCTGATGATTCCTCTTTACTCACAGATTCCGTTTCTTGCTTATTCAAGTAATCCTCTTCACCATCGTCTGAATCATTTTCTGTAGTAGTATTGTCACTACCAGCGTAATCATCATCATCGTTACAACCATCATACTCATCACTTTCATCATCCAGATATTCTATTACAAAATGGCTATAGCTGTTCTCATCTTTCACAATAGTGTCAGCGAAAGTGTTCTGATTACACTCTTGCACGAATCCTTGATAATATTCATTTTCTTCATTTTCAAACTTAATAGGTAGCCATTCGCTTTCTATTATTAGTTCATTTTCCTTCTTTATATCCTTTTCATTATCAGAGAGCCCCGGCTCTACTTTAATATCCATGGCTTTCTACTTCGTAATGTAAGAAATCATTTCCAAAAACAATGATATGTATACCGAAAACAGTTTGTCCTCGGCAGATTAAACAAGTATTCCTTTGTATAGCAATTTCCAATACACAAATACGTATGTATTCATTTCGTAAAAGTGCGACATCTTTATGTGAAAACTAAGCTAGATAAGACTGGTACGCGCCGTAGCACAGCTGTTCACTATTGGTATAGAAAGTTTGTGTCAAAAGTTTTTCAACTGTTTCGCGCCAAGATTCATAAAAAAGAGGGATATTTAGTTTTCACAGAACCTTTGCAGAGTGAATATGTGCGCGACTTAATATCGAATAGAAAATGCTAATCGTTCATAGAAAGTTAAACAAAGTAAACGCTTCATTGATTAATAGCTGGAATATCCGTCGGAAACTCGCCTTATATTGAATCAACGTTGCGCCAACTACTTCACAGCCAGTGCTGTTTGAGACTTGGACTACTTTTCGATGGCAGTAAGTATTTTAACATTGTGATTTCCAACTAGGTTATAAGTTATCCTACTATGCATTACTTTGCAATTTATTTGAAGTAAGCTTAATAAACGTGGACCTCTTTGTAATTAGCTGTAAGCTAACTCCTTTTTCATTGGCTATCAGCAGGTGCGTTATTAATTACCTCAGAACTTGTTAGATTTAAGTTAACTAAAAACTAAATATTTTAAGCTAAGAGTTGTCAATTTTTTTTTTAGCAATAAAATAATTTATTAATTTCTAAGAAGGCCTATATACACATGCATACATATGTATAAATGTGTGAATTTAATGTTTTGTTAATACACTCACTCAATTTTGAAATATGTACATACATACTATTAGTATATTTCCAATTTTTTTGACAAATGTGTACATATGTATACACTTTCTTGATGCAAATTTTACATAAATATATAATTTTGTACATAATTTTAAATTAGTCCATAAAAGTTAGTTGATTTTTTTTCTATTTCCGACAGGTATTTCAAGTACGCCTGATAATAAATACATACATATATTTTTGTATCAGAAGTAAATGCTATTTTTTCCAGAAATCCACTATGTCATATAAATCATTTAATTCAGCGCTTTAAAATACAAACCTGTTTTTTAACTTTTTTTAATCTTTTAACTGTTTTTAATCTCTTTAGCAAGTGCCGACTTTGTACAAGATTTCCGTTTGTTTAAATATTTAGGATCATGTTCATATTTTGTGAGCAGTTATTTTGATCATTTCCATCAGTGCCATTTGTATTACCTTAAATCTAATATTTTGGAACCGCAAACATCACTAGTGTATCTAAAACGGTCAGCATTGTGGATATCTGCTTATTTAATCAGCATTTGTTTGTTATAGCATATTAAACACATGCTACGCGGCCATTCTTCACGACGATGTTTTTTTTTAATATTTTCAGGTCTTTGATACTCAGTTTGCAGTTTTGTCAAATCTATCCTGTGCAAAATGTTTTCGCCGAAAATGTCCATAAAGTAAACCCAAAGAGTTACAACATGCGCAACATAAATTACACATAAATGATCTGTACGGCATGGGGGTCAGTTTGTTTTTGTTGTAAGGTCTTAGTATCTACAGTGATGTCACACATGATGGGGATTTCAGGGACCCATTTGATTTCCTAGTATACAAATTGGGTTCATCAAAAAAATCATGCAGTGTCCTAATATATGTGTGCCAATTCTCGTGTGTTGTCATTCCTTCATTACATTCTGGACAAGCATAACTTATAAATTTTGCGAATTCATAGAGAACATATGATTTAACAGAATACTTTGCTAACTGAGGAAAACTTGTTACTTTAGTTATTTCATCACCTTTGGATGAAGCTTCATTAGTATTATTATTCTTTGATCTTTCATGTAAAGGTTTGGCATTATGAACTTCCATCAAATGCTCCCATTGTTAACAAGCACTTTATGCGATATATTCTTATTGTTTTCCTCAGTAAATTCTCGGTAGTATTGATTTTCCTCATCATCAAACTTCTCTTCTGCCCAATCAATATCTATTAGCACTTCTTTTTCCTCTTTTATCATCAAATTCCTGCTGCAGAAAGTATAAGGTTCCGAATAATTTTTAACATCCATTGTACTAACTATTTTCGGATATACATACATATGTTGTATATTTTATGTTATTGTTGCTTCTTGGCGAAATCAAAGTCTCTATGTATGTATATCTTCCAAAGAAAAATGTTATGAAACTTTGATATGTAGTATGAAGATCTGTATTGGTTTGTACCATCGGGTCATCTCTTTGTTACAACTAAGTATAAAATAAGCCATTAATTTTGTTTGTGAAATTTTGTGTGAAAACATCATTTTGTCAAAGATAACCAACTACGAGTGTCCGCCAATGAATAGATAAAGATTTTTTTCGATGCAGTGCTAAAAATTAAACAAAATATATAATTGTTGCAAATAATGTAAACAATGAGGAAAGTCATTTTTTTACAAAGGTGAAATTGAATTGCAGTTAGTTGGTGTTTGTCTGTGAATGTACGAATGCTTCCTACTTTTCGTATTAAATACACAAACATCAATGTTTACGTAAGACCAAATGGAAATTATAAATCTGTGTTTCAAATGTTTCCAGCAGGAAATGTATCATTTGTAGAAGGTAACTTCAACGCCAAATGAACTGCTAAATAAGAGATAATTTTGTCGTTAGTGATATCTTCACTAGTGTGAAGAACGCCGATGTAGAGTATATCGGCGTAGACAACTGTCGGCATCGTGCTTTTATTCACATATGTTCATAAGAATTATATTTATATATTAGATAATTGCAGAAGTGAATGTTTTGTTTACTACAGACTAAAATAGGGCTAAATTCTGTGTTGTTTACTACTTTAATACGTTGAAGTTATTTAGTTAACAGCCGACTGACTTACAAAAATAACAACTATGTTGGAGCTAATAAAAACTGGTGAGAAGAAATTTCATTTCATTTGTATTGTTTTGATGTATATATATAACCTCGTGCAGGTATTTTTCATCATATCAAATATTCCCCATTACTGCAATTTCAACGACACAGAGGTAAAATTAATATACAACGTCCAAGGCAACCCCATTACGAACGTGCACGTGTTATAGCGGTTACAACACCATACTATCCTCAACCTTTGAAAAATATTTCATGCTTCGAAAAACGCAGTGGTAAAGTTATTCACAACCCATATAATGATATTATTGCTCGGGAAGTGAGAAATTGGTTGGACCATTCAAAGATGGTGGCTATATTTCATTTGAATTCTATTAAATCAGATGATTTTTTCGATGTGCGAGTTAAATTACATAAGCAAAATATGCAATTAAAAATGTATGGAGCCAAAATTATTCGAAAAGCAGTTGAGGGCTCGAGATATGAAGCCATCCTACCGCTATTTCAATCACAACAGTGTATAGTATTTTCTCCAGAGCAAAAAGTTTCACAGCTATTAAAACTTACTCGAAAGGTACCGCAAATGCTCTTAATGGCTGGTATTCTGGACAATACTTTACTAAGTCGCAATGAAATTATGAACTACGCTCAACTGCCTAACATACAATCAGCCCAAGCGGAATTGGTTCATACGCTCAACAGCGCGGCAAGTAATTTAGTTCAAAATATTGAAACACATCAAAAGAACTTAGTCAACATGTTGGATGTATATGTCAAAGAGGAATCGACGGAGAATGAAAAGAAGTAAAAAAGTGAAATTATATGTATGTTGTGCTGAAAACTGTAAACAACTCTAAATATGAATACTAAAATAACATTTTTAATTAAATATTGCTTTGATATTTCTCTCTGTTAACAATATTGCTAGCTATGGTATATATGTATGTACATATAAGTGGGTACATGTATATACATATAAATATATATATATACATATATATATATATATATATATATATATATATATATATTCTTTTGTGAGTTTTCATTTAAATTCTCAAATGGTTTATAAAAGTATTTTGATAAGATGGGCGTTTTGAACCTTTTCAAACTGTGGTTATAGTCTACGGATGATTTGGTAAAAGCGTCAATGAAATGAATATAAAGATTGCTTAACCTCCGAACAAAGAAATTTCGTATTATAAAAGTACAAATAGTAAATTTATTATATATATATATATATATATATATATATATATGTATTATATATATATATATATATATATATATATATATATATGTATTTATATATATATATATATGTATTTATATATATATATATATATATATATATATATGTATTATATATATATATATATATATATATATATATGTATTTATATATATATATATATATGTATTTATATATATATATATATATATATATATATATGTATTTATATATATATATATATATATATATATATATGTATTTATATATATATATATATATATATATATATATATGTATATATATATATATATGTATATATATATATATATATATATATATATATATATATACATATATATATATATATATATATATATATATATATATAACTCAAGAAATAAATATAAACAAATATGCAACCTGCAAATTTTTTCCTTGCTTGTAACACGTCGCATACATTAATTTAAATAAGTTAATATATGAAATAATTAAATGAATTCCATATAATAATGCAATGCTGATGATACATGTAATATTGTAGTAAACTGCGCCTGCAGAAAAGCCAAAACAGATTCGGTCGTTAAATATTTATTTTAAACTTGTAATTAAATAATAAAAATTTATGTTTTAAACACATCAAAATGAAAAGATCCTTAATCAAAATTATTTAAATATATGATGGTACGGAAAGAAAAGAGTTTGCAAGTATGTAATCGTTTATCCATAAAGGAACAATATGTAGGAATATATGCAAACTCTTCATCAGTCCGTACCATAAATGTTAAATGAATCTAAGATATTCATTATTGCAATCTCCCACTTTATTTTTATATATACTTTTAGATATTACAGAAAAGCTTTCATTGATCTGTTTTAAAGATACAAGTAGCAGACGGGCAATTATTTATTTGACCATGTCAAAGGTAAGCAATTTATGTTACTTATAAAAAGTCGCTACATATTTTACACCTTCGTTAAAGATTTCCAAAATAATGTATTGGTGAAATAGTGAATTTAGTAAGAATTATTTCCTCACTCATTACGCAACTTAATTTTAATTTTTAAAGAAAGCTCGATAGAATGATTATCATAATATGGATTTGAAAGCTTTCACGATTGTGCCGATGCTCTGCGAAATAACTTTGCTTTATATTTGTCGCAGATCGATGTACATTGTGATCTGCAGAAAATTTTCAGTCTTATTACAGTTATCGTTGCGGTGAAAAAATTATGAATATGAATACGTTTACCATTATAAGCGCCCTTGGTATATTATAATGTATTCTTTGAATCAAAAGTAATATGCCTTTGTATATGTACATATTCACTTTAAGGAGCTATTGAGCATGAAAAATAGTAAATCAATTGCAATTAATTATTAGTAATAAAAATACCCATTCATACATACATATATGTAAATTTCAAATAACTGTCAGTCTGCCGTCAGCCGTATTAGTGTGCGCCGTAAGCGAACTTTCTACTAGCTGGCGCAGTCAAATTTCATCGGCGCAGCTTCAGCTTCAATTGCTATTTCCTTTTCCTATCATTCTAGTATATAAACATTTTTCTGGTGCGCGTACGTCTTTTGTAAAATCACTTAAAAGAGAAATTAAATTTGCCAATAGAAGGGCTAGAGAATAATATATTCAATTAAAAAATTGTATTGAAATCATATATTGATAGTAAATTAAAACATCTGTGGAAATTAGGAAGTTTTCTTGCAGTTTAGAAAAGTGTTAAAATATGTTTACATCAAGCAAAGCTATTGGCCATTAATTTCTTTTTAGTTTTAAGTACAAGTGCATTAAATGAAGTTTGTATGTGTGTTTATACAACACATCCTTACTCAGCATGTAAGAGGAAATCAAATAATGCTAAAAACGAAGGAAACGTAAGTTGTAGGTGTTGTTTCCTATATATCATAGTACATATAAACGTATGTATATGTGAATACGTACATTGTTAATCAATCTGTAAGAAAAAATAAATAAGAAGGACTGAGCCCGCCCACAAAAACTTGCTAGATACGCTGATGAATTACTGCCTACAAATATGTAGATATTCAGAATATAAATTTATTTTCAGTTTTCTTTTTTTATTCATAAGTAAATCTTTGTTGAAGTTTTTCTAATATTTAAGAAGTTTTCAAGTAAATTTATACATACTATACATAGTAAGTACGTACATATCTATGGTTTCTCCCGCACTCTAATTGAAATCTCGTGCTGGAATGCTTTCGTGTTATAGAATCGTGTCTACATAATAACACACACTTATGTGCTTGTATCCTTTAAATATAAATGCCTTAATTTTGTCGATCAAGTCACGAACTGATTGCATTCATGGGCCAGGAAACAGAATTTCTATTATTAGTAGTAGAATCTAACATTTTTTGGCGACAGTTGAAGGCTAGATTGGCCAAAGCTTCTGCGGCATCCAATTCGTCTTTATGATGTATAACATCAAAAATGTGTTGATGGTGGCTATGGGAATCGCAATCACTGCCCTGAGAACTGTCCCTTTGTACTACAGGTGCATTGGAATATAATAATGGCAACATTGCTACAGTGGTGTTACTTGACGTTTGCAGATTAACAGTGCTTGGATTTGGAAGAAATGTTTTAGCAATAATGGTTTTCTTCTCAAGTTTATTTCTGCAAGTAAAATAAGCACAGAATTAATACATAAAGTATCATAATATTCATTCTAAGGTTACCTTCTTCCATTCCATTCTATGTAATAGTTGTTTTTATTGGGTGTAAATTTAGCAGCACTTTCCAGCCATTTGGAAAGTTCTGCTCCAGATTTAATAATTGTTGTGTTGTTGACATTCATATATGATGTTTGCTCTGTACCGAGATCGTGCTCCGTACGGTCAACCGACTGTAAATTATGACTGTTACTATTCCTTCGCTTGACATCGTTAGTGTCTCTTAGATATTTCTCCATAATTTTTTGTTTGTATTTTGTTTTTGTTAAGCCATCATTACCACTGCTACAACTCGTTATATGACATGCTGCGGATGTTGCCAAAACATCAACTTCTCGTCCTATAAATAGTTCAATTGGAGCTTTGCTCATTGCCAGAGCATCAGTGTAATAATTAGCTTTGTGATTCGTATCATTTTGATAAGCGTCTCTGCTGACACTGACACAACTTCCATTTCGTTCCAAATCGATAGAATCATTTGAACCTTCTACGTCACATAAGGAGGAATCTGCGTCCTCTTCATCATTGCACTCGCCAACTTTTGTGGCATGTCCATTTCTTAATTTATTTCGTCTTTGCTGTTGCTCTTCTTCCCAAATACTATCCTCCGATGATATACTAAATTGTTCAACATTTCCCTTTGCATTGTGATTGTAGTATTTGATTAAATGACCCCAAGACTTTTTAGATTTCTCTATTTCCGAATTTTTAAGCTTACGCCGCCAGTTGGCAAACCAATTGCATATTTGAGTATAAGTTAGCCCGGTCTCAACTGCCAAACGTTTTTTTTCTTCTCGACTAGGATAAGGATTCTCACGCCTACGAACCAACCATTCCTTGAGCATACGCTTGATTTCTGGTGTAAACAAGCGTTTAGTCGGACGTGGATAATGTAAATCATCTTCCGGTGGCCATGCGCGTCTAAAAGTAGCAATTATTCAGAAATTAAATTTATACAGCTAAAACAATTAAAAGCTAAGCCGTACATAAAATTGTTTCAAAAGCAAAATTATTTATTGCACTTTAAATTGTTCAACGAGGTGTTAGTAAAATGTGAGCAAGAATTGTTGAGTGAAGAATATAATTTATCTTACAACGAATACCTATCAAATGCAAAGAACTAAAAAAAATCGCAGAAGTCTAATTAATGTCCAGCTAAAAACTTATGTATGTGTATATAACATGATAAGTTCTAGTAATTGGTTTTGCTACACTTGCTATCCAATAGGATGGGGGAAAAGGACTACAATTCAATCTACAAAATATTTACTTCTATTTAAGACAAAAACAAGTTTTAAAAATTGTTTTTGTTTTAAATATTATTTAATCGAATGAACGATAGTTTCAATATTTCTAGTTTTAGATAGTATAAAATTTTTTTCCGTATAGTAACTTCATTTTGCTTATGTTAATAGGCTCATTCCCTAATAGAGCTTTCAAAGAAGATATATTAATTCAATAGCCCACAAATTAAATTTTTTGTTGATATTGTCTTTGTCTACAGCTTTTTCTTTCCTAAATATGAATACTAATTTGAAATATGAACAAAAAATGTTTATGCTAAATTTTTAGTAAAGCATCAAATCTTATATTTTAATTGTGGAAATCAAGGCCCATAGTGAATTTTATAAACAAAACTAAAATATGTTTTTGAAAGGCAAAGCAAACATATTTATAAGGCCTTGTTCGCAAAAAATACTTTATGATCATAAGCTGGTCTTATAAGCGTAAAATAATTTGAATACGACCAATAATATTTAAAATGAGTTTGAAACGTTTTTTCATAAAAATTTTTCTTAAAATAGATTTCAAGTCAATCATTTGAATATGGGAGTATAAATTCTTCGTGTTCCATATAAATTTAAATTATGCGACGTGATTTACACAATTAAGACTTATAATTCTTGATGAAAAACACTTCTGATATCACCGGCTATTGATCAAAAGGACTGAGTAATGCCCAAGTACAAAATTAATTCTACCAACTTCCCTGTTTTAGAGTGAAATTAAATTAATAACAAACATTTGTTTTTGAACGATTTGTCATTAATTAAATACAATATTAAAACTACTTTAACACGTCAGAACATTATAAAATATATTTTAAAAATACATAAACAAACAAATTTCCTTCACACGTCTTACACAACAATATGAACTGCCGGCAACGTAAAAAATAACAAATTCGAATTAATCTTATAAAATTTTGTATATTTTCATTATTAGTACCATATTATATTGAACACAAGTGAACTTTATTTTACATGCGGTATTCTGTTAAAAAACGTTAGAAACGTTATTATGCAATAAAAACGAAAAAAATTAAAAACACACACATCACCAACCAACCTACTGTGACGGCGATTGCGCTGAGGTCGATTAGATTTTTCCATACTAAATCTTAAAAGAATTATATCATAAAATACAATATAATCCACAGTTTGATGTCAAAATTGCTTCTGGTTCGCAATGGGTTACAATACTTCAGTGCTGTTCATCTAAATGGGCCTGAACACGCGGGCATAATCATGCTGGCATAAAATGGCAGTGAGGAGAATGGATTTTTTTGTTGGCATAATTCTTTAACCAGCTACAACTTTGTACAAAAATCACTAATAAGGACAAAGCGATGATATATATATGTATATATATATATATATATATATATATATATATATATAGTATATATATATATATATATATATATATATATATATATATATATTATGCACTAAATTATGTTATCAACAGATGGAAATTTGTGGAGAGAAATAACAAAATTGCAGCTCTGTTCCTGGACTTTAAAAGAGCATTCGAAACAATCGATCGAGAAATTTTATTGAAGAAATTATACATGTATGGTATACAGGACACTGAATTGAAATGGTTTCAATCATACCTTAGTAATAGAAGACAGAAGACAAAGGTTAATAATGAAAAATCAAGAGAAATTGAAAACGATTTTGGTGTACCTCAAGGCTCAATTCTGGGGGCGCTATTATTTATCATATATATAAACGATATGGAAAAAAATTTGGAAAAATGTGAAATAATACTATATGCTGATGATACTCTAGTTTTCTCAGAAGCATCAACAGATGAAATATGTTATGAAAATTTAGAAGCGGATATGAACAGAATTAACAATTGGTTAAAAATGAATAAATTAAAATTAAACGAAAATAAAACAAAGATATTGGAAATCAATATGAACAATGACATAACTTTCAAAGTAAATGACGTAATAATAGAAAAAGTAAATAGTATTAAATATCTGGGGTTTCAAATTGATAATGAATTAAATTTTAAGGAACATTTAGAATATATATGTAAAAAAATTGGAAAAAAAATTGGATTTTACAAACGAATTAGAAACAAAATATCAACTATAACATCGATAAATATATACAACACGATTATCAAACCACATTTTGAATATGGATCGACAATACTATATACATGCTGCACAGATTCTCAAATAGAAAGACTTCAAAAACTTCAAAACAAAGCAATGCGAATTATTTTAAAATGCAACCGTTTCACACCAATTAACTATATGCTGGAGACTCTAAATTGGATGAATATACATCAAAGACTGGAACTCACAACACTGAGCTTTATAAAGAAAATGGAGATGGATGACGCACCAGATTATTTAACAGAACAACTACGATATGTTGGCGATATTCAACCGTACAACTTAAGAAACAACTATACTTTTAGACTACAACGTGCAGATACAAACGCAATTCAACGCTCACTTTTTTACAAAGGTCTTAAAAGATATAACATGATGCATCACAGTATTAAAAATGAAACAAATATTAATATATTCCGAAAAAGAGCTGTAGATTTTATAAGAAATGTAAATGTAAATTGAAATTTATGTCCGAGAATGTATAATATTGAAAATATTTTTTTCTTAAATGTATTGTAAAAGTATTACGAATACTACTAATAAATAAATAATAATAATAATAATAATAATATAGTATATATATATATATATATATATATATATATATATATATACTATATTTATATATACTATGCTTATATATATATATATATATATATATATATATATATATATAAACACTGCGCCAGAGCAAAAGTTGTGCGATTTCTAAACTGCCCGTGTGTTCAGGGCAATTGATAATGTGGAGTTATACCTGGTTTAAAAGATCGTGTCGTCCAAACCCCATTCCCCACCGTGTAATAAGCTACAATTTTATGCCACCATAATTATGGCCGTTTAAACATGCTTTCTATATATATATATATATATATATATATATATATATATATGTATATATACATATATATATATATATATATATATATATATATGTATATGTACCTATATACATCTATATATATATATATATATATATATATATATATATATATAAATATATATATATATATATATATATATATATATATATATATATATATAATATATATATATATATATATATATGTATAAATATATATATATATATATATATATATATATATATGTATATATATATATATATATATATATATATATATATATAGCGATAACAATACCTTTAATTTTTTTATGAAATGACGTTAACAGTTGACAGAAAATCTTAACGGCTATTTAGAGCCGTATTATTAAAAAGTCAGGTTTTGAAACTATTATAGATAGGACATGCCTAATATCCATAATGATTCTGAGCTACATCTGGAAAAATTGGCGTATCGGTACTACCAATGTTTTTTCCCGCCTATTCTAATTGTTGACCTTAAATGCAAATGTTTTCTCTGAAATAAGAGTAATTTTTTTAGAAGAAAAATCACACAATAGAACCGGGTAAAAGATTTTTGACGCAGAACAATGTGTTACATATTTTGCCAAAAGACCGAATATTTATTAAAGAAAACGGTATGAAAGTTATTTTTCCGTTTGAAAACATGTTGCTTTCTTAGAAATGTTAATCAAGAGACAAATTGCCGCTCTGAATAACGATCGTATTGAAATTTTGCATTAGAAATCATATTTTATATTATGTTTTATATATCTCATGAAACAGCATTTAATTAAATTTCGCGTAGGTGGTTTGATTTTTTATTCTATTTTCAAAATATTTGGACTTTTTCGATTTGAACGGAGACAGGTATGAAATGAGTGTGACAAAGAGAGAGAGAGAGAGAGAGAGAGATAGATAGAGAGAGAGAGCAGTGCGATTAAAATATATACCATTTTTCATGTTTTGGCTGTAAACAAACAATTTCAGTCTAAAAAACATGATATTTTTCTAAAAATAATGGCAGAGAATCTGTGCGAGAGAAAAGAAAACGGTAAAACCACCTTACGGCACTCTAAATAGTTTCGTGTTTTTTGGTTGAATTTTCAACTATACATCCTCGTCTTTGTGTTCACATGTATGTATGTATAAATGTGCTAAAGTTTAATTTTTTATTTAAATTTTCTTTAATTTAATTGTTTCTGTGTTCGATAAATTAAAATTTCTTATGTCCTTCTAAACCACTAAAATTTTAGTTTTTTTCTCTCTATTTTATTTAATAATTGTGGACTTTTTGTAATTATTGCACTTTTTTCAATTTGCATATACATACATACTACATACAGTAGGTATATATGTACATACATAGTTTTTGACAATTCGCTTAACAATTTTAATTCCACAAAAAGTTGAAGGTGAAATATTTTCTTTGTATTTGCTTTATTTTTTATATATAAATGGCATTGATCAGTCACTTTTGATAATCATGTTTTTTTCCTGATCTTATATAACAAGAGTTTTGATCGTTAACGCTCTTAACACACCTTTTTGTCTCAAATATATGCAAGTTTTTTAAATAAAATTATGTTGAAAAAGTTTCCTTTTAAAAACTTGTTTTTTACTGTTTTACACTTTGAATACCATGAGTTTTGAATTAAAATACATATATATTTGATTTAACAACCGTCTCCTTTGAATAGCACAATCAAACTATTTGCCACCAGGTTTTCATTTGAAAGATTCTTATCTTTAAGACAAAAACAAAATATCTATCAAATACAAAAAAAAAACGTACAATACATTTTTTCTTTTTCATTTTCTCACCAAAACTTTTCATATAAATAAGTATTTTTATTATATGTTATAAGTGTGTTTGTATGTATGTTGGATTCTCGTTAAACAATTTAAATATATTTAAAGGCGGGTGATTTTAGTTCGTATCTGCTGCATTATTTATATAAAAATGCCATTTTTTATTAACAAATCTCAACGAATTTCGAAATGTTCTACAGATTGTTTACTTGACCAAAGAGTGTAGTCAAGCCTTTCAAGTCGCTCAAAGCAATAGAATCTCTAAAATAAAATTAAAAAAAATAAAAAACTATGGGCGTGTAGAACTGCCAACTTTCCTAGCCGAAAAATGAAAGTGCAAATATCAAGCTTAGTCGTCTTGTAATCGGTGAAAATTTTTGGTTTATATATTTCTAAATATTATCTCCAATTTTTAAAGAAGAGCGCTTCTGAATTCAGTAGCATATATCATTGGACATATCTAAATTTTTTTTTATAGATGTCTTAAGATTTGTCCTATTAAAGAGTGTTTGACTAGTGAAGCTGAAGAAGCGTGTTCTGAATATAGTATGGTGTAGCTCCTTTGATTGCCACTTTAGCCTGGTGACTTTTATATATTTTATTTTTGCTTAAATCTTTTTTGTGTCAAATAATTAAAGAAATAAACGACAACAAAATTTAAAGAAGAATGTCGTAATATGTACACACATACATACACACAGATGTATGCATATATGTTGCCTGCCAACCCACGTATTTAAATTTAAAATAGAATATATACGTACGCGTAGTTAGACCTCACTTCGAAGGGTGGAACTCTCTTGGGAAAACCCTACTTGTTGCATTTTTATTTAAAAATATTTTCAAAGTAGTTTAAGACTTTCTTTAAAATCTGTTCACAATGTAAGAAACAGTGTAAGCGTTGTATGAAAACTGGTCACTTTGAATACATTCCAAAAATGTGGATTTAAGTCCGGCAGTTCTTATGGGTTTCTTGACATGTCACAAGTACATGCTAATTCTAATATTGCAGATATATATATGTATGTATGTCTTATATGGAGTATAATTGGGTAGTATAACTGGTGATAAAATGGACTTTCGCTATCGATATTTCCTTCAGAGTATGTACTTCTGTATGTTTTTGAATAAATATTAAGTTAATATTTATAATAACACTGTTCAACAAGAAAAAAATTACGATGTTCCGACAATTGATTGTGGTAGAGGAGACAAAAAAAATATACGTGTATCGGCGTTTTGACAGATCTTATCGGAATTTTATTTTAGAGGCGGTTAAAATTTTCCATCTCTGGCCAATTCTTGCAGCATATCGGTATATAAAACTATGTTTTGCTTACATCTGAGGTGCATGGTATGTTCAGGTGTTTTCGTAGAACGTACGTGAGCACGCTCAAAACAAATTAAGTTTCGTGATCGTGAGCTTAACTGTACTCACGCGCACATCATAGGAAATTATTGTTATGAGCATAAGCAATATTTTTTTCTAATAACTTTTTTAGTTTGAGTTGTGGCTATTTACGATTTAGTGTGCGATATTTACAAATAAATGTACGCACGTACCTACCATAAGTATATTATACGTATTAAAATTAGCTCTTTTATTATCAAACACAAAATTTCTTTTGTGTACTTTGTAAAATGTTTTGCAAAATTTTAAAACATGAACAAAAAGATGCGAAAATGGTGGGATCAATTTATAGCATGCACATTAAACATGTATTTGTTTATATTTTTTTGTATATATGCTATGTACACACACACACATGGCAGAATGCTAAAAAGAAGCAACTGAATTTTTGTAGAAAAAGGAACCTTTAGCCGATCAGGAGTTCAGAATATTTAAATGGACCACATAACTTACGGACTAAAGTAAAAAGAAACATTTATAACACATGAAACCTAATTGATAAAATAAATGCCACATAACTTTTGTACATAATCCCCAAACGCGTTGCTTAAAATCTCCACAATATCACTAACGATGGTATAAAAATTCTATACCGTTTAAATTTTTCTACTTGAAAATGCTCCGTTGGTCAAAATAAAGAATTTCATGCGGCTAGTGACATACTTAGATATATATGTTAGATTTTTATGTTTATTCTCAATTCGCATCAGAGTATTAGCAATATAGTTGAAGTATAATATGTGAAAATTAAGATTTATACACACAAAGACTCCTTAAACACCATTAACTGATTTCATTAAGTAGTCTAGAGTATTTATAAACACCTTAACATTGTTCCAGTCACATATAGAAAGAATTCTGTCGTGAATATACTATCGATTTCTCTGTTTTGCATCAGTGCACGGTTGTGTTAATTTTTAATTATGTGCCAGTACTTTTTTCCCAAAATCTTATTTAAAAATTCAAATTGATCAGTTGAGGGGTTTTAGCTAGTTCTTATGCCCATTTCACTGGGGCTAATGCAGATCATCAGGGAACTTTTACCCAACATTTCTTAGAATAACTAAAGATATTTATTTCATACTTCCACTTTACTAAGTGAGAAGCTTTGAAACCAAACATCAAAGTCACAACAAGAACTCACCGATCAATTTTCCTTTTTTATTTTCTTACGTTTTATTCTACAACTGGTTAGTTTTTTGCCTGGTTGTCAACCTGAGACCTATTAACACCGTCGTGTACTAAAAGAGCAGAATACAGCACCTTCTTTCATAAAAATAGTTGGAAAAAATTCTCTATCTTCTAGTCTGTTGTCTTAACATTATCCCCTTCTTTCTAGTTCTGGCACAATGCACTGCATAATTTGGGGTTGTCACCGGAGTGTTCAAAAACGAATGAACGCTTAAAAGACTTACAAGTTTGCTCTTTAATGCAAAGAGAAACAATATTATTTGATTACAACATTAATTTGCTCAAAAGTCCTAACAAACTCATATATATGTATGTATGCATGTATATATATACATACATATATACATATATATATATATATATATATATATATATATATATATATATATAATATATCAATCTATGAAAGATTCTTGCATGTAAAAAACTTTTGGAATTTCCTTGAAATAAAGCTAAAACTTATTTTCGTTTCCAATAACTATTTAAGCGTAGACTACAATAACATCTCTCTGAATCAGCGTAATAATGCTTATTGAATTACTCCAACAGTCTTAAAATGCTTTTTATTTTAAAATTTTTGTTGAGAATTATACATTTTTGCTATTGTTTGCGTTGTAATATATTTGGCATGAATCGGTTACAGAAATTTGTTTGTATCCCTTAAAATTTAGGCAACTTTATTATCTTCCATAAGCACATGCATAATTACAAACTTCTTTTAATAAACATTTTTTATCATATTGTGCACGTTAATAGTACCACAATTAAATTCATATTAGCGAATATTGTTTCAGATACTCATTTGGTAAATTTTATGAGAAAAAATCAGGTAGAAAAATATTAAATTACCGTTGGCAACTCTGGTTTTTGTATTAAAGTTTCCAGTTTATTTATTTATTTTCTACAAAGTTTTTGTTGCTGTATAATATAATCTACATGCCATATAGCACTCGTTCCTTCAGTTTATAACCGGAAATTTGTTTGCAAGAATGAAAAAGTACTATATAGAACTTGCAAGAGTTTGGTTTGTAATCACACAAATGAGTTCGAGTGGACTTGTTGTGTATGTATGGTATACTGGCGAATGGCAGACCGATTGAGTGCTGTTGTTGCTTTTTTGTACTAAATTGAATAAAAGACAAGGTGAGCGAGCACACAACTCAAGCGAGTTCTACCGCACTGCCGAGTTTGAATTTATTGGGGTAACAGAAAGATTAGTAGAATATTATTGTTAATGCACTCAGCTGTTGGGTATTGAACGTGTTGCCAAGTAATGTGTGACCAATTTAGACCACATAAATATTTAAATTCCCAATACTAAGAACTTATGATCAAAAGAATGTACTATGTATTGATCGCGATGCGTCTAAATTTCCTGAATATTACTAACATTTATAATTTTTTCAGTTCGAATACTGTTTTCGCCAACAATTTCCTTTTTGTTACAAAGAATCATAAACAAGTAACAAATGTTGTTATTTCTATGAAAAATTTTATGTATGTAATTATGTATGCACAACGGTTAGAAATAAAATCGGGGCTATAATGAGTGTAGATTGGATGCGATAACAGAAATAACTAAAAGAATTTAGTCTTCTATTTTGAATCCAATTACAATTAAGTTTTAATGTACAAAGTTTCAAATAAAGCTAAGATATATGAACATGATTTCTTATATGTAAAGAAATTTCGATGCTTAAAAAGTCTTTTATATAACATCTTTGTATATTATAAATGAGTCCTTAAATATTTATTTTCCTTAGAATAGTATAAAAAATATAAATCAAAGAATATTTCTAGTAACAAAATCCTGTAAAATCCAAAAACTCCTATCGATTTCCCTAATTCCGGAATTTTTAAAATCCACTGAAAATTTGAATTTTTGGTGCTGTCAACAGAGGACCCTTTGTTGCCGGAACATATTCCTTAATCTGAATGTAATAGAAATTAAAACAAGGAAATAAATTCAACCACTGTTAAGCTTAATGTCTTCATGAAATAAAACAATTATGTATATCTACATATGTACATGCACACAATCACATAAGTAATAGATAGTCTCATCGAGTCTCATATTGTTGGAAATTCTGTAATTCAGTAGAAACATATGCAACTTGTGGATGTTATTCTATTTACGTACATACTGTCATACATACATACATACATAGATACATAGATACATGTATGTAATTCACACAGGCATCAGCGTTCTAATATGAAATGAAAACTTGGGAAAGAAAACTTGCTTCGTCGAACATTTATGTATGGATGGATTGACTGTAACTATTTACATTGTACATTTTTAACTTCATTCATGTTTTTACCATAAGCGGGAAATACAGACAGACATATCGGAACAAAGTTATTTTTTAAATCAGTTTGTTGCTGCAATCAAATTCTTTCTACTGTTTGTTTTGATGGTTGGTTCTTTTGCAGGTTTTGTTTCAAAATCGTTTTCTTTGTTAGTGCTGTTGTTGTTGTTTGTTTGTTGTTGTTATTGTTCCGCAACAAAGACGAGTTGCGAGCTCACGAAAAGTGAAACAAATGTCTGACCGTGAAGCCAGGCGAACAGAGATTTTAGTGTAGATGAAAAATATTTTGAGTTTAAAATTTGTTTACATTTTATTCCTTTTTTTTTTGTAGACATAAAGTACGTTGAGTAAAGAAGACAGGCAATAAGAAAATAACTTAAGTATGAAGAGCACAGTCAGTAAAAGCATTTTCATTTGTTAAGTGGTTTTTAATTTTTAGTATTAGTCTTCTAATTATGTGTTAAAGGGGTCGCACGTTAAAGGAAATCAAATTTGTTTAGGTAAGTGAATAAATTATTTACATTAAAACATAGAATATATGACATGAGTAAATAAGCATACATATGTGCCCATACAGTAGTAATACTTGTGGGGGTGGTATTCAGTGCTTGACGCGTTTTTCAGTGCATTTTTCTCCTTTCCGTGTTTAAGACCAAGTCTGCACATTAAGGTGGCGACTATGGCTCTGTTAGTGATCAGTCAGTATCCGTATCTATACATATACGTATTTACATACATACATTTGTGAATGCCCATGAAGATAGCATACATATGCAAGTATGCATGTACATGTGTATATATGTATGTATATATCATAGTAGTCAGTAATATCCACAAGTATAGGTATCAAAAAATATCTAAGGAAATGTCCTCATGTCAGACTTTCCATAAAGCGGCTTATTGAACCGGGATTTGTAGTCTAGAGAACACATACATGTATGTATATACGTAAATGCATATGTATGCAATTGTGAGAGTTTGACGAATATTACTCGAACATTAGAAAACATACTCAAGTTTCCCAGGGCTATTTTCATAATATTATAAACAAATTTACAAGCCTTAATAAATCTGCGTTGCAGTTTTAGTTACGGAACTCCCCACAATAGAGTGCACGAAAAGCCTATGAGTCTTAAGTGTAATCCTGCACCGATTGGGGCAGCTCTTACGCTAACCTAACCTATAAAACTTCATAAATAAAAGCTGCAAAGAATTTGGGATATACTACAACTGAGGAGATGTCGTCGGCTTAGAGTGTATGTAAACTTGCTATTTTTATAAATCCATCTTTTGAAATATACTAGCATTAACTGTTAAAATATTTACCATAACTTGAGCCTTCGAGATGCAAAAAACAGCTTTTTCAGGAAATTATTTAGTATTGTAAAAAATTTTCTTAACAGAAATTGTATACATACAATTGAAAAGAAATTTTTTGACAATACTAAATAATTTCGTGAAAAAGCTAACCGATGGTGAGCGAAATATCGATTATTAAATACTCAAACAAATCTATTAAATATTTATTAACATAAAATTATGTGCGAAAATATACTTTTTTCTGTAAAATATTTAGATACATATGTAGGTATTCAAAATAAAGAAATTTTAGTGTTGTTAATATCATATGTTTTGTACTCCGATATCTGGTCACATTAAGCAATGGCCAAAAGTGACGTACCGGAAATAATGTTAAGCAGAGTAGTGAGATGGTAAACAATATCCCTTGTAGGATAGCTTGCCTATCGATATGTAAATATATATGTACATATATATATATATATATATATATATATATATATATATATATATATTTATGCATATGTAAGTTTATACTACAGATTTTGAATACCGTTGCTGCAGGAATTTTATACTATTTTGATGTAGGTATCATATAAAATATAATTCAAACTATGCAGCTATCGGTGCTTACATATTTTACAAAAAAGTTTTTCAATAACTCGGAAGTTTGACGATATGAGTTTGATTTTGGCTGTGATTTAATTTTACTGATCATTTTCGACTTCCATTGAAATTGTCATTTTTTGTTTGTCATTTTATTGAGTTTGTTGTTTTGTTTCGTAGTCGTTTCGAAGGGTTATGACGACGTTAGCTTTAGCTGCACAGCATTACCGATATTTGTAGAAGATGTTCAGCAATCGTAGCAAGTAATTCTTACACGGCTAAATTTGTATCATAAAAACAAAAACAAGTCCTGTTTATTTGTCAATTGTCATAAATATATATGTACACACATAAAGACACACATGCATACTAACATATCTATACCTGTACATATTTGTTTAGATGTTACCTTATAGGGGGTCGTAAAATTACTAAAGGGGTTTGAGTAGAAAATCGCCAACATTTGCCATTCTCCACTAATGACTAGCTACCCATTATATATGTATATAAAAATAGAAAATTTAATAATTAAGCCTTAAATAAAAAGTTATAATGGGGCTTATATACTCCTTCGGCAACTCTGTAGGTATTTATGTGTATATACTCCTATACGTATACATACATATGTATGTATAATCACTCCGGTAAGAAATGCTAATGGTGAAATTGTCATTAGGGTATATTAGACCCTAATATTGTTACTGATTAGGACCTCTTCTTGAAACATATGTATATTATGTATCTACTTATATTTAGACATTGAAACCATACATTCACCAGTATCGATGTACATATGTATGTATATGATGTTGTTATTATTAAATATCGCATCCACGGTGCATTATTCTTAATAGAGTTCTGAAACTTCTCGAAAAATCATACTGTTTGATATAGACGCTGAAGCTCATATGTATCTGTCTACATAAACGTGTATGAATGTAAATACTACATACATATATGTCGAATTACTCCTTTTATTAATTTTAACCTCAATGTCAAGCTGCTCTTAAGATATTCTCAGTGAACTTATGAATGCTTGATATTCCTTCTGCATATGAAAAGAAATGGCATTTTTAAGAATAAACAAAAAAAATAAAAAATAATAATAATAATAAAAATAAAGCAGCGCAACGGAAAGTAAATGTTACACAAGTAAACATATTTTTTAAAATTATTCTTGACTCAACTAGCTCTAATATTGGATTGTGTAGACTGTAATACATATGTATGTATGTAGCATTAATACAAAATGATGTATTAATGTAAAAATAATAATTTTTTCAAATTGTCCTTAGCAAACCTTTATAATGTAAGTACATATGTACATTACAATGTATGTACATAAATTTAAATTGAAAAGGCCCAGTAAAAGTTAGAGTTTGAAAAATATGTATAAAAACACCGATAATAGCAAACGTTGAATTGTTTTCTACACCCCTCGTCTAGAAAAACCATATATATGGTTTTATAACACTTCTAATAGGATGTTAAATTTGTTATAAATACATACTAGCATATGCAACATCGCATATTCCTAGCATTCAACAGAAATAAAATAAATAACCCGGTGTATTTCAAAAATATACTAGGTGTTATACAACTGCTAACTTGGCAACTCTCATTCACTAAATAAGTATGTATGTGAAAATGTAATTGCAAAAACAAACACTTCTGATTTTATATTTTTCTTTTCTACAAACGAACACACGCACAACTACAATTTGCTATACCTAAAAAAACAGCAGCTGATTAAATTCACAATGTGTGTCATAGCAAATATGTGTGTATCTGGTTAATATATTTATTTGAATGTGTGTAACTGCGTATGTGCTTTTGTAGCTATAATATGCTTGCTATGTATGGTCTTTACTCCTGTTAGTACTTCTCACAGTGGTGTTTTGTGGTTGGTTGTAGTCTTGATTGGATTGTTACTGTGCCAACTCAAATGATAACTCGTTGCTAGTTGACGACGAGTAGCGTACGGCCGCTTAAATTTACGGAAGCAACAGCCAACGTTCACTATGTTCAGACCATAAAGGCAAAGAAACTTTCAGGCAAAAACTCTATCGGCTTTAGTCGATTGGTCGTTGTTCTGCAGCACAACAAAGATAAATTTCGTAAAATTTGTGTTGGTCGAATGGCACAATTCGTTTAACAGGCCATCAGCTTTAATGAGAAGTGTTTGCATTGTTACAGTTGGATGAATGCTCTTATTGGCTGTCGACAGTGTTGCACTTTTCGCTTGTACCAGACGAGTATTTATTTGGTTAGTTTCATTGTTGTTTTTATGTTTGTATGGGAGTGTGGATTTCTGTATACCGTTGGGTTCTTCTTCGTCACTTTTTGTTGCCTTTCTGATCAGTTTGGTTGTTCGATTTGTTGCTGGTATTATCGAGTTGCTTCATTGGTAATGTTTAGTTTGTTGTTGGTTCATATTTTCTTTTTGTTGGCTGTTTGAAAGTTTCCACTTGTTGAGAACGCAGGGTATTTTTCATTGCTGAAAACAAAATAAAATAGCGTCTGGTCTGGGGCTAATATGCAATTGAGATGATAGTGGTGGTTTCAGTGCTGATAGGAAGTTTGGCATTCAAATGGTACAGTTCTAAAGTCACAATCAAATGAGTCGTGTGAATAACATAATTTAAAGAATTTTTGTTTGTTTTAATTAATACTATGTACATATATACAATGTATATCACTCAATGATAATTTTCCACCGAAACTTACTGGCAGCAGCGGTCTGAATATTATACCGCGATGGTGGCTGGCAACATCATTGTATTTTAGTGTAAATATCAAAAAAGTGGCTACAAAACTTGATACAAGTGATGTTAGACTGTATGGCCAGCATTCTGACAAAAAACTACTTAAAGTTCCTTTGGATTATGAAAAAATATTTGAAGATTCACAAGTAGTGCAAGTTTGTATGAAACAGTTTTGGTCACTCACGTGCATGAGGAAATTCTATATCATCGTGAAAGTGTTTTATCGTGACAGAAAATGTACTCGTAATAACATCCCTGTTGCATACACATTTAGTCAAAAACTTTAAAACCCCAGTTGGCCAAATCGTCGTACACGACATTGTCTTCGACGATGAATGCACGATTTGTCTCCTCTCAGTGTCTAGTACACTGTAAAAGTTTAATGGTCTTTTCTTTTCAGACAAAAATGTTCCATCTATGCTACCATTTACTCGGGTTTATTTAATATTCTAAAAATATGAAAAATGTGAAAAGTTGGCGGTTCGATTTCTAAATATGTATGTTGCTCAAATAAATGGTAAATATGTTTATATATGAGGGTGAGATAGTACCATTTTTTCCAGCTGCGTTGAGTACTTTTTTATACAAGTGAGTATTTTGCTTATTTATGTTACTTATATGTTTATTTATATACAATGTGGTTTTGTGAAAGTGATAAAAAGTGTAAAAGTGAATAGTCAATTAATTATTTTGTTACTTTAAGATATAGAAAAGTGTACCACTTTGTAAAGGTGAGTGAAATAGGAAAATAGAATTGCATATTCAATAGACACATCACAATAATTTGCAAAGTTTTAATTCTTTCTGTTTTTCTACCTGCTGAATTAAAACTTTGCAAAGTAAACATTCCCAATTCAAAAGGAGTCTTGCATTTTCCAGATATTTGCAAATATGTATATACTATATACACACACATATATATCTATATATATATATATATATATATATATATATATATACATACATATATATATATATATATATATATATATATATATATATATATGCATATATATATATATATATATATATATATATATATACATATATATATATATATATATATATATATATCTATATAAATGTATATAGCTATATATATATATATATATATATATATATATATATAAATATATATATATATATATGTATATATATATATATATATATATATATATATATATATATGTATATATATATATATATATATATATATATATATATATATATATAGGTATATTTATATATACATATATATATATATATATATATATATATACATATATACATATATATATATATATATATATATATATACATATACATATATATATATATATATACATATACATATATATATATATATATATATATATATATAAATATATATATATATATATATGTATATATATATATATATATATATATATATATATATATATTCATATATATATATATATATATATATATATATATATACGTATATATAAAGGAATTAAAACGGCTACTATATTAACCCACTGCCAGCTTAAAAATATTTTTTGTCTTAAATATTAATTATTTAATTATTCGATCGAACGATGGCTTTTGTTGTTATTCTTAACAATACGCTGTCAGAAATGGGCGCTTGTGTAGTTGTCGACGACATGATAAAGGAAACTGTCGTTTATTTGGTCTCGCACAATTTTTTGCTGATTTTTTTTTTAATTTCGGTAACGATTTGTTTGACCTGTCGTGAAAATGTCTTCCACAATTTTCTATGTATATGTACCCGTTTTGATGACACGGCCAGCTGGGATAATTATCTTCTACTTCTATTGTGTGTATGTTTGCATGTGTGGATATGTATGTAAGTCAATTCAAGTACACATAAAATTATTTTTCTACTGGAGGGTTATTATGGGTTATAGTAGGACATGATGTTATATTGAATGTGTTACAGCTTATGTATGTTTGTACATTGAACAATAATGCATATATGTATGTATAGCTGTATACATTTGTATGTATCTATGGCTGTAAATGAAAATTATTGTAATACTTTTTCAGAGTTAGAAAGGAATCACTTAATATATTATAGCGGATTAAAGAAATCTTGTAATACCTACTCAATCTTCCATATTGCTATAATAATTTAATATAATGTTAAGAAATCTAGATTATTAATATACATATAATAGACCTGATAGACAATTGTTATATCGCCCAAGTACAAAATTTCTTTACTAAAACTGTGTCAAAACCATAGAGAAATTGTAAACCATAGAGAAATAGTCATATATGTGAACTCTGATATTTCATAACTGAATATAAATCGTATCTCTCTGACATGATTTTCTCGTTATATTAAAGATTGTCAAAAGCTTGGATATTTATAAGGGAGCACTGGCCATTTAAAATTACAACAACTTTTATCTACTTAATGTTTCAAACAATGTTAAGATAAAACTGCCCAATGCTGGGAAAAGATTTCATTACTTTAAAGTTAGTTGAAGTTGAATAAAATTTAGTTTGGTTCTTTACTGGTGCATTACGAGTTTGATTGTGTATAGAATAGTTGTACTCGTGCACTCTTGGCTTAAAGGTACACATTTCATTTTAGTTTTTCCTCTTTATTTTCGGTTTGCTGTCATGCCAACTGTCAGTTCGTTATTCAATAACGTATTATGCATTGACCAACCATAGTGCTTAAAAGAGGGATAAACACAGATTGGTTTTGGGTAAAATAAGTTGTTGATTGGTTTATTTAAAATTTTTTCTGCTTTTAACTTCATGTTATTTGATAGCAGTCCGAATCAAACTGCATTTACGTTTATTGCATTTGGTAAATTGCATTCAAGAAGAATTATAAAAATTAAACTTGTTTTTACGAAAGCGTTCTTGAAGGAGGAGATTTAGAAATTTGTAAGGCTTTTTAGTAATCAATTGTGACTTGATTTCAAATACACACGTATGTGCATATGTATAAATATTTATATGTATGTATATCAGAGATCAGCAATGAATGCTAAATAAGCGGGTGGAGTTGCTTCACGAGTTAGAATTGCTTATACACTTTCTTATTTATTGGAATGCTCTAGAGACTTATACGTACGTACTCGTACACAACATGTATGACTTTCTTGATTTAAGCTCGAATTAGGCGTGATATAATTATAACAACACGGCCATAAATTGCAATGTTTTGATTGTTTACTTTTACGTTTGTTGAGTTCTTTTCATGTGTTAAATATATACATATAATTTTCAAAAGACATCTTACGGGATGATTCAGTAAAAGGATTTCCTTAATTATTACCTATGCATAAAAACGCTCAGGTATTTAAACTTGTCCCTTATTATTACTGAAAAGTTATCACGATCTTAAATTACTCCTCAAGATTGTTCAACCAGATTTCTTCGTTACCCTCATTTTCGAATAAAAGTTTGCTTATCAATTTTGAATAATTTCGTTAAACTTTTTATACAAAAAAAGAAAACCTGAAAACTGAAATTAAATTCAAGCAACTTTGCTTGTTATGATTTAGTATATCAGAATATCTTTAGATATTAAAGCGAATATTTTATAAGCAGAAAATAAAAATAAATGCAAGGGACCTTAAACAAATTTCATTTCAATTTGCCAAGATTGCTTGGAGTTGCATTTTGTCGACGTTAATAGACAATTGTTCGTATTAGCGAACATCGACATTTGACATTCAACACATCACTAATATAAACACTCTTAAACATATAAGTATATAAACATAAGCATATATATACATATGTACAAACATAAGTGATATAAATTATACTTCTAATAATCATTCAAATCTTAAGCATTAAACACAATAACGACAGCAGGCTACACAAACACCGACTACAAAAACCGTTGGCTACAATCGTCGCCTCGTAGTCAGCTACATAATTATTTTTAAAACGACACCACCAAATCAATAACCATGTGTTGTTGTTTGTAGTAGAATTCTCTTTATACGCCAGTGTAGCCGCTTTCATATATTTCAGACTCTTAAATAGTGTTATAACAATAAAATATATATAAATTCAACAATATATGACAAGACATCATTTCATTAGCTTGGAAATAAAGTTTGCTATTCCTTTTTGTGAAATAAAACAATATATTTTTAAGTTTACAATAATTGAATTTATTTATATCATACTGGCAACATTGCATCTACTCATTGTAGCTCACCAAAATAGAAATTAGTTTAATTTTGGCTGTGTCGTCGCTAATATAGTCCATTCCCATATCAATGCGTGTATTCTAATATTGACAGATTGTAGCTCGTAGCCTG